>CM042410.1:30453835-31053835 GCA_023634145.1 Thymallus thymallus | reverse complement strand
GTAGTGATGATAGTCCGGTGGGCGGGTGCTGGCAGCGTTCGATAGAAAAGCATGCACTTAGTTTTACTAGCGTTTAAGAGCAGTTGGAGGCCACGGAAGGAGTGTTGTATGGCATTGAAGCTTGATTGAAGGTTAGTAAACACAGTATCCAAAGAGGGGCCAGATGTATACAGAATGGTGTCATCTGCATAGAGATGGATCAGAGAGTCACCAGCAGCGAGAGCGACATCGTTGATGTATATAGAGAAAAGGGTTGGCCCAAGAATTGAACCCTGTGGCACCCCCATAGACTGCCAGAGGATCGGACAATAGGCCCTCCGATTTGACACACTGAACTCTGTCTGCAAAGTAGTTAGAGAACCAGGCAAGGCAGTCACTTGAGAAACCAAGGCTATTGAGTCTGCCAATAAGAATGCGGTGATTGACAGAGTCGAAAGCCTTGGCCAGGTCGATGAAAACGGCTGCACAGTACTGTCTTTTATCGATGCCGGTTATGATATCGTTCAGTACCTTGAGCGTAGCTGAGGTGCACCCATGACCAGCTCGGAAACCAGATTGCATAGCAGAGAAGGTACAGTGGGATTCGAAGTGGTCAGTTATCTGTTTGTTAGGTGTTAGGTGTTCTTAGGTGTTCCTTTTGTCCAGGGGCAGTGTGAAGTACAATAGAGAGTGCATCATGTGTGGATCTGTTAGGGCGGTATGCGAATTGGAGTGTGTCTAGTGTGTGTGGGATGATGGTGTTGACATGAGCCATTACCAGCCTTTCAAAGCATTTCATGGCTACAGATGTCAGTGCTACAGGGCGAGTCATTTAGACAGGTTACCTTGGCGTTCTTGGGCACAGGGACTATGATGGTCTGCTTGAAACATGTAAGTGTTATAGACAGGGTCAGGGAGAGGATGAAAAAGTCAGTGAAGACACTTTCCAGCTGGTCAGTACATGCTCTGAGTATGCTTCCTGGTAATTAACCTTGTGAATGTTGAACTGTTTTAAGGTCTTACCTACATTGGCTACGGAGAGCGTGATCATCATCCGGAACAGCTGGTGCTCTCATGCATCGTTCAGTGTTGCTAGCCTCGAAGCGAACATGGAACATATTTAGCTCGTCTGGTATGCTCATGTCACTGGAAAGCTCACGGTTGGGTTTCTCTTTGTAATATGTGATAGTTTGCAATCCCTGACACATCTGACAAGAGTCAGAGCCGGTGTAGTAGGATCCGATCTTGGTCCCGTATTGATGCGTTGCCTGTTTGAATGTTCATAGGAGGGTGTAGCTGGATTTCTTATAAGTGTCCGGATTAGTGTCTTGCTCCTTCAGCCTTTAGCTCAGTGCGAATGTTGCCTGTTTTCCATGGATTCTGGTTGGAATATGCAGATACGATCACTGTGGGGACAACATCGTCAATGCATTTATTAATGAAGCCGGTGACTGATGTGATAAACTCCTCAAACAGATGAATCCTGGAACATACTCCTGTCTATGCTAGCGAAACAGTTCTGTAGCTTAGCATTCGCTTCATTGGACCACTTCCGTATTGAGCATGTCACTGTTACTTCCTGTTTTAGTTTTTGCTTTTAACCAGGACTCAGGAGGATAAGAGTTATGGTAAGATTTGCCAAATGGAGGGCGGGAGAGAGCTTTGTATGCCTGTCTGTGTGTGGAGTAAAGGTGATCTAGAGTTTCTTCTCTAGGTGCACAGGTGATATCCTGGCAGAAATGAGGTACAAAATAGTTTTCCTTCGTTAAAGTCACTGGCCACTAGGAGAGCCGCCTCTGGGTGAGCATGTTATTGTTTGCTTATGGCCCTAACAGCTAGTTGAGTGCGGTCTTAGTGCCAGCAACGGTTTGTGGTGGTAGAACTCAACACTTTGTAAATAGTGTGGTCTACAGCTTATCATGAACCTCAAGACTTCCTTAATATTACAGTTTTACACCCCCTGCCCTGAGGGGTTCACTGCCCTGAACTTCCCCAATGCCACAGTTCAGATCTCGTCCTACATGGAGGCTACTCAAAGCAAGCAAAGGTGGACAAAGGTAGATCTATTTTTAGCTGCCGTTAAGCCAACTCAATTGTCAAAATGGGCCAAAGGAACAATTTTAGGTAGCGCTGGTGGGGATATTTAAAAACAACCAAATGCTGGTCTTAGTGGTAAAGTGGTTGGTTTTAGCATGGATTTTGACACCGTAAGTGCAGCATATACAGCCATTACCCACAGTGCCAATATGTGAAAGAGATGTACTTTTTGTGCCCGTAAACCATGTAGAAACATTTGATTAACTAAACCAAGCATAGCCTCCCCTCCTCTCAATGAAGGCAGTTTTTTTGTCCTGCCCAATGCATTCACCAAGTAGTCAAGACTATCATAAAGGGTTTGTTCTTTGAAATAAATCTTAACCACCAAAGCTTTATTAAAATATCAAGTTTTATCTATGTAGGCTATTGCACATTATTTTTGCCAGCTCCTGTTATTATTTTGGATGTGCGTAAACACCCCTGCATGTAGGCTATATGCCCATCATGGAACCAGAGATGAGTTGATCAGGTGATACTCCTATTTAAAGAAGAGAGCATCATGCCACAACATCCTAGGCGGATACTCCAGTTACAGTATACTGAGGCACTTCAGACCCTGTCCCTACCCCGGCTTCATGACAGGCAGACATAACTCTGCACTGACTTCACTGTCAGCCTTCTAAAATCTTAATTCAGAGACTGGCTAGAGTGACAGGCAGGAACACCCGCAGCCAAAACAAACTGACTATACCAAAGTCTAAAACTGAATGGTACATGGGGTCACCAATCCATTAATATGTTGTATGCTCATGGATTTCAGTTGTTATTGACTGCTATATGAGTGTAATACATAACACTTGAAACTTGTAACAATTGCTTGTTTTCCATTTTGTTTGATTGAAAAACAAGCCCTTATAAGCTATCTTTACCCTACTATAACAAAAGCTGGTTCAACAGCAATGCTTCTGGTGTCTTTCTCATCCTGGCCATCCATTAGCCAAGTAGCCTATCCATAAAAGGTTTCTAAATGGTCTACTAGTGAGGCTTTTGCTGTCATGCTTTTGCATTATTCACATTCACATAGGCCTACCAGCAGTGCATATGTTACTCCATTAAGCTTGTATCCATCCCTGTTTCCAAAGAGTGCCTCTTGTCTGGTTACCAAAGAGGCACATATAGGCTTTTCAAATTATTCAGTCCTATAACGCCATATCAACGGTAGGCCTAGGCTATATCTTGCTTATTGAGAACATGCATCACACATAAAATACAATTTTCGGGAGCCTAGTATTCCATTTTTTTTGGGAGAAGCATGATGTGTAAAGGCCTATACTCATTGAAGCCAATTACAACAATGTTGACTGGGAACACTCCAAACATATTGAGCAAACACTGGATATTACTCGTTACTGTAGCCTATGCTATTTAATAAACTGTATCGATCCACAATGGACTAGGAAGATAATATTCTTTGCCCGCAGCCAAATTCGAGTTGATGACAATGCAAAGACCGTCAATAACCTACAGAACTCGAGACAAACACATGTCGTATTAAGCCATGAAACAAGTTGATTGGCCAGTGAGTGGTCAAGCCCTCATCATACCTATAATTGATTTATGCATAAAAACCAAGCCCTATCACGCCACAGGCCACCAGCTATTGCGCTCACGCAATGAAAATAAGAAAAATACAGACGGCTGCTTTTCCTTCACTCTGCGGTCCAACTCGTCGCAAACCATCTCAATTGGGTTGAGGTCGGTTGATTGTGGAGGCCAGGTCATCTGATGCAGCACTCCATAACTTTCCTTCTTGGTCAAATAGCCCTTATATATCCTGGAGGTGAGTTGGGTCATTGTCCTGTTGAAAAACAAATGAAAGTCCCACTAAGCGCAAACCAGATGGGATGGCGTATAGCTGCATAATGCTGTGGTAGCCATGCTGGTTAAGTGTGCCTTGAATTCTAAATAAATCACAGACAGTGTCACCAGCAAAGCACCCCCACACCATCACACCTCCTCCTCCATGCTTCACGGTGGGAACCACACATGCAGAGATCATCCGTTCACCTACTCTGCGTCTCACAAAGAGATGTTTGTGAGAATTTGGACTCATCAGACCAAAGGACACATTTCCACCAGTCTAATGTCTATTGCTTGAGTTTCTTGGCCCAAGCAAGTCTATTTTTCTTATTGGTGTCCTTTAGCAGTGGTTTCTTTGCAGCAATTCGACCATGAAGGCCTGATTCACACAGTCTCCTCTGAAGAGATGTGTCTTTTACTTGAACTCGGTGAAGCATTTTTTGGGGGATGCAATTTCTGAGGCTGGTAACTTTAATGAACTTATCCTCTGCAGCAGAGGTAACCCTGGTTCTTCCTTTCCTGTGGCGATCCTCATGAGAGCCAGTTTCATCACAGCGCTTGATGGTTTTTGCGACTGCACTTGAAGAAACTTTCTGTTCTGGATTAATTAACTTTATGCCTTAAAGTAATAATGGACTGTTGTTTCTCTTTGCTTATTTTTGCTGTTCTTGCCATAATATGGACTTGGTCTTTTACCAAATAGGGCTATCTTCTGTATACCACCCCTACCTTGTCACAACACAACTGATTGGCTCAAACTCATTGAGAAGGAAAGAAATTCCATAAATAAAATGTTAACAAGGCACACCTGTATACCACCTCTCAGTGCTAGAGGCGTCGCTACAGAAAACCTGGTTCGTATACAGACTGTATCACAACTGGCCGTGATTGGGAGTCTCATAGGGTGGCAGGTAGCCTAGCGGTTAGAGTGTTGGGCCAGTAACCGAAAGTTTGCTGGTTCGAATACCCAAGCCGACAAGGTGAAAACCTGTCGATGTGTCCTTGAGCAAGGCACTTAACACTAATTTGCTCCAGGTGCTGACCCTGTAGGTAGGCTGTCATTGTAACTGACTTACCTAGTTAAATAAAGGTTAAATACAATTGAAATGCATTCCAGCTACCTCATGAAGCTGGTTGAGAGAATGCCAAGAGTGTCCAAAGCTTTCATCAAAGCAAAGGGTGGCTACTTTGAAGAATCTCAAATATCAGGGCTCCCAAATGGTGCAGTGTTCTAAGACACTGCATCTCAGTGCTAGAGGTGTCACTACAGACAACCTGGTTCAAATCCAGACTGTGTCACAACCACCCATGATTGGGAGTCCCATAGGGTGACACACAATTGGCCCAGTGTCGTCTGAGTTTGGCCGGTGTAGGCCGTCATTGTAAATAAGAATTTGTTCTTGACTGACTTGCCTAGTTAAATATATACAGTATATATATATATTGATTTGTTTAACACTTTTTTGGTTACTACATGATTCCATGTGTTTTTCATAGTTTTGATGTCTTCACTATTACTATGTAGAAAATAGTCAAAATAAAGAAAAACCCTGGTACTAGGTGTAGGTGTGTCCAAACTTTTGACTGGTACTGTATTTCTAACACCCCCGGACCTATAGCCCTATATCGCCAGCACTAAGATTTACCATTGCGTGTGGTTTGTTCAAATAGAGCACAGAGTGGTAGGCTGAGGGTGACACATTTGGTGGGTGGGAGAGCTAGTTCGGATGGGTAAGACGTTCTGAGAAGACACATTAGAAGTCTGCACACAGTGTAAAACATTATCTGAGAATTATCAGCAAATCCTGTAGTTAGGAAATATATCAGATCAGAACCAGTTGTTAAGTCTACACACATATGCTACAGCTTTTTAGATTAATTTTCACCTCTCAAATATGTGTTTTTCAGATGTCAGTAAATTCCCAACCTTTCAGGTTTTTCCAGCAGACCTGACTCACCTCACATTGCAGATATGCCACCATTTGCTTTAACTGCTAATTAATCTTAATACATGTACAGTATGTAATCATGTCAGCTTGTTCAGTTAGCCATTGTCAGTTATGATAAGGTGCAAGCTGTCTTTTCCCCCCTTCTGACATCAATCATATGCGACTCTTGCACAAATTGTTCTAGAATAGGTGTCATATTGGCTGTTTGCCACTGTGTTTCTGAGACCAGGTTAAGAATGTCTGTCACGCTAATTTAGGAGAGTTTATTCCAGGGGAAAGGGATTAGGTCATCCAGGGTGTTTTCCTCCATCTCTCTCTCCTCTAACATGACCTCCCAGGCCTCATCATGGAATTCCTAATCTGTGTCTGGTGTAACCGTTCCCATTGCAGAGGGTTTGGAAGGTGTGGAGCTAACGAGGTAACGATTACGATAAATACAGTAGTGTGGTTAGCTATGCAGCTATTGAGGCCCACTGTACTGAAGGTGTGGGTTTTTACCCCATTCATCTGTCTGTTGATCATTCGCGAGCTGAGCACAGAAATTCTGTCTCTCTCCAGGGAGCGAAGAGGGGAGGTGATAATCTTAGTGTCTCATTAAGGCCCAAATTAATTGATAAGCAGGCGATGCTCCTAGGCTTGTGATGCTCCTAAACTTCTTCAAAGCTTAAGGACTGCAATTCAGCACCTGCTTTGATCGGTAATTGCCGACAACTTTCAAACAATTCATTGATTTCTCTTGGGAAAAGGGTTTTTCTCTTAGTTGGAGATACATGTTGTTTTTTTATTTCCTTCTCTGAATTAAGGTGAAAGCAAAGGACAAACTAATACACTGTCTTCTCTCTTTTAACTACAATTATCGTCCTTAGAAGCCCCTTCCACCTTTTACGATGTGTCACAGTTCACTTAGAGTTAAGCTAGTCAGTGTGGAGGCGATGGCTGAAGGGTCGAAAAGGTACAGAACACAGTAGTCCCATGGGCCCCACTCTCTCACTGCTGGAATAATTGATTTCCCACTAGGACTTCAAGGCACATCTAAAGTGGTTCCTGTGTGAGAGGGTCATCAGCTTCCCTGGTGTAGGAGATGTCACAGGAAATGATCTAAGAGCAGCTTTAGAGTGGTGGAATGCTTCATTAGAACTCACTTCAACCTTAGCGGGCTCCTTCTTCTTAGTGTGATTTCATAACCAAGTTGCTCCATTCAAAGTTGAGCTTGAGTCTCGATAGAGGCTTGATATGTTCTTATTTTCACTATTCATTAATGTATTTTTTGGAAAGCGGGCATTATCTCTAAGTAAGCCAGTATTTCTGACTCATTATCTCACGCCACGCAATGATTCCATTAAAATATCAGTTTAATGAACCCCCGGCCCACTTTGTTATGTTCATCATATTGTGGTTGTTGTAAGTAATGGCAGTCATCCATTAAGTAAATGACTTTCTGTGTGAGCAGAAGAATGGGAGTGGGTGAATGCTGCAGTGTATAGCTGGGTGTAATGAGACTCAGTTTGAAGGGCTGGGCCACACAGAGAGAAGCCAATGTGCCACTGCTGAGGCACTTAAATAACAATAAACCTCATAATGAGATGGCTTGGTGCAGTGGGGGTCAAAGACAGCAAAATGTTTGTCTCTTTTAGATATTTTTATATATTTGTTTATTTATGAAGAGGTTATTTTACCAGGAAATTTGACTGAGAACATATGTTAATTTACCACAACTAACTGGGTAAGAGGTGTCAATGAGTGTGCAACTGTCAATATCAGGTGTTCAAGTACTTTTGAGTTGTACGTATATTTTTATAGAGAAGCAAGGATTATAAAATAAATGCAATATCGTAACTAGCTAATGCATTGCAGTTAGAATAGTTAGTCATTGTGTAAAGTTACTTAAAAGGAACAAATATGTAATTGGATATATTATAAATATGGATATTGAATGTTTTGCATAGGATTGTTCATTGATTTAATACCACAATGTTATACTAGACAGGGCATACAGTAATTCGATTAAGTGAGACAGACAAAGCAACATTTTGGAGAGATGTGTTTCTTTAATAGGATGTGATATGTTTCTTTTTTTTACTTCCCTCAAGTTTGTTTCTGAGGTTGTGTTTACTGGATATTTCATTTATTAAGGATGTTCTAAGTCCTCCTATGAATTGAAGGACAAGCTTTTGAATCTCACATGAGATCCAAATGATTCATTATATGAAATTCCTTTTAAAGAAATCTATTTCATACTTGAGAGAAGACCAAGGAAAGGGTTCAATTTATACATCTGCTCAATGCAAATATAGAAATGGAACTGGTCTATAAAAGTATTATTGCAGACATGGTAACATTAAAATGCACACACGCACGCAAGCACACACACACACACACACACACACACACACACACACACACACACACACACACACACACACACACACACACACACACACACACACACACACACACACACACACACACACAGACAGGTGCCTTGTCCAGGTTGTGGCACAGCTGGTGGTGGTATATAAAGGAAGTTTCAACAGGCATCTTCAGCTTTCCTCCTCTACAGTACTGTAACTCCAGGCTCTCCAGAATACTGGATGGAGTACATTTACGTTTAGCAAGGTGTGTCTGCCTGCGCTTTCCTGATTTAGGCAACACAGGAGACAGTCAAGTCTCTATTAAGCCACAGAAGAGAGGACTGTTTGTCTGGTTCATGATGTACATTTGTGAATGTACTATGAATGAGGGGACTGGGAGAACCCCACCCTCTCATACATACTGCCACTGGAACCACAGCGCCAAACCACCAGTGTTTTCACTGCTGTTCTGCTGGAGCCAAGTGGAGCCTGTTCTGACTGTTGATCTCTCAACATCTGTTTTCTGAAGTGGCACATAGCAGCTGTCAAAAAGTACAAACCCCCACCACTTTCCCACCACCCTCAAATGCAAACAGATGTCTGAAGTGCCTCTGTTGACAGTGTGTATTTAGGCTATATCTTGATGACTTTGACAGTCATTGTGATTGTGAACCCATTCTAGTCTTCAGGACCTGTCAATCTCTGAGGCTGTCCATTCAGCCAGTCATATCCTTTCTGTCTGATAGTGTTGGTAATAATGTGATAATGTAATATTATGTCTTCCGTCCTCTCTGCTCACTGGGTCCACAGATCTCACCTACACTCTCTCACTGCTAGACTCTGTAAGGAAGTTGACAAGCTGTCCTCCCTTGTGTTCCCCAGTGTTCCCATGTCCTCCACTGTCCTCCCCTGTGTTCCCATGTGTCCCATGTCCTCCACTGTCCTCCCCTGTGTTCCCATGTGTCCCATGTCCTCCACTGTCCTCCCCCGTGTTCCCATGTGTTTGCATGTCCTCCACTGTCCTCCCCTGTGTTCCCATGTGTTCTCTATGGGCTAAGAAGCAATACATGGTCACTTTACTTTATGAAATTTCCCCCCCGGGGGATCAATAAAGTACCTATCTATCTATCTATCTATCTATCTATCTATCTATCTATCTATCTATCTATCTATCTATCTATCTATCTATCTATCTATCTATCTATCTATCTATCTATCTATCTAATTTACTGTGACTACGTTCAAAAGCTTTCCAGGGAAACTTAACCATTACAGTAATACAGTACTGTGCAATTTGTATTTGTATTTATTAGGGATCCCCATTAGCTAATGCCAAGGCAGCAGCTACTCTTCCTGGGGTCCAACACATTAAAATACTACATTACATATAAAACAGTACATCATATAACATCATTACACCACTACATATCTACGATACAAAATGTTTAATACCACCATACAACAATATCACAATGTGTGCGTATAGATGTATTTACCTTTGTGTGTGTCTTTTCACAGTCCCGTTGTTCCATAAGGTGTATTTTTACCTGTTTTTTAAATCTGATTCTACTGCTTGCATCAGTTAACTGATGTGGAATAGAGTTCTGTGTAGTCATGGCTCTATTTAGTACTGTGCGCCTCCCATAGTCTGTTCTGGACTTGGGGACTGTGAAGAGACCTCTGGTGGTCTTGTGGGGTATGCGTGGGTGTTTAAACAGCACGGTATATTCAGCAGAAGTCAATCTCTCTTCCACTTTGAGCCATGAGAGATTGACATTCATGTCATTAATGTCATTTACAGCCTGTGGTCGTAATGGCTGCTCAGTGAAACGACTTGTCCTGATTTGTCATAGACGCTTGGTAAAAAACTTTAATGAGCAAGCCATCTTTCATGACCTGGCCTCTGTAAATTGCTATAGAATCACCTTGATCCCCTCTGTCGAAGACACTTGGACCTTCTTTTTTTATATTTTCAGTGGTATTGTTAACAAACACGCCCCCATAAAGAAAACGAGAATTAAAAACAGGTTCAGCCCCTGGTTCGACCTTGATCTTGCAGAGTTACAACACCTCAATAATTGTATTTGGCGAAAGGCTCGAAACGCGTACTCAGGCTGACTGGCTCTCATTCAGACAAATGAGAAATGAGTGCACTCAGGCTATCCGTAAGTTAGTTACTTTAAGGAGCAGTTTTCTCTCTGTGGTTCTAACCCCAAGATGTTCTGGAAAACGGTTAAAGACCTGGAGAATAAACCCTCCTACTCACAGCTGCCCATGTCCCTTAAAGTTGATGATGTGGTTGTTACTGACAAGAAGCACATGGCTGAGCTCTTTAATCACCACTTCATTAAGTCAGGATTCCTATTTGACTCCTTGCCTGTCCAACATTTCCTCATGGATGTGTCACTGCAACCTTAAAGGTCCTCATTGATGTCACCATTGCCCTTGATTCTAAGCAATATTGTGCTGCTATTTTTATTGACTTGGCCAAAGCTTTAGATACGGTAGAACATTCCATTCTTGTGAGTCGGCTAAGGAGTATTGGTGTCTCTGAGGGGTCTTTGGCCTGGTTTGCTAACTACCTCTCTCAAAGAGTGCAGTGTATAAAGTCAGAACATCTTCTGTCTCAACCACTGCCTGTCACCAAGGGTGTACCCCAAGGCTAAATCCTAGGCCCCACGCTCTTCTCAATTTACATAAACAACATAGCTCAGGCAGTAAGAAGCTCTCTTATCCATTTATATGCAGATGATACAGTCTTATACTCAGCTGGCCCCTCCCGGATTTTGTGTTAAACGCTCCACAACAAAGCTTTCTTAGTGTGCATCAAGCTTTCTCTGCCCTTAACCTTGTTCTGAACATCTCCAAAACAAAGGTCATGTCGTTTGGTAAGAAAAAATGTCCATCTCCCCTCAGGTGTGATTACTACCTCTGAGGCTTTAGAGCTTGAGGTAGTCACCTCATTCAAGTACTTGGGAGTATGGCTGGATGGTACAATGTCCTTCTCTCAGCACATATCAAAGCTGCAGGCTAAAGTTAAATCTAGACTTGGTTTCCTCTATCGTAATCGCTCCTCTATCACTCCAGCTGACAAACTAACCCTGATTTCAGATGACCATCCTACCCATGCTAGATTACAGAGATTTAATTTATAGATCGGCAGGTAAGGGTGCTCTTGAGCGGCTAGATGTTCTTTACCATTAAGCCATCAGATTTTCCACCATAGGACACATCACTGCACTCTATACTCCTCTGTAAAGTGGTCATCTCTGTATACCCGTCGCAAGACCCACTGGTTGATGCTTATTTATTACATTTACATTTTAGTCATTTAGCAGACGCTTTTATCCAGAGCAATTTACAGTTAGTTAGTTCATACATGTTCATACTATTTTCGTACTGGTCCCCCGTGGGAATTTAACCCACAACCCTAGTGTTGCAAGAGCCATGCTCTAACATCTGAGCTACACAGGATTATAAAACCCTCTTAGGCCTCATTTCCCCCATCTGAGATATCTACTGCAGCCCTCATCCTCCACATACAACACTCGTTCTGCCAGTCACATTCTGTTAAAGTTACCCAAGCACACACATCCCTGGGTCGCTCGTCTTTTCAGTTTGCTGCAGCTAGCGACTGGAACGAGCTGCAACAAACACTCAAACTGGACAGTTTTATCTCAATCTCTTCATTCAAAGACTAAATCATGGACACTCTTACTGACAGTTGTGGCTGCTTTGCGTGATGTATTGTTGTCTCTACCTTCTTGCTCTTTGTGCTGTTGTCTGTGCCCAATAATGTTTGTACCATGTTTTGTGCTGCTACCATGTTGTTGTCATGTTGTGTTGCTACCATGTTGTTGTCATGTTGTGTTGCTACCATGCTGTGTTGTCATGTGTTGCTGCCATGCTATGTTGTTGTCTCAGGTCTCTCTTTATGTAGTGTTGTGTTGTCTGTATTGTCGTGTTTTGTCCTATATTTTTATATAATTTATTTATATTTTTAATCCCAGCCCCCAGGAGACCTTTTGCCTTTTGGTAGGTCGTCATTGTAAATAAGAATTTGTTCTTAACTGACTTGCCTAGTTAAATAAAGGTTAAATAAAAAAATTAAAAAAATACAAATATATGTTAGTTTTCTGTGTACTTTTAAGGACGAGCCGTGCTGCCCTGTTCTGAGCCAACTGCAATTTTCCCCCTTTGTGGCACCTGACCACACTACTGAACAGTAGTCCAGGTGCTTGTAGGACATGCCTTGTTGATATTGCAGTGCTTTATTATGGACAGACTTCTCCCAATCATAGCTACTGTTGTATCAATATGTTTTGACCATGACAGTTACTCCAAGCAGTTTAGTCACCTCAACTTGCTCAATATCCACATTATTCATTATGAGATGTAGTTGAGGTTTAGGGTTTAGTGAATTAGTTGTCCCAAATACCATGCTTTTAGTTTTGGAAATATTTAGGACTAACTTATTCCTTGCTACCGAATCCGAAACTAACTGCAGTTCTTTGTTAAGTGTTGCAGTAATTTCAGTTGCAGTTGTAGTAGTGTATAGCATGGAGTCATCTGCATACATAGACACACTGGCTTTAATCAAAGCCAGAGGCAAGTCGTTAGTAAAAATTGAAAAAGTAATGGGCCTAAACAGCTACCCTGGGAAATTCCTGATTATACCTGGATTAGAGGCTTCCATTATAGAACACCCTCTATGTTCTGTTAGACAAGTAACTCTTTATCCACATTATAGCAGGGGGTTAAAAACACATATGTTTTTCCAGCAGGAGACTATGATCGATAATGTCAAAAGCTGCACTGAAGTCTAACAAGACAGCCCCCCACAATCATTGTATTATCTATTTCTCTCAGCCAATCATCAGTTATTTGTGTAAGTGCTGTGCTTGTTGAGTGTCCTTTCCTATAAGCATGCTGAAAGTCTGTTGTTAATTTGTTTACTGTGAAATAGCATTGTATCTGGTCAAACACAATTATTTCCAAAAGTTTACTAAGGGTTGGTAACAGGCTGATTGGTCAGCTATTTGAGCCAGGAAAGGGGGCTTTACTATTCTTGGGTAGCGGAATGACTTTAGCTTCACTCCAGGCCTGAGGGCACACACTTTTTAGTAGGCTTAAATTGAAGATGTGGCAAATAGGAGTGGCAATATCGTCCGCTATTATCCTCAGTAATTTTCCATCCAGATTGTCAGGCCCCAGTGGCTTGTCATTGTTGATAGACAACAATAATTGTTTTATATCATCCACACTGACTTTACGGAATTCAAAAGTACAATTCTTGTCTTTCATATTCGTTTGTTGCTGGCATTTCATACCTAAGTTTGCTTATCTTGCTAATGAAAAAGTCATTAAAGTAGTTAATGTAGTTAATCAGTGGGTGTTGTGATGAATGAGCCATCTGATTCAATAAATGATGGAGCCGAGTTTGTCTTTTTGTCTTTAAGGTGCTCCAAAGCTTTTTACTATCATTTATTTTTGTTTCATAGTATAGTTTCTTTTTCATTATTTAAAGTATAGTCACATGATTTCTTAACTTGCAGTACGTTTGCCAATCTGTTTGGTTGCCAGACTTATTTGCCATACTTTCGCCTCATCCCTCTCAACCATACAATTTTTAAATTCCTCTTCAATACAAGGAGATTTAAGTTTTTACAGTCATTTTCTTAATGGTTGTGTGCTTATTAGTAAATGGAGTAAGCCATTTCATAAATGTGTCAAGTGAAACTTCTTTGTTCCTCATTACACACACACACATCACTACAAAACTTATTGTAGGACCTCTTATACACTTTATTAGGCCTAGCCTTTGGAACTTTGGCTTTCCTAGATATGGCTACTATATTGTGATCACTACATCCTATGGATTTGGATACAGCAGCATTATAAAAATGTGATCAATACATGTTGATGATTTCATTCCTGTGCTGTTTGTAAATACCCTGGTAGGTTGACGGACCTGAACCAGGTTGCAGGCACTGGTTACAATTTGATCTTTTTTCCTTGAGTGTGCAGCTTGGGTCAGTCAATATTTAAATCACCCAGAAAATATACTTCTCTGTTGATATCACATACAATATCAAGCATTTCACACATATGATCCAGATACTGACTGTTAGCACTTGGTGGTCTATCACAGCTTCCCACAAGAATGGGCTTCAGGTGAGGCAGATGTAGCCATATCACTTCAACAGTATTTAACATGAGATCGTCTCTAAGCTTTACAGGAATGTGGTTACGAATATAGACCCCAACACGGCCCCTGTTGGCATTTCTGTCCTTTCGGTAGATGTTATAACCATGTATTGCTACCACTGTATCTTCAACGTTATTATCTAAGTGAGTTTCAGAGATGGTCAGAATATGAATGTCAACTGTTACAAGCAAGTTATTGACTTTGTGGACCTTGTTTTTCAGTCTGCATATGTTAATATGGCCTATTTATAGCACTTTTCTGGGTTGCTTGATTGTTTTCAATGCTTTACTGGGAAGCTTATCCGAAGTAGACTTGCTCATGGTATTTATATTGGAGCTGAGGGTGAGCTGCACACAGTGGTCTTCCTACAAGGGCACACTGCCTCAGTGCTAACAGTGTAACTCTGGTTCATAGGCTCATGATTACTTCATACAATAGCTGTAGGATCAACAGAGCTATTCAGGGAAATTAGGGGGACATAAATTAAGTTACTTATATTGTGTCTGCAAACACCACTAGGATAATGTACATTCGATGCAGCATTATGACGACTCATTGTCACAATGGTAGGGATTAACTGAACTGGTCTTGGGTCATTGATAAGTCGTTGTTTCAACGGAATGGAACTAGACACACCAAATACCCTCTTAGAATCCAGCACCTGGTTCTTGAATCCTCGTTGCAGGGTGATGCCTGCCTCACTGACCTTGGGTTTAAGCACTGCGACAGATGCCCTTGACTCCAGTTCCAGTGAATGTAAATGATAGACTATTAAAGATGTTAAGGCGTGTGCTGCACTTTGCCGGCTCTGTGCAGCCAAATTAAAAGGACATACATTTTAACAGGCGCTGCCTGCATCAGTGGCAGTTACCACTATCTGATTAATGGTGTAGAGTGCTCATTTCAATAATGCATGAATAGTTCTACTTCAGTGCCAAAGTCATGATTAAGTGTGTTCATTGATAAGAAAAGTGAAAAAACATAAACGTATGAACAAGTTGGGTTACTGTATTTCCTTGCTTACTGCACTGCATCTGGGCCAGTAGGTATGGAGGGAAAGTCTTCCCTGCCTTGCATTCACCAACAGACATTATAACTCAAACTGTACAGTATGAATTGGCTGGTTATAGATTGACATTGATCTAAAGATCAGTCTGATTACAGTCAGTAGTGTGTAATTTTTTTGTCACTTATTATTAGTAAGAATGTAATATGTTTCTAAACACTTCTACATTAAACCTAATTATTATTATTTATTTAACCTTTATTTATGTGGAGAAGAGTCCTGTATGGAGAAACTAGTTGCATACATTGCTCTGGTGTGATTTTGGCCCATTCTTCCACACAGTCTTCAAATCTTGAAGGTTCCGTGGGCCTCTTCTATGAATCTTGATCTTCAGTTCTTTCCATAGATTTTCAATGGGATTTAAGTCAGGTGATTGGCTGGGCCATTCTAGCAGCTTTATTTTCTTTCTTTGAAACCAATTGAGAGTATCCTTGGCTGTGTGTTTGGGATCATTGTCTTGCTGAAATGTCCACCCTCGTTTCATTTTCATCATCCTGGTAGATGGCAGCAGATTTTTGTCAAGAATGTCTCAGTAAATTTGCCCATTCATCTTTCCTTCAATTATGTGAAGTTTGCCAGTACCATTTGCTGAAAAGCAGCCCCACACCATGATGTTCCCACCTCCAAACTTCACTGTTGGTATGGTGTTTTTAGGGTGATGTGCGAGGAGCACCTGGTCGAGGCAAATGTATGGTGAAATAATTGCCTTTCCACTTCCGTATTATGGCCCCAACAGTGCTCACTGGAACATTCAGAAGCTTAGAAATGCGCCTATAACCAATGCCATCATTATGTTTTGCAACAATTAGGTTCCGAAGGTCTTGAGACAGCTCTTTGCTTTTACCCATCATGAGATGTGTCTTGTGTGACACCTTGGCAATGAGACCTTTTTGTAGGCCATCAGTTGGGACTGAACCAGCTGATATTAATTTGCACTGACAGGGGGCTGGATTGCTTTTTAATTACTGATAGTTTTCAGCTGTTGTCTTGGCTTTCCATGCCTTTTTGCACCTCCCTTTCTTCATGTGTTCAATACTTTTTCCCTGTGTCATTTCACATTATTACACATAACTTAATTTCTGAACTTATTTGTTTCGGTTTCTTTGTATGTATGGATTACTTGGGTTGTTACCAACATCTGGTGAAAATGTCATGTCAATAGCACCTTTGGAAATATATTTACTGAGAAAAATGGTGACGTGTTCAATACTTATTCCACCAACTGTATATACACATACATAAAAATGTTTAGCAAGGGTGTGTCTGCCTGCCCTTTTCTGATTTATGCTACACGGGAAGCAGTCAATCCTCTATTGAGCCACAGAGGAGAGGACTGCACGTCTGGTTCATGATATACATTTGTGAATGTACTATGAATGAGGGGACCGGAAGAACCCCACCCTCTCATACATACTGCCACTAGAACCACAGCACCAAACCACCAGTGTTTTCACTGCTTATCTGCTGGAGCCAAGTGGAGCCTGTTCTGACTGTTGATCTCCCAACATCTGTTTTCTGAAGTGGCACATAGCAGCTGTCAAAAAGCACAAACCCAGATGATGTTGCTTTCTTGAAACTGTATGCCCCTCCCACTTTCCCACCACCCCCAATTTGCAAACAGATGTCTGAACTGCCTCTGTTGACAGTGTGTATTTAGGCTATATCTTGATGACTTTGACAGTCATTGTGATTGTGAACCCATTCTAGTCTTCAGGACCTGTCAATCTCTGAGCCTGTCCATTCTTGTCCAGTCTGATTACAGTATCATCTGCCTAACTATTGTTTTACACTATTTTACTTTTTTGCAAAGGTGACAGACCTACGGACCAAAGAGGACATAATATAAATGTGTCATCACTTTGGAAGAGGTTCTTGTTTCTCCTTTGCTAATTTTTTTGTTTTACTGGGTGACAACTGTGGTGGCGTCAAATGAAGTTAGCTGATACAATAATTATGTCCTGCTATTTAAATTTAAATTTCACTTCCTATGTCTGTGAAAAGTTGCTATCTTTATGTGAGCAGCATTAAACCTGTTGGCATGATTTGTTTGATGTTCAGGTAGCAGAGTTAATACTGTATGCAGATGATGACTGCAACAGTAAAAATGCAAAGACAAAGCCAGTAGTAGATATGTATGCTATTAAAATAACTGTCAAAATCTATTGTTTATTTGAAAACGTCAAAATAGTTCTCTCTCTCTCTCTCTCTCTCCAATTCAATTCAATTCAATTCAAGGGGCTTTATTGGCATGGGAAACACATGTCAACATTGCCAAAGCAAGTGAAGTAGATAATAAAAATACATGAAATAAACAAAACAAAATTAACAGTTAACATTACAGTCACAGAATTTCCAAAATAATAAAGACATGTCAAATGTCGTATTACAGTATATACTGTATATATATTCAGTGTTGTAATGATGTGTTGTAATAAACATAAATATGGGTTGTATTTACAATGGTGTTTTTTATTCACTGGTTGCCCTTTTCTTGTGGCAACAGGTCACAAATCTTGCTGTTGTGATGGCACACTGTGGTATTTCAACCAGTAGATATGGGAGTTTATCATAATTGGATTTGTGTATCTGTGTAATCTGAGAGAAATATGTGTGTCTAATATGGTCATACATTTGGCAGGAGGTTAGGAAGTGCAGCTCAGTTTCCACCTCATTTTGTGGGCAGTGTTCACATAGCCTGTCTTCTCTTGAGAGCCAGGTCTGCCTAAGGCGGCCTTTCTCAATAGCAAGGCTATGCTCACTGAGTCTGTACTTAGTCAAAGCTTTCCTTAAGTTTGAGTCAGTTACTCTCTGTTTGGGACCAAATAGCATTCTAGTTTGCTGTTTTTTTGTTAATTATTTCCAATTGTCAAGTAATTATCTTTTTGTTTTCTCATGATTTGGTTGGGTCTAATTGTGTTGCTGTCCTGGGGCTCTGAGGGGTCTGTTTATGTTTGTGAACAAAGCCCCAGGACCAGCTTGCTTAGGGGACTCTTCTCCAGGTTAATCTCTCTGTAGGTGATGGCTTTGTTATGGAAGGTTTGGGAATCACTTCCTTTTAGGTGGTTGTAGAATTTAACGGCTCTTTTCTGGATTTTGATAATAAGCGGGTATCGTCCTAATTCTGCTCTGCATGCATTATTTGGTGTTTTACGTTGTACACAGAGGATATTTTGGGAGAATTCTGCATGCAGAGTCTCAATTTGGTATTTGTCCCATTTTGTGAATTCTTGGTTGGTGAGCGGACCCCAGACCTCACAACCATAAAGGGCAATGGGTTCTATAACTGATTCAAGTATTTTTTGCCAGATCCTAATTGGTATGTCAAATATTATGTTCATTTTGATGGCACAGAAGGCCCTTCTTGCCTTGTCTCTCAGATCGTTCACAGCTTTGTGGAAGTTACCTGTGGCGCTGATGTTAAGGCCAAGGTATGTATAGTTTTTTGTGTACTCTAGGGCAACGGTGTCTAGATGGAATTTGTATTTGTGGTCCTGGCAACTGGACCTTTTTTGGAACACCATTATTTTGGTCTTACTGAGATTTACTGTCAGGGCCCAGGTCTGGCAGAATCTGTGCAGAAGATCTAGGTGCTGCTGTAGGCCCTTCTTGGTTGGTGACAGAAGCACCAGATCATCAGCAAACAGTAGACATTTGACTTCAGATTCTAGTAGGGTGAGGCCGGGTGCTGCAATCTGTTCTAGTGCCCTCGCCATTTGTTGAAGAGGGTGGGTCTTAAGCTGCATCCCTGTCTCACCCCACGACCATGTGGAAAGAAATGTTTGTGTTTTTTGCCATTTTTATTTTGTCCTGCAGTTCGTTCAATGTAATTGGAGAATCCAGTTGATTAATATCTGCAAATAAAGGGTTTTTCCTTTATTTGCACTATTTTTTACATTGTATAATAAAAGTGAAGACATCAAAACTATGACATAACACATATGGAATCATGTAGTAACCAAAAAAGTATTAAACACTTTTTTGGTTACTACTTGATTCAATATGTGTTATGTCATAGTTTTGATGTCTTTTGATGTTTTACAATGTAAAGAATAGTGCAAATAAAGAAAAACCCAAAATTTTGGACCGCAGTGTATTTGATCGTGTATATGTTTTTGCTGTTTGTCTTTGTTATAGAGCAAAACAGATTGGAGAATTTGTTTACCCTGTCACGATGTGGGTGTGGGAATGACCAAGGCGCAGTGCAGGGATAGTAGTTAGACATTTTAATAATATACTATGTATATAAACAAAACGAATGACGAACTACAGAAACAAACAAACGGTGTACAAAAACGTCAAGTACTCAAAACAAACACGAATGAACGGACGTAACAAAGAGCACACTTACATTTCACCGTGACTGCGAAATACATCGACAACGACCCACACCAGAGTGAATGACAGACTAACATATATAAGATCCCTAATTAGAGACAATGCGGTGCAGCTGCCTCTAATTAGGGATCCACCCAAAACCCACAAAGAAACAGAAAAGAAAGACACTGTCAGACTCTGACCATAGCTACATAGAGAAGCAAATAGGCTTCTCTATGGCCAGAGCCTGACATACCCATACATCTCAATTTTGGATAGATTACTCTTCGTGTTGTTATTTGTTTAAGTGTTTTCCCATTTTCCCAGAAGTGGTTAGAGTCTATGGATTCTTTGATTACATTGAGCTGATTTCTGACGTGTTGTTCCTTCTTTTTCCGTAGTGTATTTTTGTATTGTTTAAAAAAAGCGCCAAAAACAAAGCGCTCATTTTCAAAATCACCAATCAGCGCATCCCCCTCCGCCCCCGCCCCCCCTGTCCCCCTCCCCATCTCCCGAGGTCAGCTAATGTTATGTTGTCTGAGTTCAGTTTATGGGGGACTACCGGTACACGGACAAGGTGAGGAGGAAATGAAAGATCCCAGCAAATGGCCAACACCAATCAAGCAAGAACTAGAAAAACATGAAATATTGTCTGGTCATATGGAAAGTTTTCACGAATGGAAAGAGTTAGACACGATAACTGACTGCTGAGACAAAGCACTGGCAAGATGTGTTGCATCGGTTGATCAATCTTATCAGAGTTATGGCTATGCAAAACCTAGCATTTAGAGGCAGCACAGATAGATTGTTTGAGCATAACAATGGCAACTTTCTCAAACTAGTGGAGATGATCAGCTTTTTTGACAGCGTTATGGCTGAACATATAAGGAGAGTAACTTTAAAAGAAACACATGTTCACTATTTTGGCAAAGACATTCAAAATGAAATCATAGCTATGCTAGCATCACAGATTCAGCAGAAAATTCTCACGAAGCTTAAGTCAGCTAAATACTACTCCAAGTGTGGAGATCAGAGAGCATTTCTGAAAGGTAAGATAAGCGTTATAGTCTCTAGTGGTTTTAAGCTGTGAATCTGCTGATGATATGCGCCTTGCTCCGTGTGTTTTACGCACAATGTTTTGTATATAAATATTTTCAATATTATTACAGTCACTATTTAGATGAGTTGAAATTGACACTGTGCGTTGCACTTGTCTATTTGCATGATGTGTATATTGGCGTTTGTGTTGCTGTTTTTTGCTTATGGATTGTATTGGCTGCGTGTTGTTGGTTTATTGTACGTTGAAAATAGAGGGGCGACACAATTGTGTTTCACCTAGAGCGGCGTAAATGCACACACCGGTGCTGCTGGTAGTGTATTGAAATGCACTGATAAGTGTCTCAGTTCTGCCACTAAAACTGCTGCGTTACACCAAGGAATAGAGTGTAGCAGCAGCTGGAAAACATCTGTTGTTGAAGTTTATGCTGAGGATAAGAGAGTGGGGGTGTTACATTATGTGTCCATGCTCTGATGTGTGCTACATACTACTGTTGATGGGTGCTGTTGTGATGTAGACTACACACAAAGTTTGACCACAGCAGTAAAGTTTGACCTCTGAAGTAACCAACTAGGTGTGAGAAATATGGCAGATGCTCCAATTGGAACCATATTGCTGACATTTCCCCAGTCCCTTCAATTGTATAAAACCCAAAGGGTTAGGTGAGGGCTAGGGATTCTTTTTGGAACTGGGAAAGGTGTGAGGGTCTCACCTTCAGTGTTTGATTGGACTCTTAGATACAACTATTAATGTTTGATAAAACCTATTTCAGATTTGTTTCCAGGAGAAAGATAAAATGTCCCATTTAGATTCAAGATTTTGTACAATACAGTTGATACACTATTGCCGGTTAAATTAGACTTATACATACCATTCTACTCCAAATATGGCAAAATCCAAGACAGAATCATTGTAACTAGTTGCGGCTCCAGCTCATATTCTATGATGGATCTTTTTCTTATTCAAATTGGGTAAACAAACACCTGCCAGAAAGAAATGTTTGTCATTTTTCATTTCTTCTCAATTAATGCAGTTTATTTCTTCCTGTTTGACACCCTGAGGAGCATCAGCAAAGCATCTCAAAATGCCAGCAATCAGCTCCCACTATCTGCATAATTCAATTAGCACTTCGGCGTGACTTTGAATGTGTTTGTTGCGTCTCCCCAAACCCCCTTGTTGCGTCTGCCTCCCTTTTTCATTTATTTCAGATATCAAGGACGTCCTGAATGACAGATACATCATCTATTCTCAAAATAGACGACACGAACAAGGCACAAAATACCAAGATCTTATTAGGTATTTCTTCAAGATGTCAGTTTAGAGATGTTCTTGAGATATGGAAATGTGGGGACTCGCAAAGTGACTTGCTCTGCTCACTCTGTCTTCTCGCTTACAGAGAGAGTTTTCATGAAAAACATCAGTTAAAATGTAGGCACTGCATCACCCCTCTCTTTTATACACACACAGCCCACTGGACACAGACGTCAGTTCAACGTCTAGTTTTGATTTACATTTGGTTGAGTTGCAACGTGAAATAAACCAAAAATGTCACCATGTCATTGGATATAGGTTTAAATTAGGGTGAAGAAAAAAAACGAAAGTTGATGACTTTTTGCAAATCGAATCAGTTTTCCACGTGGATTTAACATTACATTTTTTTTTTGAAATGGCACATTGACTGAACCAGTTTTTGCCCAGTGGTAGCACTGGCCCCATAACCCCATAATGCACACCGTATGTGTTTGTTCTCTCAGAATGGCTGTAATGATGTAACCAGAAGGTATTGATAATAAAAATCTTTGCACAAGAACCTATTGAGCAAGGTTCCTTCAGCAGTTACGTATTATGCTTCATATATACCAGTACTGTTGTGAAACATTATAGCCCTCCTTGACCATCACAAAATGCAGCATGAGAGTCCTTGATATGATAAAAACATGACAGAGGAGTTATGTCTTTCTATAAATTGTCACCATAAAAAAATGAGGTACATTATATAAAGAATTCTTAACAGCCGTTACGACACTCGTCCGAGAAGAAATTTTAGGACTGTTTAGTAGATCTTCCTGCATTTTAACAGTACATGGACAAATGAGGTGATTCAACAATTTATAAGTCTTTAAATCATCTTTGAAAACCATATGTGAAACCATTGTCAGATTTGATCTTATAAGGGGTTTTAGTATTGTCATTTAGTCCCATAAGTGAGCATATTTTAACCTGTTTATAGATCTCCAATGTCGCATTGAGAAAAGAGGCACTTGCACATCAGTAAAGGGATTTTATTCCATTGTACTTTTATATTCATGCATATTTCATGTTTCGGTTACTACGAACAATAGATAGTTTGATGCCTTGTTTAAAACCATAATATACAGGGTTGGCCAATCAGGCAGCAACAGTGCTGCTTGGCGAACCTGGTAGTCTATTCATGGCCCTGAAATATACACTCAACTAATAAGCATTGGACAAAAAGTATAATTTAGCTCATATGTT
Source organism: Thymallus thymallus (assembly GCA_023634145.1). Classification (NCBI taxonomy): domain Eukaryota; kingdom Metazoa; phylum Chordata; class Actinopteri; order Salmoniformes; family Salmonidae; genus Thymallus; species Thymallus thymallus. Next base: position 31,030,518 of record CM042410.1, on the reverse strand, counting down.
TGACCACTTGGCTTCAATGAACTCCTCTGTCCACTGACCATCACCTCTATGTCTCAAAGTACATTTGCTGTATATTAAAAGGAACCAGTGTCTACATTTCTCACCCTGCAGGCTATACTGTAGACATACTGCTTCCAGATTGAGCCCCTCAATTCTAGCCCACCTGTTTTGTACAGTGTAGAAAGTGTTTAATACTGTACAATGCAGGAAGTCAATCTATTTTGACATGCCATGAAAATATTATAGCCCTGGTGCACATAGAAATCAGCTAGTCTCTAGTTTGCACACTGTGCAGTGATTGAAAGGTTTCTGTATTCTTTGATGGTGGGTTTTATATTTGAAAAATCATTTGAACAGGCCTCTCCACAAATCACTGGGCTGAATGATTATGAACATTTACACTGGGAACATCTGTTGCAGCAGGCTGGTTTTGAAGGGTGCTGCTAATGATTGGTTATCCATTGATCAAGGCCCTGTTGTGTTTTATCTATCAAAGTGCTAGCCTGTAGAAACCATGGGAGATAGATCTGCTTGATTACATCTAATGAAGAGTGAACGTGGATCCCAGCACTAATACACTTTGGTGACAAGTATTGGAGGGCCTTGATCAAACAGAAAAGAGGATTATTCAGGGTTATAAGGAGAATCAGTGTTTGATGTAATGTTTGTGTGTGTGTGTGTGTGTGTGTGTGTGTGTGTGTGTGTGTGTGTGTGTGTGTGTGTCTAAAGACTGCTCATTGTGTTTATGAAGGACTGTGGGAATAGTTTTGCCCAGAGGGATATATTCAGATACAAAAAGGGGAGGAGACTTAGCAGATAGATACCCCTAACCCAGCTAGGTCACAGCGCACTGAAACTGAAATATGTATCGTCAACGCTCCTCCATCCACCTCTGTTATTGTGAACCGTAATTAGAATGATAACCGTCAGCCTTGGAAATGCGATGGCGTTTCCACACAGACGTCAGTAGGCAGGAGTGGAGTGGGGTTTGTTTTCAGAGAGGAGTGGAACAGGCTGCACTTTGAGGTTCACTGAGTAGCAGCTAAAAGAAGGACGTCATTACCAGGACATGGGTTGGGTTGTTTGAATGTCTGTATATGTGCCTGAGTAAATGAACACCTAATCCCTGCCAACATCAGATATCCAGAGAGGACAGAGTCATTGGTGAAGTAGTAGTAGTAGCGTCTCTCCCTGTCACTATGTACCTATTGTCCAGAATGGTAGATCATTAGTAACCACAGCATGCAGCTCTTGAACAAGAATGTTTGATTTAGATGTCAAAACGCATTACACTGAATGACACCAAACAGTCAGGCATTTTATTTTTTATCAATGATTGTGAATGCCATCCCGAACTATGTAAATGATTGAGATGGTGGGCCACACTAATTAAATAATTGTGATGGAGAGATTCAGTGATGGCTTTGGATGTGCCACTAAAGAAAAACAGGGACATTGATATAGATCTATGGACGAGGACGCTGCAGCAAGAGTCCCCTATGGCCCTATCTCTCTTCAGACTCATCCAGGGCCCATTTCAGTGCATTATGCAAAATATTCCAAGCCCGTTGCCTCTGCACTGAATCACATTCATTTATTAATCCAATATCACCATAGAGATGGCTCACAGGGCATCAGCAGACTCAGAGAGTAGCGCTGGGACTGTCAGTACCCATCAGCCTTTCTGTCTATTAGCTCATCAGGGGGTCTATTAGATAATGGTGTTATAGTTTCAAATCTTAAGAGATTATACAGTGCATTCGGAAAGTATTCAGGCCCCTTGACTTTTTCCACATTTTGTTATGTTACAGCCTAATTCTAAAATTGATTAAATAAAAATAATCCTCAATCTACAAACAATACCCCATAATGACAAAGCGAAAACAGCTTTTTAGAAATGTTTGCTAATTTATAAACAAAAGAAAATGAAATACCTTATTTTCATAAGTATTCAGACCTTTTGCTATGAGACTTGAAATTGAGCTCAGCTGCATCCTGTTTCCATTGATCATCCTTGAGATGCTTCTACAACTTGATTGGAGTCCACCTGTGGTAAATTCAATTGATTGGACATGATTTGGAAAGGCACACACCTGTGCATGTCAGAGCAAAAACCAAGCCATGAGGTTGAAGGAATTGTCTGACAGGATTGTGACATGGCACAGATCTGGGGAAAACATTTCTGCAGCATTGAAGGTCCCCAAGAACATAGTGGCCTCCATCATTCCTAAATTGAAGAAGTTTGGAAACACCAAGACTCTTCCTAGTGCTGGCCGCCCGGCCAAACTGAGCAATCGGTCGAGAAGGGCCTTGGTCAGGGAGGTGACCAAGAACCCGATGGTCACTCTGACAGAGCTCCAGAGTTTCTCTGTGGAGATGGGAGAACCTTCCAGGAACACAACCATCTCTGTAGCACTCCACCAATCAGGCCTTTATGGTAGAATGGCCAGACAGAAGCCACTCTTCAGTAAAAGGTACATGACACCCATCTTGGAGTTTTACAGAATGCACCTAAAGAGTCTCAGACCATGAGAAACAAGGTTCTCTGGTCTGATGAAACCAAGATTGAACTCTTTGGCCTGAATGCCAAGCATCACGTCTGGAGGAGAATGGGAGAAACTCCCCAAATACAGGTGTGCCAAGCTTATAGCATCATACATAGAATACTCAAGGCTGTAGTCACTGCCAAAAGTGCTTCAACAAAATATTGAGTAAAGGGTCTGAATACTTATGTAAATGTGATATTTCAGCTTTTTATCATTTATAAATTTGCAAAACATTATAATTTTTTTACCGGTTTTGCTTGTCATTACGGGCCATGTGTGTAGATTGATGAGGGGTAAAAATGTTTTTAATACATTTTAGAATAACGCTGTAACGTAATAAAATGTGGAAAAAGTCAAAGGGTCTGAAAACTTACGGAATGCAAAGTATATACATATATGTTAGTGGAATTGGGATACATTATGAATGAAATTTAAGCCCTCTGATATGAAATAAAAGCCTTTTGAGGAATTGTAGGTAGGTCAGCTATTCTGCTATATTACATTCCTTTGCTTTTATTAAGGTGTTCAAAGTTGTTGATATTATATCTACTATCCTTGTTGTTATTCTTAACATCAGCCATACGTTATGGTTATATCATTATCATATTTTGCAATGCTAAGCATATGTATTGCAGATGCCAGACCTTTTGTATGCAGTTGGAGGCTGAGCTCCATTCACTCAGTTTAGTGAGGTTTGTCTGTTAGTAAGCATTGCATGGTAGGATAGAGACATATATGGAATGGCTGCATGGGCTCTGTCTAATAAATGAAGAATTGGCGACACTGCCTTGTTGACACACCAGATGTGTAATGTAGCTGTGTGGTTGGCAGGGCCATCTAGACCCATCTGGATATGAAGCACCGAGGCCATTATATGATATTCAGTATGCTCCAACCAGCAGGCTCTAAGTGATTTCTCCGGGTGTGGATAAAATGAAAAACACCATTTGCCAGTCATCCATTTTACTCACCCATTTCTAACATCCCACTCCCTCAGACTCTTTTCACCAATAACATATTTTCTCTCACCTTTTTCCAACCGTCACATGTTCCAAACCATAATACATGAAATCGTTAGCGGGCAGATCGTTAAGGAAGTTATCTGCCTTTTACATGGCTTTTCATCCTGTTTCAGAAGTACTGTTCTGGCCTCCTTTTATGACTGAGGGAAAAGCTTAATTCAAAGGCTCCGGTGTTGCCGCGGTGAAGGTCACTGATGAGCGGAGAGGGGAGCAGACGTGAAACATATTGAGCAAAGCGGTTCATTTTTTCTGCATGCTAATGTGGCAGAATAAGAAGCTATCGGGGTCAGAAGATTGGGGGACTTCTGGTTAGGATTTATTTTGTGTGGATCTCACTCTTTCTCTCTCTCGCTCTCTCTGACTCTCTTAGCCTGATGGTATATGAATCTCCTGTTCTCATGTATTTATATACAGTGTATCTACAGTCTATGCCTCATGTCTTGGGGTGCCTTATTAAAACTTAACTCTGTCATACCAATATATATACACTGGGGGACAAAAGTTTGGAATATTACTCATTCAAGGGTTTTTCTTTATTTGCACTATTTTTTTACATTATAGAATAAAAGTGAAGACATCAAAACTATGACATAACACATATGGAATCATGTAGTAACCAAAAAATTGTTAAACAAATAAAAAAATATTTTATATTTGAGATTCTTCAAATAGCCACCCTTTGCCTTGATGACAGCTTTGCACATGCTTGGCATTCTCTCAACCAGCTTCACCTGGAATGCTTTTACATCAGTCGAAGGAATTTCCACATTTGCTGAGCACTTGTTGGCTGCTTTTCCTTCACTGCAGTCCGACTCATCCCAAACCATCAAAATTTGGTTGAGGTTGGAATCATGAATCTCAAATCTGGACTCCAGACCAAAGGACAAATTTCCACCGGTCTAATGTCCATTGCTCGTGTTTCTTGGCCCAAGCAAGTCTCTTCTTATAATTGGTGTCCTTTAGTAGTGGTTTCTTTGCAGCAATTCGACCATGAAGGCCTGATTCACACAGTCTCCTCTGAACAGTTGAGATGTGTCTCTTACTTGAACTCTGTGAAGCATATACAGTATTTGGGCTGCAATCTGGGGCTGCTAACTCTAATGAACTTATCCTCTGCAGCAGAGGTATTTCTGGGTCTTCCATTCCTGTGGCGGTCCTCGTGAAGCTCGTTGAGAGAATTCCATGAGTGTGCAAAGATGTCATCAGGGCAAAGGATTGATTTTTTGTGAATCTCATATATACAATATTTTTTTATTTGTTTAACACTTTTTTGGTTACTACATGATTCCATACAATTTAACTAGGCAAGTCAGTTAAGAATAAATTCTTATTTACAATGACGGCCTACAACGGCCAAACTAGGACGATGCTGGGCCAATTGTGCGCCGCCCTATGGGACTCCCAAACACGGCCAGTTGTGATACAGCCTGGAATCAAACCAGTGTGTCTGTAGTGATGCCTCTAGCAGTGAGATACAGTGCCTTAGACCGCTGCGCTACTTGGGAACCCCTTGGGCTCCCAATATGTTAGCCATGCCTTTTGACATTACACACAGTCCGTCAGCTACATCCATCAACTTACTCATGGATTATGTGTCAACCCACACATATGTCCCTGTCCCTTCGACATCTCATTAGGTTACTGTATGTTCCATACACAGAGTCACACATAGAATATAGAGGGTGCCCCACTGTCTTTGAGCCTGGTAACGTCAATAGGAGCCAGCCTCCCCTGTTGAATGTGTTATTTAGCCTCCACTCTATCCTTAAGCACACTAATGAGCTACTTAATTGATTTAATGAAGTCCAAATGTCACTCATCATTCCTACACCTCCCGTAAGGAGGAGGGAGATGGATCCTGGCTCTCTGGGGATACATAATGATTTTAATCTGCTCTCATGGAGCTCCGGTAATGGCCTGTAATGGGACAGCGCTAGAATCTGTTTGGTTCTGTTTTTACTCCCAGATGAATTACTCCACTCCAATGGAGGGAGGGAGGGAGGAAGGGGGATGGGTGTTTGGATGGATGGATGGACAGGTAAACTGACAGAAAGAAAGGAATACATAGAATACCTTATCATAGTCGAGGGAGAGTAATAGTGGCTTGAAGCTCATTAGTACTTGAGATGAGACATTGAGCCCTTTCTCATCTGAACTGGACACAGCAGGGGCGGCTCTAAATTAAAGGTTACGTCTGAGGAGCTAACCTAATGAAGCAACATTTAGCTACAGTATGTAAGAGGGGACTTCACATGTTTGCTTCATGTCTTTGACTTCTATGTCTGGCATTTCAACTATCCAAGGGCACTTATATGATTGTGGCTTTGTTTTTGTCTTTTAGTGTGGCCCATGATATCTGACATTATACGTTTTGCATAGATAAGTATTATGGTTTAATACATTCCCATACCACTTCCCCCAGTTCAGAAACCCAGACGTCATGCCCATGGTTAAGTATCACACCCTACAAGACATAACAGAAATTGGTGTAATGGTAATGGTGGTCTAAGTAGTAGATTAGGTGTGCACTTTAGGCCTTCTACCTTATACCCCCAAGTGTTAATTATAGAAGGTATAAATCTATATGTAGATTATGGATGATAGTCATTATTAAATAACACTAACCTGTCCATGATGATAGTCATTATTAAATAACACTAACCTGTCCATGATGATAGTCATTATTAAATAACACTAACCTGTCCATGATGATAGTCATTATTAAATAACACTAACCTGTCCATGATGATAGTCATTATTAAATAACACTAACCTGTCCATGATGATAGTCATTATTAAATAACACTAACCTACCCATCAAAGGCAGAGTCACCTGGAACTTAAAACGTTTTCCCCAAAGTCCCCCAAAGATATGCCTCCCCTGTCCCACCCATGCAAATCACCAAGAGGACACATTGAAGTATTTAAATGTATTTAAATTAATTTAAATGTATTGCGATTTGTGGTGCTAAATGTATTGGGATTGCAGTGTATTCATATGAAGATGTATTGTGCTGTTCATTCATATGAGATTCTCAGAGTCAAACTCCCGCAGACAGCAACTTTTTATTTGACTTCTACTCTCTTCTACTCTCTGCTTATTTTAATGATGCTTTGTCCAGATGATATACAGTTCTGATTCTCCTCTCAAAAGAACAGACTAAGGTCTTTCTTCACATTATTGTAAAGACATATATTTAATCACTGTTTAAACCTTTCTTTTACCACAGAGCTTACCTGTCTTTCTAATAGTTATTCAATGATTAAGCTAATGTTTATTTCTCTAGTCTTTGGCCTGCTGGCTGCAGCCAGCCAGGCAGTGGATAAAAGCTTGACTACAGAGGATTTAAGTTTGCTTAATCATTCTCATTGAAAATAGGCAGGCAATGAAGCTTTTTCATTCTGAAGGTTCTTTTGAAGTCAAGCTTTAATGGTTCTTTGAGTATACCACTTACAGCGGGTGAAATAAGTATTGAACACGTCAACATTTTTCTCAGTAAATATATTTCCAAAGGTGCTATTGACATGAAAGTTTCACCAGATGTTGGTAACAACCCAAGTAATCCATACATACAAAGAAACCAAAACAAATACGTTCAGAAATTAAGTTATGTGTAATAATGTGAAATGACACAGGGAAAAAGTATTGAACACATGAAGAAAGGGAGGTTCAAAAAGGCATGGAAAGCCAAGACAACAGCTGAAAACTATCAGTAATTAAAAAGCAATCCAGCCCCCTGTCAGTGCAAATTAATATCAGCTGGTTCAGTCCCAACTGATGGCCTACAAAAAAGGTCTCATTGCCAAGGTGTCACACAAGACACATCTCATGATGGGTAAAAGCAAAGAGCTGTCTCAAGACATTCGCAACCTAATTGTTGCAAAACATAATGATGGCATTGGTTATAGGTGCATTTCTAAGCTTCTGAATGTTCCAGTGACCACTGTTGGGGCCATAATACGGAAGTGGAAAGACAATCTTTTCACCATAAATTTGCCTCGACCAGAGGGCTCCTCGTAGATTTGCCCATTCATCCTTCCTTCAATTATGTGAAGTTTGCCAGTACCATTTGCTGAAAAGCAGCCCCACACCATGATGTTCCCACCTCCAAACTTCACTGTTGGTATGGTGTTTTTAGGGTGATGTGCAGTGCCATTTCTCCTCCAAACATGGTGTGTATTATGACATCCAAACAGTTCAATTTTGCTCTCATCTGACCACACTATATTCTCCCAGTATTTCACTGGCTTTTCCAAATATTGTGCAGCAAACTTTAAATGAGCTTCAACATGCTTTTTTTTCAGCAATGGAGTCTTGCGTGGTGAGCGTGCATACAGGCCATGGCGGTGGTGTGCATTACTTAATGTTTTCTTTGAGACAACAGTACCTGCTAATTGCAGGTCTTTTTGAAGCTCTCCACAAGTGGTCCTTGGCTCTTGGACAACTCTTCTGATTATTCTTTTCATTCCTCTGTCAGAAATCTTGCGAGGAGCACCTGGTCGAGGCAAATTTATTTAATTACTTTCAGCTGTTGTCTTGGCTTTCCATGCCTTTTTGAACCTCCCTTTCTTCATGTGTTCAATACTTTTTCCCTGTTTCATTTTCACATTATTACACATAACTTAATTTCTGAACTTACTTGTTTTGGTTTCTTTGTATGTATGGATTACTTGGGTTGTTACCAACATCTGGTGAAACATTCATGTCAATAGCACCTTTGGAAATATATTTACTGAGAACAATGGTGACGTGTTCAATACTTATTTCACCCGCTGTATATTGCAAATAAACAAATACTCCATAAGAGAAATATTCAACTTTAGATCTAATTTTACTCTAACACACAATTACACAGAAAATCAACCTGATACAATGCACTGAATCCAGGGGGAGGAGATAATCAAAGTGGCCAAAGTACACTTACTGATTTAACCATTCCTTTTGACATTATTTCATCCTTTATTTGATACAGGCTTTGTTTACTGTGCATCCATGTGGAGTTATTTACAGTATGAATACAACATAAATATTAAACTTTAATGCACTTGAGAGGTGATTGTGTATTTGTCAATGTGTGTGTTTCTGTGAGTATGTTTCTGTTTCAGCCTGTTTACATGAGTGGAGGAAATGTGAAGTTTAATCTATAACATCAAGTCTTGACCCATCCGCCCCTCAGAATCGTTCAACACATGTAAGAAAAAAAGTACGAAAAATAACGGAAAGAAAGAGGGATCTCAATTACAGGAGTGGGAAACATAGAGGTGTTGGTCCAGGTCATTGAGAAAGGCTGTGGCAGCCAGGGGTTCATTTCCTGTCTGGAGAGGACCGATGTGCAATCTCTGCCATGTAAACCACTGGCCCAGAGGTTACTGAAGCCAAGGCTTTCTCCCCCGAACTAAAAGGAACAGGCTGGGAGAAACACAGTGAGATATTACTAGAAAACTCAGACTTACAGTATATGTAAAGAGCTGAAATGTTTTATTTACTCTAGGATTAGCTGGGTTTGTACCTATTGTACTTTCTTGTCTCAGAAATAGACGGTCTGTGTCCTATGGAGGCGCTCAATCAATGACCTCCTGAGGGGAGTTAGAGGGAGTATGATAAGAAATGTAATAATCCATAGATGCATCTGCACTTTCAATGTGAATTCAACATTGATTAACTCGGTGTGTTCAACTTCTAAACAATTCTAGTGCATTATTTTATTTGCACAGTCAATATGTAATACTATGGCAGTGAAGAAACAACATTAAAATGGAATGTGTTATTTTAGGAAAGGAGAAACATATTTCATGGATATTAAGAAGTAAATTATGGACCATAAAGAAGAAGGTTTGTGGGCTCAGTGCTTTATTTTCTTCCTTAAACTGAATTACCTCACCAAGCAGTATACTATATCTCACTCGTAAAAGAAACAACATTAGAAAACAAATCATTTTAAAAACTCCAGCCTTTTACTTCCTTCTTCATTGGATGCTCCTCTGCATGTTATTGTGGTTTCTGTTTGCAGCTTCAGGAAAGGGGAATGGGATTAAGATTAACGAGAGCTACTGGTGAAAGTCCCACGAGCCCCACAACTAGCAGCTCTTGACAACAGCAAGAGTTTTAGCAGCTGTGTGGGGGACAGACAGAAGGGAGACTGGGGAGAGATGGCGGAGAGACTGGGGATGGCAGGGGCCTCAGGTTTTCAGGCTGTGTCTGCGATGTGAGGAAATTAGTTGAATTCCTGACAGCTATCTGCTCCATCCCTCACCTGGGATGGTACTGTGGCACAGGACGAGTGCTGATAACCCAGTAATGACTTTTCATGGATGTGTTTATTTATGAGCGACAACCCACAGGTGGATACATTTTTTAATTTGCTGTATAACTGCGTTTGCGGTTAAATGGGGCATGGGCTAGATTACATTTAAAAGTCAAATGGTTTGTTGCGGGGGAAAGTTTGTGTTTACAGTTTGCAGGGCAGCGCTCTGAGGTTGTTTGTCAATGTTGATGACTTCTTGAACTTTTAATGAAAAGCATGTTGCAATTTGGTTGATTGACAAGAGTTTAGGGTAGGTTGCGCCTTCCTTAAAAAAAATTATTGTTATTTGTGTATTAGTGCACAGCGCAGGGCCTCTGTCTTGTTGACCACACAATAAGCCACAACAAGTAATTGGCCACAGCAAATGAGTCAGCTTGATTAACTCTCCAATATACATCTTGTCCTCACAAATTGTGTGTCCCTTCTCCATTAATAGCGTCTCTAAAGGCCTGTGTGGACGTAGCTTAATGTGACTGTGGTCTATGTTTTTGGAGCCGGCTGCTATAAAGAGAAAAGTATATACCTAGGATGCCAGGTCTGAAATGTAGTTAATGATTTGGAAGACAAACTCATTGTCCGCTGTGACTCACTCTGAATGATGACGTGGCCGTCTTTGCCTTGCCTTGAGGAGCAGGGGAAAATCCTAGAGGGCAAATAGAGAGAAAGGATGTTATCTCAGTCTGCTCATCCGTGTGACTTGTAAGCCAGACGTCTTGGTGGAGATTCTGGCCAGTAGAGAGGAGGTGTTTCAAAGACACCAGCCATTTAAGTTGATAGACAAAGAACCTAAGCCACGCCTTTTCTCATGTGTGACGAAATATGTTATGTTAGGAAATTGATAGAAGCTGCAATAGGCAATGGTTTTGGGATGTTTTGCTTTTAGTTTGTCAAGCTAGTGGTTGGGCAGTCATATAAACTGAAACCTTCAGTAAAGTCATCTTAAATTAACTTTCTGTATACACTGTGTACTGTATCAATATGGGAGCCAGGCTAAGGTTAGGTACTAGGGATGTGACAAATGTAACATTTTGCTTACCGTTTAAACTGCAATTTTTGTTTTTAGTCTGTTTTCTGTTAAAACTATTTTTTTTAAACGTACAATTCCACATCAATTCACAATGCAGAATAATGGTCCTATTACCTACAGTGGGGAGAACAAGTATTTGATACACGAGGCTATAATTACAGAAGTCTGTAATTTTTATCATAGGTACTCTTCAACTGTGAGTGACGGAATCTAAAACAAAAATCCAGAAAATCACATTGTATGATTTTTAAGTAATTAATTTGCATTTTATTTCATGACATAAGTATTTGATACATCAGAAAAGCAGAACTTAATATTTGGTACAGAAACCTTTGTTTGCAACTACAGAGATCATACGTTTCCTGTAGTTCTTGACCAGGTTTGCACACACTGCAGCAGGGATTTTGGCCCACTCCTCCATACAGACCTTCTCCAGATCCTTCAGGTTTCGGGGCTGTCGCTGGGCAATTCTGACTTTCAGCTCCATCCAAAGATTTTCTATTGGGTTCAGGTCTGGAGACTGGCTATGCCACTCCAGGACCTTGAGATGCTTCTTATGGAGCCACTCCTTAGTTGCCCTGGCTGTGTGTTTCGGGTCGTTGTCATGCTGGAAGACCCAGCCACGACCCATCTTCAATGCTCTTACTGAGGGAAGGAGGTTGTTGGCCAAGATCTCGCGATACATGGCCCCATCCATCCTCACCTCAATACGGTGCAGTCGTCCTGTCCCCTTTGCAGAAAAGCATACCCAAAGAATGATGTTTCCACCTCCATGCTTCACGGTTGGGATGGTGTTCTTGGGGTTGTACTCATCCTTCTTCTTCCTCCAAACACGGCGAGTGGAGTTTAGACCAAAAAGCTCTATTTTTGTCTCATCAGACCACATGACCTTCTCCCATTCCTCCTCTGGATCATCCAGATGGTCATTGGCAAACTTCAGACGGGCCTGGACATGCGCTGGCTTGAGCAGGGGGACCTTGCGTGCGCTGCAGGATTTTAATCCATGACGGCGTAGTGTGTTACTAATGGTTTTCTTTGAGACTGTGGTCCCAGCTCTCTTCAGGTCATTGACCAGGTCTACAATTTTATCCCTGATGTCCTTACACAGCTCTCTGGTCTTGGCCATTGTGGAGAGGTTGGAGTCTGTTTGATTGAGTGTGTGGACAGGTGTCTTTTATGCAGGTAACGAGTTCAAACAGGTGCAGTTAATACAGGTAATGAGAAGAGAACAGGAGGGCTTCTTAATGAAAAACTAACAGGTCTGTGAGAGCCGGAATTCTTACTGGTTGGTAGGTGATCAAATACTTATGTCATGCAATAAAATGCAAATTAATTATTTAAAAATCATACAATGTGATTTTCTGGATTTTTTTAGATTCCGTCTCTCACAGTTGAAGTGTACCTATGATCAAAATTATAGACCTCTACATGCTTTGTAAGTAGGAAAACCTGCAAAATCGGCAGTGTATCAAATACTTGTTCTCCCCACTGTATATACGACAGCTAGAGCCGGGCAATGAAGGTATATCTAGCGCAGTCATATACCCTTGAAAGTGCCTCAGCTACGGCATGTTTGTTTGTCTGTAAGGGCACACTACAGCTTTTTAAATGCCAACACAAAACCTTCTCTGGAGCACCAATGAACAGACATTTTACTTGTCTGTAAAGGAATGCCGCTTCTGATGTGGGATTAACGTCCATCACTAGGCAATTAGAATTGTCAGTCAAATAATCTTGAGCTGCCTTTGCACAGCCTGCCTGCCTGTTGTCTGGGTGCAGAGTCTGCAGACCACTCTCTCTTAAAAAAGTACTTTAAAGTGAATTAAATACAGTGACTCCTAAGATTCAGTATGCGATTGATTAGGCGACTGATTAGTTGCTGTACTTCCGAGACCACAAACACTCGTATCTTTTGTAACCTGCTAGCGAGGGACGGAGAGAGGGGAGGGTCACAGTATAGGCAGAGCGGCCACTAGGCAGACAGTCAGAACCATACACTAGGCCTGCAATCAAAATCTATATCTCACTATGGAATGCTGTATTTCGCCATTTTTTGGCTTGCAATGTCTTGCAACTTCAGTAAAGCAGGGCCTATCTTCAATTAATAGGGTAGGATATTCTACACGCAACAGTCGAGTCAGCTGTACTGTGATTTTTAACGTTAAGGATCCCAATTTTGTTTAAACATTTTAACGTTTTAACATTCACACCCGTATTATGTAGAGTGCTGTGCTGCCCTTGGAGGCCATTAGAGAGACCTGTTTTATTCATAGAGGCATGAATGAGCTCATATGACGTCCATGGCCTTATTGTTACTGCAATGGCTGTCAACCATGTTTCATTGTCAGCACTGGGATTATAGTAGACAAATAAATGCTCAAATCCTGTCCCAGCCAAAGCCTATTACAGGGCAGGTGACCAGGTTCTGTGAAAGGATGCACATGACCAGACCTAAAATCACTGGAGTAATTGAGTCTTAATTTGATTTAATTACAAAGTTCATTAGGATACATTAAAGCTGGTTTAGCTTAGAGGCTAGTCAATTCAATTGCCACCAGTTTCCCTAAGAGAAATAAGTTGCTGTTCTTCTGTCTACTTCTGATAAAGAGGATCTTTAAATAATTGATGCATCCAAGCTGACTAAGTATTCCCTCTACTCCTCTCTGTTTACCTCCATGGGTACCAAACCTGGAAATGTAGATTTATTCCAATAGTGACACCTCAAGTTATGAAAACTTGCAGCGTGACATGAATTCTAATTAAGTATTAATATCTCTCTCTACCTCAGGCTGACGACAGATGAGTCTTCACTTAAAATCATTAAAGCATCAGCAGGATGGGAGCAAAGTGGGCCTCTAAACACAGGATCTGAAGTAAGGGCCTTAAACCACGTAAGCAGGACGAATGGTGTGCTGCTGTGGCTTCCCAAAACTCAGCCCAGCAGGCTGTGTGAGGACTCTGGCGGTAACAGCCTGCCCCTATCTCTATCTCCTACCTCTCAGGATCCAGATGAAGGGTGTCAGAGTGTTAGTTAACAACAGGGACCCCATGTTGGAGCTGCTTGCTGGAGCCCGAGGATCTGTGCCGAGTGACATATGGGCCCTCTCAGGCATGATCCAGAGGGATGGTGGCTATGTGCCTGGTTCCCTATGCTTGGGCTGGGGAGTGGAGAGGAGAGTGAGTGTCCAGTGAAAAGCAGGCAGGTTGACTGTGGCCAGCTGAGCCTGGGCTTCTCATTGCCCCCTGGGCGACTGCAGGACCAGTTGAAAAGCCAGCCTCTCGGCTCCCTGGATTGAAAGAGATGTAAAGCACTTCAGACAGCAACACAGACACAGGGCCTGGGGCAAGAGTGGAGAGCCGTCTGCAATGCGATTTGTGTGTGTGTGTGTTATTCAATTACTTTTTCCACATTTTGTTGTGTTCGCTTTTCTATTATGCTAATTCGATTTCCAACAGGGCACAGACATCGACCTTCGGGGGTTAATATCACCATTGGCCTCATGGTGAAATCCCTGAGCAGTTTCCTTCCTCTCCGGCAACTGAGTTAGGAAGGATGCCTGTATCTTTGTAGTGACTCGGTGTATTGATACACCATTCAAAGCCTAATTAACTTCACCATGCTCAAAGGGATATTCAGCGTCTACTTTTTATTTTTTTTACACACATGTACCAATCGGTGCCCTTGCATTGAAAAACCTCCTTGGTCTTTGTGGTTGAATCTGTGCTTGAAATTCACTACTCCCTTGAGGGATCTTACAAATAATTGTATTTGTGGGTTACAGAGATGAGGTAGTCATTCAAAAATCATATTATGGGATATGTTAAGCACATTTTTACTCCTAAACTTCTATAGGCTTGCCATAACAAAGGGGTGTCAGCTTTTTATTTTCTTTGCCCTCAGAACAGCCTAAATTCGTCAGCGCATGTGTCACGGTCGGGTGTGTAGAGAGTAGACCAAGGCGCAGCGTAGCGATAGTTCGACATCCTTTATTTGAATAACTAGACTTGGTATCGAACTATACAAAATAACAATGCTACATATAACAGAAAGGAAACACACTTACTTCGATCACGAGACATTCGACAATGAACCACGCCATGGGAGTGGAACACACACATATAAGTAGGATCCCTAATTAGAGACAATGCAATGCAGCTGCCTCTAATTAGGGATCCCACACACACAACACCACACAGACGTAGAACAACTAGAACTGCCAGACTCTGACCATAGAAATATAGAGAAGCAAAGCTTCTCTATGGCCAGAGCCTGACAGCATGGACTCTACAAGGT
This sequence comes from Thymallus thymallus, assembly GCA_023634145.1. Lineage (NCBI taxonomy): Eukaryota > Metazoa > Chordata > Actinopteri > Salmoniformes > Salmonidae > Thymallus > Thymallus thymallus. Next base: position 31,015,324 of record CM042410.1, on the reverse strand, counting down.
GTTCCACAGGGATGCTGGCCCATGTTGACTCCAATGCTTCCCACAGTTGTGTCAAGTTGGCTGTATATCCTTTGGGTGATGGACCATTCTTGATACACGCGGGAAAATGTTGAGCGTAAAAAAACGCAGCAGTGTTGCATTTCTTTACACAATCAAACCGGTACGTTTGGCACCTACTTTGGCACCTACTAATGGCACCTACTTATGAAATTTCCCCCCCGGGGGATCAATAAAGTACCTATCTATCTATCTATCTATCTATCTATCTATCTACTAGCATACCCCACACTTAAATATTTTGTGAATGGCACACATACACAATACATGTCTCAATTGTCTCAAGGCTTAAAAATCCTTCTTTAACCTGTTTCCTCCTCTTCATCTACACTGATTGAAGTGGATTTAACAGTTGACATCAATAAGGGATCATAGCTAGATTCACTAGGTCAGTCTATGGCATAGAAATAGCATGTTTTGTACACCCAGTGTATAGCGTTTTGCACAGAAGAAAACAACATTTTCATACACATCTAAAATCTATGAACTAAAGATCTGAGAACAGTAATATTTTAAACACATATGAAAGTTACCCATAAGCAATCATTTCTGATTAAAAAACACAAATGTGAAAAATTTGTTTTAAAAATAACCTCTTTATATCCAGATGGTTTCTGTAAAGGGTCTAGTTTTCAAAATATCTTTTCAGTTATTAATGGGTTTATAACAATGGCTTATGTTCCATCCAAATCAATATTGTTTTAATAATGAGCTAGCAGATAGGTCTTATTGATCACTAATGCAGACAGCGTTCAGGTACATCCCTGTAGTTCCAAACGTTTCTACCCATATCTCTTTAATTTATCAGAGGTGAAGATAATGTCTCTCTAAAGGCTGTGGTGAAAGAAATTATCACTTCAAATCAGAGACAGCCGAGCCGGTCGTAACGTTATTGGAACATTTATAAAGACAACAGTAAAATAATACTAAAACACAAAGCAATTTCGACACAGTGCCGACACAAAATAGATGCAGACAAGCCAACACAGCCTATCCCACATAACATGTTATTTTCGGTTATTATATATTATTTATTCTTCGATCTTGTTAATTTTTTACATTAACTGAACATTTATTTTGCTCTCTAACGCTCTCTAACGCTCTCTCCCACTCTCTCCATTTCTCTCTCCCTGCCTCTGGATCCATAAAATGATGTTTTTAGACCATGCACTGCTGATATGATTGTTGAAGTGGTGCAGTGATGCAGATTATGAGAGACCGCTATCTTGACACTACTGTAAATTGTCGGTGACCAGTGGTCATGATGATTGAAGATCAAAACAAACCCAAAGCAGCTCTGGCATTGCCAATATATATGATAGCATATCAGTTTGGTGTTGGTTCAAAAGTTATATCACTTCATTCCAACTTTTTGGCTTCTCTTCTTTGTTCTCTTTCACTTCACTTGTTTCTTTACTAGTGGAAGTTGAAACAGCTGGTAACTGTGGCTGGGTTTTTGCAAATCTTGTTAATCTCGGGCAGCTGCTGACAGGGTCATTGAGGCGTGTATGCGCTTGTGCTTTTGAAATCATTATCTGGCTAAAATATGGATTGCTTTCCTGGGGCCCAGGGGCCCCTGAGGATTGGCGTCACACCACCAGACGAGGGTGACAGAGATCCGGGCACTCCCGCGATCTTCTTCCTCTGCGAGACAACACAACATGCTCCAGAATGCCAGAGAACCACCAGGGACCTTTCTCTTTCTTGATAGCAGGCTGAATACTTTGATCAGTGTTGCATTCCCTTGCGGATTTGCACTTAGCCTCTAAGCAAAAACAAAACCGTGTCCCTGCTAAGAAAGAAGTTGCATGTAATGCCAATAAAACTCTGTAAAAAAATAAATTCATTTAGCCCTGTTCGTTTGTTGAACGCAGTGCACAATCTAATCTAAGTCAACCTCTGATGGGGAGAGAATGTTTGGAATATTTCCCATTACTTGCTGTTTCAAGTGAAAAGCGATCGCTGTAATATTCTTCACCTTTGCAAAATGTCACATGAATCAGCCAATTTTATCAGAAGTATGTTGTTTCCATCCAGTCATTGTGTGTGCTTAACATTTGTATAAAGATTGCAATTCAAACATTTAATATGCTCCATGTCATTAATATAGTGGGTCTGGGAGACAGGGATCCTAAAATGGTTTGTTTCATAGACGACGGATACCAATGCAGGCGAGTAAAAAATCTCAATGATCTTAAAAGTTGAATCAATCTAAACGTTTTCACTTTATATCATCTAATGTGGAACCTTCCATAGAACACATTCGCAGTACACAAGCTCTTTTTTTTTCTTTTTTTCCTGCATACAGAAAATAAAAGACAAATTCATCAACTGAAAGAAGACTGCAATAAAAGGACACATGAGAGTAATTTCCCGACTTGTGTCAAGTATATCAGGCATCATTCAATTGTATTTGTCATAGCTTGGCACACTGTAAAACATTACTCCAACAGGATTGGCCTGATTAACATTTGTGTAAGAAACTTTAGATAGATTTTACTACTGTGAATATTATGATACTGTTTTCTATACCTTAAAAAAAAGTGCATTAGTTGAAAACAGATATTAGATGTGTCTAAACAGTCATTGAAATTTAAATAAGTACAAGCTTAAATGGACAATAACTTAAATTGAAACAGTCATACATCTTGAACCCCTCCCCCCAAAAAATGTGCACTTTACTTTTTACTACTATCACTGACTTTGCTGATAGCAACTTTATTGAGGGAAAATGTACTTAGTGAGATGTGTGGCTGTCTCATCTAGCTATCTTAAGATGAATGCATTAGCTGTAAGTTGCTCTAGGTAAGACTGTCTGCTAAATTACAAAAATGTAATGTAAATTAACATTGCACCTACCACTACACTTAATGTGAATGTGTATCCACTACAGCTTATGAAACCTGGCCAGAAAGACCCATGTTTCATACTGAAATACATTTTATTTGTTGTCACCTAAGTGTTTTCCTCAGTGTTCCTGCTTTGGTCAATCCATCTCCACGCAGCTCCAGGTGGGAAAAAAAACACAGGGAGACATTTTGTCATCCCTCACAACTGCCTCCCCAGAACAGACTGCATCCAAGCATCCATACCCCAGTTGTCTGTTATCATCAGATGGGAAACACATTCAGAAAACTACTTCCCAGCTTAATGTTTGGATGGAAACAACAGCCCCTTAAAGACTGCTGCTGCTTTGTTGATAGCATTTCCCTGGAACAAACAGTATCTGACAGAGTCAAGTTACCCCCTCAGGCTTGCTGTTAAGGGACACGACAAACAAGGCTTCTGGATAAGACTTCATAAGACACGTCAAGATCTCATAAATGCTCTGCCTGCATTTGTCATACATCTACACCGGATCATATTCAGCTCTTAATATGGTTATTACTCAATACATCATTCCAAATTCCCTCAGAGAAATTAGTTCTATAATATGTGGAGCCGGACCATCTCTTTGTGAGCACCATGTCTGCTGCAGCCCCCATCTTGAGGATAAAAATAAAATCAAATAGCTTTGTAAACAACAGGTGTAGACTAACATTGAAATGATTACTTATGGGTGGAGGAGAGGAGAGAGAGGAGAGGTAGAGGGGAGGAGAGAGAGGAAAGGTGGAGGGGAGGAGAGAGAGGAGAGGGAGAGGAGAGAGAGGAGAGGTGGAGTGGAGGAGAGAGAGGAGAGGTGGAGGGAGATGTGTAGTCTTGCTCTGGGAGCCTGAGAAAGAGAAAAAAAAATAGAGAAATTAAAGAAAAGTAAAACGCCTAATAATAAATACACAATGAGTAACAACACATTTGCTATGTGCAGTGTATTCGTTAAGTATTCAGACCCCTTGACTTTTTCCATATTTTGTTATGTTACAGCCTTTATTAAATTGTTTTAATCTACACACAATACCCCATAATTACAAAGCAAAAATGAATGAACAGCATTCAATGAACAGCATTCTCACGTAGGTGTTGAAAGTGCAGTGTGGATGATGGACGTGATGGATGTTGATGGGCGTTTCAGAGGGTCCATGTTCTACAGAAAACGGACAGAGAAGGCTCAATGCTTTGACAACTCTCTGTCTCCTAGGTCCCTGGGTTTTCGACTTCTTTAACCCTGTGATCTGGAAAAGCAGCCGCTGCTCCCTGACATTCTCTACCTCGAACAGGAAGCGTTTACCACTGATATTGATTTATTCTCATCCCTCCCACCCCCGTCTTTGTTTAATCATATCAGATTTGGAGGTTGGTTCAACATTGATCAAATTGATTGCCCAAGATAAGACTGCCAATTCCTGTCTAAGGGTTGTTTTTGAGACTGACTGTATGTAGAGCGCTTGAATTTAATTTGTCCTGACAAAAATCGATGTGATTTAGAGAATACATCAAGGGGAAATTGGAAAAACTTTGATCGGTGCCGATGTCATTTGTAGTCTGTTTGCATTGATGTACCACTTTAAGAGAATTCCCATTATTCTATTCCAGCCGACTTCTTTCTATGAAAATCCACTTTGTAAATTAGGCTTTTATATGACCCTCTACTTTCACTATATTCAATTAGCTACTACATCACTGGCAGATAACAAACTGCTCTATCTAGGGAGAATAACAAACATACTATGGCATTTCTGTCTGCTTATTGCTTTGATATTGAACAAGAAATCATTCTGTAAATTGATAGTCCATTTCATGAAAAATCATGGTAATTTTTTATGATTCTTTGTACAGTGGAATAGATTATATATTATATAATATTAGGTGTACTTCCTGTCTTTTTGTCCTTGTATAATCACCCATTGTGAAGATTTAAAGGAAATAAAGTCTATCCATTGTTTCTGTTCCGTGTTTCTATGAGAAAGGTCCACTGGGCGAGCTTTCCCTCAGCCTTCTGTTGGTGGTGTAACTATATCTGAAAGTATCACTAAGACTTTACACCCGTACTCTGGCTGTTTAAAGCCTACCATGATCCTGCAGAGATAAAGAGTTAGAGAACAGAGTTGTATTTGTTATCCGGAAAAGTCCTAGGGCTTTACTCTACCTTTCCATATTCTCTCCATCTCTCCATCCAGAGATGTACTCCTAAGAGTGCAGATGTCACAGGATATCGTCTTGACTTTTGTTGCGGATCGCTCAGGGCGGCTTACGACTGTCAAATCCTAGCTGACAGTTAAGTGATAATTGCAGTGAAAGCTTTGCCCAAGACACTTGGTATTGAATGAGAATTGCACTAGCTATTGACAGGAGAAATCCTATTTAACAATGAAAGGCTAGTGAGGTAGTGTGAGAAATCATACCCCCCCACCAATTCAACCGCATGTTGCCGAGGGATAGTGCTATGCATTCTGGAAGAATTGCCTATTGCAGATTGAAAAAAAAACCCACAATTGAGCCATCATTTAATAATGTTTGGTAACGGTTGACATTGCAACCGTTGTGTTGTTGAATTGGGTATTTTTTGTATGGCAGATCATCTCTTGAACTCACACCCATGCATATTATGGCCATATCCTATAAATTGCTTTTCATGCCTCTTATTATGCACTGCATAGATACTCTCATTGAAGACCTGCAGTCAATCAGTCATGAATTAAAGGTGCTCATGTCAGTTTTATGGACTGAATACGAAGTTGCCCAGACGTAATTTCAAGCCCTGCATCTCCCCTAATATGATTATTTATCCTTCAGTTCCGGTATGTTTCAGGCCAGGGGGATTTTCCTGTCGTAAAGAGATACAGCACTTGAATAATTCACTCACCCAAGATGGGCTGTGTATTTGCAAAGGGGTGTAATGGAACGCTTGTATGGCCTTGTGTTTAGGTAGAGGTTCTATCTATACCATATATCACGTATACAGCCCCTGGCACAGAGGAGCTAAACAGCTTTCACACAACCCACATGCCATATTGTGGGCTGAGGTGTGTTATTTACGTTTGATTGATACATACCGTAGGTTGGAGCTGATTTGATTTTGGCTTTGTCTTCAAATCTGCATCACATTTTGAGCTACAGTTTACATGTTGTAAGGTGGTTGTGTGATTGATAGGACAGTTTTATAGTGGAAAATAGAGCCTGACTAGTCTTGATTGGTTTACCTATATTTTGAGGTCATAATGGGCTATGAATTTAGGCAGTAAGAAAAATAAGAACAAATAAGTATGTGTTTACAAATGGATTTATTCAGTTTTAGCTCAAGTTTTCTATGACAAACATATGTGAGGTTATCTGAAATAAGGTGTATCTCTTGAAACTTTGCATGCCTTGTGCAGTCTGAAGTCACACAAAGAGTTACTCGGCTAGAACCATGCACTCCTTCCTGTAGGAAGATCTATATAGTCTGTGTCCTGCCAAGACTCATGTACAAACAGTACTACAATACCTGTCAAATAGTCAGACGGAGGCTGTTGAAATGAAAGTCAGATTGTTTCCTGTTGTTTTTGTGTTGCCTTGAATGGTGTTTGTTTTTGACTGGATGTTAAAATGAGCAGACATTTTGTGCCAGAGGCAGCCTCAGCCTAGCACAACAAGGCTTTGTTCTTCTGAAAGGAAAATCATGGGTAGCACCTATTTCTATTCCATTCTCGGTGCACTGCCTGTCAGCATTGACTTGTGGGTGCTGTATGAGTCTACCAAACTTACCCACTCATTGGCAGTGTAGGCACACTTCTCTATGCTGCTGTTTCTACACTGATCTCTCACAGCCAATACCCAATTTGACAAAAGAACACATTCAAAAAAAAGAAGAAAAAGTAGTAATGATATAGACAAGTCTATTCCAAACAAATCTAAATTGGTTCGGTGAAAGTTCGTAAGGTAGTGGCAAATGTTATCATGACACAAAAATTGTCCAGTTGTGGTGATGATTATACAATGGGCAAGAACATTCATATTACCCATTTAATCTGTTCTTTAAAGGTTCTCAGAATGTTGCATTAGGTTGTGGGAACGGTCTGGTGATAACAATGTGGGGACATCACAAAAGATATGTTCCCAAACACAAAAACTGTCCAGTTGTGTGGATGATTCTACAATGTTTCTTTTAGGGTGCAAAAAATATTCACAGCCTATCTGCCAGCTTCTGTCTGTAGCGTCCAAAATGTTTGGGCTACAATTTGACCACACTGTGCAAAGACGAGAATCTCACGAATACGTACCTGTCAGTTCTTTTGCTTTAGGACACCCACAGGCCTCACAAGACTTGTCTGAAGGTCCCCCTGTACCAGTAAAACAATTAATGGAAGTACAGTATATATGGAGTCCATTTAATGCCAAAAATATGGGGTTAAATACATGTAAACAACAAAAAAAACTAACAAATGTTTCCTGGTCTTTCTTAGGACCATTATGGTCAGATATAGGAGAGACATTTGGGACAGTTTTTTCATACTTTTTATTTTAAAATGCAAAATCAAATAGCTTAATGGTCCTTGGTATGACCTTAAAATAATTTCATATAGCTTAATAAAAAAAACTCTCCCCGGCTTAGACAGGGCTTAGACTCTGATGGGTTAAAGGTTCTCTGGATGTTTAATTAGGTTGTAGTAACATTGTGGGGACACGACAATATACACAACCGTTCAAAAGTTTGGGGTCACTTAGAAATGTCCTTGTTTTTGAATGAAAAAACATTAAAATATCAATTTGATCAGAAATACAGCGTAGACATTACTGTTGTAAATGACTATTGTAGCTGGAAACGGCTGATTTTTAATGTAATATCTACATAGGTGTACAGAGGCCTATTATCAGCAAACATCACTCCTGTGTTCCAATGGCATGTTGTGATAGCTAATCCAAGTTTGATCATTAGAAAACCCGTTTGCAATTATTTCAGCACAGCTGAAAACTGTTGTGCTGATGAAATAAGCATTAAAACTGGCCTTCTTTAGACTAGTTGAGTATCTGGAGCATCAGCATTTGTGGGTTCGATTACAGGCTCAAAATGGCCAGAAACAAGGAACTTTCTTCTGAAACTCATCAGTCTATTCTTGTTATGAGAAATTAAAACTATTCCATGTGAGAAATTGCCAAGAAACTGAAGATCTCGTACAACGCTGTGTACTACTCCCTTCACAGAACAGCGCAAACTGGCTCTAACCAGAATAGAAAAGGAGTGGGAGGCCCCGGTCCACAACTGAGCAAGAGGACAAGTACATTAGAGTGTCTAGTTTGAGAAACAGACCCCTCACAAGTCCTCAACTGGCAGCTTCATTAAATAGTACCCGCAAAACACAAGTCTCAATGTCAACAGTGAAGAGGCGACTCCGGGATGCTGGCCTTCTAGGCAGAGTTGCAAAGAAAAAGCCATATCTCAGACTAGCCAATAAAAAGAAAAGATTAAGGGCAAAAGAACACAGACAATGGCTTTTTCTTTGCAACTCTGTCTAGAAGGCTAGCATCCCGGAGTGGGGGGCAATGGGGGTGGTCGGGGATCGAGGGAGAAGAGCCCCGACCACTGCACTCGTGGGGGTTCCCGGAGGAGCCCCTACAGCCGTGGGAGCAGGAGTACAGAGGAGAGTCGGAGGAAGACGACGACGATGTGCTTCTGTTCCCTCACGCCTGGGGGGTCCCGGAGGAACCCTCACAGGATGGGGATTGGCGCTGGAAAGATAACGACATGGACAGTCCTACTCCAGTGCCAGTTCCCAGCCCGGTGCCTTCAGCGCCGGTCCAGAGTCGGAGGAGGAGGAAACCGACTCAGCGCACCCAAACATCGGTGCGCAACAACAGCCCAGAATGGCACGCACCTGCTCCGCGCACTAGCCCTATGGTGCGTGTCCCAGCTCCTCGCACCAGACCAGTGGTGCGTTCTCCCAGCCCGGTACGGTCCGTTTCTGTTGCTCGCACCAGACCAGTGGTGCATTCCCCCAGCCCGGTACAGCCCGTGCTTACTCCTCGCTCCAGACCAGTGGTGCGTTCCCCCAGCCCGGTAAGGCCCGTGCCTGCTCCTCGCAACAGAACGGTGAAGGTCAGCAACCCTGAGCCTCCAGTGAAGGTCAGCAACCCTGAGCCTCCAGTGAAGGTCAGCAACCCTGAGCCTCCAGTGAAGGTCAGCAACCCTGAGCCTCCAGTGAAGATCAGCAACCCTGAGCCTCCAGTGAAGGTCAGCAACCCTGAGCCTCCAGTGAAGGTCAGCAACCCTGAGCCTCCAGTGAAGGTCAGCAACCCTGAGCCTCCAGTGAAGGTCAGCAGCCCTGAGCCTCCAGTGAAGGTCAGCAGCCCGGAACCTCCAGTGAAGGTCAGCAGCCCGAAACCTCCAGTGAAGGTCAGCAGCCCGAAACCTCCAGCGAAGGTCAGCCGCCCGGAACCTCCAGCGAAGGTCAGCCGCCCTGAACCTCCACCGGAGCCCAATCCGGGTCCAGCCGTCTGCTTCGCTCTAGTGCCGGAGCAGTCCGCTCCACCGGTGCCCACTCCGGGGCCGGTCGTCTGCTTCGCTACAGTGCCAGAGCAGTCCGCTCCACCGGTGCCCAGTCCGGGTCCGGTCGTCTGCTTCGCTCCAGTGCCGGAGCAGTCCGCTCCACTGGGGTCCGAGCCGGCGAAGGACATCAGCCCCTCTCCAGGGTCGAGGGCTCCCACACCAGGGTCCAGACAGGACTTGGTGAATCGCGGGAGTACTGAGGGGGGAACCATCGCGCCGAGGTCCGGACCGGACCGGGTGTGCAACAGAGAGGTAGGTTGAGAGCAGCTGTCACTGCCTGCGTCACGCCCGAGGCCGGAACCGGAGCCCCCACCAGCAACCACCTCAGTACCCCGCCATTTCCCCTCCTGGTTTAGTTAATTTTTGGGGGGGGGGAGAGGGGGAGATCAAGCGCGGTCGGGAGTCCGCACCTTGGAGGGGGGGTACTGTGAGGGCTGGGTAGTGGTGAAGCCGCTACTCCCATCAGGGGGAGTGGATTGAGCCACAACCCAGTCCTCACTTCAGTGAGGGAGGATTAATGATCCCCAATCAGAGACAGCTGTCTAGTGTTGTCTCTGATTGGGGAGAATATTTAGCTGTCCTCCAAATCCACCTGTGTGTGGAACATTGTTTGTATGTCTCTGTTTGTCTGCTTGTGAGCAGAACTCAGCAAGTCACCGTGTTTAGTAAGTACTAGTTTCGTTTTCACTCTCCTTCGTTTGTTTTATGTGCTTTGTGATACGACCTCACGTAAATAAACAAGGATGTCACTCCATCAACGCTCCGTCTACCGTCCCTTCTATACGCACCGTGACACCGGGAGCTTCGTTCCTGTCTGTAGGCTCACTCCCTGCCTCTTTTTTTCTCTCCCGTGTGCCACGGTGCTCCAATTACGTGGCCTGCACGGCTGGTTGGCACTCTCCGCAAATTGCCCCTAATTGGTGCCATCAGCATTGGGGTGCCCAGCCCGGGACACCCAAACACTGAACAAAGGAGCAGGATTATAAGCATGTTAGGCTCATTTTTGGAGATTGTGATTGTTTTTGCTCAGAACTATTCTCAGAACCAAAGTGCTATCTAGAACCTAAAAGGGTTATTCGGCTGTACCCATAGGAGAAGACTTTGAAGACCCCTTTTTGGATCCAGGTTGAACAGTTTTGGGTTCTATGTAAAATCCTTTCCACAGAGAGTTCTAAATGGAACCCAAAGGGGTTCTAGCTGAAACCCAAAAGGGATTGACATGGAACCAAAAAGGGTTCTCCTATGGGGATAGCCGAATAACCCTTTTTTCCAAGAGTGTACCATGCACTGCTAAAGTAAGAAATGGCCTTCGACACACCAAACCACCAGAAATCCCCAACACTTCCCTGCAGTAAACATCTCAAATGAGTCAGTCAGAAAAATAAAATACAGTCAGAAAAGGTTCAAGTGCCCATTGAGTGTGCAAAGCTGTCATCAAGGCAAAGGGTGGCTACTTTGAAGAATCTCAAATATAACATATATTTTGATTTGTTTAACACTTTTTTGGTTACTACGTGATTCCATATGTGTTATGTCATAGTGATGATGTCTTTTATTCTACAATGTAACAAATAGTGCAAATAAAAAAAAAACTTGAATGAGTAATTTTTGGCCCCCAGTGTACGTGATAGGCCTTTCTGGCTTATATTATCATGGTCATAATGCTTCTTGACAGTGTCATAAAGTGTATTTTCTTAGGACAATTAAAGTGACGCAGGATGGTCAAAATGTTTCGTGACAGTGTCATAAAGTACATTTTCTACAAGTTATTAAAAATATGATGAAAAAGCATGACTGTAAAGAATAAATTACAACAACAAAGGATGTAAGAAACAAACTCAAATGAAAGGAATGTTCTTGGCAGGGAAAAAACTAATTTGTGTCATACCTATCCATGAAATAATGCAATATATGTCACAACAGGTGTAAATATATGGGTCATGACAGGTTATGACAAGTTGTCAGCTGTTATGACACACAGTAGTATGACATGGTTATGACCGTGTCAAATAAAGTGTTCGCCTTTTTTTTCTTAAGGAGATGAGAGTCAAGGTAAGTAACACTGAAGCATGAATGAGAGCACCAGCTGTTCCAGACAACTGTGTGATCACGCTCTCCATAGCCCATGTGAGTAAGACCTTTAAACAGGTCAACATTTGCGGATTACCAGGACGTGTACTCTGGCAAGTGTTTTCACTGAGTCAGGGACAGGTGACACAACGACAGATATAAGGGACCCAAAAGCGGACACGGAGGCAGGGATATGATTGACTGTTTAATAGTAGATATAGGGCAAGACAGGCTCGTAGTCAATGACAGGCAGTGTTGGTAACAGGGAATCAGAATGGCAGTCGTCCAATAAGGGGAGTCAGGCTCGTAGTCGTAGTTCAGGCAGAGTTCGGTACCGGGAATCAGAAGGATGGCAGTACAGAGGAGTAGACAGTCTCGTAATCCGTAATGCAGGCAGAGTTCGTTTGGCAGCAGATCAGATGGTCGAAGGCACATGAGGGGGCTAGACAGGAACGTAATCCAACAGGCAGGTAGAGGTCCAAATACCGGGAAACAGACTGGCAGAGTTAGTAATACAGGAGAGTGCTGGAAACGACTGACTAGGCAAGACGATCTGGCAAATGCCAACAGCACCCAAGAGACTAAATACCCACACTGATTAATGCTGGTGATAGGGTGCACCTGGTGTGGGGAGGGGACAAACACAGACAGGTGAAACATATCAGGACATGACAGTACCCCTCCCCCTACGGGCGCCACCTGGCGACCGACCCGGGTGCATACCTGGCTGACCGGGATGTCGCCGATGAAAGTCAGCGATGAGCTCCGGGTCGAGGATGTCCCTGGTAGAGACCCAAGACCGCTCCTCCGGCCCGTAGCCCTCCCAGTCAACCAGGTACTGGAAACCCCGGCCCCGGGGACGGACTCTCAGGAGGCGACGCACCGTCCAAGCAGGTTGGTTGTCAATAACCCGAGGAGGAGGGGCAGGCCTGGGAACAGGAGACAAAGGACAGTGAGAGACAGGTTTAACACGGGACACATGAAAGGTGGGATTAATGCGGAGGGACCGGGGCAACATGAGGCGTATAGCTGAGCGATTGATAACCCGGGAGATCTGATAAGGGCCGATGTAACGGGACGAAAGCTTGCGACTTTCCACCCGAAGGGGCAGATCTCGGGTGGACAGCCACACCCTCTGGCCAACACGGTAGTGGGGAGCCTGGGTCCTGCGACGGTCGGCCTGCCGCCGATACCTGGTATTTGTTCGTAGAAGAACCGCCCGGGCCTTTCTCCAGGTCCGACGGCAGCGCCTAACAAACAGCTGGGCTGACGGGACGCCAACCTCCTCTTCCTGCTCCGAGAACAGCGGAGGCTGGTAGCCCAAGGAGCACTCGAAGGGTGAAAGCCCAGTAGCGGAGGAAGGCAGGGTGTTGCGGGCGTATTCCACCCAAACGAGTTGCCGGCTCCAGGTGGTGGGGTTGTCCGAAACCAGGCAGCGTAGCACAGTCTCTAGATCTTGGTTGGCCCGCTCTGATTGGCCGTTAGACTCTGGGTGGAATCCTGAGGACAGGCTGATAGAAGAACCAATAAGGGTACAGAAAGCCCTCCAGAACTGGGAAGTGAACTGAGGGCCCCGGTCGGAGACGATGTCAATGGGTAATCCGTGGATCCTAAAAACGTGCTGCACCATCAGTTGGGCCGTTTCCTTGGCCGATGGCAGCTTAGGCAGGGCGATGAAGTGTGCCGCCTTCGAGAACCGGTCCACAATGGTGAGGATAGCGGTATTGCCGTCGGATTGCGGCAGGCCTGTGACAAAATCCAGGGAGATGTGCGACCATGGACGATGAGGGACCGGAAGAGGCTGTAGGAGACCAGCCGGGGCCTGGCGGGGCGTCTTGTTTTGGTTACACACTGTGCATGCAGAGACAAAAGAGGGAACATCCACTCCCATGGTGGGCCACCAAAACCTTCGACGTATAAATGCCAGGGTCCGCCGTGAGCCGGGGTGGCAGGTCAGTTTGGATGAATGACCCCACTCCAGGACTCGGGATCGGACAGAGTCAGGCACGAACAGGCAGCCTGGCGGGCCCCCTCCGGGGTCAGGGCTCAACTGTTGTGCGTTACGCACATCCTCTTCAATACCCCAGACCAAGGACGTAGCCAGACAAGATGCAGGGAGAATGTGCTCACTACCTTGGGCAGCAGCAGGACTGAACACACGGGAGAGGGCGTCCGGTTTAGTGTTCTTAGAACCAGGTCGATAAGATAGGGTGAAATCAAAGCGGGTAAAAAACAGAGCCCACCTGGCTTGTCGGGCATTGAGCCTCCTGGCTGAGCGTAGATACTCCAGGTTTTTGTGGTCTGTCCACACAAGAAATGGCTGTTCCGCCCCCTCCAGCCAATGTCTCCACTCCTCCAATGCAGTCTTGACCGCCAGCAATTCCCTGTTGCCGACGTCGTAGTTAACCTCAGCAGGTGTCAGACGACGAGAGAGGAATGCGCAGGGGTGCAGCTTCTGGTCGCTGTCCGACCTTTGTGACAAGACGGCCCCCACACCGACATTGGAGGCGTCCACCTCCACCACAAACTGCCGGGCCGGATCTGGATGAATCAAAATCGGGGCTGAGGTGAAGCGTTGTTTGAGGGCAGCGAAAGCCTGGGCGGCTTGGGGGGACCATACAAAGTTCACCTTAGTCGAGGTTAAGGCAGTGAGTGGGGCTGCCAAAATACTGTAATTACGTATGAATCGCCGATAAAAATTGGCGAACCCCAGGAAACGTTGCAGATCCAGGCGTGAAGAGGGTTGTGGCCAATCAGTGACGGCTTGGACCTTGCCTGGATCCATTCGGATGCTACCCGCAGCCACTATGTAACCCAGGAAAGGAATGACAGATCGATGGAATTCACACTTCTCTGCTTTCACAAACAGTTGGTTCTCTAATAATCGTTGAAGGACCTGTCTTACGTGTGCCGTGTGTTCCTGGGCTGAGTGGGAAAAAATCAAGATATCGTCCAAATACACAAAAACAAACCGATTAATCATGTCCCGGAGTACGTCGTTTACCAGAGCCTGGAAGACAGCGGGAGCGTTAGTCAACCCGAATGGCATCACCAGGTATTCATAGTGCCCACTAGCAGTGTTAAACGCTGTCTTCCATTCATCCCCTTCTCGTATCCGTACCAGGTGGTAGGCGTTTCGGAGATCCAGTTTAGAGAATATTGTGGCTCCTTGGAGCAGCTCAAAGGCGGAGGCGAGCAGTGGAAGTGGGTAACGGTTTTTCACCGTAATGTCGTTCAGGCCCCGGTAATCAATGCATGGGCGTAGGGTCTTATCCTTCTTGGCCACGAAGAAAAACCCCGCCCCAGCAGAAGAGGATGATGGCCGAATAATCCCAGCCCTGAGGGAGGTTTCCACATAATCCGCCATGGCCTTAGTTTCCGGACCGGACAGGGAGTACAGACGTCCACGGGGGGGTGATGTGCCTGGATGGAGGTCTATGGCACAGTCATATGGCCGATGAGGTGGTAACGAGGTAGCCCGAGACTTATTGAAGACCTCCCTTAGATCCCAGTATTCGGAAGGGACAGACGACACATCGATGTCCTCTGTGGAATGTGAAACCTGTCTGTTCAGAACATGCGGAGCAGCCTTCAGACAATGAGCAAGGCAAAAAGGGCTCCAGTTAATAACAGAACCAGTAGTCCAGTCGATGTGAGGGTTGTGCTTGACAAGCCAAGAATGGCCTAACACAATCGGA
Organism: Thymallus thymallus; assembly: GCA_023634145.1. Taxonomy (NCBI): domain Eukaryota; kingdom Metazoa; phylum Chordata; class Actinopteri; order Salmoniformes; family Salmonidae; genus Thymallus; species Thymallus thymallus. The sequence continues at coordinate 31,000,099 of CM042410.1, read as the reverse complement.
GTGTTAGGAGAATGTAAGGGCAGGAACTGGATCTCCTCCCTGTGGTTACCAGACAGGATTAGAGTGACGGGCACCGATATCTGAGACATCCGCCCAATAGAACGACCGTCCAGGGCTGTGGCCTCGATGTGCGTGTTTAGAGGGCGTGAGGGAATGCCTAACTTAACCAGAAGTGAACTATCAATGAAGCAATCGTCAGCCCCTGAATCCATAAGGACATTTACTTTCAGGGTTTGGGAACCCCAAATAATAGTGGCTGGAAAAGGAAAACGAACCGGGGAAACCCACGGGGTTTTAGTTTGACTCACCCGTATTCCTGCTGTTACGGATGAGCCCGCCCTTTTTAAAGGACAACCGGCTGCATAATGTCCTTTCTCTCCACAGTAGAGGCAGCTGCGACTGTCTATCCTGCGTCGACGTTCCTCGGGCGTCAGCTGTGCCCTCCTTATTTGCATGGGTTCAGACGCAAGGATCTCGGACGCCCTCGGTGGTTCCCGGAAGAATTCGGGTGATTCTGGCAGTCCCGGTGACGCTCTACCACCCGGTCCGCCGAAATGCGGAAGTGCCTGAACAGGACGACGATTTTCTCTCTCTCGATTTCGTTCCTGAAGTCTACTTCCTATACGCATGGCCATGGAGATGAGACTATCTAAACTGGGAGGCACCTCTCGGGCGGCGAGCTCATCTTTAATGGAATCACATAATCCATCATAAAATGCATCGAGCAGAGCCTCTGAATTCCATGAGCACTCCGCTGCCAGGGTCCGGAATTTAATGGAGTAATCCGACACGCTGCTAGTCCCCTGTTTTAGATTTAACAGCTGACGTGCCGCTTCTCTGCCAGATAATGGAGCGTCGAAAACTTTTTTTTACCTCCGCAGTAAACGCTGCCAGGCTGTAACAGACTGGAAGTTGCTGGTCCCAGATCGGCGTAGCCCAGGCCAGGGCTCGCCCCGTCATCATGGTTATCATATATGCGACCCGTGACTTCTCTGTGGGAAAGGAGGATGGCTGCAGCTCAAAGATACGCGAGCATTGGGACAAAAACGGACCACAATAACTCGAATCACCTGAGAACCGTTCGGGAGCAGGTAAGTGCGGCTCTCTTAGGGATACCGGGGAAGGTGTTGGATTGCTGGGTATAGGTGGGACAGGAGACGGGGGGGAAGCGCTCTGTGCCGGTAGTGCCAGTGTTAATCTCTCCAAGTGTTGGAGCAGGCATTCGGTGACCCGCTGCTGGTTATCTCTCTGCTCATGGATTTCATCTGCTATTGAACGTAGCACCTCCTCGTGTCGACCCACAATAACCTCTTGGTGGGCTATTGCGTTCTGTAGCTGAGTCAACTCCGCTGGGTCCGTCATGGCCAGATCGTTCTGACACAACGACAGATATAAGGGACCCAAAAGCGGACACGGAGGCAGGGATATGATTGACTGTTTAATAGTAGATATAGGGCAAGACAGGCTCGTAGTCAATGACAGGCAGTGTTGGTAACAGGGAATCAGAATGGCAGTCGTCCAATAAGGGGAGTCAGGCTCGTAGTCGTAGTTCAGGCAGAGTTCGGTACCGGGAATCAGAAGGATGGCAGTACAGAGGAGTAGACAGTCTCGTAATCCGTAATGCAGGCAGAGTTCGTTTGGCAGCAGATCAGATGGTCGAAGGCACATGAGGGGGCTAGACAGGAACGTAATCCAACAGGCAGGTAGAGGTCCAAATACCGGGAAACAGACTGGCAGAGTTAGTAATACAGGAGAGTGCTGGAAACGACTGACTAGGCAAGACGATCTGGCAAATGCCAACAGCACCCAAGAGACTAAATACCCACACTGATTAATGCTGGTGATAGGGTGCACCTGGTGTGGGGAGGGGACAAACACAGACAGGTGAAACATATCAGGACATGACAACAGGTTGCATCACTGCCTGGTATGGCAACTACTCAGCCTCCGACCACAAGGCGCTACAGAGGGTAATGCGTATGGCCCAGGACATCACTGGGGCCAAGCTTCCTGCCATCCAGGACCTCTATACCAGGCGGTGTCATTGGAAGCCCCAAAGAAAATTGCCAAAATTGCCAAAGCCACCCTAGTCATAGACTGTTTTCTCTGCTACCGCATGGCAAGCGTAGATTGTCCACTTTTAACCTCTCTCAGCAGGACTGCTTAGTAACCAAGGCCTGCTGAATTGCAATTCAATGATGCCTCTCAATACAAATCAAATCAAATTGTATTTATCACATGCGCCGAATTCAACAGGTGTAGATCTTTACCGTGAAATGCTTACTTACAAGCCCTTAACCAACAATGCAGTTAAGAAAAATAAGAGTTTAAAAAATATTTACTAAAATAAACTTTAATAAAAAAAATAAAAGAGCAACAATAAAGTAACAATAACGAGGCTGTATACAGGGGGTGCTGTCTCGCTCTATTTAGAGTAACTTCGATTATTGATATGAAAGACAGACATTTTTCAATCCCCCATGTTATCTGTGCCCTCTAACGACAATGTCCAGGCAGCCTGTTTGTGACAGTCATTTCATAGACACAGCTGTAGCTACAATGACAGCCCAGACATATTCCTCTTTTTAGTTTCCACCAGACTCCCCCTTCATAGTACAGTGTTAGTGCACTAAATGGATGTGCTGCTGGATTCTCATGTATCAGACTAATCTGATTAAATCAAAACAACATCTTTTGAATGGGAGGGGGGGGGCACTGTTTTGGGGCAATTTCCCAGGGTGGTCTCACTATGTCTAAGACATCCTGGTTCTCTCTGGTGGAGCCTGGCAGAACTCCCAGCTCTATGGGGAAGGGTTGAGGGGAGGCATAGCAGACATATAGGGCACATCTCTGGAGCACTCTCTGACCTCTGTCTCTTGCCATGGAGAAAGCACTGTGGTATGTACAGTCTTCCAGCGCCACTGCTCGCTAAGTCCTTATTCATTTGTCTGTCTTCGCTTCCTTTGGCAACAGAATGCCCACCACAACCAACCCCCCTTCCCCACTCCTAACCACCCTCACCCCCTCCCATCCCTCCCTGTGACTCATTTCACATGATTAACCTTTTAATTAGATGTTTTTGCTTTTAATTACTAGAAGCTTGTGTGCTTCAACGGATAAAGAATACAGTGCAGCAAGCTGCTGGGGGTGTGGAGCAGAGCCTTGTCATATCTCTTTTATAACAACACTGTGAGTGTCAGGGCAATATTGCAGCGATGAGATTGAGTTCAAGTTTATTCTATTAAGTGTTGAAATAAACATTATTTACTTTCAGTGCCCCAGTCGTAACTCCGCTGAAAGGCGCATATTAAAAGAGTAAATATTTGATGAAAAGTAACTCAAAAGCTTTGATTAGAGGTATTTGGGCCTGAATTAAACCCAATTCCAGACTATGGCGATGTTTTCAATAACGACTGCACATAGTAATTAAAACCAATGAGTGCAATGTGTCATCTCACCTCACAGATACAGTAGAGATGAAACCGAAAACAAAGGTGTTGTTCAGTCTTCAGAGAAACACCTATCCTTTCATTCCTCCTTCAGTCTCTCATGTATTGCTGAACAGTGTAGTCCTTGGGTAAGTTGTTATTGTCAAAAAAGGTGCCCTCTTCAGAAATGAATCCCTTTGCCAGCAGATCCATGCCACTTTGGAGGTTGAGGGGATGATGGTTATCGTGTAGCCACAGCTGTAATCAGGAAGACATACAGAGTTGTCGCAACAGTGATGGATCCCCCTTGTTTTGGCAGCCTTATTTCTGAGCTGTGGAGCCACTTTGATTCATTCAAAACCTGCTGTGTTCATCATAGACCAGGTATATGTCAGAAAGTGTGTGTGCAGTCGGTTTGTGTGCTTGTGTGGGCAGGAGGTGGGCGTGTGTGTGCAGGTGTGCATATGTGTATTTTAGAAACACGCTGTATGTGAAAGCCAGAACCTCCAGAATGGCCTGCTCCTCCACACCTAAATTAAACCTGGACCTCCAGCCCCATACCATTTGCTGGGTCACACTCTGCGTACAAATCTATAATTGCTATATTCAATGTCATTACGCTTGCTGCAATTTTAATTTCTCAGGCTGTATGAAACGCATTATTTAATGCAGCTGCTACATTTTCCCACCACATATTGAAAAGGCTTGGGAATGCTTAGACTAGTTGGGGTTGGGGCTAGTGTCGAAGGGGCTGATTCTCATAGACCCAGACCCAAGTCGATGTCACAGTAGAAAATGATAATGTTCGGGGGCAGATGTTTTCCCTCAAAGAAATGATTGCATTTGCAATGTAAAACCAATCTACATGTCTTGTTCTTGTTACATGCACTGTGACCTCAAGAGTGAATGAGATGAAAGCAGTCAAATAACTGTAATGTCAGATAATAATGGGATCACAATGGGGTTTCTCGCCCGGCGCCCCGGTCCCCATATGTGTAGCCTGGAGAGGGAGTGTGGCCGACTGGTTGGCCTCCGCTGAGAGATTGAGATTTGATTGGCTTAGGCAGAGCCATACGAACTCTTCCTCACCTGTGGAAGCTGATGAAGCCACTGGCACACAAGGACAATGTGTGTTGGGTTGGCACGCAGTAAAAAGATGCACTGGTATTGTGCTGATTCAATGAGTAGACTGAAGATCATGCTTAGGTTATTTATTGTCAACCCACAGCAGCTAGTCAATGCATACTAGACAGAAATAGGTTTTGGGCTTGCACGTAGCAAGACATTTGTTTGGTTTGTACACAGTGAAAACAGGTGGTGGTTTAGCTCACAGTTAAAATACATGGCTAGCATGCAATTTAAATACTGTAAAAATACAGTAAGTACAGTAAATGGTGTGTGTGTTGCCTTTATGGGTTGTGATTTAAAAGAAGGAGCATGCCAGTGCTGCTGATAATGCTGACATAGGATCCACACGTCTGACACATGGGCTGTTATTAGCCAGCATGTTCTGTTTTCTTTATTACCAAACATACTGTAGCAGGAGAAGGATGACAGGGATGTGATCAAACATACTGTAGCAGGAGAAGTATGATAGGTATGTGATGAAACATACTGTAGCAGGAGAAGGATGATTGGTACAATATGTGATCAAACATACTGTAGCAGGAGAAGGATGCTTCTGGGGATTGTAGTTTTTGGCAGTCAGAAATGTTGTGATCTGTAGTTCTTGTAGGGGTGGCCATTTTAGTGAGAGAGCAGAGCCTGTTTATTAGTTCTGCCCTCACATATCTGCCATTTATCACTCTGCCCCCTTCTTTGACACAACAGATACAATAATACCTACTGTGACTGAAGAATAGCTAATAACTTTGTTAAGGTATGTTATTCATATGCACATAATGGTAGCCATCCTAAAACAAATAAGGTTTGTTTGCCTTCTCGCTACCCTCAGCCCCAGCCTTCCTAATCTTTCATCCTCTGTGACTGCTCAGTCATAGACACATCAGCAAGAAACATATAAGTTAATATGATATCTGATTTCATTCCAGTGTGTTGCACATGAAAAGGGGAGCAAACTGATCATTTGTGCCACTGTTTCTGACTCGGGAGATGAATGGTGCCAAGACGCGGCCATTGTGCCATGAAACGCAAGGATGTAATCATCCTCTCCAAACGCTACAGGATGCGGTTTTATGTTGGGTATTGGACTCGGATGTCTCTTTCATTTTTATTGTCTGTGCCAGAGTTTTAGATTTTCTTTCTCGCATCAGCGATTCAACACTTTAGATGTTTTTTTATGAATCCGGCCTGCATATGAAATCAATGTGTGCCAACTATTGATGTTTCATAATGGTCCAGTTCTTCATAGAAGTACATTTGGTATAGTTGATTGCTATGCTTCGCTTGACTTTCATTTAGATTCAACACTGCTGTTTGTCTATACGAATGATATCTGCCATGGTTCAATAGAATATGGAGATCATGTTTTATTTCTTCATGTCAGCATTCAAAACATGTCTGGCTGAAAAGTCAGGGAGGAACGTTTGGGGATTTCAAGGGAGCATCAACAACATTTGATCCCAAAAAATGTTTGGGGATTGCTTATATGAAAGTCATTTTTAAGCAATAAATGACTATACATCATGAATCTTATGTTCCTGGTTTTGGTCTCTGTCATGTGAGTCTGTTACACACTTGTGGAGAAAAGAGAAGCAATCCTATCTCAAGTTTCCTTTTTTTTTTTTTATCCAAAATGCATTTCAAACGGTCAAACTTTTTTTCTTGTTGTTCCTATTTTCCCTCGATCTCTCCTTAATTGTCAGCTCCTGTTTCTCAGAGAACTGTTTCCCGGGGTAGGGTTGTCAGAACACTGTTATTGATCCAATGACCTGAGTCTGAGGGAAAAATGTCCAACAGCCTTTGAACATTTGCTCTCAAAGTCCTTCCATCTGTCATCAACACGTCTCACTTTAGTAACAAAGCTTGATTACTTTTCAGTGTGCAACTGCGCTGAGATGTGGATTGTGAGACATTCTGTGAAATATGCTACATGACCTATAACTCTGCTGAAATGTATCATTTTTGTTCCCTGACAAAACTTCCTCTCATACTTAGGTTATGAGAGGTATGAACGTGGTACTTTTCTGTTTTTTGTTACTTCAAGGCCAGAATACTGAAAGGGTTTGCTTTCAATCCCCTTGCCTTGCTATTCAATAGGGACATTATAATGAGCTTGTAAATTGTTTTTAGATACTTTATAGACTTATGTCATCTCATTCTCTCTCTCTGTCGCTTATTCTCTCTTTCTTTCTCTCTCTCTGTGTTTGTGGACCGTGTATGCTGTGTTTCCTTTTCTGTGCAGTTTTCTCTATTCTCTCTGAACACTGCATGTTTTTCACTCATTCTGAGGTCAGTGTGTATGAAAGCAGTCAAACTCAATTCTATCTCATCAGTTTGTACTCTATTCATACTTTTCTGAAACACAGTTGTATTTGAAAGTTCTGCTGCTTTTTGTTTGAGTTTCAGTTTGTATAAGCGTTGGTCGTTGATTTTTCATATAGCTCTCAAACCTTTTGCAACTAAGAGAGTGGTTCTCCACCGTCAAGTCCAAATACTACACACTCACATTATACACACACAAGTATGCAAGCACACACAAATCTACAAAAACAGCCTGTCAGGCAGAAATGGGATTTCTCACACAACCACACATACACACACACACGATCACCATACTCGCTGCTGCTAATATTTATTGTATTATATTTATCCTGCTGCTGATTTGATTTGATCTAGCAAACCACTTTCAAAAGAATGTTTTGGTTAGTTTCTAGCTTGTTAGCTAGCTAGCTAATGTTAAGTTAGCTGGCTAGCCAGTTCAAATAATGACCATATAATTTGTCTTCATTATTACAGGAAAATAAACTCACAACAAGATAATTATTTACAGGTTAATGGCAAGCTAATTACAGAAAATAGCTTAAGGTTGTGAGTGTGACGAAATAACTATGTGATATCTTTAAAAAAAGCTGCGTTAGAAAGGATTACCTCCACATATTGACCAGCTCATGTTATAGACAGAAGCGTGCTACATGGCAGACCAATCCGAACTCATCTCTTGGCATGTCCAGCCGATCCATTATTTCAGCCATTCATGGCTACCTGGAAGGTTCCTGTCTTTTTCCGTGGCTAAACCAACTAGGCTCATAATTTAACCATTTTTTTATATTTGCAGATGACATACAATTTTGTTATTGAGGCACATATAGTTCACATTTTACAGAAGACATTTCTGCCAAAAAACACATTTTGATTTAAAAAAAAAAAGTTTATGTTCAAATGCCTCTCCTGTGATGTACTGACACGTGACAGATGCCTAGTTTCCTGAAACGAGTCACAAATGTCATGATAAGTACCACCCAGACAGTGGCTGACTAGGTAGAGAAACACTTCCAGGCCATACAGGTAATACTGCACACAGTGCCGTCTTTAGCCAACATTTACAGTATAGGGTCTGAATTTATTTTCAGATCTACTGTACATCCATTTGTAATCTTGCTTCCGATGCTCATTTCTGGTCCATATCAGACAAAATAAGAATACAAAGTTAGTTACTATTCAAGTGCTACATTATTTACAATAAGTTGGGCCATGTATCATTGATGTTCTATTGGGTGTGTTAGAGAGAGAGAGAGAGAGAGAGAGAGAGAGAGAATTAGTAAATCATTTATGACTGAGTGAGTATGTGAATAACCAATTGAATTGAAGTGATTCACCATCTGAGTGAGTGTGTTAGGGAAAGAAAGTAAAACAACACAACCACAGAGGCTACATCAATCTCAGCCTTTAGATCTGCTTTTGAATAAGAGGCATTACTCAGGCTAGTAGCATCGAGAGCCAACAGAAGATCCCCACCTGCTGGAACAATACAAGAACAGGTACTCCTTGGACTCCCAGGCAGGGTCTGACAGGCAAGCAGCTTATCATTTCTCGTTCTGCATAACCTGTGATATATATGCTAATGTTCAAATGGCACCTAGCTGACTTGGCTGCCCGACACAGAAAATCATTTCATGTATTTGAAAAAAAAAAAAGGGGAATAATCTTTACAGGGATATCATTTTCTTTGACTTGAGGGGTCTAGAGAAGTGATGATGTGAGATTAGTTCTGACAGCTCCGAGGTTAGAGTCCTAAAATTGAGGTACTGTATCAAACAACGATCTCCGCAGGAGGGCTGCTGTTCTCTGAGTTGTGTGCCACACGAGTGACAAACAAAATCACACACCAACCTGAGAAAGGAGATATTGTTCAAATTCATAACTTCATTGACTTCCATAAACCTTACATTATTATGCAGAGATTCATCTGTGATCCTATTGTCACCAAATACATTTTTGACATACAGATGTTCCTTTGAGGTCTCTCATTGTTCTTAGTGAATCATTTGTGTTTTCAATTCCCACCATGTCTATGGTGGAAGTGCAGGCTGTATTTTGCTCTAATTGAACTCTATTGTAAATGCATGCACGATGATGCTGTTAACTGAATCTGCCAATTTTCACACACAGCTTTCATGTCACAGAGAAGACACACTAAAGCGTGAATACAGCACAATGCTAAAGGACAGATATTCCTGAAATCCCAAACGTTCCTAATTATCTTGTTCTGTTCCCACTGGGATGGCCCTGAAACCGGACAAACCAGCGAAGGTGAGGACTTAATAATGCAATCCCTTTAGATGTATCATGTGGCCTTGGCAACAGTTATATGCTATTAAATAATCATTGTATTTACTTTACAGGTCCCAAACTCTTGGGGCATGTAAATTATTCAGTGATCTATTTTTAAATGCTTTGTCTATAATCTTTTGGGGGAATATGGAATGACATTCGCTGACTTGGTGGCTTGGGGGGCTGCCACTCTAAGGAGGGTGAAGGGTGTTGGGTGTTGGGGGATCCCACCCTTGCCTCCAGCACTGACAGTAGTTTAGAACTGGGTCTGCCTGACAATAACTTCAATCACTTTTCCTACTCTTTATGTCTATAGTGAAATATCAGTCACTTAGAGATTAATTATATGATAGCATTATTGCTTTGTGTTTTATTGGACACAATATGTGGCTAGCTTATTGGCCAATCATATTTCTGAAGTTTATAATCTGTTATAAGACATACTGTATCTCATCTAAAATATTTGAATTTTATACACTGAACAAAAATATAAACACAACATGCAAAGTGTTGATACCATGTTTCCTGAGCTAAAAGATCCCAGAAATGTTCCACACAAAAAGCATAAGTATCTCAAATGTTGTGCACAAATTTGTTTACATCCCTGTTAGTGAGCATTTCCCCTTTGCCTGACAGGTGTGGCATATCAATAAGCTGATTAAACAGCATGATCATTACACAGGTGCACCTTGTGCTGGGGACAACAAAAGGCCACTCTAAAATGTACAGTTTTGTCACATAACACAATGCTACAGATGTCTGAGGTTTTGAGGGAGCGTGCAATTGGCATGCTGACTGCAGGAATGTCCACCAGAGCTGTTGCCAGAGAATTGAATGTACATTTCTATTCCATAAGCCGCCTTCAACGTCATTTTAGAGAATTTTGCAGTACGTCCAAACGGCCTCACAACCGCAGACCACATGTATGGGGTCATGTGGGTGAGAGGTTTGCTGATGTCAACGTTGTGAACAAAGTGCTCCATGGTGGCAGTGGGGTTATGGTATGGGCAGGCATAAGCTCAGACAACGAACACAATTGCATTTTATCGAAGGCAATTTGATGAGATCCTGAGGCCAATTGTGAGGCCCATTTATCTGTGACCAACAGATGCATATTTGTATTCACAGTCATGTGAAATCCCTAGATTAGGGCCTAATTTATTTCAATTGAATGATTTCCTTATATGAACTGTAACTCAGTAAAATCTTAGAAATAGTTACATGTTGCGTTTATATTTTTGTTCAGTACAGATTATGAATGCACACTGGAATATTATATACTACAGTGTTTTTAAGTTCAGTAACAAACTGTAGTTCAACAAGTTTTTATCCTCTTCTTTTTATGAAAACTGTGTTATCCCCAAAGCCCACACACTCATTTCATATTGCATATGGAGCACAAGCTTAATTATACATTTATGGCAGTAGCCATGAGAGCAGTCTTTGGCCTGAACTGTGGAAGAATATTGAAATGTTAATAGTGTAATTTGAGGAGAGGACATTAAAGCTGGAATCCTTAATGGTGAAACTGCAACGTCTGTTTGCAATATTACAACAACAAAGAGGTTACTGCAAACAACGCACACAGTTTTTTTTTCACAATTGCAATAGAACAGTAGCATATGTACTGCAAAAAAATGTTTTATGACGATGCTCAATGATCCCCAGCTATGCTTCGTCCACAAAACAAAAACAATAACAATGGCCTTGAGGCGGACAGTTTAGCTGTTTCCCCTACTGTGTATTCCATCTTTGATTAAGTGAATGGACATGTGGAAGATTGCATTCCAGTGTGTTTTAACACGTAGAGATCAGAGTCAGTCTTTGCATAATATATTAATTAAGACTGAAATACTGTATGCTCAAATATACTGTAGTTCGTGTTATGGTTTTTGGACATTTAATGCACAAGGGGATAAGGCATTGCTTTATGTGCATTATCTTTTATGATACCATACCCACTACCCCATCATTTGAATATCCTTGAAAAAATATATATTTTAATCAATCTACATCAACTTCTATGTACTTTGAAATGGCATTAATTTAAATGATGGTTATTAGTAAGAAAATGTACAACTCATTTGAATTGGTCTCAGCCTTGTGAATTTGTGTTATTTTTATTAAATAGCTTCATTAAGTCTTCATAAACAGTACATATACTGTATGTGTTCCAAATCATATTTCACTGTACATCATGCTTTATAAAGGGTTCATAAATGTGACATAACTGTGTGATATAACCGCAAATTTAAAATGTGGCGAGCCCCACCCATCTCGTTAAGGATTCACAGTGTAGAAAATAATCAAAGATTTCAAGACTAATAGTGGTGAAAGTAGTATCAAAAAGTAGTGGTAAAAATAAATGCTATCTAGTCCTTGGCCTGTAGTGCCTTTGGAAAGTATTCAGATCCCTTGACTTTTTCCAAATTTTGTTAGGTAACAGCCTTACTCTAAAATTGCTTAAATAGTTTTTTTCCTCATCATTTAATTTCCATGTCGCAGTTGTAAAAACTGGCCTACCTGGTTAAATAAAGGTGAAATAAAATCATTTAAAAAATCAATCTACACACAATATCCCATTATGAAAAAGTAAAAACAAGATTTTTATATATTATTTTGCTAATTTGTAAAAGAAAAAAATATATAATGAAATATTACATTTACATAAGTACTCAGTACTTTGTTGAAGAACATTTGGCAGTGATTACAGCCTAAAGTTTTCTTGGGTATGACACTACAAGCTTGGCACACCTGTATTCTCTGCAGATCCTCTCAAGCTCTGTTAGGTTGGATGGGGAGCGTTGCTGCACAGATATTTTCAGGTCTCTCCAGATATGTTAGATTGGGTTCATCATGGATCTCTCTGTACTTTGCTCCATTCATCTTTCTCTTGATCCTGACTAGTCTCCCAGTCCCTGTCGCTGAAAAACACCCCCACAGCATGATACTGCCACCACCATGCTTCATGGTGCTAGGTTTCCTCCAGAAGTGACACTTGGCATTCAGGCCAAAGAGTTCAATCTTGGTTTCATCAGACCAGAGACTCGTGTTTCTCATGGTTCGAGAGACTTTAGGTGCCTTTTGGAAAACTCCAAGCAGACTGTCATGTGCCTTTTACTGAGTAGTGACTTCCGTCTGGCCACTCTACCATAAAGGCCTAATTGGTGGAGTGTTGCAGAGATGGTTGTCCTTGTGGACGGTTCTCCCATCTCCACAGAGGAACTCTAGAGCTCTGTTAGAGTGACCATTGGGTTCTTTGTCACCTCCCCGACCAAGGCCCTTATCCCCTGATTGCTCAGTTTGGCCAGGCGGCCAGCTCTAGGAAGAGTCTTGGTGGTTCCAAACTTCTTCCATTTAAGAATAATTGAGGCCATTGTGTTCTTGGGGACCTTCAATGCTGCAGACATTTTTTGGTACCCTTCCCCAGATCTGTGCCTCAACACAATCCTGTTTCGGAGCTCTACAGACAATTCCTTCGACCTCATGGCTTGGTTGCACTGTCAATTGTGGGACCTTATATAGACAGGTGTGTGCCTTTCCAAATAATGTCCAATCAATTGAATTTACCACAGGTGGGCTCCAATCAAGTTGTAAAAACTCTCAAGGATGATCAATGGAAACAGGATGCACCTGAGCTCAATTTCGAGTCTCATAGCAAGGGGTGTGAATACTTATGTAAATAAGTAATACATTTGCAAAAATGTCTAAAAACCGGTTTTGCTTTGTCATTATGGGGTATTGTCTGTAGGATTTTTTTTTATTTAATCCATTTTAGAATAAGGCTGCAACGTAACAAAATCTGTAAAAAATCAAGGGGTCTGAATACTTTCCGAAGGCACTGTATATATATATATATATATATATATATATACTGTATATATATACTCTGGACTCCACCATTGCTCGTCCTAATATTTCTATATTTCTTAATTCCATTCTTTACTTTTTTAGATTTGCTTGTATTGTTGTGTATTGTTAGATATTACTGCACTGTTGGAGCTAGGAACACAAGCATTTCGCTGCACCCACAATAATATCTGCGACCAATTTAATTTGATTTATTTAGTCCAACTAGAGACTACCGCACCAGGTATTCCTCTTCTGTTTCCTTGCTGGAGACCAGGTCTTGATTGCAACCTGTTATACTGGTGCCAATGTTTTGTGGCTGATCTTTTAGCGGGGTAGTGGGTCAATGTGTCAGAGACCTGACTGGGCCCGTTACAGCGCATTATGGCTCGTTTTTGTTGTGTGCTTGCTTATGTACTGAGGAACATGTACTGTAACTTGGTTTCGGAAGGAAGACACTATTAATGCCTTAAGGTTGGGGGCTTTCATCAAGGTAAGTGTTTATTGGTGTAACTTTGACTCCAGGCTATTGCACACACAGCACATTAAAGCCTGGGATATCAACCATTCAAAGTTGGCCTTAGTGGGAGTGACCATAGAATTCGATAGGAGTGACCTTACTGAGTAAAGTATTTTGTCATCGTCACTAATAAACACAGACAAAAAGTCTGAATTATAGCCAAACCCTGTCCATTTCCACACACACAAAAAAGTCAGAACTATTGCTAAACCCTGTCCATTTCCACAATTTATCTAACCCTACATAATGAAGGCCAAGTTTAATGCGTTGGTCCACCAGACCTTCCGCGCATTTGGGTGGGAGTTTCTGGGAACGAGATGAGGTGTAATGTGACTAACATGACATCACATATGCCATCCTTCTGCACAACATGTCACCCTTTATAAAGCACATGTTTATATCATATTCAACATAGTGGGTTATGCCACAGTTGACATTGGTGATTATGTCACACAGTTATGCCACATTTATGAACCTTTTATAAAGCATGACATACGGTTATAGATGCTTTGTAACACATTTATGTAGTGCTTATGAAGACATTATGAAGGCTTTATGAAAACTTTATAAGCTGAACGTCATTTAAAGCGGAACCCCCGTCAGATCCACAGCACATTCCCAACCTGCTCTGGCGTCTTCTGCACGCTGAAGATTTTAATGGGCATCCTAGGAATTTGCCTGAGAACAAAGGTGCTTACTTGAAGTGGTCTTTGAATAAGTGCAACATCCTCTTCAAATGGCACCCGGTCCCCAGATAATGCCTCCACCATTGAAATGTTTAATCCCTTAAGAAGCACATTTAAAGTCAAAAGCCTTTTCATTCTTCTAAAGTGTGTGCTGTTATTTACTGTAAGAGGCCAGTAGTGTTTTTGATCTGTCTTTGTAGTCTCCTCAGTGGGTTGTCTAGGCGTGTGTGCAACAAACAGGTCAGTGAGGTTTGTTATCTCTGGTACTCTTTATATTCTCGTCACATCACATAGTGTATAGTCTCAATGATACATTGCAGCTCTTGGGATTTCTTATCTAAATAGGTGGTATTTTTGTGGATAATGTTAATTTCTTGTGAACCTGTGAAATGTCAGACAGGCAGATAGGCGCACTTGCCGGCCCTGCTCAGGTATGGTGCCTTTAGGAGGGTGGTGGCGGTGGTCCCTCTGTCATAGTGTATTTGGTGTGCCTTTTAAAAGTAAAGGTTCGCTTTCAGAACCGCTCGGACGCCTCTTCAAAGGTAGGTGAGCCCACACCTCAGAAGCTTCATGCTGTCTGATTGAATGGAGGGACTCATATTGACTGAGCCCTGCATTGTTGAAGTATCTGCTTTATGCACCATCCATGTTATTACACTGTTGTATTCCACCTCGGATAGAAAGCTTATATGCTGTATGACTCAGAAGGCCTTCAGCAATAAGAGACAGCCTCCTTTATCATGTTTTATTTTCTAATTTCTGCTCACAATCAACACTTAGTTTATATTCCAGTAATCTCCATCAGAGAAATTTAGATCACTAGAATTCACCATCTCATAATAGATGGTTCCGGAGGCTGTTGTTTTCCATTGCTTCTTGTTGTTGTCGCCGTCGCTAATGTTGTTTTTTCCCCCGCCTTGTCTTCTACATGCTCATTAGCCTCACGCTGCACACTAGGAACATCCATCCATCCTTCCTAGCCCAACCCTCTACTAGCTTCCCAACCCTCTGCTAATGGGACTGCTGAACGCCACAGCATCACCTCACCAACAACACTTCACATTACCTACTCTACCCTCTGGGTGGCCTTTCTTACTTGTCCTTTTGGTGAATTTTCTCTTTCTCGGATTTGAATAACGATGAGATGAGATGTGTGTTCTTGGTCTCAGGGGGCCAGAGTTTTGCTGTTTTGTGTTTTTTATTTTCTAAAAGGGTTGGTCAGGGTTTCAAATGTGCCCCTGGGCCAGCTGCCATTTAGCCTGACCAGTTTCTAAATCAACTTTAATGTACTCTGCATACTCTGAATAATACATGAATGCAAAGTCCTGCACTCTGATCATTTTGCAGGCAGATTTGATCTCCTTCCAGAGAATGCCTCAATAACCAGGCTAGTGTGTGTAGAGAAGATGGCGGTCATACTACTCTCCAGAGAAACAAGGCTTTGCCATCCTGTTTTCACAAAACCAATTTTTCATTCAGTGATTGTTTGAGATGAAATTGTTTTTGTCTGTCAATACAAGCAAGGTTAAATAGCAATGTATTTTTTGCTATGTTCAATTAGATCCAAACCGAAGGGAAGGTTGTCTTTGGGATTATTGTGAAATCACCTGCCACAAATATTTTCTCAGACCTATTGTCAGTGAGTGCCATCACAGGGAAACGCAACAGGGAAGCTCTCAACCCTGAACCAAAGGCAGTAATAAAGAGAAGTTGTTCTCCTCCTGTTCCTTAACCCATTGAAATAATCTACATATTTTATCCAGTAATTTTGAACATGCAGTAAATCTGAATTAGAGGCCTGCCTGGCCCCTTTATGAGAACAGATTATCTGGTGCACACAGCACACCTGCTGCAATGCTGCGCCACCTCCATCTATCAACTGGATTATTGCAATCATGTGCTCTCGCGCTGGCAATAAAAAATGACTTTTTGATTGAATAGTCTATGAAGGCAAATGCACTTTTATCAACTCTGTGTCTGGAGTCTCACAAAAACAGAAGACAAATCTTTGCATTAGAATGATGGAGTTGAGTTTATTTTTACCTTATGGAAAATGTAGGGGTGATTATAGTAATTCATCATGTGCTCTGCTGGGTGCAAGTTTGTTGCCGTGTGACCTTTTAGACCTTTTACACCTCCTTCTACTTAATGCTTTTCTAAAAAGCAGACTGTGGTTTAAAAGGTCTCTGCACTGGTTTGGCACAGTCATTGTTTATTAAAAACCCTGATGAACTTGGGAGTTTGATTCTCATGATTAGACTGACAGTTGCAGAGGTCTGGTTTTTGCTAAATTGCTATATTCCTATTAGTCATTAGCATTCTGTACTGGCAGGACTCTCACTGTTTGCAATGCTGTGTGTGGGGGGACATGATGATGAGATAACCTAAGGACTTGACCAATGACCCAGACCACTTTAAAACAGATCTCTGCCACATGCTTCTGGGTTAATTAGGGCTTCAGGTAGCCCACGAATGGCAGAGTAAGCAATTTCTTACCACCACTGATGGCAGATTACAACTGATTAATAATACAGTACAGTAGGTGTTGAATATCTTTCAACACCCCCACAATGGATGTTAGTGTGGTACCTCACAAAGTAGCACCTCACTCTAAAAAGTGGGTGTTGAAGTGAAGAACATATTAGGCTGTAGGTAATGGTCTACAGCTAATGAGTGTACAACATGGTACCTGGCATTGACTAGTAAGTAAAAATACCTGATCTTTAGAGTGTGACATGTTTAAATACAGTAATTTGCCATGGTTCAGTAAAGACTATGTAGTTGTAGTAGAATACTGAGGTTATGCTGTGTCTTGGGGCTGGTGATTAACCCTCATGTTACAGTCACACACACACCATCTTTTACATAGGGCTCCTGGCGGAGGCATGACAACGGACTTTGCAAACAAAATGGGTTATTCAAATGTAAGCATTAGACTCATTAAACATTCTTCATGGTGCCACGTTTTAGTGTGTATGAGCCCCTTTACAGAGAAAGGAAATTGCTAACACATGCATCGAAGCAGTGTGGAAGACAAAAGAAAAGTGGACCAATCAAACACAAAGCAAGATGAATCTTTCTGTAAATTACTGGCTGTTGTTTTTTAGTTGTTGCGAAAGGTGGTTTGGTGGTGGAAGTAAGGAATGGAGGGCAGACATTCCTCTCTTCTACTAATTAGTAGCTCCTGCTTGGAGGAATGCCGCCTCCTGCACCCCCTGCCTTAATGGGAACACAGCTGTTTGTGACAAAATACATTTGTCTGCCTCTCTGCCTGTCACCTCAACAATATAAATTGCTCTGTAGCCATTTTGCCCATTTGTCTCTGCAGTCAGTAACAAATTAATAGACATCTGCTTCAATTATGTTTGGATAAACTTTACACACCTCTTGTTTTCAATGGCACTCTGTATCCAGGCTAGAACATATAGCACAGGCAAACTAACACAGCTCTGTATGAAGGACGTTCTAAATGAGTAGGCCTGTGCTGTGTGAGTTCTTTGAACAGGGTATGGTGAACATTATGGATGGAAAATAAAGCATAAGGAAGTAGCCATCCAGAGACTGATCGGGGACGTTGGAGGGGATGACATTAAACTTTGACCCCAGCATCTGTATGCATTTAATCAGGAAGCAATGAGACAGAACAGATATAAGTGGGATTGTGATGCCAAGGACACGTAGCAGTTTTGATGGCAAACCACTAGGATGGAATAATTTTCTATTAGCTTTATAAATATAGATACATGTGACTGAACGCGAATAGGGTGGAGTGGTGGAAGCAGGTGCAGGGAGACAGGATACTGGTACTATATTTAATCTTTATGAGAACAACGACAATCAAAACAAACATCCAACACGAAACAATCACGGACAAGAACCAGGGGGGAGCAGAGGGAATAAGTAACGAACCTACAATTTGTGAAATGCGAACCAGGTGTGAATGGAACGGGACATACGGAAACTGTGTAATGGATCGATGGTGGTTAGTATTCCGGTGACGTCGACCGCCTTCGGCCGCCCGACCCAGGGGAGGGAGAAACTTTGGCCGAAGTCGTGACAATACAACCCTATATTTTAGATAGATAGATAGATAGATACTTTATTGATCCCTGAGGGGAAATTCCTTTTTCAAGTAGCTACAACAAAAACAAAGAGCAGGTGCAAAATTCCAGAAAGAAAATACACAAAAGACAGATACACGATACATGATACATAGAGCGGCAGTATGAAAAAGTATAGAAATACAAGAAGTCTGGAGTGCAAAAAAGCTATAAAAAGACATTGCATAGTATGGGTGGTTGCCTGAATAGGTACACTATACATTGGTGGATGGTGCATGGTTAACTATACTATACAGGTCAATGGCCTATTGAGAAATACTTCAATAGCTAAAAATGCGTATGATATGATTGAGGGTAATAATAATTTACTTAATAGACAGACTGGTTAAATGAACAGGTAAGTGAATATTTTGCATGGTTAAATGAACTGTACAGGTAAATATACAGTTAAATTTACAGGTAAGTGAATATTTGCATGGTTACATTAACTATACAGGCAAATGACAGAAAGAGATACTAATAGCTAAATGTGTATATGATGTAATTTAGGGTAATAATAATTCCCTTGAAATACAGTCCTTAGTGCGCAGGGCTTAATTACAGATAACTGACGTATTGCACATTCAATATACTAAAAGCAATGAAAAAAAGATACAACTGACAGGATACTAATATGCATTCCTGAGTGAATGACTATGTGAGTTAAGTCCAAGAATTACTTGCAATATTACACGTGATATGATACATGAGTATGTATATACAGAACTGAATGAATAAATAAGTCCTGAGTAAATGAGTGATTACGGACCAGAGTTACTCACGGATGGATGCATAATTGTTAAACTAGGTCCTAACACCCCAACAGTTTCAGGTCTATGATGCTGATGGCACGGCACTCCGGTGAGGCATTAAATAGTCTAATAGCCGCCGGCAGGAAGGACCTCCTGTAGCGCTCTCTAGCACACCGTGGTGGGATCAGTCTGTGACTGAAGGTGCACCTCTGCGTCATAACCATGGCATGCAGAGGGTGGGTAACGTTGTCCATGATGGCCAGCAGTTTAGCCAGGATCCGTCTCTCCGCCACCTCCTCTAGAGTGTCAAGGCTAATCCCCAGAACAGATCTAGCCTTCCTGATCAGCTTATTTACCCGAGAATCATCACCGGCTTTAATGTTGGCTCCCCAGCACACCACTGCAAAAAATATTTTTTTACCATAGACTGGTAGAATGTATGCAGTAGTTTACTGCACACGTTGAAGGACCTGAGCCTCATCAGAAAGTAGACTCGGCTCTGGCCCTTTTTGTACAGAGCCCTGGTGTTACCAGCCCATTCCAGCCTGTTGTCCATATGAACTCCCAGGAACCATTTCCACATCCATCCCCTGTATAGGGACTGCAGTCAGTTGTGCCTTGGTTTTCCTGAAGTCCACCACCATCTCCTTTGTTTTGCTGATGTTGAGCTGAAGGTGGTTCTGCTCACACCACAACACAAAGTCACTGATTGTACTCCTGTACTCCTCCTGCCCACCCCTGATGCACCCTACAATTGCACCCTACAATTAGGTGGCATGTTTCAGAGTTATATCTGAAGTCCGAGGTGTAGTAGTTGAGGAAATATTGGTACCCCCAGTGGGTGCTTTGCTTTGTTTATGCATAGGTACACTTTCAAATGGTGATACTGTAGACCCCCCAACTCCCCCATTTTATAGCACTAATAGTGATCTAGTGATGAAACTGCTGCTGTACAGTAAATCTAATCCTGGTTATAATGCAGGTTATAATTCCTTTACCAGTGTGAATCCCAGCCAAGGCCAGGCATGACAGCTGCCATGTCTTCTAAGGGCAGACATATTGAGCATATGCAGTGGCCCCTTGTTGTGTATGTGGGCATCAAACTGTCTGAAACTCACCCCACACACGCTGCAGTGTCAGTCAGGGCCTCTGATCTCCCATCGTACCCTTCACATTTCTGGCATATCGCCGTTTACACACTCCATGTCTGCCGGCCTTTGCCTCTCTTGCCCAGCACCATTTAAAATGTATTTTGATGAACGCTGCTGCCGCCGACTTCTCTTCAAAGTTTTCCTCAAGGTAGGCAAATGTAATAATGCAGACATTATGCAAATTGACTAATTAAATAGAAAATGTGTGGCAACAAAGCAGATGCCTCCAAACATGTTATCTTGTTTGTAACATTTATAAACATTATTCACAAAGCCTGTACTGTTTATCAAAGCAGAGTAATGAAAAATGAATAAAAGCCGACAATTAGGTTATTATGCCCTAGATGAGTGTATTTTACTGCACAGTCCCCCTGCTAAACTGGCTGGCTGACAGCTGATGAGATTATTGTCTTGTGTTTCGTGAGACTGACTGATGAGGTTTTAGCACTGAGAAAGTTTAGAAGCAGTCCCCGCTGCCTTTCTCACTCCCTCAACTAGGTTCACTACACAACTTTACTGCTGGTAGAGAGCAAGAGACAGACAGACAGTTATTTCATCTTTTAGTACTACAAATTTACCAACCTCCTTGAAGTTGTTTCGACTTAATTCACTTCAGATGTTTGAGGTTCTGTAAATGAAAGTAAGCCCCAGAGTTTAAATGAGTTCTTGATATTTTATTTGCAGCTTTGTTAAGTAGCCAAAGTCAGTTAAGAACAAATTGTTATTACAATGATGGCCTACCCCGGCCAAACCTGGACCACGTTGGGCCAATTGTGCACCGCCCTATGGGACTCCCAATCATATCCAGATGTGATACAGCCTGGATTCGAACCAGGGACTGAGATGCAGTGCCTTAGACCGCTGCACCACTTAATTGCCCCTGTCAATTTAGTTTCTCAATGCTCTGTCAACTGAGAATGATGAGATCAGTGAGATGTTCCCGAGTTTGCCTCATGTCATTGACTTTATTTAACATGTACAAAGTTGACAGTCTCTGCTTACATGATTCTAACAAACACAGGAGGTTCTGTATGCTAATGAACATCTATTCAATTCAGCTAATCAAACTGTTTTGAAGATACTTCAGAGAATGCTGTTGTGAAATAAAAGCTGTGTACTCTAAGAACTGTCGCAAGTTTTCAAATAGCCCAATAGGCTGCTTTGTGTTGTAGTGTTTTCTTGAATGTGAATAGCCTTGACAGTAACACTTGCTCTATTCACGTTGATGCTTATACAAACAAGATGATGGGTTGTTCTCCCACATTGCCAGCGGCAAACACAATGACAGTTGATAATTTGCAAAATGGAGTATGTGTTTAAAATTCTTAAAAGTCTAATGTGGGGAAACACAATGAATAACATATTCAGAAATGGCAAAAAAAATACATCACAAGAAACAAGGGTTTGAAGTGTTTGTCCTATATCTAGCACATAAGAAAGCTCAGGAAATATATATACAGCCCCGGTCAAAAGTTTGGAATATTACTCATTCAAGGGTTTTTCTTTATGTTTTACATTGTAGAATTGCCAAACCACTCTTCTTAACACCCGCTCGCTTAACCCTGAAGCCAGCTGCACCAATATGTCGGAGGAAACACTGTTCAACTGACGACCAAAGTCAGCCTGCAGGTGCCCAGCCGCCACAAAAAATCGCTAGAGCATGATGAGCCAAGTAAAGCCCCCCCCCCCGTCCAAACCCTCACGATGCTGGGTCAATTGTGTGCCGCCCTACGGGTCTCCCGGTAATGACACAGCCTGGGATTGAATCCCAGGCTGTAGTAACGCCGCAACATTGCAATGCAGTGCCTTAGACCACTGCGCCACTCAGGAGGCCATGAATGGAAATCAGCATAACTTTGAACCTTCAACCACATCGAACACCTTTGGGATGAATTGAAAAGCCGGGCCAGGCCTAATCGCCCAAAATCAGCACCTGACCTCACTAATGCTCTTGTGGCTGAATGGATGCAAGTCCCCATAGCAATGTTCCAAAATCTAGTGGAAAGCCTCCCAGAAAAGTGAATGCTGTTATAGCAGCAAAGGGAGGACCTACCTAAAAGCAAGAGATCCCTATGTGCACCGGTAAGGTCAGGGATACTGCCCCTGCGTATTGAAACAGGTCTTTATAATGGTGAAATGGAAGAGAAAGACTATGTAACTATTGTGAACTCGAAGAAATAGAGAATTCAATTAATTTTATCCACTAGTACCCTTTCTACCACGATATACGCTTGACCTTATTCCAGATATACCCTGGCATTATAGGCCTGAGCAATGAGGTGAAACTGAAATTGTTTTTTGTCCACTGAATGATAACATCCCCATAGAGAACATTACTGTCGGTGGTTTCCAGACCATCAGAGCGGACAGGGATAGCGTTTCTTCCGGTAAGGGTAAGAGAGGGGGGCTGGCATTATTAGTTAACAGATGGTGTAATCCGAAACATGTTACTGTTCAGGAACAGTTTTGTAGCCCGGACATTGAGCTGTTAAACGTTTGCCTGAGACCCTACTATTTGCAGAAGGAACTCACGGCGGCCATTGCTGTTATTGTTCACATCCCGCCCTCCGCTGACGCAAACACAGCGTGTGACGTCATTCACTCTGCTATCATGAGGTTATAGACAGAGCATCCCAGTGCTTTCTTTGCCATTTCGGGGGATTTTAACCATGCATCTCTCCAGAAGCTTAAGCTAGTTACCACGGGCCCTAGTGCACGTCATTATGACAGGCCCAAATATACGCTAGTTGGTTAGTTATGAAACACACACAAAAACACACCATAGGGTGTACAGTGGGGAGAACTGCCGATTTTGCAGGTTTTCCCACTTACAAAGCATGTAGAAGTCTGTAATTTTTATCATAGGTACTCTTCAACTGTGAGTGACGGAATCTAAAACAAAAATCCAGAAAATCACATTGTATGATTTTTAAGTAATTAATTTGCATTTTATTGCATGACATAAGTATTTGATACATCAGAAAAGCAGAACTTAATATTTGGTACAGAAACCTTTGTTTGCAATTACAGAGATCATACGTTTCCTGTAGTTCTTGACCAGGTTTGCACACACTGCAGCAGGGATTTCCTCCATACAGACCTTCTCCAGATCCTTCAGGTTTCGGGGCTGTCGCTGGGCAATACGGACTTTCAGCTCCCTCCAAAGATTTTCTATTGGGTTCAGGTCTGGAGACTGGCTAGGCCACTCCAGGACCTTGAGATGCTTCTTACGGAGCCACTCCTTAGTTGCCCTGGCTGTGTGTTTCGGGTCGTTGTCATGCTGGAAGACCCAGCCACGATCCATCTTCAATGCTCTTAAGAGAGGTTGTTGGCCAAGATCTTGCGATACATGGCCCCATCCATCCTCCCCTCAATACGGTGCAGTCGTCCTGTCCCCTTTGCAGAAAAGCATCCCCAAAGAATGATGTTTCCACCTCCATGCTTCACGGTTGGGATGGTGTTCTTGGGGTTGTACTCATCCTTCTTCTTCCTCCAAACAAGGCGAGTGGAGTTTAGACCAAAAAGCTCTATTTTTGTCTCATCAACCACATGACCTTCTCCCATTCCTCCTCTGGATCATCCAGATGGTCATTGGCAAACTTCAGACGGGCCTGGACATGCGCTGGCTTGAGCAGGGGGACCTTGCGTGCGCTGCAGGATTTTAATCCATGACGGCGTAGTGTGTTACTAATGGTTTTCTTTGAGACTGTGGTCCCAGCTCTCTTCAGGTCACTGACCAGGTCCTGCCGTGTAGTTCTGGGCTGATCCCTCACCTTCCTCATGATCATTGATGCCCCACGAGGTGAGATCTTGCATGGTGCCCCAGACCGAGGGAGATTGACCGTCATCTTGCCTGCACTATCATCTAGACTGCACCATATTGAGGGGAGGATGGATGGGTTCATGTATCGCGAGATCTTGGCCAACAACCTCCTTCCCTCAGTAAGAGCATTGAAGATGGGTCGTGGCTGGGTCTTCCAGCATGACAACGACCCGAAACACACAGCCAGGGCAACTAAGGAGGGGCTCCGTAAGAAGCATCTCAAGGTCCTGGAGTGGCCTAGCCAGTCTCCAGACCTGAACCCAATAGAAAATCTTTGGAGGGAGCTGAAAGTCCGTATTGCCCAGCGACAGCCCCGAAACCTGAAGGATCTGTATGGAGGCGTGGGCCAAAATCCCTGCTGCAGTGTGTGCAAACCTGGTCAAGAACTACAGGAAACGTATGATCTCTGTAATTGCAAACAAAGGTTTCTGTACCAAATATTAAGTTCTGCTTTTCTGATGTATCAAATACTTATGTCATGCAATAAAATGCAAATTAATTACTTAAAAATCATACAATGTGATTTTCTGGATTTTTGTTTTAGATTCCATCACTCACAGTTGAAGAGTACCTATGATAAAAATTACAGACTTCTACATGCTTTGTAAGTGGGAAAACCTGCAAAATCGGTAGTGTATCAAATACTTGTTCTCCCCACTGTATATGACAAAGTTTTACATGCAATTTAGTATGAATGAATGAATTTCATTTTATTTTCGTGTATCAAATTGTCAGTTTGCAACACATCTCTTATGGCATTAATTGACACAAACAAACATTACAATAATATACTGTGATGATTATTGATAATTCTGTGAAAATAAATCAATACCTATTAATAAGGTGTATATATATATATACAGTGGGGAGAACAAGTATTTGATACACTGCCGATTTTGCAGGTCTTCCTACTTACAAAGCATGTAGAGGTCTGTAATTTTTATCATAGGTACACTTCAACTATGAGAGACGGAATCTAAAACAAAAATACAGAAAATCACATTGTATGATTTTTAAGTAATTAATTTGCATTTTATTGCATGACATAAGTATTTGATACATCAGAAAAGCAGAACTTAATATTTGATACAATTAATATTTGGTGCAATTACAGAGATCATACGTTTCCTGTAGTTCTATACCAGGTTTGCACACACTGCAGCAGGGATTTTGGCCCACTCCTCCATACAGATCCTTCAGGTTTCGGGGCTGTCGCTGGGCAATATGGATTTTCAGCTCCCTCCAAAGATTTTCTATTGGGTTCAGGTCTGGAGACTGGCTAGGCCACTCCAGGACCTTGAGATGCTTCTTACGGAGCTACTCCTCAGTTGCCCTGGCTGTGTGTTTAGGGTCGTTGTCATGCTGGAAGACCCAGCCACGACCCATCTTCAATGCTCTTACTGAGGGAAGGAGGTTGTTGGCCAAGATCTCGCAATACATGGCCCCATCCATCCTCCCCTCAATACAGTGCAGTCGTCCTGTCCCCTTTGCAGAAAAGCATCCCCAAAGAATGATGTTTCCACCTCCATGCTACACGGTTGGGATGGTGTTCTTGGGGTTGTACTCATCCTTCTTCTTCCTCCAAACACGGCGTGTGGAGTTTAGACCAAAAAGCTCTATTTTTGTCTCATCAGACCACATGACCTTCTCCCATTCCTCCTCTGGATCATCCAGATGGTCATTGGCAAACTTCAGACGGGCCTGGACATGCGCTGGCTTGAGCAGGGGGACCTTGCGTGCGCTGCAGGATTTTAATCCATGACGGCATAGTGTGTTACTAATGGTTTTCTTTGAGACTGTGGTCCCAGCTCTCTTCAGGTCATTGACCAGGTCCTGCCGTGTAGTTCTGGGCTGATCCCTCACCTTCCTCATGATCATTGATGCCCCACGAGGTGAGATCTTGCATGGTGCCAAATACTTATGTCATGCAATAAAATGCAAATTAATTATTAAAGAATCATACAATGTGATTTTCTGGATTTTTGTTTTAGATTCCGTCTATGATAAAAATCACATACCTCTACATGCTTTGTAAGTAGGAAAACCTGCAAAATCGGCAGTGTATCAAATACTTGTTCTCCCCACTGTATATATATATATATATATATATATATATATATATAAATAAATGTACTGCTCTAGGGATATAATTATTGCTTGGATAACCTTGTTAATATGTATTGATTTATTTTTCACAGAATTATCAAGAATTATCACAGTAAATTATTAGCCATTTTAGTGAATTTTTGTGTCATTATTTGAAGTATGCAAACTTTTATTAAAGCAAACTAGAGCCAAGTGGATTGCTGATTAAAACTTAAGCATACATAAGTGCTGGGGACGTTTGCATCATGAGGACATTGTTTCTTCAGTTTGATTGTGTGTTCTTTCATTTCAAAAGAGTCTCTCTTCCTCTACTTGTCCTTCATTATGTTGTCACTAGCTAATGACGTTTCTTTTTTATATCTGTAAAACTTTGTTGCAAGATTTGCATAGTGTAAGATAAATGTTTGCATCATCTATTTAACTTACCTGTTTTAATTTGAGGGCATTTTTTTTTTCTTCTGCGTAAATACGTAGCAATTGTTCTGGGACATTACCACACTAACAATCACCCAAGGAAGGCTGCAAGTTAAAAACTAACTGTGCAGATGGCCAAGTTTGTGACAGCATGAGGCAAGGGGGAACAGAAAAGGACGTCTGACAAAGTCAATTTAAGTTTTAAAAGCATAAAATTAAGGAGTCTCGGTGGTATACAGGTGGTACTCTTGGCAGAATGTACTGTAACCCTCCTGTGATTTACAGCGTTGTGATAAACTTCGGCTCTGCCTCACGACCAGATTGTGAATTATTAAAATATGTCTCTGGATAGGGCTGATGTCAGTTCAATCTGTTACAAAAGTACCTGGCACAAGGTAGCGTGTATATCTATGGATGGGTGAATAACATAATATCTCAAAATAAAACTAGTTCTTTTGTTTTGTCATTGTGTATTTTCAGCATGTTCACATCCACCTCCTCCCCGGGAAGGCAAATGATTTTGAGAGAAACAAAAACGTCTATGATAAGTTAAAATTGAGCTTTTAAAAATAAAAATATTTAAAATGTTAAAGGAAATACAGAAATATCTAATTCAGATAAGTATTCACACCCCTGTGTCAATACTTTGTAGAAGCACCTTTGGCAGCGATTACAGCTGTGAGTCTTTTCCGGGAGCTTTCCACACCTGGATTGTTTAACATTTGCCCATGACTCTTTTCAAAATTCTTCAAGATCTGTCAAATTGGTTGTTGATAGGCTTGGATGGTATGCCGCATACCGGGGTATTTGGAAATAGCCATAGGATGTTTTTTTTACCTACAGTCAACTTGTGCAATATGTCAACAGATACAGTCCCATCATTTTTCATTATGAAGCAGTCCGCCAGTCAAGTTGTTTTACAAGCACACAACGACGAGAGACTTGTGCTACCAGGTAATCTTGCAGCAAACTCTGAGTAGCATTTTTGAGTTACTTTTACAGCTTTTTGATCTAGGATGTTTGTCCTGAACAATACTTTAGGTCAGAGACTATAAAATGTTTGCAATGCCCTTGTTAGAATTAATTTAGCGTTCTCTATAGGATTTTACATGTACTTATTTTACCGAATATCCCGGTATGGCACAAGGTTGGTATTTTTATTTATTTGTATTTATTTAACCTTTATTTAAGTCAGTTAAGAATAGACCTATATCCATCCTGCCCTGCCTTTCTAAAGTCTTTGAAAGCCAAGTTAATAAACAGATCACTGACTTCTTCGAATCCCACCGTACCTTCTCTGCTTTAAAATCTGGTTTCCGAGCTGGTCATGGGTGCACGATATCATAACCGCCATCAATAGAAGACAGTACCGTGCAGCCGTCTTCATCGACCTGGCCAAGGCTTTCGACTCTGTCAATCACCGCATTCTTATTGGCAGACTCAACAGCCTTGGTTTCTCAAGTGACTGCCTCGCCTGGTTCTCCAACTACTTCTCAGACAGAGTTCAGTGTGTAAAATCAGAGGGCCTTTTGTCCGGTCCCCTGGCAGTCTCTATGGGGGTGCCACAGGGTTCAATTCTTGGGCCAACCCTATTCTCTATATACATCAACGATGTCGCTCTCGCTGCTGGTGACTCTCTGATCCATCTCTACGCGGACGACACCATTCTGTATACATCTGGCCCCTCTTTGGACACTGTGTTAACTAACCTTCAAACAAGCTTCAATGCCATACAACACTCCTTCCGTGGCCTCCAACTGCTCTTAAATGCTAGTAAGACTAAATGCATGCTTTTCAATAGAACGTTGCCCGCACCCTCCCACCGGACTATCATCACTACTCTCGACGGGTCTGACTTAGAATATGTGGACAACTACAAATACCTAGGTGTCTGGTTAGACTGTAAACTCAACTTCCAGACTCACATTAACCATCTCCAATCCAAAATTAAATCTAGAATTGGGTTCCTATTTCGCAACACAGCCTCCTTCACTCATGCTGCCAAACATGCCCTTGTAATCCTACCGATCCTTGACCTCGGCGATATCATTTACAAAATAGCCTCCAACACTCTACTACATCCAACGCCCTGTGTCTGTTCTCTTCTCCTGCTTCTTCCCTTACTGTGGCTTCTCTTTCTCTTTTATGTGGCTACTAATTGGGTCCAACAGCCTGCATCTGAGGCACCCTGTCAGAGGGAAAATGGTGCACACCTGTGCTAGAGCTGTCCTTGGTCCTGAACACTGTTTAGCCCAGACCTTGTGTCCTCCTCTGATGGTGCTCTCCATGGTGCTGCAGGTGACCGTGCTGCGTTGTGGAGGACTGTGTTTCCTTCTGGCCACCACAATACCCATAACATAATGCAGCCACCACTATGGTTGAAAATATGGAGAATGCTACTCAGTAATGTGTTGTATTGGGACAAGAAGTTAAATGAACAGGTAAGTGATTTGGGACAAGAAGTTAAATGAACAGGTAAGTGATTTGGGACAAGAAGTTAAATGAACAGGTAAGTGATTTGGGACAAGAAGTTAAATGAACAGGTAAGTGATTTGGGACAAGAAGTTAATTGCATTGCCACATTTTTTGCAGTTTTACTTTAGTGCCTTATTGCAAACATGATGCATGTTTTGGAATAGTTTTATTTTATACAGGCTTCCTTCTTTTCACTCTGTCAACTAGGTTAGCATTGTGGAGTAACTACAATTTTGTTGATCCAGATAATTGTATGTGTGGGGTACAGAGATGAGGTAGTCATTCAAAAAGCATGTTAAACACAAAACAAGTCCATGCAACTTATTACGTGACTTGTTAAGCAGATTTGTACTCTTTAACTTATTTAGGCTTGCCATAACAAATGGGTTGAATAGTTATTGACTCAAGACATTTCAGATTTACATTTTTTATACATTTGTACAAATATCAGAAAACAAAATTCCACTTTGACATTATGGGGAATTGTGTGTAGGCGAGTCACAAAAAATGTAATCTATTTTAAATGCAGGCAGTAACACAACAAAATGTGGAAAAAGTAAATGGGTGTGAATACGTTCTGAAGGCAAACTATGGAATTGAGCTCCTATGACGAAACATTGATATTCAATATGACACAATGGCTGTTTAAATTCCTCCAGTGTAGGAGTTATTTTTATCATACAGTCGTCTTATGTTTAGCAGCTAATGCACTAACTCACCTGTAGCTCAAAATAATAGCTTTAATTAAACATGTAAGAGCCGGGGTTGAACTAATATCAATACACACTGAGGCCTTTTGGAACTAGAATCACCAAACCAATGAACCACAATACTTCAATACAAGAAATAATGAACATGCCTTTCAGGATCATTTAAATTTCCCTGTGACATTTGGAATTTGTAACAAAAGAGGCTGCACCAAATGAATATCAATGACTAAGTTTGATATGAATATTCTAATAACCACATCTAATAAAAAATAGCTTGACTATAGTTCCCCAAAGAGCCAGAGGGGGAAATAGAACGCATTCACAGCCGTGGCCCACCAGCCAAATATAAATAGGTTTGTTTTTAATTTGCATGTGATCATAAGGGTTATTGTGAGAGCAGCTATGCAAATGAGAAAAACATTTCTCTGAGGTGTTTTGCTTCACAATGAATAATCACCCAGTGTTGGCTCCCACATACCTTGCCACTGTTAAGTGTTTTATAACTCAAACTGTGCACATTTACTCTCTCATAAAGACTATTTAAGAGGCAATAGAATAGTTGAACCACTTTCCTTCCGCACAGTGTGAAACTCGTAAGAAATATAGCCTGGGGTTTCCAATCTCATCTATTTGTGTTATACTGTGGTTAGTGAATAGACAATTTAATCTAAACTTCAGACGCACGTCATCCAGTCACAGTTTCTGATTGGCTGTATTTCTGATTAGGACGTTACATAATGATTGGATGATTTCTCTGATGTCAGTGACTAGGCCAATTACACCAGATAATCATTCAGTGGCTGAGCTCAGTACTAGGCCTTGTCATCGCTGAATTTGGGGCAGACACAGCGACGCAACAGTATGGGAGGTTTATCGTCGCAGAGAAAGGGATGGGACTCCGGGGTTCGATTTTATTTGTCACTTTATTTAGACAAAGTGACACGGTGTGTTAGACTCACGCAGCGTGGTCATAAAGAACCTGTCCCCCTGCCTGACAGCCTCTCTCTGAGAGATACAGTCAACAGCAACCCTCAAACCTTTACTCTTTCTTTCTATATCTCTTTCGCTCGCTCGCTCTGATGTACCACATGGCATTTCCAATTTTCTTTGCAGTGTCACGTTGCCCAAAAAAACTGTCATGGCACATCATCCTTGTTTTGTCATTGCTCTTTGTTTCACGGTTGTGTCTTGTGCTATGAATGTACGAGCTTGTCAGTAGTCATAATGGAGACAACAGAAAATGCTCAGTTTGCGTCTTCCTCTTTCACAAAACTAGATGCTGTAGTTATACAAAGTTTCATGAATATGCACTACTTTAAAGTGTGTACTGTACAAGATATACTTTGTCAAGTTCATTTGACATCTTTACAATTTATATATGCTTTTCTGGAAGTTGTTAGTAGAGATACAGCACATTCGGAAAGTATTCAGACTCCTTCAATTTTTCCAAATTTTGTTTTTACGTTACAGCCTTATTCTAAAATGTATAAAAAAGATCCTCATCAATATACACACAATACCCAATGATGATGATCAAAGTGAAAACAGGTTTTAGAAATGTTTTCAAATTTTACATACAGCGGGTGAAATAAGTATTGAACACGTCACCATTTTTCTCAGTAAATATATTTCCAAAGGTGCTATTGACATGATGTTCACCAGATGTTGGTAACAACCCAAGTAATCCATACATACAAAGAAACCAAAACAAATACGTTCAGAAATTAAGTTATGTGTAATAATGTGAAATGACACAGGGAAAAAGTATTGAACACACTTACTGATATTTATTTAATACTTTGTACAAAAGCCTTTGTTGGTAATGACAGCTTCAAGACGCCTCCTGTATGGAGAAACTAGTAACATGCATTGCTCTGGTGTGATTTTGGCCCATTCTTCCACACAAACAGTCTTCAAATCTTGAAGGTTCCGTGGGCCTCTTCTATGAATCTTGATCTTCAGTTCTTTCCATAGATTTTTCAATGGGATTTAAGTCAGGTGATTGGCTGGGCCATTCAAGCAGCTTTATTTTCTTTCTTTGAAACCAATTGAGAGTTTCCTTGGCTGTGTGTTTGGGATCATTGTCTTGCTGAAATGTCCACCCTCGTTTCATCTTCATCATCCTGGTAGATGGCAGCAGATTTTTGTCAAGAATGTCTCGGTAAATTTGCCCATTCATCCTTCCTTCAATTATGTGAAGTTTGCCAGTACCATTTGCTGAAAAGCAGCCCCATACCATGATGTTCCCACCTCCAAACTTCACTGTTGGTATGGTGTTTTTAGGGTGATGTGCAGTGCCATTTCTCCTCCAACCATGGTGTGTATTATGACATCCAAACAGTTCAATTTTGCTCTCATCTGACCACACTATATTCTCCCAGTATTTCACTGGCTTTTCCAAATGTTGTGCAGCAAACTTTAAACGACCTTCAACATGCTTTTTTTCAGCAATGGAGTCTTGCGTGGTGAGCGTGCATTCAGGCCATGGCGGTGGAGTGCATTACGTACTATTTTCTTTGAGACAACAGTACCTGCTAATTGCACATCTTTTTGAAGCTCTCCACAAGTGATCATTGGCTCTTGGACAACTCTTCTGATTATTCTTTTCACTCCTCTGTCAGAAATCTTGCGAGGAGCACCTGGTCGAGGCAAATTTATGGTGAAATGATTGCCTTTCCACTTCCGTATTATGGCCCCAACAGTGCTCACTGGAACATTCAGAAGCTTAGAAATGCGCCTATAACCAATGCCATCATTATGTTTTGCAACAATTAGGTTGTGAAGGTCTTGAGACAGCTCTTTGCTTTTACCCATCATGAGATGTGTCTTGTGTGACACCTTGGCAACGAGACCTTTTTGTAGGCCATCAGTTGGGACTGAACCAGCTGATATTAATTTGCACTGACAGGGGGCTGGATTGCTTTTTAATTACTGATAGTTTTCAGCTGTTGTCTTGGCTTTCCATGCCTTGTTGCACCTCCCTTTCTTCATGTGTTCAATACTTCTTCCCTGTGTCATTTCACATTATTACACATAACTTAATTTTTGAACTTATTTGTTTTGGTTTCTTTGTATGTATGGATTACTTGGGTTGCTACCAACATCTGGTGAAAATGTCATGTCAATAGTACCTTTGGAAATATATTTACTGAGAAAAATGGTGACGTGTTCAATACTTATTTCACCCGCTGTAAGTATTCAGAAACCTTGCTATGAGACTCGAAATTGAGCTCAGGTGCATCCTGTTTCCATTGATCATCTTTGAGATGTTTCTACAACTTGATTCCAGTCCACTTGTGGTAAATTACATTGATTGGACATGATTTGGAAAGGCATGCACCTGTCTATATAAGGTCCCACAGTTTACAGTGCATGTCAGAGCAAAAACCAAGCCATGGAGTCAAAGGAATTGTCCATAGAGCTCCGAGACAGGATTGTGTTGAGGCACAGATTTGGGGAGGGGTACCAAACAATTTCTGCAGCATTGAAGTTCCCCAAGAACACAGTGGCCTTCATTCTTAAATGGAAGAAGTTTGGAAACACCAAGACTCTTCCTAGAGCTGCCCACCCGGCCAAACTGAGCAATCAGGAGAGAAGGGCCTTGGTGAGGGAGGTGACCAAGAATCCGATGGTCACTCTAACAGAGCTCCAGAGATCCTCTGTGGAGATGGGAGAACCTTCAAGAAGGACAACCATCTCTGCAGCACTCCACCAATTAGGCCTTTATAGTGGCCAGACGGAAGCCACTCCTCTGTAAAAGAAACATGACAGCCCGCTTGGAGTTTGCCAAAAGGCACCTAAAGTCTCTTAGATCATGAGAAAGAAGTCTCTGGTCTGATGAAGCCAAGATTAAACTCTTTGGCCTGAATGCGAAGCGTCACATCTGGAGGAAACCTGGCACCATCCCTACGGTGAAGCATTGTGGGGGCAGCATCATGCTGTGGGGATGTTTTTCAGTGGTAGGGACTGGGAGACTTGTCAGGATCGAGGGAAAGATGAATGGAGCAAATTACAAAGAGATCCTTGATGAAAACCTGCTCCAGAGCGTTCACCTTCCAACAGGACAACGACCCTAATCACACAGCCAAGACAATGCAGGAGTGGCTTCGGGACAAGTCTCTGAATGTCCTTGAGTGGCCCAGCCAGAGAGACCTGACAGATCTTGAGAGGATCTGCAGAGAAGGATGGGAGAAAATCCCCAAATACAGTTGTGCCAAGCTTGTAGCGTAATACCCAAGAAGACTCAAGGCTGTAATCTACCAAAGGTGCTTCAACAAAGTACTGAGTAAAGGGTCTGAATACTTACATAAATGTGATATTTCAGTTTTATTTATTTATTTTTTGCTTTGTCATTATGGGGTATTGTGTGTACATTGATGAGGAAAAAGTAAAGGGGTCTGAATACTTTCCAAATGCACTCTATATTGTTCTAATATGTGTTCATGCGTAGGTGTGCAGCAGCAACATGAGGCGTAGTGTGCCCTGCATTGAAACAACTTGCTCCAAAGGGTGGATATCAGATGAACATGACTGGAGAGGTGAAGGATATCACTGTGTAGACTGATGTTGTAATGATCATGGACCAATAGCAAGATCCCAGCCATTACAAATCATCTTCACCTTGGTAATATCCATCAATGGTCAAGTTGTACACTTACAATGAATCATGTCCAACAGCCAAATAGCTACTATCTGAAAATAGATCTCATCTACGAATATGATGACCCACAGTCTCTGGGGGCTTTGAGAGTATGTTAGATAGATAGAGAGAGAGAGAAAGAGAGAGAGAGAGAGAGAGATAAGCCCGCCCCACATCATAGCAAGCATAGTATATTTGCAACTCTGTAGCCTTCTGCCCAGACACCACTTATTACAAAGTTTAAAGGTCAACACTTTTCAAAAATAAGTACTTGACCTTTTAATCAACCAAGGGGGAAAAAACATGAAATCACATTCTATCTTTGTCGTAATCGTTCTACGCGCATGAAGGACTGCAATTTAGACCCATGGAATTTTCACATTAAAGCTACTTTAGCAGATATACAGTGACGATGACCCAAAATTTAACTATTTAGTCTCGTACAACTTAAACACATTAATGGGCTCTAATCCCTGTGTTTTTTTCTATTTTCTAACCATCAGTCCTTGCCAATTGTAAGTATGCAAATGTTATGTAAATACAGTATGTAAAAAATCTGACCTTGGAATCCATGTTCTTGACAAACTCTAACTTTTGAATGGTGCCTCAGATATTTGTGTCCTCTTGCCCTTCCTAATCCACCCCATTCAACTGATTAAGTGCTGATTGAGTATGTGTTTGTGCTCAGAAAATGTAAATGAAAATCAAAAGTGTGGTCTTTCTTTAATGAAGTCTGCACTCACTCACTCTCAGTTCCAAGAACACTATCTCAAAAGGAGCTTGAGAGCTGTACTGTAGCAGCTAGTCTTGGGCTGGCGTTAATAACCACAGCGCTTTATCGTAAGAATCCCACTACTCCTCTTCACTCCTATTAAGAACACTGGCCCTGTGGACAAGAGGCATTCTTATCAGAGGAAAAAGCCGTAAGATGACACCAGGCTCTGCCACTCCTCTCTCTTCTCCTCTCCTCTCCTCTCACTCTGAGCCACCTCAGAGATCAGTGGGAACTCAATTACGCCGCTGCCACGCTTGTTAGCGGGGAACAATGTGTCAGCTTGTGATTATAAGTTGTAATGATGTTATTTTCTCCAATTAGGCCTTTTCATATCCCTCTCCAGGTTCTCTAGGGAGTAGAGAAATGACAGACAGATGAAGAGAATGCTGTGAACCTAGTGTTTTGAAGGCAGTTTGTGGGTTCTGAACAGCTCTGAATGGAGACAGCTTGATAGGCATCTACTGTAAATGTTTTCCATTTTAGTTTCTATCTTATTTGCAGAGGTGGGACCAAGTCACTATTATTCAAGTCACAGTCGAGTCCATGTGACTTTGTGGGGCTCCCGAGTGGCGCAGTGGTCTACGGCACTGCATCTCAGTGCTAGAGGCGTCACTACAGTCCCTGGTTTGAATCAGGCTTTATCACATCCAGCTGTGATTGGGAGCCCCATAGGATGGTGCATAATTGGCCCAGAATAAACAAAGTAAAAAGGAGAATGGGTCGAGTATCGAGTCAGGTGCCCATCCCTATATTCTAAGAAGTTTTTTCAAGTAACGTAAAACAAAATACACTCTAACTTGTTCAACTATAAATCTTTGTCTATTTTTTTTTAATTATGTAATAATACATTTGAACTACTAATTCAAAATGCATTCTTCATAAGTACATTATCATTATCAAGCAATTTTGACATTCCAAAAGACCAGTAACAAGGCTAATGCTAGTAGTATGTGGCAATTGTTTATATAATTTGCTTGTTGCCCCATTGCTGGTGAGCTTGCAAAGTAAACGGTTCATATTCTTGATCACCGAAAATGTTTGGAGTGGCATATTCATTTATGGCAATACTCTCTCCCTACAATTGGACATTTGCACCTGATCCTATAGCTGTACACCAAATCAGAAAATCTGTTCGCTAGCTAAGTGGTTTAAGAAAGTTTTGTCCTGCGACCCCCAAAAAGGATTGGTTCAAAGCTAGCAACCCCGTGCACGCACATGAACACGTGTGCACAATTGCTGAGCCTGTCATTACAGCCATAAACTGTGATGCATTTTCATAATGCAGGATACAGACATAAACTAAGTTTTACACCTGCATTTTGAGCTGAAAGTAATTTATGCCAATATCAACTAGGGATATCATGTCACTTCTCTGGAGTATATCAACTAGGGATATATCAACTAGGGATATCATGTCACTTCTCTGGAGTCCAGAGCAAGCAAGATCATACCTGTATGCAGCAGAGGTTGCAGGATCAGATGTTAAATATGTTGCTCAGTTAGTAGAGCATGGCACTTGTAATGTCAGGGTAGTGGGTTTGATTCCTGGGACTACCAATACGTAAAATGTATGCACTTATGGTTTTAAGTCGCTTTGGATACAAGCGTCTGCTAAATGGCATATATTATATGATCTGTATCTAGACTTTTTCTTACTCACAAATATCGTAATTAATTTGCCAGAATATTGAAGGTAGTGCGATGTTACAGCTATCTTTAGACATATAGCCAGTACCACCACTGAGGTATATAATTATAAGACACCCAAACTAGTTCTATCTGAAATATAAAAATTATCAATGAAATCACCAGGTAGCCTATTATTGTGGCAAAAATGCGTCCGTAGTAGATTGCTAAACGGTATATGCAGTATATGCATAATATTAACGTAAGTAGGCTACTCTGTTTAAAAAACAGGCAAAACGAGAGAAAATTAAACAAGCTCTTTCTAGTCACTAATCTGGATATGTGCACCCGCCTTTGCGTGCCAATGCTGATGACTGGTCTTTGGTCAACCATCAAGTTGGTTCTGAAACACAGATTTGGTGCAATGTCGTAGGCCTATGTTAGTTGCCAGACCGAATAAGCAAAGGTATAAATATTAAATACAAATGGTAGGCTATATGTAGCCTATTAAAATATGTTTCACACTCAGAACCCCCCAAAAAACATCTTACTGCGCTAGATCACCCGACCTGTGTTGATTGACAGTTTGCTGTTCCAATCAGAGGGCCCGAGTGTGCCTTTCACTAGCCAATATTTTTTTTTGTAAGTGCGATACTGTCTCTGGCTGCGTGGAGAGTATATATGTATATTCACCACAGCTCTGAAATGACTACAATAAATAAGCAGATGATTGCTTCAGGGTCAAGGCTCGAATATACCCCCTGCATAATGAGGAAAATTGTACTCAAAATTAATTATTCCAAATGATTCACTTCATACATTTTATCTTATCCATTTTAGTTTTTGAACTAGATCCACAACATGTTCTAAATGAATTTCCACAGTTAAATAACAACTGCTGTTTATCTGGTTTAGTCATATTTAATAGTTATTTATACTGTATGGATCAGCTAAGGAGATCATTGCATGGGAAAGCAGAGATGGTTATTTTACTGTTTCTAGCTGTTTGCTGGTGCAAACAGCAGCTCTTAAATTAACCCGACTTGTGCC
Source organism: Thymallus thymallus (assembly GCA_023634145.1). Taxonomy (NCBI): domain Eukaryota; kingdom Metazoa; phylum Chordata; class Actinopteri; order Salmoniformes; family Salmonidae; genus Thymallus; species Thymallus thymallus. The sequence continues at coordinate 30,962,262 of CM042410.1, read as the reverse complement.
TGCTCTGCTTACGTGCCTAGTCACTCCAAAAGACAACGAGTCTCTCAGTGGCCCTGGAGAATGAATTCAACTTATTTATCTTCCCGATTATTATTATCTTTCATTCCAGTATCTACCCTCCCAATCAATAAATCCCTTCTCCGCTATCCATTCCATTATTCTATGAGCCAGCCACTTCCTTGGCTCCACGCTGACGTACCATGGGTATGAAACGTAGTCGGTCCCTCTCTCTCAGCTAGCCCTCTCAACCCTGATGTCATTTGATAGCATTGTTCATTAGATCTTTATCGATGGCTCTCCGCTTCACCGCGTGTGAAGATACCCAGACAGAGTGATCATATTCAGGGGAGGCAGTGCGTTATTTGGCTGTGATTTATCATCCTTTGTGGCAGTGTTATTAGGGAACATGGGAGGGAATAGGGCTATGTAATGAGAAATATCAATGGATTCTCATGTTCTTGCCTGCTATGACAGGCCACTATCCATCTCTCTGACACTCACCTAGTTAACATTTTTATCAAAGGGCCAAGATTTGTCATTTTCCCTCCTCGGGAGGGAGTAGGAGTTTTCACCGATAGTTTAGATAAAGGAGAAAGATCCAGAACATGGCCCACACTTCCCTGTGCAAATGATGAGCAATTGTTCTGAAGTGCAGCCTTCATCTTTCTCATACAGTACTGTAGCCTATTGTGTTGAATCGAGGGAGGGGGTGAGGGGATGTCGAATAGTAAGTCATGTTTACCATGGGAACCCATTAGCCCATTGGATTCATGCTATGTTGTTCACCTCATCGTCACATGTATCAGGGTCCACCTGATACTGTGCAGGAGGACAGGTATTATCCAGCAGAGCACACACACACCTCTCAGGTACATGTATCTCAGGACCGTTTGAGTATGAATTGCTGTAAGGTCCATACAAACACAATAAAGTAGAGGATGATAGGTAGGGAGACTTTTTACTGCAGAACATTGTCTCGAAATTAGCAGACACGTGCACAGAGGAGCCTACCTGTGCCGATCACAAGCCCCTTTGCCCTCCCACTCACCAAGTGCCCTTTTGGGTGGTGGTATAATTATCTTTGTTTTGTAACTGTTGTTCTGAACCCGTTGCCCGCAAGTCGTTGTGACTTTGTCAAGTTCACCACCCCTACCCCGTTGCGCCTGTTGGTCTGCCCAGTTTCAGAGCTCAGGCACGCCCAGGTTGCACCTGTTTCCCAGTCTGCACTGTACAGAGATTTCGCATGCCAAGTGTCCCAAGAGATGCAGTCACCATTTGAGTGTTTCTGTATTTAGCTACCTAAGGGGGGAACCCTTTTTTTGTTTTGAGCACCTGCCCCCTGAAAGGTCTGTGCTCATCCCTACATATTAGTAGTTTTACCTTTGTATAATAGCAAGAGAGATGTACTCAAGTATCCAAATGAATCATCAGAGCTGAGGAGTTTACCATGCTACTGTATCTTTGTCCACTTTTGATTAATGACAACCACTAACAATCAATACTTCCCTGTGAAGAGTCAGCTCCTGGCTTTGTTTATTATACATTTGTTACCTTTTTAAAAACATGCATTGTTTTTCAAACTAGTTTTGAGTGATGTCTTTGGTCAGGCATGAAAAAGTTTGAGGCAGGACCAATGTATGAGTTATGTATCGATTCCTCTGTAGGGGGGAAAAATCCCTTTAACCTCTTGAGTATTGGACCCTTTTTTTCAATTTTCGTCTAAAATGACATACCCAGATCTAACTGCTTGTAGCTCAGGACCTGAAGCAAGGGTATGCCTATTCTTGATACCATTTGAAAGGAAACACTTTGAAGTTTGTGGAAATGTGAAATTAACGTAGGAGAATATAAAACATTAGATCTTGTCACATCATCTTTGAACTGCAAGAGAATGGCCATACCCAGTCTGTCTATTAAGTAAACTATTATTACCCTCACTCATATCATACGCATTTTTAGCTACTGAAGTATTTCTCTGCCATCGACCTGTATAGTATAGTTAACCATCCAACATCCACCAATGTATAGTGTACATATTCAGCCAACCACTCATACTATGCAATGTCCTTTTATAGCTTTTTTTTGCACTCCAGATATCTTGTATTTCTATACTTTTTCATACTGCCGCTCTATGTATCATGTACCGTGTATCTGTCTTTTGTGTACTTTCGTTGTGGCATTTTGCACCTGCCCTGTGTTTTGTTGTAGCTGCTTGACAATGAAATTTCCCCCCCGGGGGAGCAATAAAGTACCTATCTATCTATCTATCTATCTATCTATCTATCTATCTATCTATCTATCTATCTATCTATCTATCTATCTATCTATCTATCTATCTATCTATCTATCTATCTATCTATCTATCTATCTATCTATCTATCTATCTATCTATCTATCTATCTATCTATCTATCTAATATTACTTAGGAGTCCTGGCACAATTTAGATTCTGCAATGTACCATTGCATTACCATTAAAAATGATGTATCAAGTCTGCCCAAATGTGACTAATTGGTTTATTAATACATTTTCAAGTACATAACTGTGCACTATCCTCAAACAATAGCATGGCATTCTTTCACTGTAATAGCTACTGTAAATTGGACAGTGCAGTTAGATTAACAAGAGTTTAAGCTTTCTGCCCATGTAAGATATGTCTATGTCCTGGGAAATGTTTGTGTTACTTACAACGTCATGCTAATCACATTAGTGCACGTTAGCTCAAGCGTCCCGAGGGCGGGACACGATCCTATAAACACATCTATATATTCCTATCTTCAGCTTTCAATCCACTTTCTTTTCTCTTCTTCTTTTCCAAGTCTGTGTTAAAGGCCCTCTGTTCCCTCGTGCTCCCATCTGTCCCTACTGAAAAAGACAAGGCAAGCGATTTAGCAGCACAGCTAGCCTCCCATGGGGTACTTGGCTTTGTCAAGTTTATAAATGGGTTTGCCATAATCCGCTATTGACAAGGCTCGCCGATGATGAAACTGTTAATTATTCTACCGACTGTGGGATGTATTGAGCTAATTTAGCTGAGCATATGGAAAGATCATCAAGTTGCTGTACTTTTTCAAAGCAGCAACTTATATAGTCCTCCGTCCTTCTCTGTCTCTCTTTCTCTCTCCATATGATAATTTTGTTGTACTAATGGAGGACCTGTGGTAAATTGCCCAATAAAGCAGTAACCATCTGATATGGGGCATACGCCCAAGCGTTTACAGCTTGAACACAATTCTTGTTGTTAGATAAGTGTGAGAGAGGTTCAGGAGATGTCAGAGAAGTGTTGATTTGCATCTCATTTGGAATGCAAATATATGTATGAAGCATTGTTAACATAGTTGTGATCGGCTTCACATTCAAAACACATTCCCTTCATTAGCAGATGTATTATTTGCTAGTTCTCAAGTATCTCTTAGCATAAGTTTATGCTGAGAAAGAGGTAACACCTCCACATAGATAAATAGATGTAGGATCTTAAATATGCAAATATGTAGTGTATTCAAGGTTTAAAAAGGCTTGTAAAGTTTGTAATTTCCACTTAAAAATGTCAGACTTGATTTGCCCAAACGTAAAATGTATTAACTCTTACAAAGAATATGCATTCATTATAATCCACTTAATAATTCACATTTCCTGTTGCTGCAGGATAATTTTTCTGCTGTAGAAAACTGGCTTAGATTAAGATCCTACATCTGTATTACTAGAATAGATAGTATGTCACGAAACAAGACCTAATTTCCTCCAAAATATACACCCCGGTCAAAAGTTTGTGTATTACTCATTCAAGGGTTTATCTTTATTTGCACAATTTTTTACATTGTAGAATAAAAGTGAAGACATAACATGTATGGAATCATGTAGTAACCAAAAAAGTGTTAAACAAATCAAAATACATTTTCGTTTGAGATTCTTCAAATAGCCACCCTTTGCCTTGATGACAGCTTTGCACACTCTTGGCATTATCTCAACCATCTTAACCTGGAATGCTTTTCCATCAGTCTTGAAGGATTTCCCACATATGCTGAGCACTTGTTGGCTGCTTTTCCTTCACTGCAGTCCGACTCATCCAAAACTATCTAAATTTGGTTGAGGTTGTAACCAAAAATCTCAAATTTTGACTCCAGACTAAAGGACAAATTTCCACCGATCTAATGTCCATTGCTCGTGTTTCTTGGCCCAAGCAAGTCTCTTCTTATTATTGGTGTCCTTTAGTAGTGGTTTCTTTGAAACAATTTGACCATGAAGGTCTGATTCACACAGTCTCCTCTGAAAAGTTGATGTTGAGATGTGTCTGTTACTTGAACTCTGTGAAGCGTTTATTTGGGCTGCAATCTGAGGCTGGTAACTCTAACTATTTCTGGGTCTTCCATTCCTCTGGCGGTCCTCATGAAGCTGGTTGAGAGAATACCATGCATGTGCAAAGCTGTCATCAAGGCAAAGGTGGCTATTTGAAGAATCTGACATATACAATATATTTTGATTTGTTTAACACTTTTTTGGTTACTACATGAATCCATATGTGTTATGTCATAGTTTTGATGTATTCACTTTTACTCTACAATGTAAAAAATAGTGCAAATAAAGCAAAACCCTTGAATGAGTAATATTCCAAACTTTTGACCGGGGGTGTATTTTTCCAACATCCTTGAAAAAGCTTCCATGACTTACACAGCTTTAAAGTTAACAATATGACACATGCAATGCAATCGGGATCTGCAGTTTTCCATATCATCTTGTTTTAAGTGCCGTGCTGAGTATATAAAATGAAAGGGTCATCTTGGGTAACATCTCTGGATTTATACACTGTCAAAATGTTCCACACTGTGTTTAGAGATTCAGAGAAGCATGGTAGTGCTGCGATTCAGCAGACAGATGTATCCAGACATCTGGGTCCAGGTCTGTAATGTGATACAGAAAGCTACATGCAACTCTAACAAAGCATTGTCATCTTCTGATACAGCATGTCACTGAAGATGCCTTTCTCACTTTTCCTCATGTCCTGTATACTCAGTCGGTGTTGTATTCAGTTGGCAAGCACTATCAGAATCAATTGTAGACATTTCTGATAATTGTAGATAGGGGTGTGAACTTTTAAACGTTTAAAAGTTCACAGAAAAAACCTTAACCAAAAATCGATGGTATTTTTTTCAAAAAATGTACATCACAGTGCAGTTATCACAAAAGTACCACTAACAGGCCCTGATCATCATCATAAAGTGAAATTAAACAATGCTGTAACGTTAGTAGGATGAGATATGCATCTTTCAAATTATTTGTCACAGATATAAAGTGCTCCGCATGTCATAGTAGTTAAAAGTTAGAAATATGGCAGAGAGTGAGACAGGGAAGCAGCAAAGTCCTGTATGGCAATACTTTGAGAAGTTAAATAAGGTAGTGAAATGCTAACTTTGCAGGGTGGAATTGAGCTACAGTGACAGTACAGGTGCAATGCAAAGTGATACACAAACCGTTGCTGGCAGCAGTACAAGCCCCCAACAAAAGACATCTAACAGGCTCTTTGCATGAAAGAAGTGAGTGAGAAAATCACAGTGCTAATTACAGAAGTGATTGCAGTTGATATGCAGCCATTGTCAATTGTAGAGGATGTTAGCTTCAATGCCCTGATGGCATATCTAGAACCAGACTGTTGAAAAACCGTTACGGCCCGGATGGAGAAATTGTACAATGACTGCTCTGCAAGTACAAAGCACAAGCTCTTACACCCCATATGTGGCGTTAACAACAGATTGTTGGACGTCTATGAACAAGCTGTCATACATCACGAGCCATCAAATTGATGAGAAGTGGGACATGAAGTCCTATGTACTGACCACTGAGAACATGGAAGAGAGGCACACTGCAGAGAACCTAAAAACGGCATTAACTACCATCATTTCTGAACAATAAGGTGTGAGCCGTCTGGTAGCCATGACTGTGGGAGATTGAACTGCATTGCCCCCTAGTGGTCATACGTAGGACCATATCTGCATTGTGAATTTACATGTAATTGTATGTTTTTTTCTTATTGTTTAAAAAGAAAATGTTCATAAATGTTTAACCTTTGTCACATCCCTAAATCTAGACCTGTTAAACATGGATTATGTTGAAGTAGTTGTGTAAAAGTTAACTATCTTCTCGTAGTGTAGTCTCATTTGGATTCCGTTATGGGTTGTGTTGTGTTATGATTTAGTTTCATATTGATACATTCACCAATTGTCTAAATGTATAGAGAGTTGTGGAATGCAGCCATTAAAGGGCTGATAATATTCTTCTATATTTTTATTTATGCAAAAATATAAACTAAAATTAACTCCATACACTCTCTCTCTCTCTCTCTCACTCTCACTCTCACTCTCTCTCTCTCTCTCTCTCTCTCACTCTCTCACTCTCGACACAGCTAAGCTCCAGCTCACTTTGATAGACATTAGCCAGTCTCGCATAAGAACAGGGGAAGAAAGTCCCATTTCTAAATAGTGTGTTTGGATTAGGAGAGCTGGCCTCTCGAAAGCGGCAGGCAGCAACAATGTGAGCAAGACACGATAAACCAGTGGTTCTGCTTTTTAAATTTCTTCTGGGAATCCAGAGCGCGGTGCTCATTTGGGGATATTTTAAACATGTGCCTTCCCATAAGTCTCTGTAGTGCAAATGTATTTGATGGTGGCAAAGGAAGCTGGGAGGAAGGATCTGAAAATGGTTTCCTTTTTCTGTCCCAGCTGGAATAGTAACAGGAATAGTAAATACTGGGATTTTAATGGATTGGCCTGGAATAGTTATGGAGACCAGTTCAAATCCCTATGGCTTCTGCAGTGCCCTTAGACTCTAAGGCTTAGATCACACCTTTGTCTATACTCACGTGGCTTAATTATAAGGAAATAATACAAAGTGGGCTAGTGCATACAGTATGCCCTCTGCAACAAACACTATGGCACAGTGGAGTGGGCTTCCAGGACATGTATGTATATATATATAAGTCACGTCAAGGTCACATTGGTTCATACACAAGTATTGCTCTTGATAGTTGTCCTATAAATAATATGGCCTTTTCTACATAATACCATGCAGTTGGGCTGCTTTATTGTTTATGTGTCACATAATTACACTGGGTGTGGAATCTTCTCTGTTTTAAACAGTTGGGGAGATAGATGCACTGCAAGACATCAAGACAATACAGCTTTAATTAATTCTTTAATGAGTGCCCTCGTGCTAAAATGAACCTCTTCTGCTATACAGCTCTAAAATAACAAACTACATCCTCAAATGGAGTGCCACACCTGCCAAGAATGGGAGTATATTCTAATGGTAACTTCTGACCCTCCTTCTGCCGAGTGCCTCACTTCTTCATTTCCCTACAGGACGGCCAGTGTGACGGTCATTAGCATACCAGCAGGATGGAAAGGATCACAGATCAGAAAGAAAGACAGGACACCTCCAAAACAAAGGTCATGTGGTTTGGTAAGAAGAATGCCCCTCTACCCTCAGGTGTGATTACTACCTCTTGAGGGTTTAGAGCTTGAGGTAGTCACCTCATACAAGTACTTGGGAGTATGGCTAGATGGTACACGGTCCTTCTCTCAGCACATATCAAAGCTGCAGGCTAAAGTTAAATCTAGACTTGGTTTCCTCTATCGTAATCGCTCCTCTTTCACCCCAGCTGCCAAACTAACCCTGATTCAGATGACCATCCTGTGTTGCTGCCTGCCTCATGTGTTGCTGCCTTGCTATGCTGTATCTCTTTTGGTAGTGTTGTTTTGTCTCTCTAGTCGTGATGTGTGTTTGGTCCTATATTTATATTTATTTATATTTTTAATCCCATACCCCGTCCCCGCAGGAGGTCTTTTGCCTTTTGGTAGGCCATCATTTTAAATAAGAATTTGTTCTTAACTGACTTGCCTAGTAAAATAAAGGTTAAATAAAAATACGATCCTTGAATGTGTGTGTATAGGTGCCCTGATGACAGTGTGTGAGTGAGCCCGCTCTACACATGCCATCACTGTGAAAATAAATAATTGCTGGGATAGTTATTCTCTGAGATTCTGCGATTAAGGGTGATTACTGCCGAGAACAGGAGTGAGAGATGGTTGTGGATATGGAAAAGAGAGAGAGAGAGCAGGGCCTTTTATCAGTTTCTGCTTAATAATCTTAGCGCGGGAGAAGGGTCTGTAATTAGACTTTTCTCTGTATTCATTGAGGATGTGTTATCTCTGTCAGTATTATTTAACTGGAGATTCACCTTTTTGTAGGGAAAGATGGAGAGAATGGGAACTCATAACTGTGCAACAACTCTGTTCCTGAATTTTTGTGGCAGCAATCAATTAAAAAAACGGTTTGAGATTTATTTTCATTGATCAGTATTTAATATTCTCGAAGCATACCGTGCTGTAGCCTACATATGTTGAACTTGCTATGTCCGTTCACCCTTTATTAATGTCTAGAGGTTTTAATTGAATGCCATCTCGCACATCTGTTGGAAGGGGTAATGGAGTTGTTTTGGATCCAGTTCCAACTCTGGAGAGAAAGATAGAAAGAGAGAAATCGGTTCCAGTGACATCCCCACTGAGCATTCTCTGAGCCCGGCCCCATCTGAGCCCAACACCTGCACTGACATGACTTCAGTGCCAGCATGGTGCCAGTCAGCATCTGCTTGCCCAGCCTGGCCCACACCCCAGTCCCAGTGTTGGGGCTGTTAGTCTGGGCATCTGCCGTGCCACACCAGGCCAAGCCACTTCCTGTCCAACTGTCCAAGGCCGCCCATTACACCACCTATGTCTCCATACCGCTCTGCTCCAGCCTCTGGAGCTGGGGTTCTGGGTTCTAACACCAAGGCCACATCTAGCTTTTGTTCCCTTTGTGTCTAATCACTGCTAAAGAGCTGTAAAGCCATGTCTGTACACTGTGTCACTCCTCCTGCTCGTTGTTTTCCCACAAATCTGTTGTGATTAATCCTCTGCACCTGTTTACTCTGCCGTCGCTCAGCGAATGAAAGGCACAAAAGGAAGGCCATGGATTGTATATGTATACTTCGTCCTGCTACCATTTGTTCTCAAGAACAAAAATAGCATTGTTGTTTTTACATGGCAACCCTGGATGTGTTTTTTTCATATTTTTTCAAGCATCTAACATTTGTCTGCTTTTTGTCTACTCTCTTCTATTAGTTAAAGAAGCCCTATGATTAACTGAGCTGCTCTTATGAAGCCCATTGTTCCTGCCAAACATGCAAATGAGCAGTGGTGGAAAAAGTACCCAATTGCCATACTGGAATAAAAGTTAAGATACCTTAATAGAAAATGACTCAAGTAAATGTGAAAGTCACCAAGTAAAATAAGATTGTGTATGTGTTCCCTCCAGAGGGTGAATGGGCGAGACAAAGGATTGAAGTACCTTTAAAATGGGGTATGGTAGTAGGTGCCAGGCTCACCGGTTTGTGTCAAGAACTGCAATGCTGCACAACAGTTTCCTGTGTGTATCAAGAATGGTCCACCACCCAAAGGACATCCAGCCAACTTTCAACAACTGTGGGAAGCATTGGAGTCAACATGGGCCAGGATCCTTGAGGATGCAACTCAATATTAGGAAGGTGTTCCTAATGTTTGCGTGCCCAGTGAACGTCAGTGCAGAGTGAAAAAAAAGTACTCAAATGTCATACTTGAGTAAAAGTAAATGCTATACATCAAATTCCTTATATTAAGCAAACCAGACGGAACAAATCGTTTTTTTTTCTTCTACGGACAGCCAGGGGCACACTCAGACGTCACAAATGCAGTATTTGTGTTTCGTGAGTCCGACAGATCAGAGGCAGTAGGGATGACAATTATATGGATACTGCGTGAATTGGACCATATTGCTGTCATGCCTGAGCATTCAAAATGTAACGAGCACTTTTGGGTGTCAGGAAAAATGTACGCAGTAAAAAGTACATTATTTCCTTTAGAAATGTAGTGAAGTAAAAGTAGTCAAAAATATAAACAGTAAAGTATAGATACCCAAAAAACTACTTAAGTAGTATTTTTATTTAATTATTTTACACCACTGCAAATTAGATCTTGGCCCTGTGTGACTGAGGGAGTTTGAATAAGCTGAACCGCGGTGCACCGGTCTATGGCCTTGTGGCATGATCGCACATCTCAAATGTGCCACTAAGTCATGTTGTTAACATTGTCCGCAACCACAGGGATCTCCAGAGGGTGGTGCATTCAGCCCAACGCATCACGGGGGCACACTGCCTGCCCTCCAGGACATCTACAGCACCCGGTAGATGGAAGGCCAAGAAGAACATCAAGGACCCCAGCCACACGTGCCACGGCCTGTTCACCCCGCTGCCATCTAGAAGGTGGAGACAGTACAGGTGCATCAAAGCTGGGACAGAGAGACTGAAAAGCAGCTTCTATCTCCAGGCCATTATATAGTCACCACTAGCCGGCCTCCACACAGTACCCTGCCCTGAACTTTAGTCACTGTTACTAGCCGGTTACCAGCCGGTACTCAACCCTGCCCGTACATGTCAATAGCTCCTCTGTCAGAAATCTTCCAAGGAGCACCTAGTCGAGGCAAATTTATGGTGAAATGATTGTCTTTCCACTTCCGTATTATGGCCCCAACAGTGCTCACTGGAACATTCTGAAGCTTAGAAATGCGCCTCTAACCAATGCCATCATTATGTTTTGCAACAATTAGGTTGCGAAGGTCTTGAGACAGCTCTTTGCTTTTACCCATCATGAGATGTGTCTTGTGTGACACCTTGGCAATGAGACCTTTTTGTAGGCCATCAGTTGGGACTGAACCAGCTGATATTAATTTGCACTGACAGGGGGCTGGATTGCTTTTTAATTACTGATAGTTTTCAGCTGTTGTCTTGGCTTTCCATGCCTTTTTGCACCTCCCTTTCTTCATGTGTTCAATACCTTTTCCCTGTGTCATTTCACATTATTACACATAACTTAATTTCTGAACTTATTTGTTTCTTTATATGTATGGATTACTTGGGTTGTTACCAACATCTGGTGAAAATGTCATGTCAATAGCACCTTTGGAAATATATTTACTGAGAAAAATGGTGACGTGTTCAATACTTATTTCACCAACTGTATATTTTTCTAAAACATTTTCAAACCAGTTTTCATTGGGAAGGCAGTTTTCATGTGAAAACACAGAATCCTACTCATTACTCCATGTGCTTAACCTACGTCACTTTTGTTTTGAGCCGACTTCGCCGTCAGCCAGAGCGGGGCACCTGGCTCACGCCTGGTAGGCAGCCCGTTCCAAAACGAATGCAATCACTTTTCACCCAGTGAAAACTCCTTCCACCGGGGCAACCCGCATCAGATAATCAAATCCCCTCACTGACAGGCTAAATTGACTCCCAGACAGAAAGCACGATGAAGGTAAATCACATAGGAATTTTGTGGCTCGTGCTCCCCCATCCCTGCCTGTCACTTATCGAACAGGTGAGAAGTCCATAGTATACACTACAACCCATTACCAATAAAGTCCCCATGAATTTGCATGTTAATTAGTCTCTATCAGATCTCAATGTTGTTATCACAAGATTACAGAATTAATCAGCCCCTAAAAGAGTGTGATTAAAATAAACTGCTATAACGGGATGTATTTTGAGTCAGCAATGACTTTAATAAGCAGTCCAACATGCGAAGTCTCCACCCCCCTAAACGGAAACTCAATACAAGTTTCAGGCAAGTCTATGGGCCAAATGTCCCCTCCCCTTCCGAAATTTGAAAGATTCGAGCACCTTCAAAATTGGGATATGTCCAAATGATCAGTGATGAAAAATCAGTTTACCGGAACAAAGTTATGTGTTAGTCGTCACATCCCAGAGTCTGTAGACAGACACTACGATGACATTTATGTTATGTGCATCTGTCTACGAGAGATTACCTGAAAAATATTCTTACCCTTCTTTAAACTGCCCGGGTCGATGGCATGTTCTGTTCTGGTAGTGCTGTGTGCATATGCATGATAAGTGGAACCAACCTGAAGGCTCTCCTTCAAGGGGATTCACATAGATGAGTGAGACAAACCAATATAGGAAAGGAAAATTGGAAAATAATTAAGAGGAAATCCATTCTTTATATGTTGCCTTCATGTTTTCCCAACTAGGATGCTGAAAGCAATTGAATGAATGCCCTTGTGCTTCTACAATTACGATCTAAGCTTTTGTTTTAAAATGTTGATGTTGTGAGCAGATGAAACAATAAGCGTGAACAAATTATGGAATTAATTTCCGTGAGATGGTAAGGCCTAGGAGGATGCAACCTGGCAGGATGGTAAAGGGTCAAGGGCCACAACCTCTCATGCAATGCCATGCCAATTGGCCACATGGTGGCGCTATAACAAGCAATTGAAAATGCCAATTTGAAAGCTCACACCCCTCACCCCATTTGAAATAGAGTCCTGAAATTTGGTATATAGGTCTCTCTCCTCACAAGAAACGAATTTGCCTCAAAGACCCATAGTGTCCGCCATGATGGATTTTCTGCTATTTAGAATTTGTTTGAAGACACTTAAAACGCTACTCCTTTGGCACCGAATGACCGATCTGCATGAAACTTGATATTCTCCCATTAAATATTTTCCAGATTAGTACCTAAAACAGCATGACTGTAATAAGCAGACCATTAAGCATTCACATGGCCGTAGTGTGGCACATAAATGCATACAAATCCGTCACAGATATTTGTATTGTAACACAACTTGGTACACATGTTCCAAACACCTTGAAGGCTCATATGCAAGCACATTCAGATTGACCACACAGAGGCACTATAACGAGCACATGTTTATATATCGTGATCTGTTTTACTCAGAGTAATCAAATTTGGCACACATGCTCAGGAACATGAGTCTAGCTAATCTGTAAAGTATGGTTCAGTTTGGCCATATGGTGACGAGGTTGGACAGGAGACGTGTTTGAAGATGTGCATCCATAGATGCTATTTACCAAATATGGTGCAGATCGGTCCAGCAGTTCTGGAGAAGAAGTTTAAAGTAGTCAACATCATAACAAATAATCCAAAATACACTCAGTGTACAGTATATAAAGCAGGCAGACAGAAATGTAAGCATTCAGTTAGTGTTTGAGCATTGTATGATCGTCGATGCCAGGCGTGACGCCTCCGTGACAGTGTGTACGGGTTTACTGAGACAAACAAAAAACTGCTTTATGAAGACAGTTAGAAAGAGAATGGCAAGAATCATTACATTTTACATGCAAGCTAACAAGCAAGCTAACATGCAAGCTAACAGGTGGGCAACATGTCAGAGTGGTCATACCTTCATGTGTGGTGTCCCGTATACAACAGGAGTTCCCTGATAATGGTGCAGAATACACAGGGTTTCACCCTCCCCATATTGACTGATAACATTCAATGAATTAATAAAAAAAGGCAATACAAGTAAAAGTCACTTCCTTGCATATCTAAGATAAACAATCCTTCTTGTTAGGTATAAACTCTGTATGTTCCTCTTACTGGTATAGTCACGGCCCTGCCTAATGCTATAGCCCTCATGGGCATGGAAGTGTGTGTGTGGGAGACAGGACTATAGTTATATAGTCTTCAGGATGGGCCCCTCTGGCCCACTTCCCAGAGGGTTCTTCTCTCTTCAACTGTTGACCTTATCTCAAGTTGATTTCAACATACCTCCTTGTCCTATTTCAACAAAAGCTTGCCTGCCTCATCAGGAACTGAGACTAGACTGTTACCCTTTACCTCCTTCCTTAGAAATATTAATATTCAGCAATTACATGTTTGTACAGAACATGAACTTTCTATACTTCCCCTTGCCCCACTCATTAACTCTCCATACACCATTCATCCTTCATTGACCCCTAACACATACAGTACTTATACATGTAAAGTAATTAATAAGTTATAATATGATGACAGGTATAAGTATATTTCAGGCCAGAATCCAACTCTCCATAGATGTTACAGACACATATAGCCATTGTTACCAATGGCAGTTATGATAGGTAATATCTGGCAAAAGCATCTGCATTCCTCTCCATCTGTAGAAAGAGGTTGAGCCAGAGTTGAGCCAGAGTTGATCAGTGCCACATGGAATGAAAAGGGTGTTGCAAATACTGTACATTTCTGCTGTACTGTATTATTAGATTTCTGCTGTACTGTATTATTAGATTTCTGCTGTACTGTATTATTAGTAACCACTTTAAGTCCCACATTGTGGATGTGTTGAGTGCCAGGTCTCTCTCTATTCAGAGACGTCAGTATCAAGCCTGTCTGTCGGCCAGGACTCCATCACATCATCTTGCAAGTCTCCAAGTACTGGCTCCATAGATGCATCTGTGAACACAACCACATGGCCTCAGCAAAGACGGGAAATAACTAGATTGAACAACAATGACTAGCTACGAATTATGATTCATGCACAATGTTTGGAGAAGGGGGAGCTTGTTTTAATCCAATCGTTGCAGCAGGCTCAACTGATACGCCGCCCATATCTTTACAGACAGAAGCACTAGCCAAATGTTGTTTAGACCACACAGTGCATCAGACTGTTGAAGTGAAAGAGAGATGCGTGCTGGCAGCTGAAAATAACTTTTTTCAGATCACGGATAATTACAAAAAATTCTCCATATCCTCTACAATACTTGTTTTGTCTGAGTATGTCTGCATGACATCCTGGCACCCCGATGGTGGAACCAGCTTCCCCCTGAAGCTAGGACAGCAGAGTCCCATCTTCCGAAAACATCTGAAACCCTCAGGGATCATCAACTAGATTCAGCCAAGGGACGATTTTATTTGTTGTTTGTAATTAAATTGTTGCCAGCAGCACAGTTGCACTCACCAATGCTCTGGATAACATAAAACAAAGTCTAACCAGCTCTGCTAGGGCGAGTAAAATGGTCGGTGTGAGCTGTTCTCTTATTTGTGTCTGGAAGTAGCCAGCAAGCTAGCCAAATTTAGCCAGTTAGCTTGGGTGCTTGACTGCTTTTGTTAGGTTCAGAACGTTCAGATCAACGCTACTCTTTGGCCAGGGCGTCCAGTGTGTAATCTGAACGCCCCAAGAGCGAAACGCTCTGAGTTTACGAACAGACAATCTGGCAATGCTCTGTGTTTACAAACGCCCAGAGCACACTCTGGCACTCCAGATTAAATTACGAACACACCCGTTAGTCTTGAAATCTTTGGTTGTTTAGTACATGGCCTCACATGAATCCTTAAAAATGGGTGGGGCTAAATCTTAAGAGGCTGTGAACGATGCTGAATGGGTGTTACCAAAGAAGAGCTCTCCTGTACTGTAGGTGTACCAAAACATTCAAGGGCCATTTTCTCAAAAGTGAGGTTACAAGTATAGCAACTTTCAAAGCAGAATTACTTTCCCATTGTTCCTCAACAGTAGTTTATTATATACAACTTTCTAGGTCTGAGTCTCTACTTTTATCCAATGTAAAAACCTTTCAACATAAGACCGAATCTAGCCGGTCGGTCATATGTGTACACGACTCTGCCTAGAAGGCCAGCATCCCGGTGTCGCCTCTTCACTGTTGACGTTGAGACTGGTGTTTTGCGGGTACTATTTAATGAAGCTGCCAGTTGAGGACATGTGAGGTGTTTGTTTCTCAAACTAGACACTCTAATGTACAATTTCTCACATGGAATAGTCTTAATTTCTCAGAACAAAAATAGACTGACAAGTTTCAGATTAAAGTTATTTGTTTCTGGCCATTTTGAGCCTGTAATTGTACCAACAAATGCTGATGCTCCAGATACTCAACTAGTCTAAAGAAGACCAGTTGTATTGCTTCTTAAATCAGCACAAGTTTTCAGCTGTGCTAACATAATTGTAAAAGGGTTTTTAAATGATAAACTTGGATTAGATAACACAATGTGCCATTGGAAAACAGGAATGATGGTTGCTAATAATGGCCCTCTGTACGCCTATATAGATATTCCATAAAAAATCTGCCGTTTCCAGCTACAATAGTCATTTACAACAATAGCAATGTCTACACTCTATTTCTGATCAATTTGATGTTATTTTAATGGACTTTCAAAAAACAAGGACATTTCTAAGTGACCCCAAACTTTTGAACGGTAGAGTATATAGCTAGAGAAATAACGTTATATTGTTTGGAAGCTTATTCTATGCTACAGATGTAGACTGATTGGCTCCAGATTGGATTCAGGCCGGTGACGCTGTTATGCAACCAACTGTGACATGTTTTGCTATGGCTCTGGGTTGGTTTGAGTTTGTTGCTGCTAGTTAGTACACTGTTGTAGTCAGACATGAGTTAGCTAGTACCACCATAACTGCATCCAATATTTATCAGTGCCCTAGACATGGGTTGCACCTCGGAGGCTAATGTGACTGTTTTGTCTAAATTACACAAATTTATAGTGGCATAGAAATATGATGACATTGCTAAAGTAGGCAAATAATTAGAAGGAAACAACTTTGCCATATTATCATGTCATCAACTTTACTTTAGAGAGATGTTAATGTTGCCATTACTGTTACTAGCAAAGTTCATAAAAAATAGATAGCACTGCATAACTAGCAGACTATGGTCTAGCTACCGATATACTCACCACCATTGGGGACCAACAAACTCCAACCAACTATTCCACATGGTAGGCTCCTTCAGCAGAGCATGAAGGAGTTGGTTATGCATCCTGCTGGAAGAATGCATTGTCGAACTGGTAGCCAGAGGCATGGTCAATCCATATAGGGCTTTTCAGTCTCAAACGGCCTTGATCCTTTGAACGCGTTAGGGGCGATGAAACAACAGAGCCTCATTCACTGCGAATGAGGCGATTTGCACCTGGAGCTTGGCAAAAGGTGGCATGATTGTTGACATATTTGTAATCCAAACCCAACCTTTATTTACTCGCTGTGACGCACCAAGGTTCCAAACTCTGTTTTAGACGAGACTGACTTTTGACCAAAATGATCATATTTACACCTCGTATTCAATTTTGACACTAGAATAAATGTTTCTGACTCATATTGATGCCACATAGGCCATTTTCAAATGGTTTACTTGATTTTCAGGGGCAGTTGCTAAACTTCACCATCTGTGCAGAAAAAAAAGCAACACTGTTTCTTTGATTCACATGTGACAATAGGCATGAGAAGACCATAAGAACACACAGTATCCTATCACTAGCGAGAGGGTGCAACATTTAGGGTTATATTGTCTACTCTAATAACTGTCTTGGCTCATGAAGGAATGTATTGATTAACAAGTCAATCAATCATTTTTGCAATCTTTAGTATCAGAGGACAGTTTTTCAGTTTGCCTGTCTCTTCCCTCATACATTATAGTCATGTTTGTGCATCATCTGCCTCAGAAGATCTATACAGATGAGGCTGGTTAATTCCTTTACTTGTCCAATGATTTCGCATGCTGTCCAAGAGCCATATGTTCACATCTAGATCAAAGTCAAAGAGCCACAGAGCAGTGTCTACTTCCATTGCCCAGACTGGTCTGTATGGAGCATTCCAGTTGAGCTAACTCTGCTTGGTCACTTCATGTACACATCAGATCAATACAGAGCATCGGTATTAAGTGGAGCAGACGTGAAGGAGAGAGCTCTGTTGTGACTACTCACAGAAGGAGAGAGAGAAGAGAGAGAAAGAGGCAGAGCAATTCCATTCTCCGCTAGTGTGTGATTCAGAGTACAAAATCAATGGCGCTTAATAACTTAACCTCCTCTAAATGTACTCATCGATGTTCTGACAGCTCTTATTTGAGACAGGTTTTTGTATGTCCATCGGGAAGTGGCCCTTTTTTTAACCTGGCTGTGTTTTAGCAGTCTCAGCTCTCTGTAGCAAAGTCTTACTGTTAGGAAAGTGTTATAGCAGTCTCAGTTCTTCGTAAAAAAAGTCTTACTGTTAGTAATGTGCTATAGCAGTCTCAGCTCTCTGTAGCAAAGTCTTACTGTTAGTAATGTGTTATAGCAGTCTCAGCTCTCTGTAGCAAAGTCTTACTGTTAGTAATGTGTTTTAGCAGTCTCAGCTCTCTGTAGCAAAGTCTTACTGTTAGTAATGTGTTTTAGCAGTCTCAGCTCTCTGTAGCAAAGTCTTACTGTTAGTAATGTGTTTTAGCAGTCTCAGATCTCTGTAGCAAAGTCTTACTGTTAGTAATGTGTTTTATCAGTCTCAGCTCTTCGTCTGACTGTTAGTAATGGGAAGCTGTTAGAGCAATAGTTCCTGGCGCGGATCATTGAATATTCAGGGGGAGTTTAAAATGTAATGGAATATATCTGAATAAGACAATGGGGAGACTTTGCATAAGCAGCACTCTATTATTTTTGTAAAATGTGAGAACTCTTGAATGTGTTTTGAGAAAATGTAAAAACATATCACAGAATAACTTATTCTCTTGGCATGATGGTTAAATCAATAAGATGACATCCTCTGTCCCCACCCCACTAAATAACACTTACGAGTTAAACATATGGTATGTCAAGTCCAAAATACATTTGGAACAATGCAGAATTTCCACAATGTTTACTCTATTCAAATCTGCATTAATTATCTTCAAGATAAATCTCACTGCAAGCATTGTGAGTCATTTTATTCCACCTTTCATTGTTGTTCCAAGGATAGAAAACGTAGCCCTCAGAGTTCAGTTTGGAGGGACAGAATAACATACTTTTATTTTATATATTTTTTGTTATTTGTTGAAGGGGAGTGTATGGTGTCCCTCATGTTGTCCCTCATATTAAACACTTCAGTAGTGTTTAATATGAGGAACACCATATTTTCACCCACACAGAGAGGCCCCTGGTAACTATTCAAAAGGGAAATTACATAAT
The DNA here is from genome assembly GCA_023634145.1 of Thymallus thymallus. Classification (NCBI taxonomy): domain Eukaryota; kingdom Metazoa; phylum Chordata; class Actinopteri; order Salmoniformes; family Salmonidae; genus Thymallus; species Thymallus thymallus. Next base: position 30,943,466 of record CM042410.1, on the reverse strand, counting down.
GATTAATAATTACTGGCAACCTGGTCTTAGATAAGGATGTGCAATACTATATGTCATTCAAAGAAGTATGATAAGTTCGTTCATCCCATTTGTGACACAACGACAGATATAGGGGACCCAAAAGCGGACACGGAGGCAGAGATATGATTGACTGTTTAATAGAAAATATAGGGCGAGACAGGTTCGTAGTCAAGGACAGGCAATGTTCGTAACAGGGAGTCTGAATGGCAGTCGTCCAATAAGGGGAGTCAGGCTCGTAGTCGTAGTTCAGGCAGCGTTCGGTACCGGGAATCAGAAGACTGGCAGTGCAGAGGAGTAGACAGGCTCGTAATCCGTAATGCAGGCAGAGTTCGTTTGGCAGCAGATCAGATGGTCGAAGGCACATGAGGGGGCTAGACAGGAACGTAATCCAACAGGCAGGTAGAGGTCCAAATACCGGGAAACAGACTGGCAGAGTTACTAATACAAGGGAGTGCTGGAAACGACTGACTAAGCAAGACGATCTGGCAAATGCCAACAGCACCCAAGATGCTAAATACACAAACTGATTAATGATGGTGATAGGGTGCACCTGGTGTGGGGAGGGGACAAACACAGACAGGTGAAACATATCAGGACATGACAGTACCCCTCCCCCTACGGGCGCCACCTGGCGACCGACCCGGGTGCATACCTGGCTGACCGGGATGCCGGCGATGAAAGTCGGCGATGAGCTCCGGGTCGAGGATGTCCCTGGTAGAGACCCAAGACCGCTCCTCCGGCCCGTAGCCCTCCCAGTCAACCAGGTACTGGAAACCCCGGCCCCGGGGACGGACTCTCAGGAGGCGACGCACCGTCCATGCAGGTTGGTTGTCAATAACCCGAGGAGGAGGGGCAGGCCTGGGAACAGGAGACAAAGGACAGTGAGATACAGGTTTTACACGGGACACATGAAAGGTAGGATTAATGCGGAGGGACCGGGGCAACATGAGGCGTATAGCTGATCGATTGATAACCCGGGAGATCTGATAAGGGCCGATGTATCGGGATGAAAGCTTGCGACTTTCCACCCGAAGGGGCAGATCTCGGGTGGACAGCCACACCCTCTGGCCAACACGGTAGTGGGGAGCCTGGGTCCTGCGACGGTCGGCCTGCCGTCGATACCTGGTATTTGTCCGTAGTAGAACAGCCCGGGCCTTTCTCCAGGTCCGACGGCAGCGCCTGACAAACAACTGGGCCGACGGGACGCCAACCTCCTCTTCCTGCTCCGGAAACAGCGGAGGCTGGTATCCCAAGGAGCACTCGAAGGGCGAAAGCCCAGTAGCGGAGGAAGGCAGGGTGTTGCGGGCATATTCCACCCAAACGAGTTGCCGGCTCCAGGTGGTGGGATTGTCCGAAACCAGGCAACGTAGCACCGTTTCTAGGTCTTGATTGGCCCGCTCTGATTGGCCGTTAGACTCTGGGTGGAATCCTGAGGACAGGCTGATAGAAGAGCCAATAAGGGTGCAGAAAGCCCTCCAGAACTGGGAAGTGAACTGAGGACCCCGGTCGGAGACGATGTCAATGGGTAATCCGTGGATCCGGAAAACGTGCTGTACCATCAATTGGGCAGTCTCCTTGGCCGATGGCAACTTAGGCAGGGGGATAAAGTGTGCCGCCTTCGAAAATCGGTCTACTACGGTGAGGATGGCGGTATTGCCGTCGGATAGTGGCAGACCTGTGACAAAGTCCAGGGAGAGATGTGACCATGGACGATGAGGGACAGGGAGAGGCTGCAGGAGACCAGCTGGGGCCTGGCGGGACGTCTTGCTTCGGTTGCACACCATGCAGGCCGAGACAAAGGAGGGGACATCCACCCCCATGGTGGGCCACCAAAATCGTCGCCGTATAAACGCCAGGGTCCGACGAGCGCCGGGGTGGCAGGTCAATCTCGACGAATGACCCCATTCCAGGACTCGGGATCGAACAGGGTCAGGTACGAACAGGCAGCCCGGCGGACCCCCTCCTGGGTCAGGGCTCAACTGTTGCGCATTACGCACAGCCTCTTCAACGCCCCAGACCAAGGACGTGGCCAGACAAGAGACAGGGAGAATGCGTTCATTTCCTTGGACCGTAGCAGTAGGGCTGAACACACGGGAGAGGGCGTCTGGTTTTGTATTCTTTGAGCCAGGCCGATAAGACAGGGTGAAATCAAAACGAGTAAAAAACAGAGCCCACCTGGCTTGTCGGGCATTGAGTCTCCTGGCTGAGCGTAGGTACTCAAGATTCTTGTGGTCTGTCCACACAATAAATGGTTGTTCCGCCCCCTCCAGCCAATGTCTCCACTCCTCCAATGCCGTCTTGACCGCCAGCAATTCCCGGTTGCCGACGTCATAATTTACTTCAGCAGGTGTCAGACGACGGGAGAGGAATGCACATGGATGCAGCTTCTGATCGTTGTCTGACCTTTGCGACAACACAGCCCCCACGCCGATATTGGAGGCATCTACCTCCACTACAAATTGCCGGGCTGGGTCTGGGTGAATCAAAATGGGGGCTGACGTGAAGCGCTGTTTGAGGGCAGTGAAGGCCTGGGCTGCTTGGGGTGACCACACAAAGCTCACTTTAGTTGAGGTCAGGGCAGTGAGTGGAGCCGCCAAAATGCTGTAATTTCGGATGAACCGTCGATAAAAATTGGCAAACCCCAGGAAGCGTTGCAGATCCAGGCGTGAAGAGGGCTGTGGCCAATCAGTGACGGCTTGGATCTTGCCAGGATCCATCCGGATGCTACCCGCGGCCACTATGTAACCCAGGAAAGGAATGACAGAGCGATGGAACTCGCACTTCTCTGCTTTTACAAACAGCTGATTTTCTAATAAACGCTGGAGAACCTGTCGTACATGTGCTGTGTGTTCCTGGGCAGAGTGGGAGAATATCAAAATGTCATCCAGATACACGAAGACAAAACGATTAATCATGTCCCGGAGCACATCGTTAACCAGAGCCTGGAAGACAGCGGGAGCGTTAGTCAGCCCAAATGGCATCACCAGGTATTCGTAGTGTCCACTAGCCGTGTTGAACGCCGTCTTCCATTCATCCCCTTCTCGTATCCGTACCAGGTGGTATGCATTTCGGAGGTCCAGTTTAGAGAAGATCGTGGCTCCCTGGAGCAGTTCAAACGCGGAGGCCAGCAGAGGGAGTGGATAACGATTCTTCACCGTGATGTCATTAAGACCCCGGTAGTCAATGCATGGGCGAAGAGTCTTATCCTTTTTGGCAATGAAGAAAAACCCTGCACCAGCAGAAGAGGAAGATGGCCGAATAATCCCAGCCCTGAGGGAGGCCTCTACATAATCTGCCATGGCCCTCGTCTCCGGACCGGACAAGGAGTACAGACGTCCACGGGGGGGTGATGTGCCTGGATGGAGGTCTATGGCACAGTCGTATGGCCGATGAGGAGGTAGCGAGGTAGCCCGAGACTTATTGAAAACCTCCCTTAGATCCCAGTATTCGGAGGGGACAGATGACAAATCGATGTCCGCCGTGGCCTGTGAAACCTGTCTGGTAAGAACATGAGGTGCAGCTCTCAGACAATGAGCAAGGCAAAAGGGGCTCCAGTTTGTAACAGAACCGGTAATCCAATCAATGTGAGGGTTGTGTTTAACAAGCCAAGAATGGCCTAACACAATAGGAGCGTTAGGGGAGTGTAAGGGCAGGAACTGGATCTCCTCCCTGTGGTTGCCAGACAGGATCAGAGTAACGGGCACCGATATCTGGGACACCCGCCCAATAGAACGACCGTCCAGGGCTGTGGCCTCGATGGGTGTGCTTAGAGGGCGTGAAGGAATGCCTAATTTGACCAGAAGGGAGTTATCAATAAAACAGTCGTCAGCTCCTGAATCCATAAGGACATTTACTTTAAGGGTTTGGGAATTCCAAATAATAGTGGCAGGAAAAGGAAAACGAACCGGGGGTACCCATGGGGTTTTAGTTTGACTCACCGGTATTCCTGCAGTTACTGATGAGCCCGCCCTTTTTAAAGGACAACCGGCTGCATAATGTCCTTTCTCCCCACAGTAGAGGCAGCTGCGACTGTCTATCCTGCGTCGACGTTCCTCGGGCGTCAGCTGTGCCCTCCTTATTTGCATGGGTTCAGATGTAAGGACCTCGGACGCCCTCAGTGGTTCCCGGAAGAATTCGGGTGGTTCCGGCAGTCCCGGTGACGCTCTACCACCCGGTCCGCCGAAATGCGGAAGTGCCTGAGCAGGACGACGATTTTCTCTCTCCCGATTTCGTTCCTGAAGTCTACTTCCTATACGCATGGCAATGGAGATGAGGCTGTCTAAACTGGGAGGCACCTCTCGGGCAGCGAGTTCATCTTTGATGGGATCACATAATCCGTCATAGAAGGCGTCGAGCAGAGCCTCGGAATTCCATGAGCACTCCGCTGCCAGAGTACGGAATTTAATTGAGTAATCCGACACGCTGCTAGTCCCCTGTTTTAGATGTAGCAGCTGACGTGCCGCTTCTCTTCCGGATACTGGAGCATCAAAAACTTTTTTTACCTCCGTAGTGAACGCTGCTAGACTGAAACTAACGGGAAGCTGCTGGTCCCATATCGGCGTAGCCCATGCCAGGGCTCGCCCCGTCATCATGGTTATCATATAGGCGACCCGTGACTTCTCTGTGGGAAAAGAGGATGGCTGCAGTTCGAAGATACGCGAACACTGGGACAAGAAAGGACGACAATAACTTGAATCACCAGAGAACCGTTCGGGGGCAGGTAAGTGCGGCTCTCTAAGGGATACCGGGGAAGGTGTTGGGTTGCTGGGTATAGGTGGGACAGGAGACGGGAGGGAAGCGCTCTGTGCCGGTAGTGCCAGTGTTAATCTCTCCAAGTGTTGGAGTAGACATTCGGTGGCTCGCTGCTGGTTCTCTCTCTGCTCACGGAGCTCTTCTGTTATTGACCGTAGCACCTCCTCGTGTCGATCCACAACAACCCCTTGGTGGGCTATCGCGTTTTGTAGATGTGTCAACTCCGCTGGGTCCGTCATGGCCAGATCGTTCTGACACAACGACAGATATAGGGGACCCAAAAGCGGACACGGAGGCAGAGATATGATTGACTGTTTAATAGAAAATATAGGGCGAGACAGGTTCGTAGTCAAGGACAGGCAATGTTCGTAACAGGGAGTCTGAATGGCAGTCGTCCAATAAGGGGAGTCAGGCTCGTAGTCGTAGTTCAGGCAGCGTTCGGTACCGGGAATCAGAAGACTGGCAGTGCAGAGGAGTAGACAGGCTCGTAATCCGTAATGCAGGCAGAGTTCGTTTGGCAGCAGATCAGATGGTCGAAGGCACATGAGGGGGCTAGACAGGAACGTAATCCAACAGGCAGGTAGAGGTCCAAATACCGGGAAACAGACTGGCAGAGTTACTAATACAAGGGAGTGCTGGAAACGACTGACTAAGCAAGACGATCTGGCAAATGCCAACAGCACCCATAAATACACAAACTGATTAATGATGGTGATAGGGTGCACCTGGTGTGGGGAGGGGACAAACACAGACAGGTGAAACATATCAGGACATGACACATTTGTATGCTATTGTACAACTGGGTAGGACGTATGAGACTATACAAGTTTCATGCTTTATTAGTCATATGTACAGGATGCACATGGTATACACCCCTAAAACTCAACTCTGGACTTTGAAGCCAGTTCCACTGTGTTTAATTGTTCCAGTGGGTTTGGCGACAAATTTGTAGTGAGGGCCAGCCAACGATAGCATACAGGTCGCAGTGGTGGGTGGTATATGGGGCTTTGGTAACAAAATGGATGGCACTGTGATAGACTACATCCAATTTGCTGAGTGTTGGAGGCTATTTTGTAAATGACATTGCCGAAGTCAAGGACCGGTAGGATAGTCAGTTTTACGAGGGCATGTTTGGCACCATGAGAGAAGGAGGTTTTCTTGTGAAATAGGAAGTCGATCCTAGATTTCATTTTGGCCTAATTTTGGATCAGACCCTTTGAGAGCAGTGATGATAGTCCGGCGGGCGGGTGCGAGCAGCGTTTCGATTGAAGAGTATGCATTTAGTTTTACTAGCATTTAAGAGCAGTTGGAGGCCACGGAAGGGGTGTTGTATGGCATTGAAGCTCGTTTGGAGGTTTGCCGATAAGAAGACGGCTGCACAGTACTGTCTTTTATCGATGGCAGTTATGATATCGTTTAGGACCTTGAGCATGGCTGAGGTGCATCCATGACCAGCTCGGAAACCAGATTGCAGAGCGGAGAAGGTATGGTGGGATTCCAAATGGTCTGTGATCTGTTTGTTAACTTGGCTTTCGAAGACTTTAGAAAGGCAGGGCAGGATGGATATAGGTCTGTAACAGTTTGGGTCTAGAGTGTCTCCCCCTTTGAAGAGGGGGGTGACCGCGGCAGCGGGAACTCAGACGATAAGAAAGAGGTTGAACAGGCTAGTAATAGGGGTTGCAACAATTGCGGTGGATAATTTTAGAATGAAATGGTCCAGATTGTCTAGCCCAGCAGATTTGTAGGGATCCAGATTTTGCAGCTCTTTCAGAACACCAGCTATCTGGGTTTTGGTGAAGGAGAAGCGGGGGGGGTGGGCTTTGGCAAGTTGCTACGGGGGGGTGCAGAGCTGTTGGCTGGGGTAACCAGGTGGAAAGCATGGCCAGACGTAAAAAAATGCTTATTGAGATTCTCGAGTATCGTAGATTTATCGCTGGTGACAGTGTTTCCTAGCCTCAGTGCAATGGGCAGCTGGGAGGAGGAGCTATTATTCTCCATGGACTTTACAGTGTCCCAGAACCTTTTGGAATTAGTGCTACAGGATGCACATTTCTGTTGGAAAAAGCTAGCCTTTGCTTTTCTAACTGTGTATATTGGTTCCTGACTTCCCTGAAAAGTTGCATATCGTGGGTGCTATTCAATGCTAATGCAGTACGTCACAGGACGTTTTTGTGCTGGTCAAGGGCAGTCAAGTCTGGAGTGAACCAAGGGCTACATCTGTTCTTAGTTCTTTATTTTTTTGAATGGGGCATGCTTATTTAAGATGAAGAAAGCACTTTTAAAGAACAACCAGGCATCCTATACTGACGGAGCATGACAGGCCTCCGGAGCATGGAGAGGCTCCGCCCCCGGAGCGGTACAGGGTGCTGGAGCAGGGAGAGGTTCTGCCCCTGAGCAGGTAGAGGGCTGGGAACGGGCTGGAAACTGACACTGGAGGTACCAGGCTGGGAACCGGCACTAGAGTCTGCTTATATGCCCCCTTTATTTATCCTAAGGTTCTGACTTGGTGTACAGGGTGAACACTGTAAGAACGGCCTCTGTTCTTAATTCTGTCGCTGTACATTTCAAAAGTGCTAAACAAATAGTTATATTGACTACGTCCGTCCTAGCTCGCTCATTAATGTCTTAATCGAAGTTATGGATTGGCTCTTATCCACTTGTTGTCCCCTTATGCCATAGTTTGTACATCTCAATTGTCTTTAGAAACCACATTTGTTTAATCAACTCAGCCATATCAGCTATGTTTTTTTAAAAGGCTGTAAATGAGGCTGCCAGACAAGGCTTCACTGATAGCAAGGTGTAGCAGTGGTAAGATGTTGGGACTGCTGTTGGGACAGCTTTATGTAGGCCCTAACAGTTTGTGGGCACCGTTTGTCACCGTTATAGTGCAATTAATGTATTGTTTAGGGTTGTGTTGTGTAGTGGCTTTGCTGGCATGCATCCCACTTTTTTTTTGCCCCACCAAGATTTACATGCTAAAATTGCCACTGACAATACATCATGAGTAGCCTAGCTGTAGTTGACTAGGTCAACCAATAGAGGCCAAGTCTGAGTGCATGCATCCTCCAAATATGGAGATGGACAGTTCATGGCTTTATCAGAGGAAAGTGGTCAGGGAGATGGTTGATGAAGATGGAGTCTGGTGATGATCTTGTAGAGGGCTACTCTGGGAACTGAGTCGTGTAGCCACTAGACTTCTCCTTCACAATGTATGGCATCCACTTGGGTGATGCCTCAGCAGCTCTGGGCGCCAGAAAGCTCACCACACACAGTTTAGATTGGTAGCCAGTCATCCTCATTACAAGCCCTCTGTCTCAGCACTGCATTTATCTACTGCATCTCCCATTCCTCTCAAGCTTCAGGGGACTCTTCCGTTGATACATGCGTAGGCATACGGTACACTCAAGTGTACTCCAAGTACGTTGTTTCAAATGCTATCTACTTAGCTAGAATTTGTCCAAAACAACAACAGGAAAGGTCACTGGGGCTACAGATGATCCTTTCCGCTTCATATGAAGCTGTAACTGATGGTGCGTTTAAGACAACAGGTATACCGGGAAAAAACTAATTCTCAGACTGGGAAAAATAGTTTTGAATGGTCTTCGAACTCGGAATTACAAGTCATAAACTCGGGCATCATCTTAGAGTTACGACTTCTCTGACCTGAAGCTCACCGACGTCACGCTTTTCCCAGTCTTAGCTTGTTTTGTTTCCCAATTGCTAGTTGTCTTTAATGCACCAAAAGTAGTGCGTTTCGGGCTGTATCATACGGCATACTTTTTACTAAACAGTACGTGCTAAATAGTACGTACAGTAGGTACGTAGTACGATTAGTACACAGTATGCCGTTTAAGTAAATGGTAGTCAAGCCAGATTTTTGCCACTGTCTCTGAGCCTGTTGATATCAGACCTCATACTCCAATATTGTCTGACCAAAGGTAGGGGAGTGAACAGCTCCTGGTTGGGGTTTGCAGGGTCCTTGATGATGCTGCAGGCCTTCCTCATAAGTGATCTAATTTGTATGATATAGTATGCCCGCTATTGCATACAATGTAACCTAACGTAACGTAAAACATACTAAATAGATATCACAGATTTACGTACAGAATACTATGAATTGCCCTGAGACAACGTTGGTTTTAGGTGTGTGCATTTGGGTTCACCCCTGAATTTTAACCTGTTTGGATTGAAGATTTTGGTTAATGGATTGATGGTGAGTGCTAGCTGAAAGAGTGCTACATTGCAGTCATATTCTATGCAATGGTAACCTCTTTGGCTGTTATAATGACTTCACAGTGAATGCAAATAGATTATTTGCATTCACTGTGAAGTTAACATAGATCTAAGAAAGATCTCTTTTTTCTTATTTTGAAACTTTTTTTTTCTCACATGAATTTAACCCATTTTCTTTGATACTAAACTGTCTCCATATATACTTCCATAACCTTTTTCAGCTGGTACGTGTTCGTGAGAGTCTCCACCTTTCCATAGAGTGGTCATAATAGTTTGTAGGCCAAACCATTCAGACGCTACAGACAAGGGAATGTAGTGACGCCTCTTGCACTGAGATGCAGTGCCTTAGACCACACTGCGTCACTTGGGAGACGATTAAGACGCATCCAATGGAAAATAACTGATATATCTAGCCTAAATTGACAGATTTTATTAGGGTATTTTTTGTGAAAATCAACTCTAGTGTATAATCAATCTACATGGGAGATATACAGTAGTATAGGGTGCTATGTTGAAGCAATCCAAGGTGACCTTACTAGACCCATTCATGTAAAGCAGATGCATTATACAGATGAGTTATGAGGTCAGTTGAGTCAGATGCTTGAATGTAATTCAAACTTTAGTGCATATCTGTCATTGACATAAATGCATGATTTATGCAAATTACTTGAAGATTTAGCCCAGACGTCAAAGACCGCTGCAATAGAATGAGCTTCTCACACTTGACAGTGTTAATGTTTGCTGTAACCGTAGGTTACGATATGAACCTTGCTTCATCATATGACTCATTGCTCATTTACACAAGTAACATCTTGAGTTCAAAAAGTTATGATGGTTTTCATTGACAACAGCAGCTGTTGCTTTTTTCCCATAGCCGTATTTGATCTCCAACACTAAGGTCAAGCTACCGTGAGGGTGGACAGAGTTCACTTTACAGCCACACACGCGCATCACTCAGCTGCATAGTGTTTGAACATTGTACCTGTCAAGAGATTGGCATGAGATGTGATTCCTATCAGGAGGCAGAGTTAAGAATGTTTTTCCCATTGACAGCAGCTTTGTGGCACTTCAGTCGCTATTGTAGTGTGCTGATTAAATCCCTTCTGTTCAAGTCATTTAGAAGGCAGCCGCTCTCTCCTGGTGGAGATCATTAAAGATAGAGTAGGTACACAAGCAGGCAATGTTGATTTCCCTCTAATATACCCACAAATGCGCTGAGCTCTCTTCCTGGAAAAGTGTCATCTGTCTGGACATCTGGTGTTTATCCTGCTTTTCCATCAACACAGCTATTCAAGCATGTCATTGCAAAAATGTACGTCAAACTCAAATGTCAATCTTAATAGCAGCCCTTTGGGTTTCTTTATCATCACCTAAATGCACTGCAAACTTGGCTTTTGTAGTCCATTAGTGGTCAATTTAAGATAATTCCTATCTTGATTGGCAGGGCAAATCTGTTTAGCTCATTGTTGCAGTTATTCTCAGCAAAGACTACTTCAGAGACAGTCAAGAATAAACAATCTACCCTGATAACAACATAGGACACAACACTGTCTCCCCTTTACCTTTATCTTTAATACATGGAATGAGTATGTAGCTAAATGTCTAGATACACACCATTAATAACATTAATTTATTTGTTGGTTCATAATTGCAGGGTTATTAGGATAATGAAATGTCATGCACCTTCATGTAGTCTTGGAGACAATGGCTGCCCTAGTCATTGTCTCCAAAATATCCTATATTCTCACAATCCAATAGGATTTAGTGACACCAGCTACATTTTGGAGTGATGCATTTTGATTTGGGGGTCGCGTTGAAATTAAATTAATGAGACTCCAGTTGGGTTGCATATTCTGTTCAAACTAACCTTACTAAAAAAAACACACAGTATTTGGGAATAATATGTATAACATTGGTTAGAGGACAACTTGTAGAAGACAGCCAGCAACCTTTAGGATTGTTGCATTTTGTTTAAAGTGGCTCTCTGTGTATTGCTCTTTAAAACCGCGACTTTAAAACCTAACACATACTGTCCACATACAGGAAATTAACTCAAATCATCTTAAATAATCTAATGATATTAGATTATTTAAGATTACAGTGCATTCGTAAAGTATTCAGACCCCTTGACTCTGAAATTGAGAGAATCCAATAGAAAAACCCTAGCACATTTTGGAACCAGTCCTATAGGATTCTATCATCTAAAATATTTCAAGTTGACTCATAAGGAGCCAGGCAGTATCAAGAGGTTACACACTGTGTGCCCACACAACCGTAAGCAGTACTTCAATATGTATAAACTGTGCCTGCAAAATGTTTGATATTATTATGCAAATTACAAGTGCAGGAGGTTAACATTGATTTTTAGAACGATGTAACCTCTTGCAGTCCTGTATTTAGCGCTTTCAGAAGAACAGTCAACGCATTGGGCCCAGTATGAAAGCAAGCTGTTGAAAATGTAATATATTTTGTGTGTGTGTGTCTCCGCCATTTTAGTCAGTGCACACCTCTGTCTTCATCTATTCCTTTATTATTTTTTATTTTTTACTTTTATTGTTACTTACCTTCTCTGTGAAGAAAACAGACAGACCAAGTGCCAAATAGAAAGCTTGGATGTGCAGGGCAGCACAGGTACGTCAGGGGTTAAGACCTTATGAGTATCTCAGGTGGGGCACAACTTCCATGTCAGTACTGGTCTCTTTGTTGAAAGGTGGAAAGGGAAGTGAGCACCAAGAACCAGCACTGGCCCTAAATTAGCACCTGTGGGTTCCTGTAGTAGCTATATCCCTGTCCCCATTTACTAGCCTGCCGGAAAGGTTGTCCTGTTGGCTTCTCAGAGGGAGGGATGCAGAAAAAAGGAGAGCAAGACAAGTTGTCACGCTGAGTAATTCGTTTTCATGGGCCAAGAAGGGTGGCAGATTGTTGTGACACACACCAGATTGTCCAGCAGTCCACTGAGAGGCCCTGTCACCATCCAGAGGGCCCAGTCCAGGGACCACTCTTCTCCCTTTCCCATCTCTCCTCCTCACAAGAGCTGGCCTCCAGCCAGCACACACTATTAAATTAACCAAACTCTCCATGAAGACGAGGGAGTGAGTAGCATAGTCCTCCTCTTTAGTTTAATGTGTGTATATTCTAAGATCAAGATTTTCATATTTACCTAATTTCTGTTCACTAAGTTTTGTCCCGGGAGTTTAATATGCATTTTTGTGTGGCAAATAATGGTAATGTCCTTGCCTGTCAATGAGCCACAATTGGGGCAAGCCAATGTGTTTACCCTAAGTACTTTAAACAATGCATAAACATAAATATTTGCAGTATAAAGGACTTGCATAATGTTTTATCATTGATAAACAGTTCAAAATAAACAAAAACATGTATGATGTGTAACTATTTGTCATTTAAAAGTGTTTTTCATGGTTTCAAAGGCAAGGGACGCAAATGCCACCGCAATTCAAGAACGACCCAACATAATTTCTAGTCTGTTTATTTGTTCTGTCTCAATGTGTTCTTTTACAACTTGTTTTGACAGCTGATCAATTTACATTAAGACAGGACACTCATTAATTAATGGCTATTTACATTCGCAAAAAATAAACTGCGAACTGTGAGTAAATGATGGCAGGCCTAAATGAGACAGAATACATGAATTCTTAAATCAATGTGGCATCTTGAGAGATTTCAGTATGGGGCCAGATTGACTGTCTGTCTAGGTAATCCAGTCCCTCTCAGGGGTAGTTTACCGCTAAGGTAAATGACAGTTATGGCGACAGGCAGCTATCTGAGAGCACATCATTTCTTAAACACATAGAGTATGTAACTAGTTTCAGGAAACTAGATGTATGTCGCGGGTCACTACTTCACAGGAGAGACATTTGAACGTAATCTAATTTTTTTTTATCAAAATGCGTTTTTTGGCAGAATTGCCTTCTGGAACATTTATGTGCCTTAATAACAAACTTGTATGCCATCTGTAAATACAAATACAAATGTTAAATTACAAGTGTAGTTGCTTTAGCCACATAAAAAGACAGCTGCCTTCCTGCTAGCCATGTTTGGCTGAGATAATAAGTGGTCTGCACATGCTGAGAGATGAGTTCGGATTGGTCTGCTATATAGCACACTTTTGTCTATTTAAACTGGTCAGTATGTGTAGGTAATCCTGTCTAACGCGGCTTTTAAAAAAATATATCCGTAGTTGAACTGCATAAGTGTTGCTCTCCACTTTCTGGAGGACCGAGTTTTGAAATCAGTGGAATTAGAGTAGGATAGCTAAGGAGATGGAGAAAACACCTGTCTCGGGGTTACATCTTCAAACTAAGGGAAACCATTGCATCCGTGACAGGTAGAAGCATCCATCCATGATGTATAGGGTTAAGATAGTCTAGCTAGCTACATTTTCAGATATTACACATTTCTCATTTTGACTGGAAGTCATTTTCATTTCAAGTTAAAGTGTACTGTTAGCTAGCTATCTAACGTTAACTGGCTGGCTCGCTTGCTATCATTACGTGTATGATCTTATTGTTCGTAACTCAGAGCCATTTGCTTTGCTAGTTGCAGCCTAATGTTAGCTAGCTTACATTGAACCTGGTTGGTTAGCTACATGCAGATTCATGCAGGCTAGTAACGTCATGAGTTGGGATTATGGTTAATTGTTTACCTAGCTACATGTCTTAACAAAAGACTCCACTATGCAAGTAACCATTTCAATATATTGTCCCTGTGACAACTGTTGATAGACTTAATATTTTCATGGTTAACCATACTATACAGGTCGACAGCAGAGAAATACTTAAATAGCTAAATGTGCGTATGATATAAGTGAGGGTAATAATAGTTTACTTAATATACTGTCTGGTTAAATGAACAGGTAAGTGAATATTTGCATGGTTAAATTAACTGTTGGAGAGCCTTTACAGACAAAATATATTGATGAAACAAAAATACAGTGCTTTGATTCATCCTGAAGGTTGTCATATTCAAGTTCAATCCATTAAATACTGTAAGTGGAAAAAACATGAACAATAAAGGTTGAACAATAGTCCTATAAATCTACCCTAATCCTCACTAAACATGGAGCTGTATGACAACGGTCCAGTCATTATGAACTGTGCGCCAGGCTCCAGGTTTAACCTGCTACATGTGGTCTGAGTTTCATAATGATTAAAATAGGCTACATATCCAAAATTATTGTAAAACGTTAGCCTAATATGATCCTATAGTGTTAGCGACCCTCAGGAAAAACTTCACAGAGGTGACAGAGAAAAGTAAGGTAAACAGAATGGAATGATGCAAAATGTAAGCTACAAATAGAAGAACAAAACAAAAAAACTAAAGTGACAGTTATAAATGTATGTGGGTATTACTGGCGGTGGCTCCTTATAGTGGTGAATATTTAACATGCTACAAATTGTAAAATAAAACAGAGAAAACCCAGGGTATATAATTAGAACATTCTTAAGCACATACAGTGCATTCGGAAAGTATTCAGACCCCTTGACTTTTTCCACATTTTGTTACGTTACAGGCTTATTAAAGACTGTATTAAATAACACATTTTCCTTATCAATCTACACACAATACCCCATAATGACAAATCCAAAACAGAAAATGCCAAGAGTGTGCAAAGCTGTCATTAAGGCAAAGGTGGCTATTTGAAGAATCTCAAATATAAAATATATTTGGATTTGTTTAACACTTTTTTGGTTACTACATGATTCCATATGTGTTATGTCATAGTTTTGATGGCTTCACTTTTATTCTACAATGTAAAACATTGTGCAAATAAAGAAAAACCCTTGAATGAGTAATATTCCAAACTTTTGGCCCCCAGTGTATGTATGTAAATGTAATATTTCCTTTTTTTATAAAAATATAATCAATTTTAGAATAAGGCTGTAACGTAACAAAATGTGTATAGTCAAGGGGACTGAATACTTTCAGAATGCACTGTATCAGCTCTTCAGGTTCAGCTGTACAGGAGCCTATAGCTTGGGTCTCCAAATTTCATTCACACAAATTATGTGGGCACACAATAGAAATTCAGAATAACGTCACAGCTATTTATAGCCTACTTCACTGTGTAAAAGGGGCCACAATACATGTCAGGTTGATATGATTTTCAGTTTGCTTCCATATGGCTGGTTTCACATTTGTCTCCAAGTAAAAATAATCTATCCAATTGCTATGTGTACTTACAATCCCCTTCTCCAAACAGATTACTCATTTATCTAGCTCTTATCAATAGCTCTTATGAATTTATAAATTACAATGCATGGAGAATGCTGTTATTTCTATTGAAAAAAAGAAAGTAAATGCTTTATCCACTAGGAAGAGGCAGGTTCGCTCCACCTTATTCATGGTTTCCTCAAGCATAAAGGTGGTGGAATTATGAGGGCATTCAGTCAAGGTCAGAATACGGTATATCCATAGACACACCTCCACTACACTTTAATTTCTTAAATCTCCACCCCAAACAAATAGAGTGTGAAAAGCATGCTATTCTCATGCTTAAGTTCAAGGTTAGAATACGCATAGAGAGAAAAGTGCATAAAAAGGAATGAAGTTTAATTTGCGCTCGCTTATCTTGGGTCGGAATCGACCCCATAGAGCAACCCTGGTCCTGGAGTTTAGCAGGCACTTCATGTTTTTGATTTAACTGACCTGGAAGACCAGGGTTGTTGAATTTAGGCAATCACTGAACTGATCAATTAGTTCAGTTGGTCAGATGTGGTGCCTAGTTGGAACAAAATCTTGCAGTAACTTTGGCACTCCATGAACAGGGTTGCCTACCCCGGACATAGAGGATAACAGGCCAGAGTGGTGTTTAATATGGATTGTAAGAAGGACAGCAAGTGTAGGATATGAGAGAGAGAAAGAGGGATATATTATACAGGGGGGAGCCAAGAAGAAGAGCGATCAGATCCCAGATGTAATCATGTGGGTTGTATCCCTCTCATCAAAAAGGGGAATCCAGAATAAGTCATACATTAATAAAACAGCCAGATTCCGTTTGATGGAGTTTAATTGAGCTGCTGGATTTTCAAAAAAAAAGTTCAAAATTATGGGTTATTATAGTACAGAGAATAATTTATTTCACCTTTTATTGCTTTCATCACATTCCCAGTGGGTCAGAAGTTTACATACTCTCAATTAGTATTTGGTAGCATTGCCTTTAAATGGTTTAACTTAGGTCAAACGTTTCGGGTAGCCTTCCACAAGCTTCACACAATAAGTTGGGTGAATTATGGCCCATTCCTCCTGACAGAACTGGTGTAACTGAGTCAGGTTTGTAGGCCTCCTTGCTCGCACACGCTTTTTCAGTTCTGCCCACACATTTTCTATAGGATTGAGGTCAGGGCTTTGTGATGGCCACTCCAAAACCTTCACTTTGTCCTTAAGTCATTTTGCCATAACTTTGGAAGTATGTTTGTGGTCATTGTCCATTTGGAAGACCCATTTGTGACCAAGCTTTAACTTCCTGACTGATGTCTTGAGATGTTGCTTCAACATATCCACATAATTTTCCTTCCTCATGATGCCATCTATTTTGTGAATGCACCAGTCCCTCCTGCAGTAAAGCATCCCCACAACATGATGCTGCCACCCCCTGTGCTTCACGGTTGGGATGGTGTTCTTCGGCTTGCAAGCCTCCCCCTTTTTCCTCCAAACATAACGATGGTCATTATGGCCAAACAGTTCAATTTTTGTATCATCAGAACAGAGGATATTTCTCCAAAAAGTACAATCTTTGTCCCCATGTGCAGTTGCAAACCGTAGTCTGGCTTTTTTATGGCGGTTTTGGAGCAGTGACTTCTTCCTTGCTGAGCGGCCTTTCAGGTTATATTGATATAGGACTAGTTTTACTGTGGATATAGATACGTTTGTGCCTGTTTCCTCCAGCATCTTCACAAGGTCGTTTGCTGTTGTTCTGGGATTGATTTGCACTTTTCGCACCAAAGTACGTTCATCTCTAGGAGACAGAATGCGTCTGCTTCCTGAGCGGTATGACGCCAGCGTGGTCCCATGGTGTTTATACTTGCGTACTATTG
This sequence comes from Thymallus thymallus, assembly GCA_023634145.1. Taxonomy (NCBI): domain Eukaryota; kingdom Metazoa; phylum Chordata; class Actinopteri; order Salmoniformes; family Salmonidae; genus Thymallus; species Thymallus thymallus. Next base: position 30,926,406 of record CM042410.1, on the reverse strand, counting down.
TTTGTACAGATGAACATGGTACCTTCAGGCGTTTGGGAATTGCTCCCAAGGATGACCCAGATGTGGATTTTCCCATGATTTCGAGCAAAGAGGCACTGAGTTTGAAGGTAGGCCTTGAAATACATCCACAGGTACACCTCCAATTGACTCAAATTATGTAAATTAGCATATCAGAAGCTTCTAATGCCATGACATCATTTTCTGGAATTTTCCAAGCTATTTAAAGGCACAGTCAACTTAGTGTATGTAAACTTCTGACCCACTGGAATTGTGATACTGTCACGTTCGGGTGTGTAGAGAGACCAAGGCGCAGCGTATCCATAGTTCGACATGTTTATTAACTAGATGACGAACCATACAAAATAACAAATAATAATAATGATAACACACGTAGCACGACACGAGACAATATACAACAATGAACCACGCCAACGGAGTGGAACACAGACATATAAGTAAGATCCCTAATTAGAGGTAATGCATAGCAGCTGCCTCTAATTAGGGATCCCACACACACACACACAACACCAGACAGAAATAGAAATGATAGATCTGCCAGACTCTGACCATAGAAATATAAATGTAAACTTCCGACTTCAACTGTTTTCCTATAGTTTTCCTATAGATTTTTTTGTTTTTCACTCGCAAAATCACACATTTTTATAAAAAAAAATAGTTTATGTTTTTAAAAGCAATGCTTAAACACAACAGGAGATCATTGTTAAGGTCTGGAAAAATTGGGGGGTGTCCTTTCTTAATTGTGCGCCTAGCAAGAGACCACTTTGCTAGCAGTTTTTCTGTACGATGTCCTACGTGTGATGTCAGAATTGGCCCTCCCAGTCGCAGTCAACATTTAATTGTGAAGGTTTTTTGGGAAAGCATTTAAAATTGCACATCGATTCAACCAAGACTTCGGATCAAACTTTTTCAATACCATTTTTGCTCTCTGTAGCACCTTACAGTAAGATGCCGAGCAGTTGCCATACCAGCTGGTGATGCAACCGGTCAGGGTGCTCTCGATGGTGCAGCTGTAGAACTTGTTGAGGTCTCCTGAGAGCGTTGTTGTACCCTCTTCACAACATTCTTGGTGTGTTTGGACCATGATAGTTTGTTGGTGTTGTGGACACCAAGGAACATTAAACTCTCGACCCGCTCCACCACAGCCCTGTCGATGTGAATGGGGGCATGTTCAGCCCTCCTTTTCCTGTAGTCCACGATCATCTCCTTTGTCTTGCTCAAGTTTAGGGAGAGATTGTAGTCCTGGCACCACACTGCCAGATCTCTGGCCTCCTCCCTATAGACTGTGTCATTGTTGTCGGTGATCAGGCCTACGTACCACCGTTGTGTCATCAGTAAACTTAATGAACGTGTTTGAGTCATGCTTGGCCACGCCGTTGTGGGTGAACAGGGAGTACAGGAGGGGACTAACCACGTAACCCTGAGGGGCACCCGTGTCCAGGATCCAGTTGCAGAGGGAGGTGTTTAGTCTTAGGGTCCTTAGCTTAGTGATGAGCTTTGTGGGCACTATGGTGTTGAATACTGAGCTGTAGTCTCCAACGAAGCTCTTCCAGAAGCTCTTCCAATCTCCAGCGATTGCACTTTGGCAAATGGAACGGATGGTAGAGGCGGGTTACCCACTCGCCAACAAATTCATGTACAGAACTTTATGTCAATGCAACAGGTCAAAATTACAATGATTACAAGAGAGTGGCTCTGGGATTGTTTACTTTAGAAGGTGCCTATTTAGCTTGACAGGTAAGGCCTGGTCATTTTGTTTGTTTTTACCCTAAGATTTTTACTACACACACGCTACACACACGCTAACACAATCAATCAATCAATCATTTTTTATTTCTAAAGCACATTTAAAAAGTGCTTTACAGACCCAACTGTACAAAACATATAGACAAATACACCATAAAACAAAACAAAACACCAAAAAACCACATGTACAGTGGGGAGAACAAGTATTTGATACACTGACGATTTTGCAGGTTTTCCTACTTACAAAGCATATAGAGGTCTGTAATTTTTATCATAGGTACACTTCAACTGTGAGAGACGGAATCTAAAACAAAAATCCAGAAAATCACATTGTATGATTTTAAAATAATTAATTTGCATTTTATTGCATGACATAAGTATTTGATCACCTACCAACCAGTAAGAATTCCGTCTCTCACAGACCTGTTAGTTTTTCTTTAACTGCACCTGTTTGAACTCATTACCTGTATAAAAGACACCTGTCCACACACTCAATCAAACAGACTCCAACCTCTCCACAATGGCCAAGGTCAGAGAGCTGTGTAAGGACATCAGGGATAAAATTGTAGACCTGCACAAGGCAGGGATGGGCTACAGGACAATAGGCAAGCAGCTTGGTGAGAAGGCAACAACTGTTGGTGCAATTATTAGAAAATGGAAGAAGTTCAAGATGATGGTCAATCTCCCTCAGTCTGGGGCACCATGCAAGATCTCACCTCGTGGGGCATCAATGATCATGAGGAAGGTGAGGGATCAGCCCAGAACTACACGGCAGGACCTGGTCAATGACCTGAAGAGAGCTGGGACCACAGTCTCAAAGAAAACCATTAGTAACACACTACGCCGTCATGGATTAAAATCCTGCAGCGCACGCAAGGTCCCCCTGCTCAAGCCAGCGCATGTCCAGGCCCGTCTGAAGTTTGCCAATGATCATCTGGATGATCCAGAGGAGGAATGGGAGAAGGTCATGTGGTTTGATGAGACAAAAATAGAGCTTTTTGGTCTAAACTCCACTTGCCGTGTTTGGAGGAAGAAGAAGGATGAGTACAACCCCAAAAACACCATCCCAACCGTGAAGCATGGAGGTGGAAACATCATTCATTGGGGATGCTTTTCTGCAAAGGGGACAGGACGACTGCACCGTATTGAGGGGAGGATGGATGGGGCCATGTATCGCGGGATCTTGGCCAACAACCTCCTTCCCTCAGTAAGAGCATTGAAGATGGGTCGTGGTTTGGTCTTCCAGCATGACAACAACCCGAAACACACAGCCAGGGCAACTAAGGAGTGGCTCCGTAAGAAGCATCTCAAGGTCCTGGAGTGGCCTAGCCAGTCTCCAGACCTGAACCCAATAGAAAATCTTTGGAGGGAGCTGAAAGTCTGTATTGCCCAGCGACAGCCCCGAAACCTGAAGGATCTGTATGGAGGAGTGGGCCAAAATCCCTGCTGCAGTGTGTGCAAACCTGGTCAAGAACTACAGGAAACATATGATCTCTGTAATTGCAAACAAAGGTTTCTGTACCAAATATTAAGTTCTGCTTTTCTGATGTATCAAATACTTATGTCATGCAATAAAATGCAAATTAATTACTTAAAAATCATACAATGTGATTTTCTTAGATTCCGTCACTCACAGTTGAAGAGTACCTATGATAAAAATTACAGACTTCTACATGCTTTGTAAGTGGGAAAACCTGCAAAATCGGCAGTGTATCAAATACTTGTTCTCCCCACTGTAGCTAAGAACAGTTAAAAGCAGCAGAGAAGAGATGGGTCTTCAGCCTAGATTTAAAACACTCGACGGAATCACAGGACTTAATGTGTAATGGGAGACTATTCCAAAGACGCGGTGCTGCTATCGCAAAGGCACGATCTCCCTTGGTTATTAATTTCCATGACAGCACCGTGATCTGCGCCCACTGTATCTCCTTATTTTCTTCATGTGAATGACAGGGATTTGGGCCTTGTCCGGGAGCAACATTATATTGCTTGCGTCAGACTCATTAAATAAAAAATCTTTGTCTAGTTCGAGGTCAGTAATCGCTGTTCTGTTATCCAGAAGCTCTTTTCATTCATAAGAAACGGTAGCATCAACATTGTGTACAAAATAATTTACAAACAATGCGAAAAATCACATATTCCATTCACCCAACGTGTGTCATTGCGGGCATGTTTTCAAGATGACAGACAGTGACACATTCAATATCGCCTTGTACACTTTTGCCTGCATCTAGCTTATCTGGGGTGTAATCATTAGTCCAAAGAGTTGTAAAACTTTCAGTTTTTCTCAAATCTGAGTTTCCATTGGACAAATTCAGGTAGGTCCCTCCCGTTTTGTTCCGTTTGCTTCCTTTTAATAAATGCTTTACAACAGAATCAGCGGAATTAATAGATTTATTGTGTGGAGTTAACTTTCATAGCAGCCATCATGTCAGTGCACAACACAACAGCTGTCTGTGACCAGGCACAATAACCTCTCCAAGCCAAACCTTCATACAATAACCGCTAATAGCTATACAGGCTAGCTACATCGTTGTCACCATATTAATATTATAGTCAACAAACTAGAACTAATGTGTTAAAGAACATACATATTTTATTAAATATTTTTGTTCTATTGTATTTCTCTCTCTTTGAGTCAAATACGCACCATACTTTATGCACTGCAGTGCTAGCTAGCTGTAGCTTATGCTTTCAGTACAAGATTAATTATATGATTCTTTGATTGGATGGACAACATGTCAGTTCATACTGCAAGAGCTCTGATAGGTTGGTTGACATCCTCCGGAAGTCATCATAATTACTGTGCAAGTCTATAGAAGGGGGTAAGAACCATATTGAAGTCAATGTACCCAGAGGAGGACGGAAAATATCTGTCCTCCGGCTACACCATGGTGCTATCATAGAGGGTGCTGTTGAGGCTACTGTAGACCTTCATTGCAAAACGGAATGTTTCAATCAGTTATTTGGTGACGCGAATATATTCAGTACAGTAAAAAATGACAACTTTTTAAATATTTCACTATTTTTGTTTTTATGAAATTCACTGAGTAGCATGGTGCTCCCCTTCTACTACTGGTTCAAATGTCTTTACTACCTACAGTACCATAGGGGCTACCGATGTCTTTCTTCTGTGTGCTGCTCCATGCAACAATCAGTTGAGAGCTGCGCCCCCTTGCTGTCAACATGATATTGCAATGAAACTAGGCTGTGTGTGGTGTGCATGTGAATATATTTCACATGCTTTGCGTTTGTGTAGCCTACTTTGATTTCTCTAATGTACTACATAATTGATACGGCTTGCTCCTCCACTACAATACCATTGATATATAGCCTCCACTACACCACTGGTCTCAGCTACTACATAGCATCACTGTGCGCTTGAAGCAATGCTTTTTCTTTTAAAACGGAACATATAGTAACATGAATCTATTATTCAACAGTAGACTAATAATTTTCTGTGTTAAAAACAATATAATTGTGTGTGTGAATGTGTAAGTTAATCACATCAGTACTTTAAAACAGTAACTTTTCTGATCTTGGAAATATCATGAAAATCTACCCTGCGGTTATGGAAATATATTGAACAACAAAAAAAGTAGCGACTTTCAATCAAGCAAAAAAATAATTACATGGTGTGGAGCATGTCCCTCATGAAAAAGTAAACTTGTACATTTACATGACTGTTGAGAGGGTGTTCTGATTGAAGGTGCAAAGCCATGTACATTAAAGTATACAGTATTTCAGCATCACAGTAAGAGACACACTGTAATAGTATAAGAGACAATGAAGGATAGAGCGAGAGAAGGATAGACAATTGATGTCGCTCAGCAGTTTTATGGACAGCCCAGGTGTCATCTTTTTAAGTCAATTTGGGAATCTGCTCATATTTCCATTTGACAGGCTATAGTGCAGGGCCCTGCATGGGCCTGTGCCCATAAAGGACATACAGTTTCTATAGATGGCTCTTTCTGGTCTCCTCTTTGATAAAGCCATGGTTGACTCTTGGGTTATGGTGACCACGACCACCCTGAAGTCCGTGCTTAATGAAAGCATGTACTGTCTGACTTATTTACATTTTATGGGGTCCTGCCTAGCATGTGTCATGACACAGAGTCCCCACAAGAGAACATGTGGTTACCAAAGGGTTAATCAAGTCCAGGTTCTGCTTGCAATATGATATTACCTGCTTGACTTTGAGGTGGATCCCTGATTGTTCTAAAAGAGCTATACACTCTTTTTATGGCCTCATACTATCAGGGTGTCTTCACCTCCAATGCAGTACATAGGCCTACAGTGCATTGCAGAAGACCATTGTATTGGCAACAATTGTACTCTCAGATTACGCGACTGAACCAAATTTGGAACATCTCACCAGGGTAATCATTACCAGTGCCATGTCTTCTCCTCCCCAGCCTAACACACGCCTGCTGTCTCATGCGTGTCTGAGGAGCCCTCTCCCTGGCACCATGTGACTGTACTCTACTGTACTTTGAGTGCAGTCTTAACCCTGAACCTGAGATCACAAATTAAATCTGGCTTCTCCCAAAGACAGTACATGCTCTGAGTTCCTCCTGTGGCGGTCTCAGCAGGGGAGGACACAAGGGTGGCCAAGAAGTCAGCCAATAGGAATGTCTGATGGGTCTGCATCAAGAAAACCTCTCAAGCTTAATCAGTTTGTCTGAGAATAGAGGCACATATTTGACAGCCTGTCAGAAATTTTGTATTTTATCAAATCTGGGGAATATTATTTTTGTTGGGTAATTACCACACCAGCTGCTAAAATGTTTTTAGGTGCCATCAAGATGGCTTCTGCCACAAACAGGAGGAGAGAAGCTAGGGCAATCTGTTCTTACTGTGGTTGTGTGAAATTCTCTTCTGGGTTTTTACTGCTGGCCAAAGGATGTGACTGTCAAACAGAAGGCAGAATCAGTGAAGCTTGGAACAATGCATTAGGGATAAAATCTTAATCTTTGAATGCCATTTGTATGTACAGTGCTGTAAACACCTTGTTCAAACCACCAACTGACTAATATAAGATGGTTGCTATAATTGGATATTCATTTAAAATATGTTGGACAGTTTGGAAGTTATATGCACAAAACTGGTAGTTGTGAAATGCATAGAAATATACTGTATATCTGTAAGAGGCTTCAGCATACTATTATCCAACACTGCTGGCCCCATGCTGCCACACTGACTCCTACCAGTAGCCACCAGCTCGTATCATTCAAGGAGGCAGTGCAATTAACATTTTATGGTTTGGAGGAAATATTCTTGCCCCGGCAACCATATCTAGCCTAGTTCTGTAAGTTCATTATAATTCATATTTTAAATGTCTTGTTTTGTTTTATATCTTCTATGAATCCTACGTCTATTTTGTAGTGCTTATGTTTTGGTGCTTTCATACAATTTGACTTTGTTGTAATAAAACCCTATGGTACAGTTAAATAAATAAATCATTCTAATTCTGTTCTAAAGTGGACCCTCTCTGTCTCCAAAGTTGTTGTCTATGATATGCTCTACTTGAGTTCATCGGCTTTCACTGTTTCACAAGGCTAAATCCCATAGTGCAGTGGTTCCCAAGCACATTGTCTAATGTTTACTAAAAATGTAGTTTGATGTGCTTCCTACATCCTGTCAAGCCTACAATAACTGTCTTTATAGCAAACAATACGCATATGGTTCAGGCTATAATTAAGCAATAAGGCCAGAAGGGTTGTGGTATATGGCCAATATCCCACGGCTAAGGGCTGTTCTTAGGCACAACGCAATGCAGAGTGCCTGGATACAGCCCTTAGCCGTGGTATATTGGCAATATACCACAATCCCCCAAGGTGCCTTATTGCTATTATAAACTGGTTACCAACGTAATTAGAGCAGTAAAACATCATGTTTTGTCATACCCGTGGTATACGATCTGATATATCACAGCTTTCAGCCAATCAGCATTCAGGGCTCGAACCACCCAGTTTATAATTATGATTTTGTCAGTTTGTCTACCAACCGAGTCTGAACAACTACAGACACTTTGATTAAATTAGCGGATTCTGTGTAATATTTTAACACAACAAACAAAGTAATTGCCAAATGTTTTCAATAAGCTGCCAATAGTCTGATTTGTAATACCAATGTATCCGAACATATCCTGAAAACATAACATAATTTAATCAATTGGAGAGAGTTAGGAGTGAAATGTATTGTAACAGTTCATGAGGTGAGCTACAGTAGTCATCTCACATGAAATCACCATCCACACTGTGAAAAATACAACCCAAAGACTTTAGATTTCAGTTAATTAGATTCATGGAAATGTGTCGTGCAGAAACTAATTGTCATAGGTAATTATCAGTGGAGATTAAAAGATATGCACTTGCAGCTGTCATTTCTTTCATGGTCTCTGAGGTTCAATGGGAGACTGACTGGAACCATGAATAATCAATAACTCAATAAACATAACTATATATTTGAATTAAATCATTTTAAATGTTAAGATCTTTGAATTTCACAGGGAATTTACTTCAAGCATATTTTAAAGGATTTTATAAGAATACCTTCGAATTTATTGGATGTGCATTCTCTGTATTGACATACACTGGGGGCCAATTTTTTTTAAATATTGCTCATTCAAGGGTTTTTCTTTATTTGCACAATTTTTTATGGTGGTAACCAAAAAAGTGTTAAACAAATAAAAATATATTTTATATTTGAGATACTTCAAATAGCCACGCTTTGCCTTGATGACAGCTTTGCACACTCTTGGCATTCTCTCAACCAGCTTCACCTGGAATGCTTTTCTATCAGTCTTGAAGGAGTTCCCACATATGCTGAGCACTTGTTGGCTACTTTTCCTTCAATGAGGTCCGACTCATCCCAAACCATCTAAATTTGGTTGAGGTTGGAACCAAAAATCTCAAATATGGACTCCAGACAAAAGGACAAATTTCCACCGGTCTAATGTCCATTGCTCGTGTTTCTTGGCCCAAGCATGTCTCTTCTTCTTATTGGTGTCCTTTAGTAGTGGTTTATTTGCAGCAATTCGATCATGAAGGCCTGATTCACACAGTCTCCTCTGAACAGTTGATGTTGAGATGTGTCTGTTACTTGAACTCTGTGAAGCATTTATTTGGGCTGCAATCTGAGGCTGGTAACTCTAATGAACTTATTCTCTGCAGCAGAGGTATTTCTGGGTCTTCCATTCCTGTGGCAGTCCTCATGAAGCTGGTTGAGAGAATACCATGAGTGTGCAAAGTTGTCATCAAGGCAAAGGGTGGCTACTTTGAAGAATCTCAAATATAAAATATATTTTGATTTGTTTAACACTTTTTTGGTTACTACGTGATTCCATATGTGGTATGTCATAGTTTTGTAATGTAAAAAATTTTGCAAATAATGAAAAACCCTTGAATGATTAATATTCCAAACTGTCCCTCAGAAAATCCAGTTTTCCCTATTTATTCAGAACCCTGGATGCACCCAGGGGAATTTGAATTCCACAAATGTCTATTTATGAGTAAATTGGGTGTGACAATTTAATGAGGAGGCTGTCTTCATGCTAAGAACAAAGGCTCTGAAGTCCTTTTGTCCACACATAATTATCAGATGACCTCTAGTGTGACATTGTAATGCCATCGCATGTATGTCAGGGTCCCATAGTGAAGAGCTATGCTGATAGCGGAGGTCTGTCTCCATTTACTAGAGTGCTGAGTTAAATGTCAAGGAACTCCAACAAAACCCATTATTTTCCTTGGCTCCACATTGTCTTTAATAAGGGCAGAAATTGATACATTAAAAGGCGCCATGGGGGGACAATTTACACATGCTGCTCCCGCCAACAGGCAGTTGCTGTGTGAGCTCCTTGACACACTGTGAGACAGCTAGCCAGCTACTGTACTGTAAATGTTGTACAGACGACCTGACATGTGAGTGTTGTGACCATGTTGTGAGTCACTTCTCCAGCATTAGTATCAAATCAAAATCCAATCAAATTGTATTTGTCAGATGCGCCGACTACAACGGGTGTAGACTACAGTGAAATGGCTACGAGCCTTTCCCAATGATGCATATTAATAAAACATATATATTTTTTAAATGAATACAAGAGGAATAAAATAAACAAGAATGAAGCTATATACAGGGAGTACCAGATGTTATTAATGAGAATGTTTGTTACTGACAGAGTTAGCAGGATTTCTGCATCTAACTGATTTAAACACACTGTTTTGCAATGAAGGTCTACAGTAGCCTCAACAGCACCCTCTATGGTAGCAGCATGGTGTAGCCAGAGGACAGATTTTTTCTGTCCTCCTCTGGGTACATTGACTTCAATACAAAACCTTGGAGGCTCATGGTTCGGAGGACGTCCAACCTATCCGATCAAAGGATAAGATAATGAACTAGTGCTGACAGCATAAGCTAAAGCTAGCTAGCACTGCAGTGCCTAAAGTATGGTGAGTAGATGACTCAAAGAGAGGGAATTACAATAGTTTTTAACAAATTAATTTCTTTAAAAATTAAGGAGAAGCAAAGAGACAGAGTGCTAGCTAAATTCTGGTGTATTTTTTATTTATTTCTTTAATTTAACATACTCAACAACCTGACTCAAACAGAGGGGAATCCTATTTATGTTAGCTAGCTGGCTATGGCTATCCAACACTGCAACTATTCCAAGTCAAACTAAGCTTTCGGTTTTATTAATTTATTGCCACCGGGTCCCGTTGGTGTAACTGCAAAACTGCTTGCTTTACACCAGGGGTGTCAGACTCATATTAGGTAGTGGGCTGGATTTGTTCAAATGGGACCTTATGAGGGCCCGACAATGTTTTGCTAAAATCAATTTGACTCTACACATGGTTATTTAGACTGCTGGAGGATTTATTTGAAATAATTCAAGAAGGCCTAAAGATTCCAATCAATGCATTGTTGGCACATGAAAAAAACACTATTTAGTATTACATGAAGCAATCAGAAAAATACAGGTTGAACAGAAAGCCTTTTTCTATGCAACATTGACAAGAATACATTTCAAGTACAGATGAGAGAAGTGCAACAAATTGCCAATTAATTATAAGCGCCATATAAATTATGTTTTCTATTAATGTTAACTATTTATAATTACATATTATGTTTGAATATGTGTTATTTATTGATTATATATTTGAAAGAATGCAGGTTACTGTTATTAAACGCCAAATGTCGGTCCAGAATAGCTGTACAAATCAATCAGAATAGATGTACCAATCAATCAGAATAGCTGTACAAATCAATCAGAATAGCTGTACAAATCAATCAGAATAGCTGTACCAATCAATCAGAATAGCTGTACCAATCAATCAGAATAGCTGTACAAATCAATCAGAATAGCTGTACAAATCAATCAGAATAGATGTACCAATCAATCAGAATAGCTGTACAAATCAATCAGAATAGCTGTACAAATCAATCAGAATAGCTGTACAAATCAATCAGAATAGCTGTACCAATCAATCAGAATAGCTGTGCAAATCAATCAGAATAGCTGTACAAATCAATCAGAATATCTGTACCAATCAATCAGAATAGCTGTACCAATCAATCAGAATGAACTACAGAAATTGCAATAGAGAATACAATAAATTACTTAACTTTGTCTTTTAGTTGACTGTTCAAATCTCCGGCAAGTTCCCCGATTCTCTTTGCCACAGTATTTCTCGACAAGCTAATGTTAGCTAAAGCTTGTCGTTTCTCAGGGCACACCAGCTCAGCTGCCTTTAGCATGCAGGTTTTCACAACTTCTCCCTCTGAGAACGGTTTGGATGATGCAGCGATTTCACTGGCAATGATATAGCTGGCTTTAACTGCTCCATCATGTGTCTCTCTACATTTGGAAAATATAGATTGTTGTTTTTTTAGAGATGATGCTAGCTCATTCACCTGTTCGGTTCGCAGTTGCCCAGGGTACTTGTCATATTTTTCTGCGTGGGTCTCATAGTGATGTTATACTCCTTTACTACAGCCACTTTTTGTGAGCAAATAAGGCATAAAGGTTTGCCATGCTCCTCCCAGAAGAAAAACTGCTCTTTCCATTTTTCTTGGAATATCCTACATTCCGTGTCAACCTTTCTCTTTTTCTATAGCATTTTTTGCTAAGATAGCTTAACCGTTAAGATATAAAGCCAGTTGCTGCGCTGACAATCAAGTCACGTGATTGTCAGCGCAGAACTGGTGGTTTTTACTGCTTCCTGCAGATAGATAGTAGTGCAAACTTTAATTAACGTATCAAATTAGATTTATTTACAATCTATGATCATATCATAGAAACCTATTACTTTACTCACATAGTTGATAATGACTGTATGCAAACGTTTTGCCTTTGTTTTTTTACCCATAACATCTCGGACCGGATGAAACCTGCTGGCGGGACGGATCTGGCCCGCGGGCCGTATCTCTGACATCACTGCTTTACACTGTACTGTGTGATTGTACACGTGGATTGGAGTGTTTTTACTAAAGCGTTAGTTCTAGTTTGTTGACTACTGTATAGCTGTTAGCGGTTATGGTAAGAAGGTTTGGCTTGGAGAGGTTATTGTGCCTGGTCACAGACAGCTTTTGTGCCCTGAACTCCAAAGTGATGATGCTACAGTGGGGAGAACAAGTATTTGATACACTGCCGATTTTGCAGGTTTTCCTACTTACAAAGCATGTAGAAGTCTGTAATTTTTATTATAGGTAGTCTTCAACTGTGAGTGACGGAATCTAAAACAAAAATCCAGAAAATCATATTGTATGATTTTTAAGTAATTAATTTGCATTTTATTGCATGACATAAGTATTTGATACATCAGAAAAGCAGAACTTAATATTTGGTACAGAAACCTTTGTTTGCAATTACAGAGTGTAAGGGCTGGGTAGTGGTGAAGCCGCATACTCCCATCAAGGGGAGTGGTTGAGCCACAACCCAGTCCTCACATCAGTGAGGGAGGATTAATGATCCCCAATCAGAGACAGCTGTCTAGAGTTGTCTCTGATTGGGGAGAGTATTTAGATGTCCTCCACATCCACCTGTGCGTGGATCATTATTTGTTTGTTTTGCTTGTCTGCACTCAAAGTAAGTCACCGTGTTATTCTTATACTCTCCTGTTATTTTATGCCTCGTGATAACAACTCATTTAATAAAGAAGGAATGTCACTCCACGAACGCTCTGTGTATCGTCCCTTAAACACGCATCGTGACACAGAGATCATACGTTTCCTGTAGTTCTTGAACAGGTTTGCACACACTGCAGCAGGGATTTTGGCCCACTCCTCCATACAGACCTTCTCCAGATCCTTCAGGTTTCGGGGCTGTCGCTGGGCAATATGGACTTTCAGCTCCCTCCAAAGATTTTCTATTGGGTTCAGGTCTGGAGACTGGCTAGGCCACTCCAGGACCTTGAAATGCTTCTTACGGAGCCACTCCTGTCATGTCCTGATATGTTTCACCTGTCTGTGTTTGTCCCCTCCCCACACCAGGTGCACCCTATCACCATCATTAATCAGTTTGGGTATTTAGCCTATTGGGTGCTGTTGGCATTTGCCAGATCGTCTTGCCTAGTCAGTCGTTCCAGCGTTCTCTTGTGTTACTAACTCTGCCAGTCTGTTTCCCGGTATTTGGACCTCTACCTGCCTTTTGGATTACGTGCCTGTCTATCTCCTCCTGTGCCTTCGACCTTCTGAGCTTCTGCTAAAACAAACTCTGCCTGTGTTACGGATTACGAGCCTGTCTACTCCTCTGCACTGCCATCCTTCTGATTCCCGGTACCGAACGCTGCCTGAATTACGACTACGAGCCTGACTCCCCTTATTGGACTACTGCCATTCTGATTCCCTGTTACGAACACTGCTTGTCATTCACTACGAGACTGTCTTGCCCCATATTCTCTATTAAACAGTCAATCATATATCTGCCTCCGTGTCCGCTTTTGGGTCCCGTATATCTGTCGTTGTGTCAACTCCTTAGTTGCCCTGGCTGTGTGTTTCGGGTCGTTGTCATGCTGGAATACCCAGCCACGACCCATCTTCAATGCTCTTACTGAGGGAAGGAGGTTGTTGGCCAAGATCTCGCGATACATGGCCCCATCCATCCTCCCCTCAATACCGTGCAGTCGTCCTGTCCCCTTTGCAGAAAAGCATCCCCAAAGAATGATGTTTCCACCTCCATGCTTCACGGTTGGGATGGTGTTCGTGGGGTTGTACTCATCCTTCTTCTTCCTCCAAACACAGCGAGTGGAGTTTAGACCAAAAAGCTCTATTTTTGTCTCATCAGACCACATGACCTTCTCCCATTCCTCCTCTGGATCATCCAGATGGTCATTGGCAAACTTCCGACGGGCCTGGACATGCGCTGGCTTGAGCAGGGGGACCTTGCGTGCGCTGCAGGATTTTAATCCATGACGACGTAGTGTGTTACTAATGGTTTTCTTTGAGACTGTGGTCCCAGCTCTCTTCAGGTCATTGACCAGGTCCTGCCGTGTAGTTCTGGGCTGATCCATCACCTTCCTCATGATCATTGAAGCCCCACGAGGTGAGATCTTGCATGGTGCCCCAGACCGAGGGAGATTGAACATCATCGTGAACTTCTTCCATTTTCTAATAATTGCGCCAACAGTTGTTGCCTTCTCACCAAGCTGCTTGCCTATTGTCCTGTAGCCCATCCCAGCCTTGTGCAGGTCTACAATTTTATCCCTGATGTCTTTACACAGCTCTCTGGTCTTGGCCATTGTGGAGAGGTTGGAGTCTGTTTGATTGAGTGTGTGGACAGGTGTCTTTTATACAGGTAACGAGTTCAAACAGGTGCAGTTAATACAGGTAATGAGTGGAGAACAGGAGGGCTTCTTAAAGAAAAACTAACAGGTCTGTGAGAGCCGGAATTCATACTGGTTGGTAGGTGATCAAATACTTATGTCATGCAATAAAATGCAAATTAATTATTTAAAAATCATGCAATGTGATTTTCTGGATTTTTGTTTTAGATTCCGTCTCTCACAGTTGAAGTGCATCTATGATAAAAATTACATGCTCTGTAAGTAGGAAAACCTGCAAAATAGGCAGTGTATCAAATACTTATTCTCCCCACTGTATGTGGCTGCTATGAAAGTAAACTGTGTGTGTAGGTGATCAGGGGTCTATTAATTCCACTGATTCTGTTGCAAAACGTTTCTTAAAAGGAAGCAAACGGAACGGAACAGGGAGGGACCTACCTGAACCGTAGATCAGCTAGATGCAGGCAAGAGTGTGCAAGGCGGTATTGAATATGTCACTGTCTGTCACCTTGATTACTCCAATTTGTCTCTCTACCTCTGAACCAAGTTATGCATTTGTAGGCTAGGTTGTAGCAATCTCATGATGGTATAGGGCAAATTTGAGTATCATGTAGTATCCTAAACCTATCGATGTTACACATTGTCTTCCCTTATCTTGAACGGCACCAAACATTGCCATACATCTGCTAGTAAGGACACATGGGGGTCAACTTTCTCTTCTCTCCGAGACACAGCAGGGAGACCAATCCACCCACTGTACATGCATGATGCACATATACAAACACACTCATGCACATGCGCACACACACACACAGAGACACAGACACAGACAGACATACACACACAGAATCATTCACAGACATGTGCTGCTGATTGTGCTGCTCTTTCTTCTGGCCATACTGAGATGTTATAATCTTCAAGTGAAGGAACTAGTTTTCAACAGTATAATGAGCTATGAAGAATTTAAGTAGTATGATGGAGTCAGTTTTCAACATGGGAAAACCAATGCCAAGACGAGATTCTGTAAGAGGGCTATATCTCATTCCATGCACTTGCAGCAAAATAAGTTAATGTGTCTTACTTTGCTCCTTGAAGGAATGCCTTTTGCTTTTAGGTTCTTTGTATTTTCTCAAAGAGACACAATTAGTACTGAAGTTTTTAATGACATAACAGGTGTTGCGTTAGCATTTGTGTGGGGCATTTTTAGATGGAGAACAAAAATACTTAATTAAATCTTCCAGTTCTCCCTGCTGCTGTCAATTCAGCTTTTACTCAATATATGTTTGCCCCATGGAACAACACTGTGAAAGGAGAAAAATGTAGGCCTATTTTAGTTTAAAATTGCCAATGGTTACTTACTGCAAAACTATTTTAGAGAAAAAAGGTTTTTGCCTTGATATGATATGATGTCTGATGCCCAAGCAAATGTTTAGAGGCTTTCACCAGCTCAGGGCTAAATTGCCATATTAGTGTCTCTAATGACACAATCTGAGGTGTCAGCTGGTATTTTGTGTTGCAAGGACCCAATATATGTGAGCTCCATAAATACGTAATTTCCCCATGAAAATCAATGTAGGACAAATGATGTGACTTACTGCTGCATTTTAATCTTTGATAAGTTGACTATGCCTTTCTAAAACTGTTTGCAATTCATCTTACTGTGGAATGAAATTTCTATAAGAAAAAGAAAAGCTTCTACATCAGAAAGACATATCTCTCCTCCATTCCTTTGCTTACAGCGAAAGACAAATGTTGATGTACGTTTTCTACTCTTGAAATACACTACTACCACCCCTCATTCCTTCCCAACAAAATGTCACCGTCCAGTTGCTGTAACAATGTCCTGTAGGGGTAAATGGACTAGATCCTAATACAGTGTGATTGGCTGAGATAAGGCTTGGCTGGGGTTTGAGCAGTGTCTTGGTTTGGTCCCAGATAACCCACTTGAACAGGCAGAGGGTACAGCCTAGCCTAGCAGAGAGGCCACCATGGCTCCCAAGGGCCCAAGAGAGATGACCCCCATGTCCACATGTTCCAACTGGCCATCCCCTGCTTTCTACAGGACCAAATCTGACGAGCTTTCAAGCCATGGTCGTATTCGGTTGCACATCTTACAAAAAAGGATATGCAACGAAGCAGAACAGAGCTTGTCAGTGTTGGAAGAAGACAATGTATTAACATAATGACCCCCTGGTGTTTTAGCTTCCAAGCGGTTTAGAGAGGGAGCGGGGAAACTTGAAATCTATTACATGTTGAATCATTTACTGCCTCGCTCTCTGAGAACAGAAATCATCCCTCTCCTCTGTGCCTCGCTGTTAGGTATCTGCAACTGGTGGATATTTTTATGACAATTTTTTACCTGAACTAACAAAGCAAGCCACAGACATGTTAGATGTACTTTGAAAATAACTCAAGGACATAAAAAGCAATATCACCAACCAGTGCAAGCATTCTGCACTTTTTATTTTCATGTATTTAGTGTGTCTTGAAAGACATCTCATTCTGAACACTTTATGCTAGCCTTGAGGGCGTGCAATTTAACATAATCAAAAAAATAGCCACGTGACAGATCCCAATGTGGAGCCTTAGCAGTTAAAACCACCCCCTGCTGTTGTGGCTGTTATGGTTAGGAGAGGGTATGTATTGCATCAAGTTTACCACACTACACCTCTCAAACCTCAGCCTGTCAGCCCCTCTGTCCAGGGGGAGACATTGGTGTGATAAAGTATATATTGGTGATCAGCGAAAGGTGTGGCTGTTAGTATCTCACAGTCACTCCTTTTCCCCTCCTTTTCCCCTCCATGTCTATACTCAGTTAACCATAATGGGTCCCTCATTGTTGGAAGGGCAAGACATTTCTATTTCAGACGTCAACACTGATTGTGTCTGAAAATACTAAATGAGGGGTGAGGTTGTTGTTGTTTTGGGAATTTCACCAGTGCCCAAGTTCCCCTGGGCAGATAGACTATCAGGAACTAATGTTTCTGCTAACCCCCGGTCAACACCTTTGCTTGTTCTGCTACATTGAAACAGTTTGTTATTCACTGGTGCATATTCATTTTCGTAGGCAAATTTGGTTGATTCTCCCTCCAGTTACTAATGTAAACAGTTGACTATGTGTGTGCATACGTGCAGGTACTGTATGTCTGGGCATTTTTTAAAAACCTTTATTTAACTAGGCAAGTCAATTAAGAACAAATTCTTATTTACAATGACGGCCTACCCCAGCCTCCCCTAAACCAGACGACGCTGGGCCAATTGTGCTCCGCCCTATTGGACTCCCGATCACAGCCGGTTGTGATACAGCCTGGGATCGAACCAGGGTCTGCAGTGACGCCTCTAGCACTGAGATGCTCTCTGGTGAAGACCCTCTTGAAGTATTTCTCTATCAAGTAGGCTACTTTAAAACAATTTTTCCGATAATTAGGGCTGGTAATTGCCAGGGACCTTACAATATGTATTGCGATTCTCACAGTTCTCTTGATTCTATATGTATTGCGATTCAATACTGTGATTTTATTGTGATTAGATTTTCCAAACCCAGAAAACACGCACACCTTTGGCCGACGTATCAAATTGTGTGGGGAATATGTCGTTTGGGGAGCATATACACATTAGGAAGATGTCGGTGAGACATCAGAATAGTATCAGAATATACATCATGCCTACGTTGGGCAGGCATATGTGTGCTATATGGGAACGTATTGCTGACTATAGTATTCACAACCCTTGACTTTATCCACATTTTGTTTTGTTACAAAGTGGGATTAAAATGGATTTAATTGTCATTATTGTTCAGTGATCTACTCAAAATATTCCGTAATGTAAAAGTGGAAGAAAAATTCTAACATTTGTAAAAAAAGAAGATAATTAAATTAAAACAACAATATCTTGATTAGATAAGTATTCACACCTCTGAGTCAATACATGTTAGAATCACCTTTGCAGCAATTGCAGCTCGTTAAGTCTCTACGAGTTTTGCACACCTGGATTGCACAATATGTGCACATTATTATGAAAAAAAAGTCTTCAAACTCTCTCAAGTGGGTTGTTGATCATTGCTAGACTGCCATTAGACTTGCCAAGGATTTCCAAGGCAATTTAAGTCAAAACTGTAACAAGGCCAGTTAGGAATATTCAATGCCGTCTTGGTAAGCAACTCCAGTATATATTTGGCCTTGTATTTTAGGTTATTGTCCTGCTGAAAGGTGAATTTGGAAAGCAGACTGAACCAGGTTTTCCTCTATGATTGTGCTTAGCTCTATTCACCCAACTTATTGTGGGAAGCTTGTGGAAGGCTACCTGAAACTTTTTACTCAAGTTAAACAATTTAAAGGCAATGCTACCAAATACTAACTGGGCGTATGTAAACTTCTGACCATCGGGGAATGTGATGAAAGAATTAAAAGCTGAAATAAAAGTGGTGATCCTAATTGACCTAAGACAGGGACTCTAGGGGGTTTAACAGAGTGAGTCCATGCAACTTATGTGACTTTCAAATTTTTACTCCTGAATTTACAGTATTTATGCTTGCCATAACAAAGGGGTCGAATACTTATTGACTCAAAACATTTCAGCTTTTCATCTTTAATTAATTTGTCAACATTTCTAAAAACATAATTTGACTTTGACATTATGGGGTATTGTGTGTATGCCAGTGACAAAACATCTTCATCTATTTTAAATTCAGGCTGTAACACAACAACATTTTGAAAAAGTCAGGGTGTGTGAGTACTTTCAGACGGCACTGTATGTCTGCTGCAGAGAGACAAGAGAGCGGAACAGTCATGGAAATAAAAGTGATGAAAACATGTTGGCTGACTATTTAAAAAAAAAAAAAGCTAGGATGAACAATACTGGAGTTTTGGCGCAGGTACAGCTGACTAGCATTAAATAGGAATAAAAAAATATATACACCCCTGGTCAAAAGTTTGGAATATAACTCATTCAAGGATTTATCTTTATTTGCACCATTTTTTACATTGTAGAATAAAAGTGAAGACATCAAATCTATGACATAACACATATGGAATCATATAGTAACCAAAAAAGTGTTAAACAAATCAAAATATATTTTATATTTGAGATTCTTCAAATAGCCACGCTTTGCTTGATGACAGCTTTGCACATTCTTGGCATTCTCTCAACCAGCTTCACCTGGATTGCTTTTCCATCAGTCTTGAAGGAGTTCCCACATATGCTGAGCACTTGTTGGCTGCTTTTCTTTCACTGCGGTCCGACTCATCCCAAACCATCTAAATTTGGTTGAGGTTGGAACCAAAAAAAAATCTCAAATTTGGACCAAAGGACAATTTCCACTGGTCTAATGTCCATTGCTTGTGTTTCTTTGACCAAGCAAGTCTCTTCTTATTATTGGTGTCCTTTAGTAGTGGTTTCTTTGCAGCAAATCTACCATGATGGCCTAATTCACACAGTCTCCTCTGAACAGTTGGTGTTGAGATGTGTCTGTTACTTGAACTCTGAGGCTGCTAACTCTAATGAACTTCCTCTGCAGCAGAGGTATTGCTGGGTCTTCCATTCCTGTAGCGGTCCTCATGAAGCTGGTTGGTTGCTTACTACATGATTCCATATGTCATAGTTTGGATGTCTTCACTTTTATTCTACAATGTAACAAAATAGTGCAAATAAAGAAAATCCCTTGAATTAGTAATATTCTAAACTTTTGAATGGTGGTGTATATTTAGAAACCGGAGTCAAAGTATTGATACAATATTGTCCAAAATAAAATTGCTATATGTATAGTGCATTGCACATTTTGTTACGTTACAGACTTATTCTAAAATGGATTAAATAAAACATTTCCCTCATAAATCTACATAATTCCCCATAATGACAAAGTGAAAACAGGTTGACATTTTTGCACATTTATGTAAAAAAACGGAAATACCTTATTTACATAAGTATTCAGACCCTTTGCTATGAGACTCAAAATTGAGCTCAGGTGCATCCTGTTTCTATTGATCATTCTTGAGATGTTTCTACAACTTGATTTGAGTCCACCTGTGGTAAATTCAATTGACTGGATATGATTTGGAAAGGATACAGGATTGTATTGATGTCAGAACCAGGACTTGGGTCTCTGGTGTGAAAGTCAGACTCTCAATCCTTGAGCCACAGGAGAATGGTGAACCCAATAGTAAGACGCACTAAGGAGAACTTGAGATGCCAAAAAATGGTTTAATAAAAGTTCAGGCAATAGTCCATAGCTGGAGCAAAAACAGCAAAAGGTAGTACTCAAACAAAACCATCCCTAAAGGGGATTCCAAACATTATTCCAAAAATACAAAAGTTTCTTAAAGCAAAAAAAACTCCAGAGGAAAAGTCCACAAAAATAAAGTTGAGAAGGGAATAATCCACAGGCAAAAGAAAATACAATATCTCAAGAGTTAGAGAGCACTTACTCAGGCAACTGGCTTCAGGACAACTAAACACCAAGCAAAGAATCTATGAGACAGAGTCACTTAAATACACACAGCAGACGAGACACATGTGAACCTAATAACACTGATTACCAGCTGAGTAAGTTGGGCATGAGGGTAACATGAGGACCTCTAGAGGTCAAAACACAACATGACAAGCAAAATACTGACAATTGAGGCACAAATCTGAAGGTCATTGAAGGTCCCCAACAGCACAGTGGCCTCCATCATTCTTAAATGGAAGATTTTGGAACCACCAAGACTCTTCCTAGAGCTGGCCGCCCGGTAAAACTGAGCAAGAGAAGGGCTTTGGTCAGGGAGTTGATCAAGAACCCGATGGTCATTCTGACAGAGCTCTAGAGTTCCTCTGTAGAGATGTGAGAGCCTTCCAGAAGGACAACCATCTCTGCAGCACACCACCAATCAGGCCTTTATGGTAGAGTGGCCAGACGGAAGACACTCCTCAGTAAAAGGCACATGACAGCCCGCTTGGAGTTTGCCAAAAGGCACCTAAAAGACTCTCAAACCATGAGAAACAAGATTGTCTGGTCTGATGAAACCAAGATTGAACTCTTAGACCTGAATGCCAAGTGTCACGTCTGGAGGAAACCTGGCACCATCCCTAGAAGCATGGTGGTGGCAGCATCATGCTGTGGGGATGTTTATCAGCATCAGTAACTACGAGACTAGTCAGGATCAAGGGAAAGATTAAAGGAGCAAAGTACAGAGAGCTCCTTGATGAAAACCTGCTTTACAGCACTCAGGACCTTGGACTGGGGCAAAGGTTCACGTTCCAACAGGACAACTACCCTAATCACACAGCCAAGACAACGTAGAAGTGGCTTCGGGACAAGTCTTTTAATGTCTTTGAGTGGACTTGAACTCAATCGAATTCTGGAGAGACCTGAAAATAGCTTTGCATTGACGCTCCCCATCCAACCTCACAGAGCTTGAGAGGATCTGCAGAGAATAATGGGAGAAACTCCCCAAATACTGGTGTGCCAAGCTTGTAGCATCATACCCAAGAAGACTTGAGGCTGTAATCGCTGCCAAAAGGTGCTTCAACTAAGTACTGAGTAAAGGGTGTGAATACTTTTGTAAATGTGATATTGACGTTTTTTTTATATTTAATACATTTGCAAAAATGTCTAAAAAACTGTTTTTGCTTGGTCATTGTGGGGTATTGTGTGTTGATTGATGAAGGAAAAAAAACAATTTAATCAATTTTAGAATAAGGCTTCCAGGTGATTGTGAAGTTGATCATGCTTTAGTTGGCACTGTTGCTGAATTGTTTGATTAAAGTTAATACATACTTAAATGTGACTTGTTTTACCTAAAATGTTTTTAGTTTTTGTTCTCCTTATAAAACGTTTGAAAGACTTGCATGTACCAGAGTCATTGTTGTTTTATATTCCATGAGTGTTACAGAGTACACTCTTAGAAAAAAAGGGTTCCAAAGGGGTTCTTTGGCTGGCCCTATAGGATAACCCGTTTTGGTTCTAGATAGAGCCCTTTTTGTCTACGAGTGTACAGTATACTCTAAGCTGGTGATGTTGAATTATTCATCAAACACTATTCCTTGCTTCAGTTCTTAATCCCCCCAAATCAAATAAAATACAATTTGATTCATCACATGCTTCATAAACAACAGGTGTAGACTAAGAGTGAAATGCTTACTTATGGGCCCTTTCTAAAATGCAGAGGCAAAGAAAATAGAAAAGTAATAACACGTAATAATAAAAGTAATGATAAATACACAATAATAAAAACCTGGCTATATACTCAGCGTACCAGTACTGTCAATGTGCAGGGGTACGAGGTAATTTAGGACGATATGTACTTATAACTAGGAATAGAGTGATAGATAATAAACAGTAGCAGCAGTGTATTTGGTGAACTATTTGGTTATTAACTAACTATTTCATGAACAGTCTTATGACTTGGGGGTAGAAGCTGTTCAGGATCCTGTTGGTTCCCGACTTGCTGTATCGGTACTGCTTGCCGTGCGGTAGCAGAGAGAACAGTCTATGACTTGGGTGGCTGGAGTCTTTAACATTTTTTAGGGCCTTCCTCTGACACCGCCTGGTATAGAGGTCCTGGATGGCAGGGAGCTCGGCCCTAGGGATGTACTGGTCCGTACACACTACCCTCTTTTTAAGGATCTGAGGGCCCATGCCAAATCTTTTCAGCCTCTTGAGGGGGAAGAGGTGTTTTCATGCCCTCTTCACAACTGTGTTGGTGTGTTTGGACCATGATAGATCCTTAGTGATGTGGACACAGAGGATCTTGAATCTCTCGACCCACTCTACGGCCCCGTCGATGTGAATGGGGCCGTGCTTGGCCCTCCGTTGCCTGTAGTCCACGATCAGCTCCTCTGTCTTGCTAGCATTGAGGGAGAGGTTGTCTGGTCTCTGACCTCCTCCCTATAGGCTGTCTTAACGTTGTCAGTGATCAGGCCTACCACCGTCGTGCCGTCAGCAAACATAATGATGGTGTTGTAGTCATGTGCGGCCACACAGTCGTGGGTGAACATGCAGTAGAGGAGGGGACTAAGCACTCACCCCTGAGGGGCCCCCGGTGTTGAGGGTAAGGGTGGCGGATGTGTTGTCGCTTACAGTCACCACCTGGAGGTGGCCCGTCAGGAAGTCCAGGATCCAGTTGCAGAGGGCTCATAACAACACTTAAAGGCCCTCTAAACCCCACAGTCAAAGATAAGCACATGAATGTGGGCACCTCTGTGCAAAGCAGAGCAGAAATCGAGCAGATAATGACGGTAACATGTGGTTAATAAAGAGGAGCAGCTGCTCTGGGATCTGTGAAATTGTCAAATCAGATTTAGTGTGCCGTAAGAGACAACAAGCCTGCCAAAGAGTTAGTTGAAGGCAGTAGATCTGCTTTCACATTGCTGGGGGTCCTATAATGGCACCAGAGAGGATGGCTGATGTTTTACGTGCTCCTAACCCGCCTCTACTATCCGTTCTATTGGCCAACGTGCAATCACTTGAGAATTAACTCTCCATTCGGGACATGCTACCAACGGGACATAAAAAAATGGGATATCTTATGTTTCACCGAGTTGTGGCTGAACGACGACATGGATAATATAGAGTTGGCTGGGTTTTCCATGCATCGGCAGGACAGAACAGCTTTGTCTGGTAAGACTGCGGGTGTGTGTCTATTTGTCATTAACAGCTGATGCGCAATGTGTAATATTAAGGAAGTCTTGCTCACTTTCATCTTCATCTATTTTCCACTACAAACCAGTGATGGCACTAAGACCACACTCAACAAGCTGTATAAGGCCATAAGCAAACAAGAAAAGAGTTCCAGAAGCCCCGCCCCTAATGGCCATGGACTTTAATGCAGGCACATTTTTACCAGCATGTCAACATGTGCAACCAGAGGAAAAAAAACTAACTAGACCACCTTTACTCCACACACAGAGAAACGTTCAAAGCTCTCCCTTACCCTCCATTTGGCAAGTCTGACCACAATTATATCCTCCTGATTCCTGCTTTGAAGCAAAAACTAAAGCAGGAAGTACCAGTGACTTGCTCTATACGGAAGTGGTCAGATGATGTGAATGTTACGTTACAGGACTGTTTTGCTACAGGACTGAAATATGTTCCGGGATTCATCCAATGGCACTGCTACTACTCACTGTTTATTATTTATGCATTGTCACTTTACCCCTACCTACATGAACAAATTACCTTGACTAACCTTTACCCCCGCACATTGACTCTGTACCGGTACCCCCTGTATATAGCCCTGTTATTGTTATTTTATTGTGTTGCTTTTTATTTGTTAGTTATTAGTTAGTTAGTTTATTTAATAAATATTTTCTTGAGCTGCATTGTTGGTTAAGGGCTTGTAAGTAAGTATTTCAAGGTAAGATCTAAACCAGTTGTATTCGGCGCGTGTGACAAATAAAATTTGATTTGAAATATGAATAGCCGGTTTCACTTTATAAATAGCCAGTTTCACTTTATATTTGTGATTTACTGTAAGTTTCTGATTTGGTAAAAAAAATACTCTTCATAATAATCAGTGGGATAAGGAAGATCTGTAACATTCCTGCGCTTAATGTTTTTTTAACACTTTCCCATCCTTCAACTCAACTGTAAAGTGCTTAAAAGCATTTCCCTGGAGTCCAGGGACTGGGATTTGGTAGCCTTGTATGAATCATGCTGATCTTGCAAGCTTACACAGAAAGAGAATGTAAGCTTGTGGGATCAGGATGGTTCGTAGGAGGCTAGGGCTTTGGTACAAGGTTGAAAAATGGACAATACGAAAAGTGTGAATTAAACTCCACCATTAGTCAACATTCCATAACATGTCATTATGATTGACACAACGACCACAGTAATGGATTGATTCATACTGTTCCAAGATGGCGTA
Organism: Thymallus thymallus; assembly: GCA_023634145.1. Classification (NCBI taxonomy): domain Eukaryota; kingdom Metazoa; phylum Chordata; class Actinopteri; order Salmoniformes; family Salmonidae; genus Thymallus; species Thymallus thymallus. The sequence goes on along the minus strand of CM042410.1, from coordinate 30,901,022 downwards.
ACAGTGCGGACGTATTTATTTGTTTCCGGTCTCATGTCCCGTGTAAATAGTTTGTAATTAGTCTGTCTTTCCATATATTTTACTATGCCTGCAACCCGCCTTACCCAACGTGAAACGGATCTAATATCTTTATTTCTTTACTTTTTCATAATTTAACTGAACTGCCGTCAGAAGCTAGCCTGCTAGCTAGCTTGCTAACTAGCTACTAGCCATTCTTAACCACTGCTAGTGGTCCTCACCACTGCTCTGCCTGCATCAGCCAGCTTTTCGTTCGGACAATATCGGCCAGTCTGCACAGTGCGCAACCAACCCAGCGCATATCGGATTGCATTCCCTTCCACTTCACCGGATTTCTACCGAAATCACAGGGCCTTCACACCTTCTCATCGCAGCTAGCTAGCTGCAATCGAGTGGCTGCTGTTTTTGGCTAACACCATTGTCCATATGCTACCTTGAGCTAGCCCCGAGCTAGGCCCATCTCCCAGCCAGCCGACGTGTAATGGCTCCCGGGCTACAGTACCTTTTTCAACCTGCCTGGACCTTCTGCTGTCGACACGGAGCCCCGCCGAGCCACCACGACTGGTCTGCCGACGTAATTGTCCGACGTGGTCTCAACAGGCTTTTCCTCTCCGACGTCGCCGAAAATCCATCTGCTAGCCCCGATCTGCTAGCACTCTGAACGCTGTGCCTCCCGCTCGCCTAGTGCAGCGCCCACTGAACTGCTCTCTGGCTCACCTCTTTGCTGCTAATCGGATCTTATGATTACTCGGCTACACAGCTGTAGAGCCTCAAGTTCTGCTCAACATGCCTCAGATAGCTCCTTTGTCTCAACCCCCACACATGCGGAGACCTCACCTGGCTTAACTGGTGTCTCCAGAGATGCAACCTCTCTCTTCATTACCCAACGCCTAGGTTTATCTCCACTGAACTCACATCCTATGCCCTCAATCTATTCCACCACGCCCAGAAATCTGCTAGACGTCCAATTCTTAAAGCCTTTAGCCGTACCCTTATCCTACTCCTCCTCTGTTCCTCTGGTGATGTAGAGGTAAACCCAGGTCCTGTAGCCCCCAGTACTACACCTATTCCCCAGGCGCTCTCATTTGTTGACTTCTGTAACCGTAAGAGCCTTGGTTTCTTGCATGTTAACATCAGAAGCCTCCTCCCTAAGTTTGATTTATTCACATCTTTAGCACACTCCGCCAACCCAGATGTTCTAGCTGTGTCTGAATCCTGGCTCAGAAAGGCCACCAGATATTCTGAAATTTCCATCCCCAACTACAATATTTCCTGTCAAGATAGAACTGCCAATGGAGGCAGAGTTGCAATCTACTGCAGAGATAACCTGCAGAGTTCTGTCATACTGTCCAGGTCTGTGCCCAAACAGTTTGAGCTTCTACTCTTAAAAATCCACCTTTCCAGAAATAAGTCTCTCATTGTTGCCGCCTGTTACAGACCACCCTCAGCCCCCAGCTGTGCCCTGGACTCCATATGTGAATTGATTGCCCCCCATCTATCTTCAGAGTTTGTACTGTTAGGTGACTTAAACTGGGATATGCTTAACACCCCGGCTGTCCTTCAATCTAAGATAGATGCCCTCAATCTCACACAAATTATCAAGGAACCTACCAGGTACAACCCTAAATCCGTAAACATGGGTACCATTATAGATATCATCCTGACTAACCTGCCCTCCAAATACACCTCCTCTGTTTTCAAACAGGATCTCAGCGATCACTGCCTCATTGCCTGCGTTCGTAATGGGTCTGTGGTCAAACGTCCACCCCTTATCACTGTCAAACGCTCCCTAAAACACTTCTGCGAGCAGGCCTTTCTAATCGATCTGGCCCAGGTATCCTGGAAGGATATTGACCTCATCCCGTCAGTAGAGGATGCCTGGTTGTTCTTTAAAAGTGCTTTCCTCACCATCCTAAATAAGCATGCCCCTTTCAAAAAACGTAGAACTAAGAATAGATATAGCCCTTGGTTCACCCCAGACTTGACTGCACTTGACCAACAGAAAAACATCCTGTGGCGCACTACATTAGCATCGAATAGCCCCCACGATATGAAACTTTTCAGGGAAGTCAGGAACAAATACACACCGTCAGTTAGAAAAGCAAAGGCCAGCTTTTTCAAACAGAATTTTGCATCCTGTAGTACTAACTCCAAAAAGTTCTGGGACACTGTAAAGTCCATGGAGAATAAGTTGCCCACTGCATTGAGGCTAGCAAACACTGTCACCACCGATAAATTCATGATAATCGATAATTTCAATAAGCATTTTGCTATGGCTGGCCATGCTTTCCAGCTGGCTACCCCTAACCCGACCAAAAGCTCTGTACCCCCCGCAGCAACCTGCCCAAGCCCCCCCCCCCCCCGCTTCTCCTTCAGCCAAATCCAGACAGCTGACTCAACTGGATGCAGAAATACAATTCTGTCATTGATATACAATGTGTGAGTGGCTGTGCCCATGGCTTACTAGTGGTAATCAAGCTGTAAAAGGACCCATGAATTTTAAACAATATTATTAAGCATGAGGGATTTTTCTAGGGCAATAATTCAAAGAGTTGGGGGAGAATATCCATCTAATATGGGTCCAGTCAGATTAAGCCTCCCCACACAGAGCAAAGAATATAGCCTTGCAGACAGGACTACGCAGTTCTAATCTGGCTTCAGGACCAACAATGTGTTACTGCCATTCAAATGCCCCTCATAAGATCGCTTTAATTTAAAAGGTTTGTGGTTGATCGTAATATGAAATAATTAGTAGGCGCATATTATAATAGGATATCGTTAAAGCATATTGAATTTAATTAGTTAGAGAATAACGTTGTAATACATTTCACAGGCTATGGAATGAAATTCCAATTAGAATGCACGTCCAGATTATATTAAATGGATGACTTGGAGAGTTCCTATTTACTGAGGTATGGTTTAATTACCTCTCTGAAATGGTTAAAGCGCCTAATGACTACCAACATCTTTCATAGGATTACCAGGCCACCGCTCCAATGGTACCATGAATCACTTTACTTCATCGTCTGAAACTAAGTGTACATAACACTGTGAGATTGGCTTCTGGGAACTTCTCTGACTAATGTTTTGCTTGTATTTCAAGAGAAAGACTGTTTCATTGAACTTCATAGATTAGAGGTTTTCATCACAGTGATTTACCAACCCAAATGCTTTGATACTATTTAAACTATTTTAAATCACTACCATGAACATAGACATAAAGAAACAATGTAAACACATCCAAGGAACTAGTTATCCCCACAGAACAAATAGATTGTTACCCAAATAAAAATATACATATTCTGTCCCAACAGACCAATAGATCCCTGGACATTAAACATAGTTTTTTCTTGTGTGTTTTGGCCACCCATTTAGTCACTAGAGGAGACACATCACTTCTGTGAAAAACTCATCTTCCATCCTCTTTCCACCATCATTGAATGTACATGATATTTTATGTAGAGTAATTCAGCTTCTCTTCAAATTATAATATCCCTGGACCATCAGATAGGCATCTGTGCATGTCAGCAAGGGAGTTCATTATTACTATGAAATGTGGATGGAGACCCCACACATAACTATCATTATTTACCAGTGATAGATATGCATCTTCTGGTTTAAAATGGATGTGCTTTCCATTATTAGTGCATTAGGGGAAGCCATGTACTGACCTAGGTACTAGCTAATGGTACCTCTTCTCTATTCCCACAGGTTTTAATCAATAATATCATAACTATGTGGACAAGAATAAAATAGCAAAAGGTGATGTAGCCTCTTTTATTACTGGTTATATACACCCTTGCCATGTTTTTAAGCCCTGGCCATGTTTCTGGTGTAATGTGCAGCCTATTGCACAGGGGTTTCTACTAATCCTATGTGTATGAGTGCATGGATGAGCTTCAAGTCTCCAACAATTACTCTCATGTTTGTGCTCATGTCTTCAATATACATTTTTGCTAGCAGTGTTATCCACATTACATTTTACACCTTCCTAATATTACTTATTCTGTTAACAATAGGAACATACTATTTTGGCCAATAATCACTTCCACAGATCTGTCAGTTTCTACCTGTGAACTGAACAACAGCAAATAAAAATACAGTGCATTCGGAAAGTATTCAGACCCCTTGACTTTTTCTACATTTTGTTACATTACAGCCTTGTTCTGAAATTGATTAATTGATTTTTTTGATTTTGATTTTTTTCCCTCATCAATCTACACACAATAACACATAATAACAAAGCGAAAACAGGTTTTTAGACATTTTAGCAAATCTATTACAAATAAAAAACAGATACCTTATTGATATAAGTATTCAGATCCTTTGCTATGAGACTCGAAATTGTGCTCAGGTACATCCTGTTTCCATTGATCATCCTTGAGATCTTTCTACAACTTGATTGGTGTCCACCTGTGGTAAATTCAATTGATTGGACATGATTTGGAAAGGCACACCCTTGTCTATATAAGGTCCCACAGATGACAGTGTATGTCAGAGCAAAAACCAAGCAACCAAGCAATTGTCCGTAGAGCTCCAAGAGAGGATTGTGTCAAGGCACAGATCTGGGAAGGGAACCAAAACATTTCTTAAGCATTGAAGGTCCCCAAGAATACAGTGGCCTTCATCATTCTTAAATGGAAAAGGTTTGGATCTTATTTTTGCTTTGTCATTATGGGGTGTTGTGTGTAGACCGATGAGGAAAAACACCTATTTAATCCACTTTAGAATAAGGCTGTAACGTAACAAAATGTGAAAAAATTCAAGGGGTCTGAATACTTTCTGAATGCACTGTGCATCCTGATCAGAGGCAGTATGTAGTCTGACAGGTCTGCATACAGTGGGGTCTGTCAAAAATGGCCTGCAGTGTTTCCCTATATAATTGTAAATTCATTTCTCAAATTGGATCCAGGTTGTTGAATGGGTAGAGTCATTAGTGAACAGAATGGCTTTAGGAGTAATGTGCTTGAGCAGTCATGAATCTTTATGTGGTGTTAGTGGTTATTCCTTGTTCACTGTGTAACTCACAAGGTTCCATGTGAGTTACACACTGGTTCCATCACTGCCAGGGTCAGTTCAGTAGGTAAAGTCGTCAAACTTTGCGGATAGAAATGCCATGAGTAGAGCCGACTTGATTCCTTATTCTACATGTCAAAGAGGCATGTTTGTTCTACAAAGCGTATTTCTGTCTGAACACTCCAAAACGTTCCATAACATTCGTGCCCTCCCTTATTTTTCTGTTAGCGACGTTGGGTTCAATAACTAACTGACTACTATAGGAGAAAACAAGGTTGTATGGGATTCAGTGGTAGGCCTATATTCAGCCGGCCATTACGGTTTGCAGAAGTGAAAAAAATATATATATTTGAGATCCACAGTGCTACTGTTACTGAAATACTGTATGTCTCAGTGTGTTCCCTTAATTTCATATGACCGTTGAACATTTTCTTTCAGCTTAAACAGATCATGAATATTCATGGTATGGTAAACATTTAATTCACTGTTGAATTGAATTTCACTTCCTATCAGTGTAAGAATGGTTTCCTTTGGAAGAGCATTCCCTGAGGTCTAACATCTTAAAACTCATTCTAAACCAGTGATTCTATTAGTGGTTGTTTTGCATGACATTTTGAAATGATATGGTTAATCTAGAGATGTGTCGTATGTCAAACATTCCCATTGTGAAATAGGAAAATAAAAATGATTAAAATAATATAAATGTGAGTGCTCAACAGAAACCAGTAAGAAATGTAATCAAAACTGGCCTCCCTCTGGTTTCTGTTTATGAATCATAGCTAGTTATGGGAGAGAAAGAAAAAATATACGAATTCCCAAATACATCTTCAAAGCTGCTTAAATTAATTAAAAAGACATTACAGTATGTTACAGGAGATTGGGGAATGTCCAAGGGGGCCATAGCATGCTGTTTGCCTGTGGCTAAGAAAATAAAGTGATTATGTAAGCCATCATGGAGCTGGCCTTTGCCACCACAGCTCAGGGTGGAAGTTTCCCCTGGCTGTGGTACCCATGGGTTGTGGTGCCAATAACATGTCAACCCCCTGGCCTCTGGGTTACATGCTGCGACATTAACGACAAAGTAACGGACCGCTCCGCTATGATGGCTCTCAAACTGTTCTCCCCGGAGTGAGAGCAAGAGAAAAATTACAGCAACCCTACTCCCCAAACACACAGTAAGGCACCAGACTCTAACATAATTAGCTCCTAACTTTGTCTTAGAATAAATGGAAGCAACTTTGTTCATTTCCCTAATCAGCATTTTTCTGAAAAGTCATTATTTTATAGAAACACATAGCGTGCAAAAAAGGACTGCAAGAAATAAAAGGTTGCTTGAAGAAAAATACAAAAAAAGTATAATCTCAAAGCAATACCACATCAGTACTCGCAGTACTCAATAACACATGAAAGGCCCTGTGATGGTCAAAGCTGTGTGGCACAGTAGGCTATACTCAGTTCGTCCAGTCATACTTTATTGGCCTTCAGTAAGTGATGTGTTGAAGCTCAACAGATCAACTGTGCTGTCAGAATTACTGTAGGTATCTAGATACCCTAGAGACCACATATCCAGTCAGCAACCCTTTATTTCCTCTCTCCCTAGCCCTCCCTCTGTTGACACCTCTCTGCCTGGGGTGGACAGCTGAGACCTAGAGGGTCATGGAAATGGGCCTTTGATCTGTACCTCTACCTCCACTGAAGCTCTTCAACAGAAAATAGCCTTTGTAAAGTTTATAGATGAGCCCAACTGAACAGAGTATGGCAGCCACAATGATCCAAAAAGTGTTGACTCAGCATCTCTACAGCATACTTCTCTGAAGTCCCTGACATGTCTGGCCAAAACATATCCTTTGTGTGTGTGTGTGTGTGCTGTTATTTCCAGCTGAATTAAGCTTGTGAGGTTAATTAGCTGAGGAATTTATCTCCTGACGTGACGCTTGGCATTCAGGCCAAAGAGTTCAATCTTGGTTTCATCAGACCAGAGAATTTTGTTTCTCATGGTCTGAGAGTCCTTTAGGTCCCTTTTGGCAAACTCCATGTGGGCTGTCATGTGCCTTTTACTGAGGAGTGGCTTCCACTCACGATAAAGGTCTGATTGGTGGAGTGCTGCAGACATGGTTGTCCTTCTGGAAGGTTCTCCCATCCACAGAAGAACTCTGGAGCTCTGTTAGAGTGACCATCAGGTTCTTGGTCACCTCCCTTACCAAGGCACTTCTCCCCCAATTGCTCAGATTGATGAGGAAAAACATTTTTTTTAATCAATTTTAGAATAAAGCTGTAATGTAACAAAGTGTCAAAGGTCAAGGGGTCTGAATACTTTCTGAATACACAGTGTTTGTGCAGTACTGAGGTGAACATATTATTGCAAATGCTGACACAATTGTGAGGGATAAGAAGGCTTTCATATTGTCAAAACAGATCAGTTAGTAAACGTTTCAGAGTATAACAAGCGTGTGCTTCTCCCTGATTACAGTACGAGGCCATATGGGTACTAAAGGCTCTAATGGTGATGTTAAAGAGTGTCACATTTTTTTTTACACAACCGATTACAACATCCTTTCAGCTGTGTTGTGAGTGGACATAGTAACTCTGGAAAATCATTTTTTGTGAAAATACTTTTGGAGAATGCAGATGACGTTTTCTCAAGGAAGATTGAAAATATTGTTTGGATTTATTCATGTTGTCAGCACTTGTATGATGATTTGATGAAAATAAGGAATATAACTTTTATAGAAGGACTCGTTGTGTGATGACAGCCTTTTACCCCCTGCAGAAAAACAAACTTTTGATTATTGATGATTTAATGGAAAGCACATTGGAAAGTTTGGAGGTTGAAAAGGTCTTAGTAGACACACCATATAAATCTTAGTACAAAATAATTTTGTTCAAGGTTAATCAAGTAACCTAAATGCCAATTATTTCATTTTGTTAAAAGAACCCACGTGACAATCATCAAATGTATATTTTAGGAAGACAGATAAACCCTTGTCTTTCGTGTTTCTTCATGGATAGTTTTAAAGACGCAACCCAACCTGCTTTCGGGTATTTACTTATTGACCTTAGAGCTACAACGTCGGAAGACTATTGTCTAAGATCGGGGTTGTTTTCAGGGGAGTGGCCTGTCGTGTATGTTCCTAGAAAACGTTGATCATGTCAGCTCGCATTCACAGAAACTTTCAGTTTTTGAAAATACTATTTAGGTCCACAGTAACTCAGAGGAAAGCTAATTTACAATCAGCCATCCACAGACCTCATTCTTACAATCTGTGAAATAGTTCTTAATTTACTGTGTGGGAACATACCCTTAACACAAACACAGTTCCAGAAATTAAAGAGGCAAAAATCTAATATTAAACTTATTGCTAAAAAGAATGCATCAATCAGCAGAAAAAGGAAAACCATTTGTCAGTCTGGTGGTTTTCTACCCCTACTAAGCATTGCTCTTGAAAAGTGGCTTATTTGCTTTGAAACGAAATGGAGCATGCACAGATGTTTTTGGTACCACAACAGCAGTTGGAATCCAACCCAAATACTTATATGTCGCAAATAACTTGGATTCCTCTATACGAGGCAAATTGATTATGAATGATATGGATATACATGAGAAGGCTAAGACATACTCTGCTATCTTACAAAGATTATTGACTAAAGTTAGACAGGGTAAGCATGAATCAAACAGTCTAAAACTATCAATACCAAGATCAGATGTTAATGAGGAAATTTTAGCGGTACCCAAGAGGTCTAACGTTGAAGACAAAGATGATGACGATGTCGTGATTGACATTAGGAAAAACACCCCATCAAGAAGTAAATGTACATTATATCCTAAATAGGATGTTGAAATCTAAACATGTGGCTTCATGGAGTGATAATGGTGAATACATTTTTAAAGAAAAGACGGTAAAGGGGTAAAATGTTAAATGTTAATGACAGAAGAGCTTTGGGTTGGGGTGAGTTTTTAGTGGCTATGGCTAGTGTTAATATACCATTCACAACGGGTCCAAACCAAAATGTTAGACGAAAGATTAACATGTTTAAAAATTCTCCACTTGGCTACACCCAATCAGGCTACACCCAAAACATTTAGGCAGGTGCGCTCCCGTGGTCAGAGAGATAACATTGAATAATTTTTCTGTAAATCATTATTATACATTGACATGGTTTCTTTATAGGGCTGCTACAGAATACACAATATTGTCCACATTTGTAAGAGTGCATGTTTTGAACTTTGTTTGAACTGTATTTCACACTCATGTTTTCAGAAAAGTATTGATGGACTTTGGAAAATGAATGAAATCAGGTCTATTCCCAAAACTGTCATAAAATCTTGTGATATAAATTACCAACCAATGCTCCCCAGCCTGATTGCTTGGATGTGTATTAATAATCATCATTGTAGGTATATCTATAACAGGTTGCTTAGGTACTGTAGTTTATCTTAGGACGAGGAGCGGGTCGGTCTAGGCGGCGAAGGGGGAAATCACGGAAGATGTTGGGATCCGGAATGTCCTCCACCAGAACCCAAAACCGCTCCTCTGGGCCATACCCCTCCCAGTCCACTAGATACTGGAGTCGACCCTCACAACACCAGGAGTCAAGTAGAGATCTGACAGCATATGCCGGACTGCCCTCGATGTCCAGGGTGGGTGGTGGGGTGTCGTGGGAGACAGCATCAGCTAGGGGACCAGGAACCACCGGCCTGAGAAGGGAGACCTGAAACGAGGGTGAGATACAATAGTGACTGTGCAGTTGTAAACTATGTCACCTCGTTGACCCTCCGGAGAACCTTGAACAGCCCCACAAACCGGGGGCTCAGTTTCTTGCAGGGCAGGCGAAGTGGAAGGTTCCTGGTAGACAGCCAGACACGATCCCCAGGGTGGAACACACTTCTCTTGCGCGCCAGAACCACTCATAAACCGCAGGAGTCTCGGTCTGGCCTGGAGTCCATGGAGCCAGGGCTGCCTGAAAACCCAGAACACATTGGAATGGGGTCAACCCAGTGGAAGGAATGACGCAGTGAGTTCTGAGCGTACTATGCCCATGGAAAGAAACGTGCCCACTCACCCTGCCGGTCCTGACAGTGACTCCTCAGGAACCTCTCCAGCTCCTGGTTCATCCTCTCCACCTGCCCGTTGGACTGAGGCCGGTACCCGGAAGTGAGGCTGACTGTGACCCCGTGCTTCTCCATAAAGGCTTTCAATACCAGTGATGTGAATTGGGGGCCACGGTCAGAGACGATGTCCTTCGTAAGGCCAAAGTGCCGGAAGACCTGCTGGAACAGTGACTCGGCGACCTGGAGAGCAGTAGGGAGACCAGAAAGAGGGGTGGGCCACCAGTATTTCCCAGTGATGGATTGAGTGGTGCGGGTAATACCTGGATGTCCAGAGACGACAGCTGTGTGTGGCCAGGTCAGTAACCGGTGCCTTATGCCTGTGGGAACAAAAATGCACTCAGGAGGACAGTTAGTGGATCCTCCCTCTCCAGAGCCTGGCAGATTTCCACATCTATGTCACAGACCACAGGAGCTATGACTCAGGAGGACGGGATTATAGTCGCACTCAGGACAAACTTCTGTGGATTACCCTGTCGTTGAGACAGAACTGCCCCCACGCCTACCTCAGGAGCGTCCACCTCCACCACAAAGGATATTGTGGGATCTGGATGTTTAAGCCAATTCCGTCTGGCCTCCTCGCGCAGACTATGAGGGTTTGGCTGTGGTTAGACCTTACTCCCAATAAGGGGAGTGGTAGAACCACAGTCGAATCCTCCGCTCCAGTGCCGGAGCAGTCTGCTCCACCGGTGCCCAGTCCGGGGCCAGTCGTCTGCTCCGCTCCAGTGCCGGAGCAGTCCGCTCCACCGGTGCCCAGTCCGGGGCCGGTCGTCTGCCCAGCTCCAGAACCGGAGCGACCTACCACACCGGTGCCCAGTCCGGGTCCGGTCGGTGGTACCGCTCCAGGGTCGGGGGCTCCCACACCAGGGTCCAGACAGGACTTGGTGCTTCGTGGGAGGACTGAGGGGAAAATCACCGCGCTGGGATCCGGACCGGACCGGGCGTGCAACGGAGAGGTAGGAAGGGAGCAGCCTCCACTGCCCACGTCACGTCCGAGGCCGGGGCCGGTTCCTCCACCAGCAACCGCCCCAGTACTCCGTCCTTTCCCACCTAGTATTTTGTTGAAAACATTTTTGAGAGGGGGGATTATTTGCGGCCGGGAGTCCGCACCTTAGGGGGGGGTACTGTGAGGGTTTGGCTGTGGTTAGACCTTACTCCCAATAAGGGGAGTGGTAGAACCACAGTCGAATCCTCACACCCTAACAAGGGGAATAATGATCCTCAATCAGAAACAGCTGTACAGGGTTGTTTCTGATTGGGGATTGCATTTAGGCACCACTCACAACCACCTGTGTGTGGGTCATTGTTAGGTGTATTGTTCCTCAAGTCACAGTAAGTGTTGTTTCTTGTTCATTTTCATTTTGTTGCCTCTTGTTAATATAGTTCGTTGCATTTGTTTTATTATTTAATAAAACAATGTCGAACTATCGCTGCGCTGCTCCTTGGTCTCTCTCTACACCCACTCGTGACACAGACCTCTTCTAAATAGCGTACAAAGCGCCTGCTCATTCCATTGAGAGATATCCAATTTTCCTGCTGTTTCCATTGTTTGAGTTGGTATTCTGTAACGGAGAAGCAGGTGAAACATTTAATAAAATAACAAACAAGTAACAAGACACTAACTAATGTACACAGGAATAATGCCAACGGAGGAATGAATAATAGGGAGGGACCTATAAAGGGGAGGCAATGAGGAAGGTAACTCAGGTGTGACTCATAATGAGTGCCAGGTGTGCGTAAGGATGAATCCCAGGACCGGTGGTTAGTATTCCGGCACGTCACACTCTGGAGGGGAGGAGCAGGAGTAGACGTGACAGTTTGAAGTGATTGTGTAAGCTGTGTTGTTGGCTAACTCCTCTGAACAATCACGCCTCATTAGCTCATTGATATGGATGTATCCAAATAAATGTTACTAGAAAGCTGTGAGGGCTGGGTAGTGGTGAAGCCGCTACTCCCATCAGGGGGAGTGGATTGAGCCACAACCCAGTCCTCACTTCAGTGAGGGAGGATTAATGATCCCCAATCAGAGACAGCTGTCTAGTGTTGTCTCTGATTGGGGAGAGTATTTAGCTGTCCTCCAAATCCACCTGTGTGTGGATCATTGTTTTTGTTTCAAAGTCACCGTCTGAGTAAGTGTGTTGATGTTCACATTTGTTCTTACATTTTTGTTTTGTATAGTTCGGACATAGGGTACGTTTATTTGTTAATAAATACAATGTCGAACTATCGCTACGCTGCGCCCTGGTCTGTCTCTTCACACGATCGTGACAAAAGCATTTTAAACAAATGCAAATGTGGCTACTTTGCTGTTATTCTGGCTGCACTTTATTTTTATAGATCAGCTTTAATAGTGCAGATAAATATTCCATCAATGCAATTGTCTGCATCATTTCCAATCCCAAACTATAGTTTTGGCAAGTCGGTTAGGACTACTTTGTGCATGACAAGTAATTCTTCCAACAATTGTTTACAGACATTTTATTTCACTTATAATTCACTATATCACAATTCCAGTGGGTCAGAAGTTTACATACACTAAGTTGACTGTGCCTTTAAACAGCTTGGAAAATTCCAGAAAATTATGTCATGGCTTTAGAAGCTTCTGATAGGCTAATTGACATCACTTGAGTCAATTGGAGGTGTACCTGTGGATGTATTTCAAGACCTACCTTCAAACTCAGTTTCTCTTTGCTCGACATCATGGGAAAAGCAAAATAAATCACCTTTTTTGGTTACACAATCTGTTATTTTATAGTTTTGTTCCATAGCTTTAGTTTTAAAATAATATATTTCATCAGGAGTAGTCTCTAGGATTAGTGTACTGAAGACTCAAGGTGCAGGAATTCATCAGTCACTTTTCATTCACAGGTCAACAAACTAATAAAGGAACAACAGAGATAGTGAGGGAGTCTACCAATGGTAGAGCTCTGGCAGAAAACACGTATACACTTGACAAAGCCTTACTTTCATGAGACAAAATACATTGTTATGCTCTTTACCTCCTCCACAAGCATTTCATACTGAGAAGTCAATATTGTATAAATGAAGGAAAATAATACATAGAATTACTGAATATTAGACCATTTTTCAAAGGAACAGAGTTTTTGGGGAAAGAGTAGGGTTAGTCATGTCCAGTTTTTGATTCAGGTGGTTAGTAAACTATATATAAAAAATATATAGTTTACTTGAATATAATCAGTACTTTACTCCACTTGTTCAACCAACCTGAAATAAAAAATATTAATAACAAAAAATAAGATAAACGCATAATTTATACAACTATGTGTGTAAAAACAACTACAAAGAAAAATGTGTTTAACTTACTCATGTTCATGTTTCCTTTCAAATTAAGAATTGTAAGTTCTTCCAATGAGCCATGTGGCTCATTTTTCCAGAGGATTGTGGGCAATCCATTTTTTTTTTTTTACTTTGACACATTTACACAATGTTGTATGCAAGTTTTAAGAAAGAAGGTTCAAACAGTTTGTTATTGTCAGGTCCTGAATGTGGTGATGCTGCCAGGCATCTCTAGGTTTGTCTGGGCTTGACAGAGGAGAAGTCTCTAGTGAAGTCTGTTTGTTAGAGGCAGCTGCCCTGTGTTGTCTCTAATTGGGAATCCTATTTAAGTTATTTTTTTTGTATGTTTGTGCTATGTGCACACCCGTTTGTGGTTGTGTCCTCGCCTTTGGTGTTTTGTGTTGATTCAAATAAAGGAATGTCACTATACTACTGCTCAGCGTCTCGGGTCCTTCCTAAGAGCCATGACAGTTATGCAATGAGGCATAATGGATCATGATGAATGGATATCAAAACCATCTGGCAAATTGACGTTCAATGATGAGATGACCCATTCTCACCATTAGTAAGATAATGCACGCCACTCTTGACAGAGACCATTCTTGCAGCTTTACCTCCAGATAGTGCTAGTGTAATGAGCACCGTGCTCAATAATACTGCCAAAGTGGATATCCATAGCCACGTTTAACACTAAGACACAATCAATGAAAGTAACTAATCAGAGAGATTAAGTAGATCTAATGAACAATAACAATTCTTCACAGATTTTAGCAATTTATTTATGCTGGACTTAATATATTAGTGTTTGTGAAAATCTAAAAGGTACGTATATTATATGTAAAAATACATAATGTTGGAAATACTAAAAAAGCTGAAGCATTTAGTTACCAATATGTTTTACAGAGTAGACTCACAATGCATCAACATGTGCTATCCTTGGTGTGTTGTTCCATACAGGTTGTTTCATACAATCACACTGATTGTGCATTTCCATATTCATGGAAAACAATGACAAGGTCAATGAGAATATTTTCTAACCCAGATTTTTAGTTAGAACAGAAGCCTCTCAAGCAGCACTGCTTTTCTGCCATGACCATTGTACACCATATTAAGCAAAACACAGAGAACAGAAGACATCCACTGAGTATACCAAACATTAGAAACACCTTCCTAATATTGAGTTGCAAAACCTCCCACCGCCTCTTTTGCCCTCAGAATAGCCTCAATTAGTCAGGGAATTAACTCTACAAGGTGTCGAAAGCATTCCACAGTGATGCTGGCCCATGTTGACTCCAATGCTTCCCACATTTGTCTAGTGGGCTGGATGTCCTTTGGGTGGTGGATCATTCTTGATACACACAGGAAACTGTCGAGGGGGAAAAATCCAGCAGCGTTGCAGTACTTGACACAAACTGGTGCGCCTGGAACCTACAACCATACCTTGTTCAAAGTGCTAGGTTCTGACAAAAAGAGTAAAAACTCAAACGGAGGACTAGGATAAAGATAAAACTAAGTTTATTCACCCACTGGGTCAAACAGCTGAGGAGACAAATTCATGTTTACACAAGCATATATATTTATACCCTCCTTCTAGCCTGAGTCTCCTCCTTGCACATTTAGACAGCCAATACATATTTGTTGCTAGGCAGGAACTCAGGTGGCGACTGTTCCTTCTCACTTCATCTGACCTCGGCTTGAATTCCTCACTCCTCCCTAACTCACGGCTGTCTTACCTCATCAGTGACTGAAACCAGACTGTTACCCTTCTCCTCTCCATAGGATACATGAGATTTAACAATGCATGTTCTGACAGAATGTAAACTTTCTGCACTCCCCTCTCTTACTCATTATTTCCATACACCCAGTTCTAATATGCTGAATAAGGATATTTCAAGTTAGAACCCGACAAAAGGCACGTAAATCATTCACCCTCTGAATAGCACACATACACAATCCATGTCTCAATTGTCCCAAGGCTTAAAAATCCTTATTTAACCTGTATCCTCCCCATCTAAACTGACTGACTTGCCTAGTTAAATAAAGGTTAAATAAAAATGAATAAATAAATAATGGATTTGACAAGTGACAGCAATAAGGGATCATTTCTTTCACCTAGATTCACCTGGTCAGGTTTATAAAACATATATAAATCAAACTATAGAATATATATTGATGTTTAAATTATAATGTTTTATGCTCATGACACACTACAGGACCATGGTGCTTGCATACAGAGCAGTAAGAGGAACTGCCCCTCCCTACCTTCAGGTCATGCTCAAACCCTACAGTACACCCCAACCTGAGCACTCCTTATTGCCACCTCTGGTCTCTTGTCCCTACCACCCCTACGGGAGGGCAGCTCCCTCTCAGCCCAGTCCAAGCTCTTCTCTGTCTTCGCACCCCAATGGTGGAACCAGCTTCCCCCTGAAACTAGTCCCTACCTACAGTGGGGAGAACAAGTATTTGATACACTGCTGATTTTGCAGGTTTTCCCACTTACAAAGCATGTAGAAGTCTGTAATTATTATCATAGGTACTCTTCCACTGTGAGTGACGGAATCTAAAAAAAAAATCCAGAAAATCACATTGTATGATTTTTAAGTAATTAATTTGCATTTTATTGCATGACATAAGTATTTGATACATCAGAAAAGCCGAACTTAATATTTGGTACAGAAACCTTTGTTTGCAATTACAGAGATCATACATTTCCTGTAGTTCTTGACCAGGTTTGCACACACTGCAGCAGGGATTTTGGCCCACTCCTCCATACAGATCCTTCAGGTTTCGGGGCTGTCGCTGGGCAATACAGACTTTCAGCTCCCTCCAAAGATTTTCTATTGGGTTCAGGTCTGGAGACTGGCTAGGCCACTCCAGGACCTTGAGATGCTTCTTACGGAGCCACTCCTTAGTTGCCCTGGCTGTGTGTTTCGGGTCGTTGTCAAGCTGAAAGACCCAGCCACGACCCATCTTCAATGCTCTTACTGAGGGAAGGAGGTTGTTGGCCAAGATCTCGCGATACATGGCCCCATCCATCCTCCCCTCAATACGGTGCAGGCGTCCTGTCCCCTTTGCAGAAAAGCATCCCCAAAGAATGATGTTTCCACCTCCATGCTTCACGGTTGGGATGGTTTTCGTGGGGTTGTACTCATCCTTCTTCTTCCTCCAAACACGGCGAGTGGAGTTTAGACCAAGAAGCTCTATTTTTGTCTCAGCAGACCACATGACCTTCTCCCATTCCTTCTCTGGATCATCCAGATGGTCATTGGCAAACTTCAGACTGGCCTGGACATGCGCTGGCTTGAGCAGGGGGACCTTGCGTGCGCTGCAGGATTTTAATCCATGACGGCATAGTGTGTTACTAATGGTTTTCTTTGAGACTGTGGTCCCAGCTCTCTTCAGGTCATTGACCAGGTCCTGCCGTGTAGTTCTGGTCTGATCCCTCACCTTCCTCATGATCATTGATGCCCCACGAGGTGAGATCTTGCATGGTGCCCCAGACCGAGGGAGATTGACCATCATCTTGAACTTCTTCCATTTTCTAATAATTGCGCCAACAGTTGTTGCCTTCTCACCAAGCTGCTTGCCTATTGTCCTGTAGCCCATCCCAGCCTTGTGCAGGTCTACAATTTTATCCCTGATGTCCTTACACAGCTCTCTGGCCTTGGCCATTGTGGAGAGGTTGGAGTCTGTTTGATTGAGTGTGTGGACAGGTGTCTTTTATACAGGTAACGAGTTCAAACAGGCGCAGTTAATACAGGTAATGAGTGGAGAACAGGAGGGATTCTGTGAGAGACTGAATTCTTACTGGTTGGTAGGTGATCAAATACTTATGTCATGCAATAAAATGCAAATTAATTATTTAAAAATCATACAATGTGATTTTCTGGATTTTCATCGTCTCTCACAGTTGAAGTGTACCTATGGTAAAAATTACAGACCTCTACATGCTTTGTAAGTAGGAAAACCTGCAAAATCGGCAGTGTATCAAATACTTGTTCTCCCCACTGTATCTTCTGAAAGCACCTGAAACCCTACCTCTTAAAAGAGTATATTAAATAATCCCCCTCCTTACCTCGACTCCACCCCCCCTCCCCCACCCCCCATAAAATAAAATGTTCTGAACCAACACTTGCACTTCTAGCTCTGACTTTGTTGATAACTACTTTATTGAGGAAAAGTGTACTTACTATGCATGTGATATGTGGTTTTCCCACCTAGCTATCTTAAGATGAATGCATTAACTGTAAGACTCTCTGGATAAGAGCATCTGTAAATGACTAAAATGTAAAAAGATAAATATGTAAATGTTACATACAGTACAAACCCATTCTCCTGAAAATTGGTAATGTGGTGCCTACTTCCTATTCTAGGGTGAAGGTGATTCATCAGGCAAATTCACACACTTTCTTCCGCATAGAATCGATTAATGATTTGTTAAAAATATGCATTATATTTAAAGTCAGCTTCTTTTATTCAAGGTCTGTGAACTCTAATCCCTATACGGCATGTTAAATCCTCTTATCTGCAGCTAAGTGTTGAGACTGAGGAGGTATAGTGAAGGTCCTTATCACAGGGATTTCTGCCGTGTGCACTAATTTGTACATGAAGTGGGGTATGTTGTTCTGTGAGTGAAGGGCTGGTCTGAGGGATAGACAGAAGGATTACTCATCCTGGGTGTGATGTGACTGAGGCTTGACCAGGCGTTTACGGAGAATGTGAAACTGCTAATGCTGCTAATGCTTAGGCTGTGTTGATGTGGTTGTTGGTGGGTGTTGTGAAGCAGGGTAGCAGGGTCTCCACTGTGAATTCCTTGGTGGATTGTGTGTGTGAAAGCCAAAAAATGTGCGTGGGGTTGTGTCAGCTGCTCCTCTGCATGAGATATCAGCTCAAGATCTCACCCCCAGGGCGAAGAGCACCAGAACTTGAGCATCTCACTGGCACATTGGATGAGGGTGAAGAATGGAGCACATATATTTACAGGGAAATGTCATTATCAGTGATTCGCCTAGGGACCCTCCTCCTTCTGAATGTGTGTACTCAAGGAGAGGTAATTTTAGTGTACCCTTCGTGGCTGAGGCAGGGAAAAAGAGGAATGTGATTTGAACCTGGGTGATATCGCTGGATCATTTATCACTCCAGTGCCTCTGTGGCCGGGGTTCAGTTCAGATGGCTGCATATTTCCACGGTTGTTCCACTTGCTCCTGCCGTGCGTGTGTGTCCCCAAAAGAGGTCTGCTGAAAGGAATTGTGATTTGGCTTGTAGGTAGGGACTGGGGGCTGTGAGCTCGTTCATTCTCCATAAATGGAGGGCGTGCGTGCGTGGCGGACAGGCCTAACCCTGCCAGTACCAACACCTGGTCCACTGAACTCTGTCCGCACAGATCCACATGCACGTTTTTCATTACTCCGCTTCTGCCACCGTGTGCCTGTGCACTGGAGGGAGAAATTCAAGAGTTTCTAGAAAAGTCTCAAGCACAGTTCAGGTCATGAAGCTTAAAACTTGTGTTTGGAGAAAATAGCTGTATTTTCCCTTTAGTTTTCATTTCTGTCTGCAAACCTTCTCCTGATAACGGACATTTTGTAACACAAATTATGGTGCGATTGACTTTTTGACCTTGTGCACCCCAGTCCAACTTTGAATGTTCACATTCATCTGTGTATCGTTACATATTTTTATTTAAAAGCTTGTTGCCCATGGGCCTGACATTTCAGCTGGATACATTTGAATAGAACACAAGGTCAACCAGTGGATTAATCTGTTTACTTGTGTCTAACATACATTGATTAATGGAGTGAAACAAACACTATCAGAGCAGTACCTGTATTTATCATCCATTCCATTTAGAGACAACTCTATGGACATTGGCACTGGCTCAAAGCACACTCACATCCCAAAGATTACCTTATGGCCAGAGTGTCAATGACATAGGGAAAGCTTGCCAAATACCTGTCCTGAGTAGAAATGTCTAAAAATTGAATTGAGAAAAACAGGCCTTAGTAAGAGCTTTTGTTGGGAATTCTTCAATGGATCAGTCAGATGGCCAACACTTCACTTAAATCATTATGGCATAGGACCTACACAGTGTTGTTGTAATGAGGTCATAAAAGATGCCATTAAACTGTACACAGCCACAATACTAACCAATATTTAGGTAAGCTTGTCCAATAAACGTGAGTCAGAGGGTTCAAGCTAAATCACATTTTAATATGTTGTGTTCACCTACGTATGGTGGGTCCTTGGCACATTGTAAACTTATCCTCCACATACAAAACATTTTCCATCGTTTACAGCCTTTTTATTGTAGCTTTTTAGGACATTATCACGAATGATTTTGATTTTCTATAGTGTAAACATGTTCCCACTCAATGCCAATCCTTAGCCCCCTCCCTTGCTTGAGTCCTCCGTTTCTATTCAACTGTTGCCAGCAGTAGCTCAAACATGCATGGGCCTCTGTTTGAGTCACTGTCCCTGGCCTCAGTATCGCCCCAAATGGCCTCTGACCCTTAAAAAAAGACATAGTAAGGATGACAAATAATAGTAACATTGTATTGTACAGTATGTGTAACGGCTTCTGATTAGCAGGCACACAGACTGGGAGCGAGATCCAGATGCATTTTGCCAGCCCTGATTCATCAGTGATGCTGAAGCTGATTGCCTGGGAGAGATGGTGGCTAGTGAAAGAGAAAAGAGAGGGGGAGCTACGGAGGAAAAGCGCTCAAATGAAAATGCTAACATTCATATTTCCCTGAAGGCTTTTCTTCTATAAAGAGAGTGACTTGATTTTCATTCAAATAGAACGCTAACGGTATCAGAGCTGTATTCTTCCCCCCTCTCTCCTCTCCAATGGCAACGAACCTGAGGTGATCAGGAGATGGTTTCAGGGATTCACAACCATTTCCTCAGTGAGTCGGAGACAACACCATGCATCACATTATCTCCGTTATTCACCTGTTTGTGCCTCCGCGGGTGATTTGCTTGGAAATAAAAGTTTGGAAAGGGATTTTCAGATATCCGCTAAATCTGGCCCCTCTGTACAAAAATATAAACACAACATGCAACAATTTCAACAATTTTACAGTTCATATGATTTATTCAGTGAATTGAAATAAATTCATTAGGCCCTAATCTAGGGATTTCACATGACTGGGAATACAGATATGCATCTGTTGGTTACAGATACCTTAAAATAAATGGGCCTCACAATGGGCCTCAGGATCTCATTGCGGTATTGTTGACATCAGCAAACCGCTCACCCACACAACACCATACACATGGTTGTGAGGTCAGCTGCCAGTACTGCCAAATTCTCTAAAATGACACTGAAGGCGACATGTGGCAACAGCTCTGGTGGACTTGTGTTGTGTGACAAAACTGCACATTTTAGTGGCCTTTTCTTGTCCCCAGCACAAGGTGCACCTGTGTAAAGATCATGCTGTTTAATCAGCTTATTGATATGCCACATCTGTCAGGTGGATGGATTATATTGGCAAAGCAAAAAATCACTAACAGGGAACAAATTTGTGCACACAATTTGAGAGAAATACGTTTTTGTGCGTATAGAACATTTCTGGGAACTTTCATTTCAGCTCATGAAACATAGGACCAACACTTTACATGTTGCATTTATGTTTTTGTTCAGTGTATATGACATCTCACTGTATTTCTATTTTCTATTCCAGACTGCTGAAGTAAAGCATAGATTCCACAAGCTATCCTACATACTCATAAAGGTGGTTTGTTACACATTCAATTCTTAGGTTTCATAATTTATATATATATATATATATATATATGTATATGTATGTATGTGTGATTATAATGTTGTATAGTCTAGTGTGTAATTCCCTTTTCCAATGTGTCTTACTATTTTATTCCATTAAAATACTTTTTTCTTCGGTTTAGGTACCTGACCAGCTGGTCTGTGAGTTGGAGGCTAATGCATAAACATTTTATTGGAAGCAGTAAAAACCTTTTTCATAAGATACAAAAGAGAAAAAAGTCAAGGACTTGAGGCATAACATAGCTGAATGTAGCAGTTTTTTCAATTTCATTGAGGTCACGTCAATCATCTCGCTGGAGTTCCACCTTGAGTGTAGACTTCTTTGCCTCTCTCTCTGCTTGCTGCATGAAGAAAAGCAAAAACACATTCAATGAAGAAAGCACTACAGTACCACCTCTCTCTCTCTCTCTCTCTCTCTCTCTTCGTTTACCCTTCTTTCTCATAGCATGTGGGGTCCAAGTGACAGGCAGGCATTTGTGTAGTGATGATTAAATGAAGGCATTAAGAAGTCAAACTATGGCATCATTTCACAATAAAGATTTACAACTGTTACACATAGGCTGCGTTCACACTAGCAGCCCAATTCTGATCTTTTTTTCACTGATTGGTCTCATCTGATGTGAAAAGATCTGGCGTGATTCATCCAAAAAACTGTTAGTGGAAAAAATATCAGAATTTTGTCTGTCAGTGTAAATACAGCCATAATTAGCTAAACTATTGATTTTGAACAATCATCAAAGCGATAATCGTCAACAAAATGTTAACGGTTGTCACAAACGCGGTTTTCAAAACCAACAGAAAGGTATTTGGCAATGTTCATATTGCATACCATTTTTAGTACAGCAAACAAGGACAATACTTTGTTTATCTGCAAGTCTAAGTGTCATTTTTAATCTCTGTTTACCAATATCGTCCAGCACAATACAGGCCACACATACCCATCCCAGTATTTTCTTCTCTGTTTAAAATGATTTATTTTTCTGCAGTGGCCAACACTCTGTGATAATCAATTTGATATTGCATAAAGGTCATTTGATCCTATTTAAACAAGTGGAAAACTCTGATTAATATTTCATACATGCATTGATTCTCTTTGACCTTTACATTGCAGAGCGGGTCAATTATCTTGTGGAGAAAATAGCAAATTAAAGCATTCCTTCTGTTCTATTAATGATTTAACTGCAACATTTATCATAGTTACCAGGATGGGAATAAAAAATGGAGATAGGAGCACCATTATTCTACTGGGCTTCCTTACTACATGGTATGATAACAATGAGTTGCTTTGTTTACTTGTAGCTAATTCCAGTGTATCTAATGCATGGTGTCAGGCTTCTCATCTAACTGTTCTATTATTAAGAAAAGCATGCATGTGCATGTAGCTATATGTCACATAGGCAATTTAATCAACACAGACAATTTGCTGCTTCTTATCATTTCCACAAAATTAAACAACTATCAACAGCCAGGTGGAAAGCTATTTGAAAAGAGCACATCCTGTACATCCAGTACCTAATCTAAAGCATCCACCCCATACTATTTTAGGAGGACTTTTACATGAAGAGCTGATACATGTTTCATTAGTATACCCCCAGTCTGTACTAAAGCATCCCCATAATGTCCACCCCTCAGTTCCACAGCAACAAAGCAGCCCTGCCTAGGATGTCCTGGAGTAATCCTTAGACATACCACCACACTCATTACCAAACTCCTATTGCAGACTGCTTTGAATAATCTCTCATTATTTATGAATAGTCTGATATTCAAGCTTAACCATCATTTGATTTATGACTAAAGCTATGGTGGAATAGAAAGCTAATTAGGTGGAATCCCCATACAATCTATACACATTAATTCATCACCCAGACTCAAACATGATGGCATGCATTGGTGTAATACTCAACTGTAATGGAAATCAGACACAGTACCAGGTGTGTCATTTATTTTCTTTAGATGTTATTGTGATACTGTATATTTACCTCACACGCGTGTATACCTATCGAGAATAAATAAACACAATTCAACTTCGAATTGCTGTATTTCTATCAACATTTATCTGCCTTATATAGCAAGCTACATAATACCACCATTTAACATGCTATAATACCACCATACTGAAAGCCAACAGTACTATGCAGCATTACCTTTCACGATGCATTATACAAGTTGGCTTTATGTCAAGTGCTACCCTTGATACTTGTACTGCATTAGTGTCATGGTAGGCTTTGGCTGCTGACATCTGTAAAACAGCAATGTATTATTCCCTTCAAGAGTGTGAACATTCTTGGCATTCAGAACTCCCAGTATTGACTAAAAGGTTAGCCCCTAGAAAAAAGTGAATCTCAGCTGTTGACAGATATCTAGGGCTCAATTCAGTCTTTATTGTGGAAGTTCAGCTCTATGGCGTGATTGAAATGTAAAGGTAATTTCTGATTGAGCCATATGCAGCGTTAACCGCGAATACAGTCTCCACGAATGCGGGAACATTGCCTTTAAATTTATATCGCACTGTTGCGCAGAACTCCTGCAATACGGATTGAATCAAGTCCCTAGTCATAAGTTCAAGGTATTGTGTGCACATGCAGCAGACTCTAAAGGTGTGAGGTTTTATTGGACATTTTGTGAAATATCACTGCAGCCCAAACTTTGCAGGGAAAACAAAGCTGAAGATTTTGCAGGTATTCAGATTTCTTATCACAAGGTGTCTAGTCATGTTCATAACTCTTTCTCGGCTGTAATATCATACAGTACCCTACATTGTGATCTTGGTATTATGAGTGCTCTTTATATTATGAGTACTGTGACAGCAAAACATTTTAGAATATCCATGCAAATGGACCAATAAAGCATTGTGTATTGTGTTGTATTATCGTTCATCACCATGTGTGCTCAGGGCAAACAAATAATAATTCATTTAAAATAATGAAATGAGGGAAGCAGGAAAAGATCCATGAACTCTTGGAACCAAAGGTGCAAAATTACAAATGAAAAATGTAACGCTAAACCACTTGACTAAGACAATCTGTTATGATTCACAAAATTAACCATGTTGTAAAACTGCTAACATAAAACAAATGTGTCAAAAGTAAATGGATTCTGAACTAGATTTTGCATGTCTGTTGTAAGACTTAGCCACATAGGCAGTATTGATTTACTATATATATAGTAGTATAGTATATGTACAGTATACTGTATTTAGTATGTTTTTCAGATATTATACTTTAATGTGGAGTTACTCTAAAAACATTTTGTTGTACCCCCATTGGTGACAACATACCATCTGTTCCTCTGTTTCCACAAAACGAGTGTGGTGTTATCTCCTGCCAGTAATCTACGGCAGGTACGAGTGTAGAAACATGTTTACCACTCTCCATGTTCAACAGGAAAGATATTTAGCCTTCTACTAGCAGGCTACAGTGGAAGAGTTCAGAAAAGAGCAGCAACTCTGAGTCATGCTATTTAAAAACCATTAGGAAAGTCACACAAACATGAAATAAAAAGAGGAAAAGTACTATAGGTAATTTCACCTTTTGGTGTGCTCTTGGATATCCTGTTATTAGATGAATAACAGTGGCGGTCGTGCAGTTTAAGATGAGGGAGGACAATATGATTGTTTTTATGAGCATGGCCTTATTTCTATTACAGCATATTGGATGACTGTCATTCATATTCCATTCACCCAGCTCAATGTAACATCGATAGGTTTAGGCTACTTACATGATACTCTAATTTGCATATACCCATCATGAGGTTGCTAAAAACCCAACCTATGAATTCATGTTTACAACGTAGGTGCACAGGTCGAGAGACATTTTAGTAATCAACGTGGCAGACATTGACACATTCAATATCGCCTTTCACAGTCTTGCTTGCATCTAGCTGATCTAGGTGTAATCATTCGTCCAAGAGTTGCACACGAGAGTTTCTATTGGACAAATTCAGGTATGTTAATCCTCATTTTTGTTCCATTTGCTTCTGTTTATGAAACATTTTTCAACAGAATCAGCGGAATGAATAAACCCCTGATCACACGCAAACACAGTTCACTTTCAAAGCAGGCAGATTGTTGTATAATTCCTTATTGCATCTACGCGCTCTCCTCCTCTCAACTTTTTCCTTTGCTTGTGGACTTCAGTGCACAACACATCAGCTGTCTGTGACCAGGCGAACGTTCATATTATAACCGCTAACCACTACACACAGCCTACATCATTGTCACCATTATTAGCTAACGTCAAGTCAACAACATAGCTTCTATAACTAACGCGTTAGTAAACCCGCTACAATCATGCAGTACAGTGTACAGTTACCAAACAGTTGAGCAGTTACACCGGCGGGACCTGCTGGCAATAAATTAATAAAACCAAAAGTTTGACTTGGAACAGTTCCAATGTTGGAAAGCCATAGCCAGCTAGGTAACATAGCATCCCTCTCTGTTTGAGCCGGGTGTTTGAGTAGGCTAAACTACCTAGCTGCATTGATAAGCTAAGTAAGTGAAAGTGAAAAAAATATAAAATCTCTCTCTCTCTCATTTTTTAAGAAATGAATTGGTTCAAAACTGTGTAACTACTGTCTTTCTCTCTCTTTGAGTCAACTACTCACCACATTTTATGCATTGCAGTGCTAGCTAGCTGTAGCGTAGGCTTTCAGTACCAGATTAATTATCTGGCAACATGCCAGTTCATGCTGCAAGAGCTCTGATATGTTTGAGGATGCCCTCCGGAAGTTGTTATAATTACTGTTTAAGTCTAGGGAAGGGGGTGAGAACCATGAGCCTCCTAGGTTTTGTATTGAAGTCAATGTACCCAGTGGAAGACGGAAACTAGCTGTCCTCTCCTCTGGCTACATCATGTTGCTACCTTACAGAGTGCTGTTGAGTGTGTTTTTAATCAATTATTTGGTGACGTGAATTTATTTAGCAGTTTTATCTAAAAAGGATATGTTTTCACTTTTAAACATTTTCTGAAATTGGCTGAGGAGGATGGTCCTCCCCTTCTTCCTCTGAGGAGCCTCCACTGATGAAAACACAGATTCAATTAAAGAGACTGTAAAATACACGTGGGTTGCATACTAATCTATACATGAGTCTGTGCTTTCGGGTTTACGCTGTTCTCTTTCAGCCCTTAAATCATGTTTTCAGGTTCTGAGACTTTTCTGTGGCTTGTTAAGTTTGGTAATTGCTTGGGGCCATGATTGCATCTCCCATCGGGCTTCTCTGGAGCTTAGCTGGCCTGAATTACAAAATCTCACCTGGCTCACAGACCGAGATAATTAGAGGACTCACAGAGTCACAGCGAGGAGTCAGCTAATGACAGCACACCGGTGCTGCACTGATTTTAGTGCGCCCCTCCACTCTGTACTCTGGGCCATTCAGATTCACTGTCAGTGCAAGGCAATGTCTAACCCGTCATAATAATAATTTAATCATATTCCTCGCACCACCATGTTGTATCTGTAGCCCCAACTTTAGTGCACCTATCTATTCATAGCCTTTATGGGTAAATGTCTGTCCTATATACACCTTGGAACATTAGATGTGAAATCAGTGGTGGTTAATAATACAGTTGGATGAGTGTCATGGCAGTCTGCAGTGCATCTGTATTTACAGGCCACACAGTGAGGGCAGGACGACAAGTCAGTGCATGGGGACGCAGCCAGCTACCAGACAGGAATGATGCAGAGTGGACAAAATGACTGAGGTTTCTAGCAAACAGTGTCTTACTCCTTCTTCCTCTCTCTCTCTCTCTCTCTCTGTACCTCCTGCCAAGCAACTGACTGTGAACGCCTGCTTGCATTATGTTGGATATTTTAATTACATTCTGCACAACTTGTTTGCTCCATCTACTGGTGGACAGTTCTCATATGCCGGATTTCCTCTACCTAAAAGGACACTACAATACGGATTGTTATAGATAACTAAACATGAATGTCAGTTGTTTCAAGGTATAAAATCAGGCTTTTGGCTACAATAAAATAAACACATTGAATTACTTAGACATGGTATACCTTATTGTAGTTAAATAAATAAAAAAGATTTGCTGAATGCATGTGTTTTATCGTATGAGGTCGTATATTGTGGTTGTCATGACAGAGAGCAATGCTTTCAGAACTGATTTATTTTATGTAGACATACTTGAACAGTTCATCAGCTGAAGCACAATGATGTGTGTAATTGTAAAACATTTCTGGGTTTAGAAATATATGAGACAAAAAATGGAACACGATCAATAGGCTATGTTAGAGTGACCCAGTAGATGATACAGCAATCATCGTATGAAGATTGGTCGAATTCTCCAAGATATTGGACTTCTGTACTTTCACAGTAAAACTGGAATCCATACTGCAACCACAACTGCTTGATTCTGTATGGGAATGCTCATCCCATCACTACCCCTGTTGCAAACAATAGGTTGACCACAACATCACTTAGCAGAAAACTTCAGTTGATTTTCATACACTTTCAGAATTCCTGCATGCACTTGGAAGTAAAACTTGAAAATGGAACAGTACAAAATGTAACGTAATAGTCCCATAGTGACTGGATGTTCTCATTCTCTTCCAAAATCAATAAGGCTTTTATGGATGGCAAGAAAAAACAAAGTTGTTTGTTTCACACACCTACACTTCTGCTACATGTGCGTCAAAGTAAAGTGTTCGTTTACACAAGGTCACACGTAGACCTTCATGTACTGTAAGTATTGATGTGCTTTATTTTATGCAATAGAAAGCAATCAAGGAAGAAAGAAAGCAAGAAAGAAAGTATTTGAGATGTGTTAGCTGTGAAGATACACAATGGGATCCTGCTCTGTGAACACTGCCATCCCAGGCTCTTATGTAGAACACGAGACATCGAAAGTCTTACAGTGATAGTTTGATCTCTCTTTATGAAGAATGAGTGTCAAACCTAGCAGCTCCTCTCAGAGTAAGCAGTGACTGCCGCTTACGGCTCTCTAAATCACAATCTGGAGATTTATTCATCTGTCCTTGATGAACACATTTTGCCTCAAAAGAATAAAACCATATTAATGGCAAATTCAAGAGGAGTAAACAGCTAGGTTATTGCATTTTCATTACGTACTAAAGCAGCAGTCTATGTGTGTGTGTCTGTGCGCGTGTGTGTGTGTTTCGTTTCCTTGTGCTAAAGCAAATTGCCTTCTTTGAGGGGATCTGTGAGAGTTTTGGGAGTGTGGCGCGGATCACATTGTGTAAAAGGATGTGTAATGAGTTACATGCTTGTGAAATCATAAACAGCATGGAGCTGCCTGAAGCCCACAAACCCTCTCAGGCATTTGGCGCTGCACTATAATGCTCCAATATCCCCCAGATGGATTGCATGCAAACCACACTAACTCCTGTCTCCTTTTGCCAGTGGAGTTTGTTGTATTGTTGTTGAGCATGTGTGTGTTAGTGATGCGCGCAGGTTGACTCATAACCCGCGGTCCCCGCGGTTATGTACAGTACACCGGGCGACTGGGTTTAGGGTCATGAAATATTGTGTGGATGAAGGGCGGGTGGGTTGAATGAAGAGAAAACAATGCATACATGTATAATTACTCTGCAAATCATGTCTATAGACTACATTGAGGTTTTTCTTTCAATGCAGTCTATAGACAGGTAATATAGTTTTCATGCATCTAATTTACCTATTTCAAAGCGGCGCCAGCGGCAGCCCACCTTGGCCTCCTCACCTAATTGGCTTTCAAATAAAAAAAGTTAGGTGAATCAGGTCGGACACGGATCGAGAGAGAGTACGTTGCTCAAGATGGATAAAGAAAAGAAAAGAACAAGGGCTAGGCACATAAACGCTGCAAAAAAATACTGATCAAGTTTGTGCCAAATTACTGAAGATAACCACATCAGCAAAGCTACTACCTCGTCCTTAACTGAAGAAACACCATATACAGGTGAAAGCTAGTAGGCCTACTTATGCTATAGCCAGCACTAGCAGCCTCCCAGTCCCGACAGAGATCTCACTACCCAGGCCCGGCAATGACAGTGGCCTTGCTCTTCCTCTTCTTCCTCCACTCAAGAATATTAACAGTTCCTCTAGTGAGAGTGCCGGCCCTCCTTCTCCAATCTCATCTCCCAGAAAACCAAGCTGATGACTGCCAGAGACCAAGTGCACTCATTAGAGTGACCCCCCTTCTGTGAACACTGGTAAGGCTATGAGTGATGAGATGGATAGCAGAGTGAAGTCTGAATTCCAATGTGTAATATAAATAGGCTACCAGCTAAATACTGCATATAGCTATAGATAGGCTAGTAGGCTAGACTGCATTGTCTGCATAATGAAACAATCCCTAGTAAGCTATTGTTTTGACAATGTAATAATTGTATTATTTGGCATCAATAGACTGGTTTTTACACAGCACAAACTTTCTATCCAAGCTGCCAGAGAGTGCGAGGACGCCTAAGGTAAGCTTACAGGACAGTTGTATATAAAAAATGATATGTATTGGTTTCTGATTAGTATGCTGTTGCATCGAAAATGTATTTTACAATCTTCAATGTATGAATGTCCCACTTTAATGTATCCATTGATGCAAAGCTATAGGCTACTAGAGGCACTAGTACCACATCATCTGAAAGCCTATCGATAGGCAGCCGTGTAGACGTCGGTAGTCTATACTTTGTGAGTAGCTGACACATTAGAAAGGTTTTTAGGGGGGGGTTAACAAGCTTAAACTGTGTGGGAACAGTGGACAAACATCTATATGCTGGAAAGCCTAGATCAGCTGTCTGGCTTATTCAAAAAGCACAACATTACCAACAGTTACAGATACTGAGGACGGTTCCCTGGTCACTTGGAATTAATAACCATGTCCATACATTGAATTACATCCCTACCCTTTCCTATAAAAATATACCCCCAATATAAGAAGATCCATAGGGTAACTCGGTCCTCATTTGGATGGAGAGAGATACCAAAGCAACCTCCATCGCTTTAGAGAAGGTCATTAACATGATCATTAGAAACAACATGTGTGCCGTATTTTCTAATGGAGTCTCTTTAATCTTGTTATTAGTCACTCAATTAATGAGGGGAAGTAGACTAATGCTTTAGTTGAAAAGGGCCCACAGCTGGGTCCCCACCCAGTCCCAGGGAGGAAGCAGGGCAGCCAGGTACAGCCATGGCCTATCCCCACTCTGTGGCTCTGGGGCCTTCTCAGAGAGAGGAAAGAAGAGCTTTCCTCTCTCTGGGTGGCCCTGGTGACTGGAGGCCTGATGGAGCGTATGAGAGATAGGCTGCTCATAGTGCTGCTGTCTCAATACATCACCAAAAAGGTCTCTCACATTTCCTCCAATATTGACAAATCTTTGCTGAATATCTAGGCATCCATACACATCTGGATACAGACTGAAAAGTAGGTTTTACTGTATTCTTTGCCAGTCAAAGACACTTCTCATTCAAATCAAACCCATGAAGAGACACTTGGTAGCTTACGACATACACAGAATATTGGAGTCCATCAGATGAAGCCCTCATAATGTGATATTGTATACAATTTGTCACAACAAGTTGGGAGCAAAGATCAACATTCTTTTAGCACCAAACCCCTCTGCCTGCCTGCTCTGGTATTCCGTGGTAATGCAAGCCAATTTATGGCTATGTTAAATCTTAGTTTTATGAAGCAATCTGCAACGGTAGCATGACAAATTTTCACACGTTACCCGAATCACAAATGTCTCAAAGATGGCATCTCTCATTCTGTGAGCACCCATCAATGTTCAGGCAGACTCAGTAGTGGCAGGTGTCTGACACAACACATTACCGCAGTGGGGGGGGCGGAGGGGAGAGACTGAGGCGGCACCGATCCACCCTTGGTTGTGCCGACACTGCCAACATGTTTATTTATCCCTGCTTCTGATTTTTGTGCACCTGCTGATATTCCTGTGTGTAGCCTATCTAAAAGAACAGCTCAGTACTCTTGTCATTGCCTCTGGAAACATATAAAAGCTACTTTTCATCTTCAATTTCTCCCCCATTACGTTTTCTTCCGACATGGTGTATATCCTATTACACACTAAGGAGCCTTTTCTTCCTTTCCGGCTCCTTCTCTGTTGTTTGAATGGTTATTTGCTAAGCTGGAAGAGAGAGGAAAAACAACCATTCAGGTAAACCAACACGCTGAAGAGAAAAGTATTTTCAAAGCCTAGCTTGGCCGGAGGGAAGCGGCTTGCCAGTGTCATTTCTGCAACGTGTTTTACCTGCAGGCATACTCTTACTCCCGTCTGTTCCATTCAGTGGGATTCACCACCTCAAGCTTCTTGTCGAAATTCCCGAAAACCAGGCAGCCTCCAAACTGGCTTGGTAGTACAAAATGGTGGGCAACTGCAGCTGTTGTTTGAAGGCCAATAAGCCCATCTAAACAGACACCTTGATCAATACGAAGAATATGGACTTATGCCAGAACACGTCTTCAAAGTTCTGTGACTGAAAGACCCGATGGAATTGTGTGTTGACATACTTACAGAAGTAGTTATGTTCATGGCAGAACATACTGTCTTGGGCCTGTTGTCCCACTGTCTGTTACTGTAATCCATATAAAATGGTTATAAAATAATAGCAACAAAGGAGAGATCTTGGGATCGGTCAACTCCCACAATGACTGACATGTTGTTACTTTATGGCTCTCAAAAGGAAGGCCTCTCAGCATTTTCTTATTACCAATGGAGTGTATAGAAAACAAAGGTTGATTGACTCTTGATTGAACTAAATAACAGCTGATGCCCACACCTAGGGGAGATTTCCATTGATCTGCCCTTATATCACTATAACTGCATCAGACTGAAGGATAGATTCAGAAGTGCAAATACAACACATATCAGTAGTCTGTTTTGTTCTTTGCTTGTTCCTAACCACATAAAGCATGATGCATAAAAAATAAACCCTGTCCCTTATCCTTTATTCCACAGCCTTGGATGTAGAGCCTCAGACTCTTTGCTTAACACTACCTGACAATTCGGTTGACATCTCAAAGAGTTCTTTAATATATTCTTAAACCTTTTGGCATCTCTTTCCTGCACCAAATCTCATGAATAAGGCATAGGACCCAGTCAGCAAGTGCGCGGGAGGAGAGGCGGCGAGGTCCCATCCATCACTGTCACTGAGCTGCCTCTCTGGCGAGCTGCGTTCGCTCAGCCAGTGATCGCCATACACACACACACACACACACACACACACACACACACACACACACACGCTCCTGTCAGTAAACAGGTAGGAGAGCGGGTAGGGCTTGGGGAGGGTGGAGGAGTGTGTGCGTTGGGAAGGGGGGTTGCTCAGGCATTTAGCGGGCATAAATCTTGAGGAATCATTGAGGGATCTGAAGCAGGCCACCCACTGTTCTGCTCCACGTTTGAGAGAGACAGACCTCACCGTGCATAGGGATATGGAGATAAAAACACTGCTGCTTCAGGTATCCTCCACCCACTCTCCTCTCCTTACCCTGCTGATTGTATATGGTGGGTTTTAGTGATTAAGTGTGTGTGTGTGTGTATGTATGTGAAAGAGGAAGAAAGCAACCTGATCTCATAGACTAGACATAACATAGTAAACGAAAATCTGGGACACTCAAATGATTACGATTTGATGGCGCTAGTGTCAAGCGCACATTAGTTTGCAATTTCGTAACTGGTGCACTAGAATTTTCCAGCCCTAATGCCAGGTTAGGCAATTTACCTGTCTAACGTCAGCACCCTTAAAAACATGATCCAAACTGCTAGTTTATCCAGCGCTGGTAGGGATATTTAAGATCAACCAAAAACTGGTTTTAGCGTTAACGCAGTTCGTTATGGCATGAATATTGACAGCGGAAACACAGCCTATCCAGCTGTGACGCACACTGCCCATATTTGTGTCTGTAGACTTCGTATTTAGAAACATAAATCCCATTTAGCTTTATTTGGTTAAAAACCAAGCATAGCCTCCCCATCCTCGCAATGAAGTCTGTTTTATTTTTGTTCTGCCCAATATAATCAAGTAGGCTAGTCAAGACCATCGATAAACTGTTTGGCTCATGAGACCTCTTGGAAATAAATCTTTATCACCAAAGCTTTATTAAAACATTAATTTTGAGAGGAACAAAACAGTGAGCATTCCCTTTTTATCTATGTATTGTAGGCAGGCCTACATTATTTTAGTAATGCTTTGGATGTGTGTAGAAAACCTTCCATGCCCATCATGAAACAAGAGATGAGAACCTGCTGAACCTCGTATTTAGAAGTTTTTTTTAGAAGTTAATTAAAAGTTAATTGTTTCTTTTCCGTTTCATATTTTTTTTACTCAAGCCCTCCATAAGCTACCCATACCCTAGGGTTTTATGGTGAGAATGTCCGTGGCACCCATGTACTGCAACTTCTGGAGAAGTGTGAATTCAATCTGTAAGATGGTTCCAACATGTAAGACATTATATTTGGGAGCAGTATAACGGCGAGTGGATATTCTCTCTTGGATATTTTTCCAGCTACAGTGAAAAGTGTGGATGTGCGTAAAACCATCCATAGTCTATGTTGTTTTAATATTACATGCCCACGGGAAGCAATTAGGGCACCTGTAAGTGTATTTAGACATAGCCTTGTTTAAAACAAGCTGTTTCACTTGTTTCGAATTTATTAGAATAATTTGCACTCTTTCTAGGCCTTATTAATAATGAATGTAATGTTGCTTATTGACAACATTTGGCATGTCCATGCTCAGCCATAATGCAATGTACAGTAGACCTAGCTCCTATATCAGTGTGAATGCTACGTACTGTACTTACACATTGAAGCCATGCAATTACTTAGGAGAATGTGGACTGCAAACAGGTTCAAGTTAGCATATTTAGCTAAGATAGGATAGGTCTACATTTTATTATTTAGTTTCTGTAAGCTGTTTAACAAACTAGAATGGACTAACATTGGAATTTGAGTTGATTTCAAGGCAATACATAAATTACCATAAATACACAACTTCAAGCAACCACATATTTAGCTATGGAGCAGGTTCTGATTGGCCAGTGAGGGGCCAATCCTCAACACACCCACAACTTGTTTATTCATCAAAACCTAGCCCTTTCACGCCAACGCCAGCAAATGCACTGATCATTGTGGTTGTGAAAATATACAAATATTTCCGACACACCCCCGAACCTATAGCTCTACCGCCAGTGCTTAGATTGACCATTGCGTTAGGTTTGTTAAAATAGAGTCCAGAAGGTACCTTAAGGCAAAAAACAAAAACAGGGTGGAGGCCTGAGGTATTCATTGTTTGGATGATAGTGGTGGACACAAGGCTTTGTTTGTGTCTCAGTGTTGTGTAAGCAACTGACATTTTATCTATTGTTTAATCTATGCAAACAAGTTAACAAAACGCAGCCTTTCTTTTTTTATGTGACAATGCCAAGGCCAGAAACCGTGACTGCTGTAACACAAATAGCTACAGCAGTGTCATATCACACCTTTTACCCCCTGGCTTCATCCTCTGTTCCCCCTCTTCCTTCCTACCTCAACTCTAAATGCACCAATCCTCCGCTGACTTACTCCTCTTCCCCTAGCCTGTCACCTCCTCCCTGACTGGCTGTCTATCTCGCCATGCCTGGTCTTGCCCTGCCTCCCTCTTCTCCCCCTCTCCTGACCCCCTACTCCTTACTGTACACCTCTCACTCCTCGAACCCAGGACCTCTGCCTTGCATGCCCTGCTGAAGTGTCTTTCCAGTTGGCACCACGCGAAAAGCCAGTTATTCGCTGAATGAGTAATACGTTTCACACATGTGCTACATTCACCCCTCAAACTTACCAAACAGCGACCCCAGAGTTTAGCTGAGCACAACTGTAGATCCGAGTCACTAGGCACCACTGTAAAGGACGTCACGCTGCTTGCTTAGCGAGTACCACTTCCTCCTGATTTGTGACTCACACGAGGCTCAAACCTCTGCCTTGCTAGCACATGTGACCACCCTCCAGTTGGTGTCACGCGAAAAGCTAGCTATTCACTGGTGCAAGTGGGGACACTTCAGGCTTATTTTTATTTTTTATTTAACGTTTATTTTACTAGGCAAGTCACTTAAGAACAAATTCTCTTTTACAATGATGGCCTACCCCAGCCAAACCCTCCCCTAACCCGAACGACGCTTGGCCAATTGTGCGCCCCCTATGGGACTCCCAATCACGGCCGGTTGTGATACAGCACATGATCGAACTAGGGTCTGTAGTGACGCCTCTAGCACTTATGAGTAGGTTTCACACAACTCCATGTGCTACACTGGCAAATGAACAAAAATGGCCACAACACCACATTACAGGCGTTGTGTGATGGTACTCATTTTACACAGGTTCTGTTCTGCCATTTTGCTTTCATTTACTCACTGTGTTTCTGTACTGCAGCAGGACTCTGCTGCACCTATGAATGAAGAGCAAAACACCACCTGGATAAAGAAAACTACTAAAACACCGCCTAGAGAGAGAACTACTGTTTTGGTTTCGCTTAAAAAATGTTGCTTTATAGAGAGAGAGTTGTTTTCAAAAGTGATGTGTAACACAGATACCACTAGTCACATATTGGTGGAAGATGGAGGACTAACCATTTTCTAACCTAATGTGAAAGAAACCGAATGATGACAATTGTTTTTCTGTAAAGGCTTGCACTGTAACACAATGTAATTTTGAATTGTATCCCTCATCTCTCACAATCCATTCCAAAATCACACCAGGTTCTGGCAACCCTTTCCATTAACAAAGAACTCATAAAAACACAATAAAAAAATCCAAGGCGAACCCACTCATGATAATGTTCTCTTCTTTAATGTCTCCATTTGGGTCGTAATAAGTCAATGTTGCAGTGGTTTGGCTGTGAGTTGCTGGAGGTGATGTTGAAGGAGTCGTGGGGCTGAGAAAGCGGGCATGTTATTGGCGTGAACCACAGATCATTAGCGAGCGAGTGCTAGCCTGTGTGGGTGGCTAATGGATGGTTGGATGAATGGGAGGAGGCACAGCTCACAGCGTGTGCATCTAAATAGACAAACTTCCACAATACCTCCTTTACTCCATCGGCTCTGATGTGACAAAACTGGAACGGTGAAAGCAAAGACACAGTAGTTGTCCACCATGATGCTTTCACCTGTCCTGTGTTTTCACATCATTGCAGAGGAAGGAGAGGAATTCACTTTATTGAGATGCAATAGTGTCTGTGTCTTGAAATGCCCTCTGCCAGGTATGATTTAACCTGTAATAGGTTGGCTGTAATAATTAGCATCTTTGGTTGGAGGCAGGCAGGGATTTGTGTATCGAGACGGTTGGATAGGGAGTATCAGAAACTCTATAAAATGTTTACTACTATACTACCTAGAAAACTGGTTGCTTCCTCACAAAAATCCCTATCAAATTTTTATCAGATTTTTCAAAAATGTTTTTAGATATAAAATAGGTGTTGAATGTAACTTGTTCTGTCACAAATAATATGTGGACTGTATGTGGGTGAGTTTTGCTCCAGGCTCAGTCATGAGGATCCTGCAGGCAGTGATCTGATGGCATTTCCCAGTAGGTGACTCCATCACGGCGTCTCAGTCCAACAGCATGGCAACCTTTAATGCTCTTCACTCACCCACTGTGACAAAACACTAATGGTGTTCAATCACTTCAGCTGAATTTATGTAATGTTCAGAGTCTTGTCAGAGAGAATTATGTTTAAAATGATCTGAAGAGATATGATGACGTTTTGATTATTAAGTACCGTAGTTGATGCAAATTAATGAGTGCTTCTAGAAATATATTTAACTTTCAAAGTAGCCCATAATGACAACATACACTGATTTTCTGATGACACTGAAGTACAATTTATTACACATCATTGATTGAGAATGAGCTTTCATGAGTGCATTGAAATGCAAGGGAGGAAGAACAACATAAAAACTATCATGAAGCACAAACTTCTTCAAAAGTTCTAGTGTCAATGACAGTGCTAAATTTGGATTCAACAGCATAGTGCATTGTGTCACATCTTTGTGTTCATAAACAAACTGGTCTCAGAGCATTTTGTATTATTCTGTACGTACAGCTGAGATACTCCTTAGTATGATATGTATTAATTTGTGGATGCCCATCGCCCATTTCGTATAATATTTTGTATAGTATTATATGTTACGAATTTGATAAATGTACAATATGTTACGGATTCTAGCTAGGTGGCTAATGTTAGCTAGCTAGGCTAGGAGTTAGGGTTAAGTTTAGGAGTTGGCTTAAAGGGTTAAGGTTAGGATTATGGTTAGGGGAAGGGTTAGGATTACAGGAAGGGTTAGCTAACATTAAGTAGTTGCTAATTAGCTAAAATTGTCCTTGATGAGATTCAAACTCACAACCTTTGGGATGCTAGACGTTCGCGTTATACACTAACCATCCACCCTGACCAACCACCATGCTTTGTTTTTGCCTTAAAGCCAGACTCAGTAAGTCCAAATTAAAATGTCACTTTTTTTCTGGTTGGATATATCTCTAAATGTATAGATGAAAGATGAATTTGCCATTTGGAACACAAATAAAGGTTAAACTAGTTATAAGTACAGCAGCTTTGTTTACAAATTGCAGATCAGATTTCTCCAGGTAATTATGGTGCATAGGCCTATTGATAATTTAGTTTGTGCACGTTCTATCTGTCCCTCTGATCCATCCATGACTACAGTAACACATCAACAATAAATACCTAGCTACATGTATATCCCTCTCAATACAAACAAGACTCATAAATGAGAGTTGAGTGATACAGAATAAACATGTAATTTAGCTGACAAATGCCATGTCATAACGGTTAATAATATTTTCACTCAGCAAGGTATTGAAAATATTTTCTTGCTAGTTAGACCATATTTTTGACTTCTCAGCATAACCAGTGCCAAAAGCATGCTGGACACTATGGATAATAATCACTCAAGCCAGCTCTGTTTGGCTGACCCCAATTAGTCAACTGGTTGATTGTTTGGTCTATAGGCTATTGGTCAACCAAGATTATTTTTAGTTGAGCAGTAGCAAAATGTGATAAACAAAGTAATGTTTTCTTCACCTCAAAACAGCAAGCAAGTCTGTTTTACATTAATTTAGAATAACAATAGTTCCTCAATGTATTTGTAAAAATATTTGCAGCTCTCTCCCTTTCGATAACCACTCAGCGTGAAAAGGAAAAATGTAATGCTCTGATTCAGTGGAAACATCATAAAATAGGCCTACCTGATTACTTATCTGATAGCCTACAGCTGTGTGGGAGCTCACTGGCGTGGGAAACAGAATATTGTATATAATGTTGCAAGTTTCTTAGCACAAGCTTCGGGCCGGACCCAAGTTAATAGTTTCAATGTTTTTATTTGTTGGCTTTATAAGCTATTTTTACTTTGTCGTCAATGGCAATAGAAGTTACTTTCTAGGTTTGTATCATTTTCATTTAGATTTGGATAAAATGTTGATCAAATACATTACAATGATTTTCAGATAAGAATACATTAGTATAAATTAAATTAAACTGTTTCACAAAAATATATGAAAACAATAACTGGCATAAATTGGCATTCCACGTGAGAAAGGTTGCCGACTCCTAATGTAGCCTATTACCGGCAGAATCTGTGAAAGCCAGTAGGAGCGGGAGGAAGATTGTCGGGTCAGGTTTTTTATCTTGATCTCTGGCTCACTCTTGAGTCATTTGTGTCTTATTTCATCAAACAGTGCGCTAAAAGCATGAGATAAGTTCAATACATATATTGTTTATTTAAAACACATAGGGTGTGTCTATACATGGAAAACTTTTTAAAATTTTGACCAATCGATTGGTCGAAAAAACTGATGACTTTGGGTCGACCAATATGTTTTTTTTGCCTACATCCAAATAAACGTTCATGCACTTACAAACCATACTGGAGTTGCTAGCTGGCTAATTGTTTTCCTTTTGGATGTGGAGTTCACTATTGCAACCTTTTGATGGCAAATTTATTCAACCCTATAGTTGCTGAGGGTGGACTTTTCCATGCAAGTGTTTGCACTGCAAGAAAACAAGCAGATAATGGCTCTACCGTTGTGACACAGTAGGTCGTCCAACATTGTTGAACTTGTCTATGTAAATTAAAAATACATTTTACTGCTGTAACATTCATAGCTGACTCCACTTGTAAATTGCAATTGTTATACAGTAGAGTAACATTCATGCTTGTTGTAGGCTACAAGAAAATGAGAACAACAGCTGTCTGATACTGACTGATCAAAAAGTGGCTGGCCCAGCAGCCGCTTGAAAACTTTCAAATAGAGCACGTTATGACTTCTTGCCTAGGTTTGTTTACATTATGTCTTGCCTGGGTTTGTTTTGTCACCCGGACCATTCGATATTTCATAATCACAAATTAAGTAAATGAGACTTAATGAGTCTGCCTTTGTTTTGTTGTGTGTTTTGTTATTTAGCAGATGCTCTTACATGAGCAATTGGGGTTAAGTGCCCTGCTCAAGGGCACATCGACAGATGGCCTAACGCTCTTAACCGCTAGGCTACATTTAACCCCAATAGTCGAATTCCATGGCCCCGCTGAAATCTAATTAGCATAATAAAAACAGCCCAATCAGAATCTGTTAGTTTAAGTTGGAGATATCTGTTTTCTTGCATTGGATGCATTCCACCGCTGTCACGTCTACTCATGCTCCCCCTCTCCGGCTTTCAACGTTGTCGGTTTACTAAACCACCAGTCCTGGCAACCGTCATTAAACGCACCTGGCATCAATAATTACGCGCACCTGCTCCTGATGATGAGGCACACCTGAACTCCATTACCTCACTCATTACCTCCCCGATATCTGGCACTATCTTAGGTTAATTCTCCAGGCAGTATTGATGTTGTTTCATGTCCGTACGCTACTCTTGTTTCTTGTATTGTTCTATGTCTATGTCCAACTCACCGCCTGCACTTGCTTCCCGACTCCCAGC
This sequence comes from Thymallus thymallus, assembly GCA_023634145.1. Taxonomy (NCBI): domain Eukaryota; kingdom Metazoa; phylum Chordata; class Actinopteri; order Salmoniformes; family Salmonidae; genus Thymallus; species Thymallus thymallus. The sequence goes on along the minus strand of CM042410.1, from coordinate 30,860,870 downwards.
GTCTATGTTACAGAATACTGCCTCAATGAATGGAAGCAGCAGGGAATCAGGACATCTCCCAGATGGTCGACGAACAGGTAGACCTACTTCTTCAACACCATGACCAGCTAGTGCAACTGGGGACAGCTATGGAGGAGGTCCTTCAAATTCTTCAATGTTTCAAACATACCTGAGAGGCGTTGCCTTCAACTAGCGGAGAATTCTCTACTGCCAGTCGACCCAGTGAGCCAGCACACCAGTCTATTCAGCAGTCCACCCAGGTCATCGTGCAAATATGACAGGACTCCATCTAAATGCCGTGGCATCCTACTCCAGTGCTCCCTCTATTTTGCGCACCAGATGGGAGCCCCCACCACCGATAGGTTTAAGGTTTCCACGGTTATTTCTTTGCTGACTGGGCGGGTGTTTGTGTAGGCTACGGCCATCTGGGAGAAAGGAGAGGAGGAGCTGGCTTCGTATGAGGGGTTCATGGGTCTGTTTAGATGTATCTTCAATCATCCACCGGATGGCAGAGAGAGGGGTAAGCGCATACTCCAACTACGGCAGGTTGATCAGACCGCTGCAGAGTATGCGCTTCCGGACAGTAGCAGCATCCAGCGGATGGAATGAGCCGGCGCTCCGTACACTATTTAGAAGATAATTGTGTGAGGCGGTCCAGACAGAATTGGCATGCCGAGATGATAACCTACTTTGGGAGCACCGATACCCCACATCTTCTCTCTCCCTCCATCAGTGACCAGTCTGTATCAGAGCCTGAACACGTGGATCACTATATCAACTCATGCTCAGTATGTACCCAGTCAAAATCCCCCCGGTCCGCTCCAGCAGGGAAGCTCCTTCCCCTTCCCTTTCCTCAGCATCCCGGGTCTCTGTTATCAATCTCCCCTCCTCTGACGGTTTCATCACCATTCTGGTGGTTGTGGATAGATTTTCAAAATCATGTTGTTTAATCACTCTTTCTGGTCTCCCTACCGCTCTCCAGGTCGCTGAGGCATTGTTCCAGCAGGTCTTATGGCACTATGGCATTCCGAAGGACATTGTCTCTGCCCGTGGCCCCAATTCATGTCATGTGTATGGAAGGCTTTCATTGAGAAACTGGGGGTGATGGTCAGCCTAACTTCCGGGTACCGGCCTCAGTCCAACGGGCAGGTGGAGAGGATGAACCAGGAGCTGGGGAGGTTCCTGAGGAGTCACTGCCAGGACCGGCAGGGAGAGTGGGCCCGATTCCTTCCATTGGCGGAATACGTTCAGAATTCATTACGTCACTCCTCCACCGGGCTTACTCCCTTCCAGTGTATCCTGGATTATCAGCCGGCCCTGGCTCCGTGGACTGACCAAGCCCCTACGGTGGATGAATGGTTCCGGTGCGCAGAGGAGGTTTGAAGTGATGCTCATCTGAGGCTCCAGCATGCTGTTCGTCGCCAGAAGGAGCAGTCGGATCACCACCGCAGTGAGTCGCCCGTGTTCCATCCTGGCTCTCCACCAGGAACCTCCCACTCCACCTGCCCTGTAAGAAGCTAAAGCCCCTGGTTTGTGGGGCCGTTCAAGGTTCTACGGAGGATTCCTGTCTCCTCCTTTCTGTAATATCTACAGACAATATTTCCTACAGACACAGCAAATTGTGACATGGTACTTGAAGGAGAAACGGAGGTGAAGAATTTGGTACACTGTTTAGATTGAGTACATGTAAGCGAAGTCTATACTTTGTCATGATGATATAAATGGATGGATGTGTTCTATAAAAGTATGACCATACCATCTATTTGCTGATTTGCCGAACTGGAGTGCAGGTAATTGTTTTAAAAGCGTTATGAAATGTGATAGTGTAATCCCCTATCTCAAGTGAAAAGATTACATAAGAAAAGATCTTATGTAACCATACCAAATGTAACATATCATACTAATTTGAGTGTTCAAAGTTTACTTTCACTATATTACGTCTAGTCTGTGAGACCAGGCTGTCATACATGCCTATTAGTATTCTTAAAACTGTTACATATTTCATAAACCCTAGTCATTAAACCAAAAGGTAATGTAGTGCATCAAAGCTTTTAGTGCATGATGATGCTCTTGTTTTGAAAAGTCTCTCTGCTTCCTGAATTCCAATTGTCAGAGGCTTTAATAAATCAAATCAAATTGTATTCTTCACATGCTTGGTAAACAACAGGTGTGGACTAACAGTGAAATGCTTCCCAACAATGCAGAGAGAAAGAAAATAAAGATAGAAATAATAATAAAGTAATAATAAATACACATTGAGTAACGATAACTTGTCTGTATACACAGGGTACCATTACAGAGTCGATGTGCAGGGGTACGAGGTAATTGAGGTAGATATGTACATATAACTAGGAATAAGTGACAGATAATAAACAGAAGCAGCAGCATATGTGAGGAAACAAAAAAGTTAGTGCAAAAAGGGTCAATGCAGATAATCTGGGTAGCTATTTGGTTAACTATATAACTAACTATTTATCAGTCTTATGGCTTGGGGGTAGAAGCTGTTCAGGGCCCTGTTGGTTCCAGATTTGGTGCATATGCCGTTAGCAGAAAGAACAGTCTATGACTTGGGTGGCCTGAGTCTTTGACAATGTTAAGGGCATTCCTCTGAAGCCTCCTGGTAAAGAGGTCCTCGACGATAGGGAGCTCGGCCCCAGTGACGTACTGGGTTGTACGCACTACCCCCTCTAGTGCCTTGCGGTCGGATGCCAAGCAGTTGCCATGCCAGTCAAGATGCTCTAAATGGTGCAGACGTATACCTTTTTGAAGATCAGAGGGCCCATGCCAAAGCCTTTCAGCATCCTGAGGGGGAAGAGGTGTTGTCATGCCCTCTTCACAACTGTGTTGGTGTGTGTGGACCCTGATAGATCCTTAAGACACCAGTTTAGAGTTTCCTTTCAACCATTATTATAACAAAGCTACATTTTCTACCTTCCATTTCCAGGGCACAATACATTACTCTGCCGCCCTCAGGTTCTCAGGACTAAACTTTTAAAGCTAATGGGTTGTGAAGATGCTGACAACTCCGCTCAATTACCCCATTGTAACCAAGGTGTTATGGTATGAATAAATTAAAGAGTACAACAAAGTTAACAAAGTTGCTAAGGATAAGTATGTGTGTGCCTGCGTATGTGAGCGTGTTTGTGCATGTGTTTGTGATTTGAAATGTGCACAAATCCTCTACCAAATTAGCAGGTTATAACCCAGGCATTACGATAGCACAGAAGGAAAGCAGACATACCTTTATGTAAATAGAGTCTGTTATGGTTCCTCTCATTCCTCTCATGACCCAGCAGAAATGACTATAACACCTTGGGACAGCAGAGAGATGCTGATCTCCTCCGTTTCCAAGACAACAGAGTGGCAGGCACAGAAGATTGACACTTCCTCTTCTGTGTTCACTAATCTCCACGGAGGAAATGTGTTTTTGCGCTGCTTAATCAAACACCTTTGGAGATTAAGTCAAATACGTTATTTCAAATTCATCCTTGTTGAATTATTTCTACCAGGGATACGAGCCTGGGATTTGAGCATTCGGAGCACACAATATCTTCAATAGCAGTCACACAGAATAAATAATATTGTAAATAAAATGTACTGCTGAGTTTACGTCAACAGTACATTACAATAGCCTATCCTCCCTTTCCAATGCCTCTCTAACCCCAATCAAACAGCATCCCCATCCATAGAGTCACAGCCTGTTTGACCTTGCCCCAGTAAAACTGTTAGAGGGGGAATATGTGGCATCTAACAGGATAACTTTACGAGGCATCTCATTGTGGAGTCAAATTAAATCAGTAGCTCATCACTATTTTATGTCAATGCCTATTCAAACATTCAGTTACCAGCTCTAATTTGTCTTACATTTCTAAGAGCTGTCCTTATTTACCAAAAAAGCTCAAAACGCTGTGCTTCGCCTGTGTGCTTTTAATAGTCACTGTACATTTTACATGAAATTCACACAGACACATCCTGAGAGCTGTTTAATGTGGAAAAAATTACAACTTATAGAAATGTATCTGTATTTAAAAGTCCATTTGAAAATGTAGATTGGCCTGAAGCATCTCGATGGATCTTCTGGTACCTTTAAAAATCCATTCCCATGTAATATTTTCCAACATAACTAGGTCACATTTATTTAACACATCACCTCCCTTTCCCAAAGAGTTTTAAAAAAAAATACAAAAAAAACGCTATATGCTTAGTAAGTCAAATGTGAGACGTTGGTGCACCTCTATAGGGAAACAGATCAAATAAAATTTAAGAGTGAAGTCTGAATGTCTCTTTAATCCCACCACTCTTAACGTTAGCCCTAAGTGCTGGAAAGTTATTAACACCTTGAAATGAAAATCAGGGATTAGTTTTATTATTTATCAAGGTACAGTACAGTGTGGTGGAAACTGGAAAAACCAAGCGGCAAGCAGTCCCATGGGTGTTTCCTACACAGAAAGCAGAACCAGGATATGTTTTCCCCCATCATTTTCCCTAACCACATAACTTTTTAAACGTGATTATATTACACATTTTGTTTCCTCGTCCCTCCAGGCGCCCAGTTGTTGAATATTTAAAATGGTGGAGGTGTGGGGAAGCTGCAATTTCCCTGATTACTTTAGAGAAAAGGGAAAACCACAAGGAACATTCTGAGATGTAGTATCTCCTTGTGAGTGCCTGGAAAAAAACCAATTTACTGAAACAGAATAGTAAAGTCAGGGCTGATGTAGGGGACTTTTTTCAAGATTCATGAGTTTATGAGAAATTATCTAGTTTGATGGGCAATTGGTTGCATTTCGTGTTACAAGAGAGAAAAGAGACAAAAATAAAATAAAAAATAAAATACCCTCAATAAAAAGGCTTTTTTCATGGGAGGGCAAAGGGCAAGTGCTCCAGCACCCCTAGGGCTCTCTCTGAACAATAGTTAGAGCACTACAGATCATACTGTGAATGTTGAATAGGGTCTAAATTCCCCTTAAAGTAGCACGTCCCTAATAACCACTGTGGGTGATTGACAAACTACTGCTAAGACATCTTCATTGGAGATTTCGAAATCATAAGATAAGCACCATGATGCAAATTGAAGCCTGGCATGTCGTTGTGTAGACTTTAAAATAATTATGTAATCATATTGATCAGGACAAGGGGAGAGCATAGCGTGCAGGAAATTGAATTATTGCATAAAATAGATTTCTTGTAATGGACCTTCTTGTGTGGTGGAATATTTGTATTTGAACCTAATCGTGTGCTGTATAAAAGATTAACTAAGAGAGGTGCTAATTGTCATGATGTGCAATAGGGCATACATTTTTTCAAAGGAGTCTAAAACAGGTGTGTGGTGGATTGCGTAAAAGACTGTTGTCATTTCTAAAACATTTTATGGGATGAAAATTAGAATGAACCAATTCTACCTATCTTAAAGGAGCATAGTTCCAAATGGAATTTTCCATTTAGATCAAAATCACTCCTTTAAACACTGAATACTTGCCTGACAGACACCTTTACACTTCATTAACAGCCAAATCAAATGTTGAAAACATCCAATCGTGCTGCTACACAGAGGAGAGCTACTGTACAGGGAGCACAAAGCACAATGCATGGGGGAACAAAACTCCCATCAAAATGTTGTTTGAGATTCTCTGTAAATGTAAAGTTTCGTTTTAGCGTACACTGTTGTAAAGATGCACAAAGAAAGATCCTACATTACCCATGTAGAATAACAATAGACTGACTTTATCTACATATCTTATGACTTCATATTCAGGCGAAAATCATCTTCTTTTTGTTACTGCCTTCCCTCAAACCTGGTTTTCAGATTTTTTAGACTGGTGGAGCTATTATCATGCACTTTGAAGAAGAGAGGTTCTGGGGATGACACAGGCTAAAATGTAGATTAATGACACGGATCATCCCGCGGTGTCGTCAGCACCAGGCCACATCAATCACAACAAGTTACCCAGGACTAATGACGGCCCAGGAAAACATCTTGATAATAAACTTTATAATGATGGATGGTGTCAAGGCGTGTAATGGAGAAAACCCTGAGATCATGTTTCTTTGCACAGGCGTCAGTGCTGCCAGCCACACCAGAGGGAGGTTAGGGTGTTTGGTAGAGGTTTCAGCTGCTTTTGCGAATCATCTGTTTTTTACTCATGTTCTTGTGAAAAGTGTCATACTCTGTTTGTTGTTGACTTTCCTTCTCATTGTCAGTACAATGAATTTTCACTTGATTCAAATAAAATATAATGTCACAGACATGCAATCTGTTATCTTCAGTCAATCATAAGAGACTGTCTACATTATCCTCAGCAGTTGTTCCTTATTATCCTCTCTTTTGTAAGTAGTCAACATTTTTGGGATGCACTGTGGGAATTGGAACACTTTGTCCTGAACAAAGAGTTAGTCCAAACAGAGGTGGATACCATGGTGCATTGCAGCCAATTCCACAAAAATCTCTGAGTTTCTAAAAAGTAAATGTTTTGATGCTTGGATTCACGTTGTTTTTGTGGGTTTGTGGGACTGTGTAGGCTACAGTAATTGGTCAGAAATTGTCACACCCTGAGATGTTTCACCTGTTGTCTTGTCTCCACCCCACACCAGGTGTTCCCTATTCACCATTAGTCCTCTGTGTATTTAACCCCTGTTCTCTGCTCTGTCAGTTGCCAGATCGTCTTGTCCTGTACAGTCGTTTCCAGCGTTCCATGTTACCAGTGTTTTTCCCCGTTCACAGCAACTGAGTCCAACTGAGCCGTGGGATCCAAAATGAAAAAGTATATAAAATCACACTGTCAACTTTACAAAAACAATAAACCAAGTTTTCTCGTTCAGCGTTCAGGGTTCAGAATTCAACAACATACAGTATGTCGCGCTCAAATGGAACCAACAGGACCCTGAACAGCTTCAAAATTGTTAATAGCTACCTGGACTATCTGCATTGACCCTTTTTGCACTAACGTTTTTGAGTCATCACATACGCTGCTGTTACTGCTTAATATCGGTCACTTTATTCCTAGTTATATGTACATATCTACCTCAATTACCTCGTACCCCTGCACATCGACTCTGCACAGGTATCCGGTGTATACAGACAAGTTATCGTTACTCATTATTATAACTTATTATTACCTGTTTTACTTTGATATAATTTATCTATTTTCTTTCACTCTGCATTGTTGGGAAGGGCCCATAAGTAAGCATTTCACTGTTAGTCCACACCCATTGTTTACGAAGCATGTGACAAATGAAATTTGATTTGAACTGAAAGCAGCAACCAACAGTTTAAAAAAATAACAAAGCGTTCTCTCGCCACAGTTTCGTTAAAAAAGCTGAGGAATGGGGCTGTAGAAATATAACCACTCAAATTCATAGACGGAGCTATGGATGCAAGAACTGACCATCCCTGATATAATTTTAATCATGTTGAGGCTATATAGTGTTTGTTTACATGTACTTTGCTTACAAACATTGGAGTAAAACAAGCTTATATTTTGGGTTCTGATGGGGTACGACAGTTGAACTAAGCACATTAGGTATTTGTAAGTTATACTCTTCAAGAATCAATGTGTACATATAATTTACTTATAAGTAGAAAAATGTCTGTAGCAACTGCTGATTGCCCCTTTAATGCATTCAAGGATGGAGAACAAGACATGTCAAGCTAGCTAGCTTAGGAGTTTGCAGCCTATCAATACTAGTTAAATTTTAGCAGTTTTTAAGTCGGTCAATTTCATAAGACAAATCAAAAAACGAATACATTATAAAATTAGTAAAATACAGCACAACATAAATATACACACATCAAAAAACAATTACATTACACATTAAAAAGGTCCCCAATATATATTTAATTGCCTGAGCAGCTCCAGAACATCCAATTGTAATGTGTTTTGTAGTTTGTTTCAGCAATGAGGTGCTTTAAAACTAAAATGTTTATTGTATTTAACTAGTTCGGTGGAGACCCGAGGAACCTCAAGAGTTAACCAACCTATTTTAATGCTAAGAAATCCTAAGAAGCCTTCTGATTGTTTTAACCCTTTGACGTGTACTTTCACATATTTGTGAGCATTGTTGAGTGGTCCCTGCTGCGTACCATCACAAATATGTGATTGGAACAGTAGCAAAAGAATGTATGATGCAACAATCACATCTAAACAGCATTGTTCTCTGAAAAGCATCTAAACAAGGTTTTGTACTGATGGGAAATAAAAAGGTATTCACTACTTTATTCATCAATTTCACCTTTTATTGTAAAAAGAAATGCAAATGTCATCATCCAAGAATCACACGGAACACATCCACTGCTAAATTCATTCCATAAACCAGTCTAAATAATAGGTTGCGCTGATAAAAAACAAAACATAAGTAGCGACCTAACAGCTAAACTTGTTTACAATGTACCACATCTCTGGTTAGCACAAGGGAGAAATGTAATATTGTTTAGAAAGAGAATTGTGTCAGCTAAGCTAACAGCAGCTAAAGCTGTCGTTCAGCTTGCCGATGTGGAACCCGCCAGTGTCGCCGCTGCCCTGGATCCCGGTCAAAATCCAGGGCTTGACAGTGAAGGTCCTCCTCCTCGGAGTCAGTCTTCCAACTTCCAAGGAGTTCCTTCACTGTCCAGCGCTGCTTGGTCCCGTTTTGGTGGGTTATTCTGTCACGGCTGGTGGTAGGCAGGACCCAAGGTGCAGAGCTGTAGTCAATTGACATACTTTATTTTCAGAATTACAAAAACAACAAAAGGAAAGGCCGCAACCATGAACTTCTGTGCGACATGTACAAACAATTTGATGAGGGAAACTCATCAAATCGCCAATTAGAGACAACGCAGGGCAGCTGCCTCTAATTGGGCACCAACAAAACCAAACAGAGTTATCTAGAAATCTCAACTCTGTCAGACCATGACGATCACCTCCAGACCAAAATAAAGATGGCTAGAGGCTTCCCTACGGTCAGGACCTGACAATCTATCCATCACTCAAACGTTTTTGTTAGGGTTCTTCAATTGTAATTTTTCCTCTTCTAAAAACAGACTAGAGAGGCCACAGTTAAAACTATGTTACCTCTGATGGTCTGCTTTTATCTCTAACTGGGAAGTATTGACAGGCTAATGATACAGTGGGGAGAACAAGTATTTGATACACTGCCGATTTTGCAGGTTTTCCTACTTACAAAGCATGTAGAGGTCTGTAATTTTTATCATAGGTACACTTCAACTGTGAGAGACGGAATCTAGTTTAGACCAAAAAGCTCTATTTTTGTCTCATCAGACCACATGACCTTCTCCCATTCCTCCTCTGGATCATCCAGATGGTCATTGGCAAACTTCAGACGGGCCTGGACATGCGCTGGCTTGAGCAGGGGGACCTTGCGTGCGCTGCAGGATTTTAATCCATGACGGCATAGTGTGTTACTAATGGTTTTCTTTGAGATTGTGGTCCCAGCTCTCTTCAGGTCATTGACCAGGTCCTGCTGTGTAGTTCTGGGCTGAATCCTCACCTTCCTCATGATCATTGATGCCCCACGAGGTGAGATCTTGCATGGTTCCCTAGACCGAGGGAGATTGACCGTCATCTTGAACTTCTTCCATTTTCTAATAATTGCGCCAACAGTTGTTGCCTTCTCACCAAGCTGCTTGCCTATTGTCCTGTAGCCCATCCCAGCCTTGTGCAGGTCTACAATTTTATCCCTGATGTCCTTACACAGCTCTCTGGTCTTGGCCATTGTGGAGAGGTTGGAGTCTGTTTGAGTGTGTGGACAGGTGTCTTTTATACAGGTAACGAGTTCAAATAGGTGCAGTTAATACAGGTAATGAGTGGAGAACAGGAGGGCTTCTTAAAGAAAAACTAACAGGTCTGTGAGAGCCGGAATTCTTACTGGTTGGTAGGTGATCAAATACTTATGTCATGCAATAAAATGCAAATTAATTACTTAAAAATCATACAATGTGATTTTCTGGATTTTTGTTTTAGATTCCGTCTCTCACAGTTGAAGTGTACCTATGATAAAAATTACAGACCTCTACATGCTTTGTAAGTAGGAAAACCTGCAAAAATCGGCAGTGTATCAAATACTTGTTCTCCCCACTGTATCAACTGTTATCCTAGTTCAGACTGTAGGACTATGCTGTGCATTAGCTGCTGGATTGACTGACCTCTAGGGTAATAGTAAGTCACCCATCTATGTGTCTGGGAGAATGGCTGTGGCCACCCACTAATGGCCTCACAGGCTCTAATCACCCCATTTCTAGCTTACTCTGTCAAGTAATATGGTTACTCATGGTAATGGAGATGTTGCTCACACTCTGAGGGTTCAGAAACTTGTTAACCACAGAGGTGTGGTATCATCGTGTGTGGAATAAAAACATTTAAAATTAAATAAAAATCAAGTCAAAGTTTATTGGTCAGGTACACAGATTTGCAGGTATTATAGCAGGTGCAGCGAATGCTTATGTTGCTATCTCCAACAGTGCAGTAGAATGTCTCGCAAATACAATACAAATACACAAATAATAAAACAAATCTAAACAAGAAATCAGGAAATAACAATCCAAAGTAGATATATTAGAGTGAGCATGTGTGAATCCTGAATATAAATATGTGGTGTGCATAGAAAATCAAAATATGCAGTATGTATAGCATATGCAGTTGAAGTCGGAAGTTTACATACACCTTAGCCAAATACATTCAAACTCAGTTGTTCACAATTCCTGACATTTAATCCTAGTAAAAAATCCCTGTCTTAGGTCAGTTAGGACCTCCACTTTATTTTAAGAATTTAAAATGTCAGAATAATAGAGGGAATGATTTATTTCAGCTTTTATTTCTTTCATCACATTTCCAGTGGGTCAGAAGTTTACATACACTCAATTAGTATTTGGTAGCATTGTCTTTAAATTGTTTAACTTGGGTCAAACGTTTCAGGTAGCCTTCCACAAGGTTCCCACAATAAGTTGGGTGAATTATGGCCTATTCCTCCTGACAGAACTGGTGTAACTGAGTCAGGTTTGTAGGCCTCCTTGCTCGCACACGCTTTTTCAGTTCTGCCCACAAGTATTCTATAGGATTGAGGTCAGGGCTTTGTGATGGCCACTCCAATACCTTGACTTTGTTGTCCTTAAGCCATTTTGCCACAACTTTGGAAGTATGCTTGGATTCATTGTTCATTTGGAAGACCCATTTGCAACCAAGCTTTAACTTCCTGACTGATGTCTTGAGATGTTGCTTCAATATATCCACATAATTTTCCTTCCTCATGATGCCATCTATTTTTGTGAAGTGCATTCATTCCCTCCTGCAGCAAAGCACCCCCACACCATGATGCTGCCACCCCCGTGCTTCACGGTTGGGATGTTCTTCGGCTTGCAAGCCTCCCCCTTTTTCCTCCAAACATAACGATGGTCATTATGGCCAAACATTTCTATTTTTGTATCAGACCAGAGGACATTTTTCCAAAAAGTACAATCTTTGTCCCCATGTGCAGTTGCAAACCGTAGTCTGGCTTTTTTATGGTGGTTTTGGAGCAGTGGCTTCTTCCTTGCTGAGCTGCCTTTCAGGTAATGTCGATATAGGACTCGTTTTACTGTGGATATAAATACTTTTGTACCTGTTTCCTCCAGCATCTTCACAAGGTCCTTTGCTGTTGTTCTGGGATTGATTTTCCCTTTTCGCACCAAAGTACGTTCATCTCTAGGAGACAGAATGCGTCTCCTTCCTGAGTGGTATGACGGCTGCGTGGTCCCATGGTGTTTATACTTGTGTACTATTGTTTGTACAGATGAACGTGGCATCTTCAGGCGTTTGGAAATTGCTCCCAAGGATGAACCAGACTTGTGGAGGTCTACAATTCTTTTTTTTTTTCTTGGCTGATTTCTTTTGATTTTCCCATGATGTCGAGCAAAGAGGCACTGAGGTTGAAGGTAGGCCTTGAAATACATCCACAAGTACACCTCCAATTAACTCAAATTATGTCAATTAGCCTATTAGATGCTTCTAAAGCCAATGGCATCATTTTCTGGAATTTTCCAAGCTGTTTAAAGGCACAGTCAACTTAGTGTATGTAAACTTCTGACCCACTGGAATTGTGATATAGTGAATTATAAGTTAAATAATCTGTCTGTAAACAATTGTTGGAAGAATGACTTGTGTCATGAAGAAAGTAGATGTCCTAACCGACTTGCCAAAGGTATAGTTTGTTAACATGAAATATGTGGAGTGGTTGAAAAAAGAGTTTAAATGACTTCATCCTAAGTGTATGTAAACTTCTCACTTCAACTGTACATACACAATGACATACAAGTACATACACATTTGATGACAAGACAAGTTGTCTTCACTGTATGTTGCAGTTCCTTTTCACATGAGAAATGTATTATTTCTCTGGTGTAATCAGGAAATGACTAGAGTGCATTCATTGTGAAGGCCTGTCTCTGACTGCTAAGAGTGTGCTAATGCTAGACGTCTGGTTGACTGACTCTAGCTGGTATAATAGGCAATGAGTAGGACTCCCCTCTAATGTATTCTACTGCCACAGACCATGCCTGATGACATATACTAATGCTGACTAATTCCTATAAGGAATATTTCTTTCCACCCATTGCTCTCAAAGGAGAGTGAAGTGCATTTTGTTCCGGAAATAAGGAGTTGCTTGTATGATAAGGGATGTGGGAAGCAGGGCCGGCCCGCTCATTAGTCAGGATTAGCCGGCCGTCTGTGGCGACACATTGACTGGGTGGCATTTTCTTAGCTAAGCTGACCAAGACTCACCTCCAACAACACATAAAACCTCACATAATTCTGCCCAAAAACAATGACAATTTCTCTCAACCAGTGGCATATGGGATTTTTACGCGGAAGCCACACTGTTACAAGAAGTGCTCACTTTGTCAAAGGCAGGGACGCAAAATATTTATCTTGTCCATTCCCAGCGCGCATCTCAAGGATGCTGTTGGAGAGACGCATCGCTGTGGCGCTCCACCAACATTCCATCAAAAAAAAAAAAAAAAAACATAAATCATGTAGCAGATATAGCATATGGTAGAAAGAGTATGTGGCCTTTTCTGTAGCTTACAGGCTGGAGAATAAATGTATGACAATGTAATGAGACAAACGTTTTACATCATGCAGGTTTCTCCAATTAAATAGCATAACCTGAATGGCGCCCAATCAAATAAAATGTGCTGAAATGTTAACAAACAACATTTCCTAAAAACAGCACAAGTCAAAGTAAAATGGACAATATGGGATGGAAAATCAGCTACGCACTACTGCTGTCCAGGAGTTTCATCCCGTGGACTAAATTGTCATGATCAGTGGTTTCAAGTTTGTATTCTATTTTTTTTATTTTATCCTGCCTATGGCGGCAGAATGGCCAGGACTGGCCCTGTTGGAAAGGTTAGATTTTTTTATTGTGTTCCCTCTGTGTGTACCCTATACTCTCTTTTCATTTATGTTGCAATATTAAAATCTGTCGTGCTGTCATAATCAGTCAGCGAATCGTAATGCTTGTAACAGCCCTGTGTCAGTATCCAACTTCAGATTAATCAAAGACATTGACATGCACACTTGAGCTTTTAGCCTTTCAATGATTTATCCTAAATGCGAGGGTTGCCAGATGCCCCAGCCACAACTATGATATACAATATTAACTTCTTCCACTTTGCCGCTTTGATAACGTTATGGTAAGTGTGTGTGTGTTTGCACCACAGCCTGACACAGCAGGTAAACAGGGGAACTGAGCATCTGCTCCAGCTCCTTAGCTTTAAACCACTGCTGGATTAATAATGAATAGCTGCTAAGAGGCCTGCTACTTTGTTTTACCCATTGATTTCACTGGTGTTTGGTGTTGATAGATTTCCTGTCCCCCTCTGCTGTGAGAGAGTTAAGTTGAGCTTGAATCCAGGTTTATTGCAGCATCACTTTTCCTGAGGCAAGTCAATTGGTTGTATATACGTCAATCGTGGTGCATTGAGGTGCCGAAAAGCACTGTTCATCCTAATGGTACCCTTGGATAAGAGATAAGTCTAGCTGCGAACATTATGCTCTATTTATGATTTGTCATAGTTTTAATGTGTTTTCCATGGTCTCTCAGGGGGAATTTAATGCAGCATATTCTCCATACACAGCTGCTTGTCCTCTGTTGATTAGCCACAGAGTTGCTTCAGGGAAAGTGAACGATAGGGTGGAATGTGAATCGCTCCATAGAGACATCAATGTGCGATAAAACCAAAGGGAGGTATGCCTATCGGTCTCTGAGTATGTCTATTGTCAATGACTCATTCGCTGGGAACTCGCCATTTGACGTTGTGAAGTAAGATGGCACGTCAACACATTTTATGCCTTTCTGAGACAATAAGTGACAACTGTGCCCTCTCCACTTCCTACCTTGCTGTTTGATGTCCCGCAACACATTGCCGTGACAGCATCGCTTGTGACATCAATATGACAGGTTTTGATGCATTTTATTGTTCCGATCCACTTCCCACCTCGGAACATTGCACACAGAATATGTAGGAACATACAGTATAGAAGTCACCTCTTTCTGTTCAATCTCACATAGACATTTTGTCTTTGTCAAATTGTAACATCAAGATGTTAGATGGGAAATACTAATTTACATGGTTTAAAATAGGTATGGATATGGTAGAATACTGAATGCAGAAATATAGTAATATTCCATGTATTGCTGTACGGAATACTCAAGCGCCTTTTTTAATACTGTACGGTCTCCTTCTAGAATAGGAGGTGTTGTTGTCTGTCTCATACAGTTAATTGTTTGGGGAAGGCTTTGTTAACTGATGTTGAAAGTGACACTTCTTGTTTCTCCAGTGAGGTTAATTAGTTGTTGTTGTTGTTCTACATGGCAGCACACATTTAGAATATCACTTTGCAAAAGTGAGTAATTATTCTTTATCACATGGACCCCTTGTAGCCCACTGTAAAATGTCCATGTGTTGGGGGACTGTGCAAATTAAAGGACTCCTATACCATATAGGAAATAAATACTACCAAGTGTGACAGCAAAAATACCCTAAGTTGTTGGTGTATGGAAGACTTCACTAGCCCTACTTCGGGCACCAAATTAGAAAAATTACAGTTGAAGTGTTTCAACGCCTGAGCTTATCACAGATTCAAAAATAGCAACTTAAGATTTGTATTTAATTGAAAATAGCATTCATAATAAGGTAATACAATTACATGATATTACTCAGGGATATGAAAAGTACTAGCTTGATGTTCTAATTATAGTTGATACGATTTACTCAATCTTACATTTAAAGGGATACTTTGGGATTTTGGCAATAAGGCTGAAACATAACAAAATGTGGAAAAAGTCAAGGGGTCTGAATACTTCCCGAAGGCACTGTATTTTAAGTCTGACAAAAGCATAATTTGTCAGGAACAGGGACGTATCCAGGCTATATCACATCCGCCAGCGATTGGGAATCCCATAGGGCGGCGCACAATTCGCCCAGCGTCGTCCAGTTTTGGCCGGGGTAGGCTGTCATTGTAAATGAGAATTTGTTCTTAACTGACTTGCCTAGTTAAATAAAAAGGTTAAATTATTATTATTTTTTAAATAATTTTAAAAAGTATTCTCACATTGTGAATTTTAAAGTTAAAGTGAGTTATTTCCTGATATTGGGAGGCTGTTGTTTTTAAAGTGATGACCCTATAAGATGACCCAAAAAGAGAAGCGTAGACAGCTCTCCATGGCTCAGTGAGTGCATCACTGAGCAGGATAAAGCTGATGATTAGCACACTAAAGAGATATAGCCAGCGAATGATTAGACACAGCAATGGAAGCGTTGCCATCAGGGCATGAAAACTGGTAGGAACGTTGATATGAAGCCTATGTCAGCCCGTAATATTTCAATAGTGCTTAGACGGGAGGTCTTGAGTGCTATGAATCCACATAGAAAACTGGAAGAGATTGTTTTGGTTGCGGTTTGTGATCTGTCATGAGTCAGTCGAGAGGATGGAGTGGACTGTTTTGTCCAACCTGGATAAAGTCAGCCTAAACAGTCCTATGCCTGGAGCTGATGAAGGTAAGGGGACTAGATGATTTGGCTGGCGGTAGTGTAGGAGAAGCCAGTGGGAGTGGGGTTATAAATGAGTGTGGGTCGAAGGGATGCAGAGCGTTTTTTTAGCAGACCTGGGTATGAAGTCTGCTGATAGTGTAGAGTGAAGCTCACCCAGCATGCACAGGCAATGACACAGTCATTATTAAGATGAATGCAGAGCTGCACCTGTCTCCAGGTGCCTTAGGAAAGGAGAGAGGGAAAAAGAGTGAGGGAGACAACAGTGAGAGAGTGAGAATATTTCTCTATCAGTTACACACATTTTCAAAGCATAATTAGAGGCATCACAGAATTATAATTTAAGAGAAACAAAATGTGACCATGATATCTATCCATCCATCCAATCTGTATTCAGTCTTTTGCGTGTGTTATAGTCAACAGTTGGTCCTCCATTAATTAAAACCAAATCTAATATCATAAACTTAATTAAAATGTATGGATTAATGCATATTCATTCCTTATTCACTTCCTGTTTTATAGCTGCTGTAGGTTAAACAAGTGGGCTTGGATGTTCTAAAAATTTTATCCTCCATAACTCTGTGGTAGAGATGTTGGATCTTGTATGTTTTTTTGATTTCATGCTAGCTCTCGCTCAAGGACACACCTTGACACGTTTTTCTTAAACACCTCAAATGTGTCACAGCCATCCGTTAACCACGTACTGCAACACCGTCCTTAGCAGGACCAACTGCTGTGGTCTCATTTGGAGAGGGCAAAGGCAGGAATATTCAGACACTGGTGAGACGTGACTGCTATGTGGAATAGCAAAAAAGTGATCAAACCACAAGTTATAGAAGCATGGTGTCTTTAAAAGACAGATGTAGGAGCTGTATCTGTTTTTGTTGTGGTTGTTGTTTTTGTTGTTGAGTGGCTGACTGCTCCTTTGGCAGAGCCTGTCAATAGTGTTTAGGTCTCTGTCAGATCTTAGTCCTCTGTGACCCAGTCCTGATTCTCATCTCACTGCAATCAGGAAAACAACAGGTGGTGCCGGCGCTCAGGTGAGCCCACATCTGATAGACACACACAGACAAATACACATCTCAGAGCAGCCCGTCCAGGGAGAAATACCCCTCATCTGCCCTTCATCACGTAAATTAAAATACTTTATAAAAAAACAAAACTCAGATGAGGTTGTTTGAGGCTGTTTGCCTCTACTAGGTGCGTATGTGTACGAGTGTGTAAGTGAGTGTATGTGTGTTCATGTGTGTGGTCGCTTTTCTTTTGCGGGTAGGAGCAGTTATTACCAATGTCTGTCTGTCCACTCCAGGACCTGGAGCATAATGTCCAGAGCAATAGAGTTATAGGTACAGAGCTATAGGTCAATTACTGACTGGAAGAGAGTTTAGGATGAATACAAAACTTGTTTCCTACAACTACAATGTGTGTTGTTGGGTACGGGAGGATTGGAGTTGGGAAACTGACCTAGTGCACCTGGCATTAGTGAAGCCATTACATTTCCATTTGCTAGACACCTTAAAGTGCATATGGTCAAACCTGTGAATCACTGCCACCGCTGGACTAGGATAGTCTTGATGCAGTATAATTGGCAAGTGTGAATGAAGTCTGAGGCTTAACAAGTGACACATTAAAAGGCTGTTTCTCACTGTTAGCAGACCCGCTATGACCCTATACTGAGCTCTGAGATGAGACACAATGCAAACTAATTTACATAAAGCATGGTTAAAAATGTATTGATCAATACATAGGTTAAGGCAGCATTTATGTTTTTAACATTATGAGGCAAGGTTTTGATAACATCCCCATGTTATTGCACCGATCAATGCATGACGCTAGTTCAGTGCTAATATTTGTAGAGAAACCGTGTTGGTTTCTCGACTTTGGCTGTATGAGAGTCCAGAACAACATCGTTTCCATGTCTATCTAGGAGTATTATAGGGTCCCCAGGATCAAAATGTCTATTATGGATTGAAACAAATCTCTAAACGTTGTGCCTGTGGTGACTTGTATTGTCCATCTGATGCCTATTAGGCATCATAGGATGGGCCATCTCTATTTTTGTGTCCTTAGAGCAGGGATGCCCAGCTCCTTTTGAGAGGCACAGCTTTTAACATTTTAATTTAGGAGACTATGTAGGATACAGGTATCCTGTGTGTGTATTTGTGTTTCTCTCCTTCTGCCCTGATCACAGGTGTCAGTCATCGTTTTGTTTGTTCCCTTGCTGAGGGGGACCAATCAGAAGACATTCCTCCTGATTTCACCACCTGCTCCTATTTTCAAGTACCCAATCATATCCCTTTTTCCCTTGGTTTAAAAACCCAGTCAGTTGTTTCTCACCAGACTCTTTTTGTATTTTCTTACACAAACCTTTGGCCACAGACACAGACACAGATTCCTTCATACACCACATAGTTATTGTGCATACATCTCACTTTGTCCTGTTTCATGTGAGTATGTATTGCTGTGGTGTTTTGTTTACTGATAGATAGATAGGTACTTTATTGATCCCCCGGGGGGGAAATTTAGTCCCTGTCTAATCTATGCTGTTTGTTTGTACGTGGGAAAAGGGGATACCTAGCCAAGTCGCCCTTGGGCATACACTACCCATAGGAAAACATTGTCTAAATACACTAGTTATAACTGGGTGGACCACCCCCTGTATTTTCGGTTAGATAGCTTAGCTATTCTTGAGGCAGGCAAGACTAGTTTAGTTTTTTTTTTGCTATCTACCAGCTCAGCCCCTTTCCCTGAACCGTTTTACTGTGTGTTTGTTGATAAACCTATGTGTTTGACGGTAGTTTTGGTTGTCTGTGTATTTTGTTCTCACTGTTATAATTTGCATGAGTTATGTTACGGGTGTCATTACCATCCACCCTAGACTTTAAAGCTAAAGGGGGTCGTAACATAGTCACCATCAAAATTATTGACAAAAATAAATACAATTACTGAGCTATATTTTATGCATCAAAAAACCTTTTAATTATTTTATACTAATACAAAATAGATTTTATTTAACAAGTAATTAAAACAAATATTAAAAAAATAGGTGTCTAAATTATTGGCACCCCTGTTTCCAATATGCCAGCACCCTCCTCTTGTGATGATAATGTCACTGAGCATTTTTCCAAAATATTTTATGAGAATGGAAAGCACATTGGGAGGGATCTTAGAGCATTCTTCCATTCAGAATATTTCCAGACCCTTGATATCCTTCAGTCTGTGCTTATGGACAGCCCTCTTCAATTCAAACCACAGATTGTCAATGGGTTTCAAGACTGAAGATGAAGATGACTATTGCAAAATGTTGATTTTGTGGTCAATTAACAATTTATTTGTGGATTTTGATGTGTGCTTGGGGTTATTGTCTTGCTGGAAGATCCACTTGTGACCAAGTTTCCACCTCCTTGCAGAGGCAACAAGGTTTTTGGCTAAAATGTCCTGGTACTTGATAGTTTGATGCCTGACCTTAACAAGGACGCCTGGACCAGTGGAAGCAAAATAGCCCCATAACATAAGATCCACCAGCATATTTTATAGTAGGTGTGAGGTTATTTTCTGCATATGCCTCCTTCTTTTGACACCAAACCCACCACTGGTGTGCTTGGCCAAATACAGTAGCTCTATTTCCTTATCATCTGACCATAGCGCCGGTTCCAATCCAAAGGCCAGTGCTGTTTAGCAAAGTACAGCCGTTTACAATGAACTCCTAGAGTGTAAGCCTTGGGTGGTAAGGGGGTTCTACTAAGCTAACATATGGAATTGTTTTAAGATGTTGATACCAAGGATTATTTAGCTATTTCATTTTGAATTTTAGGACCCCTTTAGGTATCCCCCAAATATATTTTTTTAAATTGATGAGACATTGAATTTGGCTTTACTGCTATTAGCCCATATACATGCATTGAGTCCAGAGTCATACATGGAAAAAAAGAGTCCACCCAAAAATCTGATATAAGAAAGATCAGGAAATTATTTTAATGTAACCCCTAAACTACTTCCATATATACAGTACTTCCATTTTTTATTTATTTTGTTACCAGGCTACCTTGAGACAAGTCTTGTGAGGCTTGAGGGCGTCTTAGAGCAAAACATCTAGAGTCACTCCTGACACCCCAGTGCTCCCACTACAATTATCTCTCCTTTAAAACAGTTTGCTCCATCTGTTGGTCTAAGAATAAGTAGACCTATACAGAACAGAATGATGTATAAACAAACAATATTTATTGATTCTATAGAATCTTAAGATAAGTGAATATTAACATAAATATAAATAATAATATTACGCTGAGCTTTGGCTCTGCTGCCTGGTAATTAGTCCAGTCCTCACAATATTATACAATTGGCTTTGGCTATACAATGTAAACATAAGCCTATAGGCTATGGCTGCAGCTATATGTCTTAAAATAGTAAAACAACCTATACAGCTGTGTGATTAGCTTTGACTATTGTTATGATATAGAACCAGGGACTATGGACTAAGACCTGGAATGTTGATTTTAGTGGGATTAGAACCCCGGTCTCCTAGACACAGAGCTGGTGTTCCTCCAGAGTGAGCTAACTCACGGTTGAGGATGTTGAGAATCAAGTGCAGAGAAGTAGCAAAAATCTCAAGGTGACGAGTAGCATAAACTTCAAGTAACTTTTACTCTTAGAATGATCAAAAAACAAAGTACAAACAAATAAACTAGAAGCAACGCTTCCAATGGTCACAAAAAAGGAAAACAAAACAAGCACAATGGCTCACAACAAACTCACGGGATACACGGGTACAGGTAGGCTCAAGACTGAACAAAAAACAATGACAAAAGGCAAACTTAAATAGGGCCCTACACAGGTGAGTATCATCAACAATGATTGCTAACTACAACAGAGTTATTGCCAATGGTTTCCCCCTGGCAACTGGGGGAAACCACCAGCGGTATGGCCCCTAGTGACTGGGGGCCATACCGCTGGTCCTG
The DNA here is from genome assembly GCA_023634145.1 of Thymallus thymallus. Taxonomy (NCBI): domain Eukaryota; kingdom Metazoa; phylum Chordata; class Actinopteri; order Salmoniformes; family Salmonidae; genus Thymallus; species Thymallus thymallus. Next base: position 30,839,891 of record CM042410.1, on the reverse strand, counting down.
GCAGGAGTGTGACCCCTAGTGGTTGGAGGACGTATTGCCTGATAAAGTCTTACAGGAGCCCTCTCTTGATGAACGGCTCCTGACGTTCCTTTTAGTGCGGTTCGATTGTTGTCTGTGGAAGTCCCTGATGAGGTCTGAGTCCAGTATGTCTCTAGCTGGTACCCACGAGCGCTCTTCTGGACCATAGCCTTGCCAGTCAACCAAATATTGGACCACTCCTCGTACTTTGCGCATGTTCAATAATCTCTGCACGGAGTAAACCAGTTGCCCCCCCCACCATCCGAGGAACTGGAGGTAGTCTACGTACAGGAGACAAAGGAGAGTAGATGACAGGTTTGAGACATGAGACATGGAATGTGGGGTGTATGCACATGGACCTGGGCAATAGGAGTCGATAAGAGACTGGGTTTATTTTCTTGAGGATCTTGAAAGGACCAACGTATCTAGGACCTAGTTTCCGTGACTCGAGGCGCAATGGAAGATTCTTAGTTGAAAGCCACACTCTCTGTCCAGGACGGAATGACGGACCTATCCGCCGACGTCGATTGGCCTGTTTCTGTTGTTCCCAGGACGACTTTAACAGGGCTGCCCGAGCTCTCCGCCAGATCCCCCGGCACCTCCGGACTAACTGGGCCGCTGCTGGAACCTGTGCTTGGAGGTTCTGTTCAGAAAACAGAGAGGGGGGGGAACCCAAACTGGCATTCAAATGGAGACATGCCCAATGATGAGTGATGGAGGGTGTTATGAGCAAATTCCGCCCAGAGCAGCTGGGAACTCCATGTACTCAGGTTGTTCGAGACAAGACACCTGAGGGTCTTCTCAATCTCCTGGTTCACTCTCTCTGTCTGGCCATTGGATTGGGGATGGAACCCTGAGGACACGCTGATGGTGGAACCGATTAGACGTCCAAAAGCCTTCCAGAATCTTGAGGTAAACTGGGAACCCCGATCAGACACCATATCCTGAGGAAAACCATGAATTCTAGTGAAGATGGTAGCGCCCTGGAGGAGTTCGAAGGCTGTGGCCATAAGTGGCAGTGGGTATCGGTTCTTTACTGTGATGTTGTTTAGGCCACGATAGTCAATGCATGGGCGAAGACCTCCATCCTTCTTGCCCACGAAAAAGCCAGCCCCTGCCCGTGACGTGGAAGGCCGAATAAATCCATTCTCTAGTGCCTTTTGAATGTACTCATCCATTGCCAACCTCTCTGGAGCTGACAACGAGAAAAGTCTACCTCTTGGAGGGCAAGATCCTGGCAACAATTCAATGGCGCAATCATAGGGTCGATGAGGAGGAAGAGTATCGGCCCGGGACTTACTAAACACATCCTGGAGATCGAAATATACCTGGGGAACTCGAGATAGGTCAAGAGAAGGAACAACCAGAGCAGGGGGTGTAAGTTTAACTTGAGGGACAACTAGTACCTTGGTTCTTGGAGTGTTGGACTCATGTTGGATCCAGGGTTGTCGTTTAGGCCCCAAAAAAGAATCAGGAGATGAAAGAATTCCAGCCCTTGGACATGCACATCCCCATCTGGTGAAACTGCTAGTCGGCCAGTCAATCTGAGGATTGTGAGAAACTAGCCAAGGGTAACCAAGGATAACTGGGAACTCGGGTGTGTCAATAAGAAGAAAAGACAGTGATTCTTGATGAGTCTATTTCAACTGAAATGGGAATGGGTACGGTGTGTTACCTGGCCGGACCCCAGAGGTCTGTTGTCTAAGGATGTTATCGTGAGCTTATCCTGGAGAGTTATGAGTGGAATCTTCCAGCTCCTAGCCAGAGTACTGTCCATGAAATTGCCAGCAGCGCCCGAGTCGACAAATGCAGAACCCTTGTGCCAACCATTGCCCCAGGAGACATGCATCACCGTCGAAAATCCAGCTGAAGATAATTATTTCTCTCGTCTCAGCCCCCCTCTCTCTGGACGAGAAATCTCTTTTACCATAAGTTCAGGGCAATGAGTTCGAAAATGCCCCAGTTCTCCACAGTACAGACAGCGTCGCTCCCGCATACGTTTGTCTCGTTCAGATTGTGATAAGCGATTCTTCCCAAGCTGCATGCGTTCCTCTGTGCAAAGAGTTTGGAAAGCAGGTTGAACTGGACTGACGTTGCCTTGGGCTGTGACTCGGTCTTGTTGTCTTTCAGACCTCCTATCCTTAATTCGGTTATCCACTCGGATGGCGACATCAATAAGATAATCTAAGTTAGGCGCAGGATCGGACGGCCAATTCATCTTTTAGCTTAGGTGCAAGAGCCTGATGAAATGCTGCTTGAAGAGCCTGTTCATTCCAGCCACTCTCCGCTGCCAGGGTACGGAACTCAATAGCCATTTCTGCTACGCTATTTTCTTTCTTTGAAACCAATTGAGAGTTTCCTTGGGATCATTGTCTTGCTGAAATGTCCACCCTCGTTTCATCTTCATCATCAAACTGGTAGATGGCAGCAGATTTTGTCAAGAATGTCTCTGTAAATTTGTCCATTCATCCTTCCTTCAATTATGTGAAGTTTGCCAGAACCATTTGCTGAAAAGCAGCCCCACACCATGATGTTCCCACCTCCAAACTTCACTGTTGGTATGGTGTTTTTAGGGTGATGTGCAGTGCCATTTCTCCTCCAAACATGGTGTGTATTATGACATCCAAACAGTTCAATTTTGCTCTCATCTGACCACACTATATTCTCCCAGTATTTCACTGGCTTTTCCAAATGTTGTGCAGCAAACTTTAAACGAGCTTCAACATGCTTTTTTTCCAGCAATGGAGTCTTGCATGGTGAGCGTGCATACAGGCCATGGCGGTGGAGTGCATTACTTACTGTTTTCTTTGAGACAACAGTACCTGCTAATTGCAGGTCTTTTTGAAGCTCTCCACAAGTCGTCCTTGGCTCTTGGACAACTCTTCTGATTATTCTTTTCACTCCTCTGTCAGAAATCTTGCGAGGAGCACCTGGTCGAGGCAAATTTATGGTGAAATGATTGTCTTTCCACTTCCGTATTATTGCCCCAACAGTGCTCACTGAAACATTCAGAAGCTTAGAAATGCACCTATAACCAATGCCATCATTATGTTTTGCAACAATTAGGTTGCGAAGGTCTTGAGACAGCTCTTTGCTTTTACCCATCATGAGATGTGTCTTGTGTGACACCTTGGCAATGAGACATTTTTGTAGGCCATCAGTTGGGACTGAACCAGCTAATATTAATTTGCACTGACAGGGAGCTGGATTGCTTTTTAATTACTGATAGTGTTCAGCTGTTGTCTTGGCTTTACATGCCTTTTTGCACCTCCCTTTCTTCATGTGTTCAATACTTTTCCCCTGTGTCATTTTACATTATTACACATAACTTAATTTCTGAATTTATTTGTTTTGGTTTCTTTGTATGTATGGATTACTTGGGTTGTTACCAACGTCTGGTGAAAATCTGATGGTGAAAAAAATGAAAAATGGTGACGTGTTCAATACTAACTGTATGTTGCGTGTCACTACTTCACAGGAGAGGCATTTGAACGTACATTATTATTTATTTATTAAAATGTGTTTTTGGGCAGAAATGCCTCCTGGAACGTGAATTTTCATGTGCCCTAATAACAAACTTGTATGCCATCTGTAAATACTAATACAATTGTTAAAATGACAAGCCTAGTTGGTTTAGCCACGGAAAAAGACAGGAACCTTCCCGCTAGCCATGACTGGCTGAGATAATGCTCGATTTTTTTATAGATATCACGAAGAACTGCAAAAGACACCTGTCTACAGATTACATCTTCATACGAAGGGCAACCATGGCATCCGTGACAGAGAGGGAGAAACGTTCATCCATGTATACGGGTAAGAAAATCTAGCTAGCTACATTTACTGATATTATACAATACCAGTCAAAGGTTTGGACACACATACTCATTCAAGGTTGTTTTTTTGTTTTTTTACTATTTTCTACATTGTAGAAAAATTGTGAAGACATCAAAACTCATGTAGTAACCAAAAAAAGTGTTAAACAAATTAGCCACCCTTTGCCTTAATGACAGATATGCACACTCTTGGCATTCTCTCAACCAGCTTCACCTGGAATGCTTTTCCCACATCTGCTGAGCACTTGTTGGCTGCTTTTCCTTCACTCTGCGATCCAACTAATCCCAAACCATCTCAATTGGGTTGATGCAGCACTCCATCCCTCTCCTTCTTGGTGAAATAGCCCTTACACAGCCTGGAGATGTGTTGGGTCAGCACAACAGTTTTCAGCTGTGCTAACATAATTGCAAAGGTGTTTTCTAATGATCAATTAGCCTTTTAAAATGACAAACTTGGATTGCCATTGGAACGCAGGAGTGATGGTTGTTGATAATGGGCATGTGTACACCTATGTAGATATTCCATTAAAAATATGCAGTTTCCAGCTACAATAGTAATTTACAACATTAACAATGTCTACACTATTTCTGATCAATTTGATGTTATTTTAATGGACAATGTGCTTTTCTTTCAAAAACAAGGACATTCTTAAGTGACCCCAAACTTTTGAACGGTAGTGTAGGTACAGCAGATCCCATTATTGTATGTGACACTTTTAAATATGCCTTTAGAGGCCATGCAATTCAATACTCATATCTAAAACAAAAGCAATTTAGGTGAAAAGAGTCCATATTAACAAAGGAAATAGAATGACTAACAGACAGATAGATAAGGAATTTGAATACTTTTGATATAAGTATATATTAAACCAAATACTTTTTTACTTTTACTCAATCAGGATTTTCTGGGTGACTTTCACTTTTACTTGTCCTTTTCTATTAAGGTGTCTTTACTTTTACTCAAGTATGACAATTGAGTACTTTTTCCACCACTGTTGTTATGGCTTTACGTCACCTGCCATCAAATGGTTGGAGAGTTACTTATACAAAAGAACTCGGGGAGTATTCTTCAATGGAAGCTTCTCTAGCATCTGTACAATATGGTATCCCTCAGGGCAGTTTCCTTCAGCCATTACTCTTCTCTCAAATGATTTGCCACTTGTCTTACAAGGAGCTAAAATAACTATGTATGCTGATGATTGATTTCAAACTCTACACATCAGCACCTGCAGCCAGTGAGCTCACTGAGCCTCTTAGCAAGGATTTACAATCAGTGTCAGAATGGGTCATTAACAATAAACTGGTCTTTTATACATCTAAAACCAAAAGCGTTGTATTTGGTTCAAAGCATTCTCTTAGACCTAAACGTCAACTGGATGATTTGTGCATAAAAGGGTGTGACCATTGAACAAGTTGAAGAAGTTTAACTCCTAGAAGTAACATTAGATAGTCGGTTATCATGGTCCAGTCATATTCACAAAGTTGTTTTGAACATAGGGAGAGGTATGTCTGTTTATAAAAAGATATTCTGTGTTTTGACACAACTGTACTAGTTGTTCAGGCTCTGATCTTGTCCCATCTTGATTACTCTCCAGTAATATGGTCAGGTGTAGCATAGAAAGACCTAGCAAAGCTGCAGCTGGCTCAAAACATAGCAGCACGCCTTGCCCTTAACTGCACACACATAACTAACATCAACAACATGCGTGATAGTCATTCATGTTTGAGGGTTGAGGAGAAGTTTACTACTTCTCTTCTAGTCTTTTTAAGAAACATATGTGTGTTGAATGCTTAACCACTTGTGTAATTTATTTGCATACACTTCAAACAGACATACTGTACATACCCCAACAGACACAACACTATGGGTTTCTTCACTCTACACAAACCAAAAACAGATTGAAACCATTGCTCAGTCATGTATAGAGCCATGACATCATGGAATGCTCTGCCACCAGAGGCTAAAATCAAGTTTAGCTTTTAAATATGAATAAATAGTATTTTTGTTGTCTCTTGGTATACAATAAATAACTATTTTTATTTGCTATTTTAATGTTAAAATGTTTTGTTTTGTGGGGGAATTTAATGTCCTTATCTATAACTGTGGTCATCAGGAAGAGCAGCTGCAGTAGCCAATGGTGATCCTAATAAAGTAAACCAATCATCTCCACGTTATTGTCATGGTATGTTGCTTGTATTGCTGGCAGAACACACCTTGAGGTCCTGGTGCTATTACTGTATTTATCAATGCTTTGTTCTTTCACTATTAATGTCACATTATTAATGCCAGCTAGTTATTCAATATTGGTGGGATGATCTTGGTTAATCCCAGATTGACCACTTACAAGATAAAACATGCTTCCTACAAGATAAGACATGCTTCTTACATTTGCTATTTAATTATTTATATCATCATCATTCTCGCTGTCGTGCACATGAAACATCTTGCTTAGGCAATATATGTTAGGATAGCAGTAAATGAAACATCTTGCTTAGGCAATATATGTTGGGATAGCAGTAAATGAAACATCTTGCTTAGGCAATATATGTTGGGATAGCAGTAAATGAAACATCTTGCTTAGGCAATATATGTTGGGATAGCAGTAAATGAAACATCTTGCTTAGGCAATATATGTTGGGATAGCAGTAAATGAAACATCTTGCTTAGGCAATATATGTTGGGATAGCAGTAAATTAAACATCTAGCTTAGGCAATATATGTTGGGATAGCAGTAAATTAAACATCTAGCTTAGGCAATATATGTTGGGATAGCAGTAAGACTAGTTATGGTAAGTAGTTGCTTGACAAAGTCTTAATTTCAGAATAAAGGATAAAAATTATGAAATTATGTTTTACCATTGGGGTCAAAATTGACTGCTTAAAAAAGTAGAATATTAATTTAGGGGTTCCAATAATGTTGACACTATCTTTTCTCTGAGCAATTGTTTTTTAGGAAACAATATAGCTCAGTATTTGTATTATTTATTTTGTACAGTCTTTTTTTCTCATCTTTACCAAGGCTGCCAATCATTTGTGTCTACAGATACACGGTTGGGTTGTGCTCTTCAGCTGAAAAGGGGTAATCATCGAGTATTGTTTGCTCATTAGTGATTGGAACATCCCAGATACAAACTAACAACATTAACAACAACTGAAGAAGTGGGAAAAGAGTTGTTTACTGTAACAAATACTTTGACATTGACAATCAGGTGTAAGGTTTTCGTGTAACAGCTACGCACACAAGTATCTCAATTGCGCATTTGGCCTACAAAGCACAACCCTGTCTTCCTCTCAGTAAAATTGCACAACTCTTGCTCCAGCTCTGCCAGGCTGTCGGTCTGGGAGGCAAGCTGCATGTAAGAGTTGATGAGAAAGTTGGGCCCGACCAGCCAGCCATGACAAAAATAGATTACTCTGAGAACGAGACAGACAGACAGCCATGACAAAAATAGATTACTCTGAGAACGAGAAAGTGTGTGTGTGTTTGTGTGTGTGTGTGTGTGTGTGTGTGTGTGTGTGTGTGTGTGTGGTATGTGTGTGTTCTTGTGCGTGTGAAAAGGATAGGTAGCGAGAGAAAAGGTGAAAGCAGCAAGGGAAGAAATGATAGAGAGTAGAATGAATGATACCTTAATCTCTCATTAGATTAAGCACTACATAAATGTGTTACAAAGCATCTCAGGCTTCATAAATCTGTCATAACTGTGTCACATAACCCACTATGTCGAATATGATTGGCACTGAGTGTACAAAACCTTAGGAGCACCTGCACTTTCCATGGCATAGACTGACCAGGTAAATCCAGGTGAAAGCTATTGATGTCACCTGTTCAATCCACTTCAATCAGTGTAGATGAAGGGAGGAGACGGGTTAAAGAAGTATTTTTAAGACTTGAGACAATTGAGATATGGATTGTGTATGTGTGCCATTGAGGGTGAATGGGCAAGACAAAATATTTAAGCCTTTGAACAGGGTATTGTAGTAGGTGCCAGGCACACTTTTTTGAGTGTGTCAAGAACTGCAACGTTTCTGGGTTTTTCCACGCTCAACAGTTTCCAGTGTGTATCAAGAATGGTCCACCACTCAAAGGACATCCAGCCAACTTGACACAGCTATGGGAAGCATTGGAGTCAACATGGGCCAGCAACCCTGTGGAACGCTTTCGACACCATGTCCATGCCAAATTGTCCATGCCAAATTGAGTCTTTTCTGTGGGCAAAAGGGGGTGCAACTCAATAATAGGAAGGTGTTGCTAATGTTTTGTACACTAAGTGTATGTTTCAATAAAATGAATACACCTAAGGAAACCTGTTTTAACCTTTAAATAGTTGAACCATGGACCAGTACAGCCATCTCAATACTGAGCCAACTAACAGTAGCAGCTAAGCTTATAGCAACCCTATAGGCTTGACAGGCTAGAGTTAGCACAGTTAGCGTATACAGGTTTTCAAAAAAATACATACAACTCTGTAATATCTAATACTTGGGTAGGGAGATGTCAGGGACTAGACCATATAAACGGAATACAACAGTCGAATGCAGTTACTACACTTTTACTGTAGTTTCAAAACTGCAATCTTTTTTTGTAAGGGAAATGACCAAAGGTGTCTAACTTTAAAGTAAGTACAGCGTCATGCTATATGTAAGGAATCATTTTCCATAGAACGCATAGAGCCCCAATTGAATTATGCTTTTTATACCATGGCTATAATTTAACACATTTGCCGCTAGAAATGTGTTTAACATCCACTGAAGTAGCAGTGTTACTACATAGCTACAGTAGTTGTCTTGGTAACCAAACAAGCATACTTTCTAGTTTAGCTAACCAACCCATTAGTCCTAGCTTGCTATTATGAAAATGTTTTTAATTTGACTTTTGCTTTCAAAAGCAGCTCAAACAGAACATGTAAGAATGAACTACAGCCATTGAATTCTACCGTGCTGATATACTGTGCTTTATAGGGAAATAATGCACACTCTAGAATACCCTTCAAGCTTATCAGAAAAAAGTATTCAACAATGCCATAATATAAAGTGTCTTTATGGATGTGCTATAATTAATCATTAATTATGAATGACAGAAGGTGTCTGTTAATACGTAGGTTATACATGTTGGGATAGCTGATTTATGAATGTTCTCTCATTATCCACAGGTTACTGTAGAGTGTGAGAGGTACTTATATGGTTTGATTGACATGCAAAGCTTGTGTGTGTGTGTTTGTCAGAACAAAGATGATTTTGAGTAGTCCTTCTTTAGACTACCACACCAGGTATTCCTCTTCTGTTCCCATGTTGGAGAGCAGGGCTTGATTACAACCTGTTACAATGGTGGCAACATTATGTGGCTGATATTTCAGAGTGGGTGAATGTGTTAAAGACCTGACTGTGGCCAGCACTGTACGATATGGCTCGTTATATTGTTGTGTGCATGTTGGTGTACTGAGGAACATGTAAAAATTTTCACTTACCTGTTCATTTACCCAGTCTGTCTATTAAGTAAACTATTATTATTTCCCTCGCTCATATCATACGCATTTTTAGCTACTGAAGTATTTCTCTGCCATCGACCTGTATAGTATAGTTAACCATCCAACATCCACCAATGTATAGTGTACATATTCAGCCAACCACTCATACTATGCAATGTCCTTTTATAGCTTTTTTTTGCACTCCAGATATCTTGTATTTCTATACTTTTTCATACTGCCGCTCTATGTATCATGTACCGTGTATCTGTCTTTTGTGTACTTTCGTTGTGGCATTTTGCACCTGCCCTGTGTTTTTGTTGTAGCTGCTTGACAATGAAATTTCCCCCCCGGGGGATCAATAAAGTATCTATCTATCTATCTATCTATCTATCTATCTATCTATCTATCTATCTATCTATCTATCTATCTATCTATCTATCTATCTATCTATCTATCTATCTATCTATCTATCTATCTATCTATCTATCTATCTATCTAACTTGGTTCCAGAAGAAAGCCACTTTCAATTTGCTTATGCTGGTGGTTTCTTGGTGTAACGTCATCCCCAGGCTATTGCGCACACAGCACATAGAAGCCTGGGATATTAACCATTCAAAATTGCCCTTAGTGGGAGTGACCATAGAATGTTGAATGTTAATTTCTCTACCATAAGCCACCTCTAACGTCATTTTAGAGAATTAGGTAATATGTCCAACCGGCCTCACAACCGCAGACCATGTGCATGGCATTGTGTGGGTGAGTGGTTTGCTGATGTCAACGTTGTGAACAGTGTGCCCAATGGTGGCGGTGGGGTTATGGTATGGGCAGGCATAAGCTACGGACAACGAACACAATTGCATCTTATCTATGGCAATTCGAATGCACAGAGATACCGTGACGAGATTCTGAGGCCCATTGTCATGCCATTCATCTGCCATTCATCACCACGTTTCAGCTTGATAATGCACGGCCCCATGTCGCAAGGATCTGTACACAATTCACCAGACATGTCACCCATTGAGCATGTTTGAGATGATCTGGATCAATGTGTACGACAGCGTGTTCCAGTAGAATCATGTAGTAACCAAAAAAGGGTTAAACAAATTTTAGATTTTATATTCTTCAAAGTAGCCACCCTTTGCCATGATGACAGCTTTGCTCACTCTTCACTCTGTAGTCCAACTCATCCCAAACCATCTCAATTGGGTTGAGGTCGGGTGATTGTGGACATCTGACGCAGCACTCCATCACTCTCCTTCTTGGTCCAATAGCCCTTACACAGCCTGGAGGTGTGTTGGGTCATTGTCCTGTTGAAAAGAAAATGATAGTCCCACTAAGCGCAAACCAGATGTGATGGCTTATCACTGCAGAATGCTGTGGTAACCGTGCTGCTTAAGTGGGCATGAAAATAGCAAAACATTGAAAATATAAGACAAGTTTAAACCATACATTTCCTTTTATATTTACATTTTTAAAACAATACAAATACATTACGTTTTTAAAAAGTCCAGTAATGCGGTTACATTGAACATTACACAGGGCTGTGAATAGTTTAGCTTGTCCCTGAGCTGGCGGATTAATGGTTCTTGCCTCTCTGCCTGCTGGAGGTACTGCATGTTGGTTGCAATCTTAAAAGTAACAGAAGAAGTTAGCAGGGCCCGGTTTCCCAAAAGCATCTTAAGGCAAATTTTGCGAAATGCCTTTGTCATTTCCACACCATCTGGATAAGGGCATTTCTGTGCTGCACCAGAAATACTCTAAATGGGGAGATGGGAAACTCCATTTGATTCGTATTGTTATATTCCTCTTTCATTTACAAATCTTGTGACGTGACAATACGACCAGGCTATATCTAGCTAACTAAATTGCGTATTGGTATAGCTAGCTAGCTTATAATCCTAACAATAGCTAGCTATCTAATGTTAGCTTGCTAGCTATTGCTGTGACGTCACCAGAACTACATACATTTGTTGTTTAAAGGCACTGTGCCGTGAGGTGTTGCTTTTTGAAACCAGGTTTTCTGTTTATTTGAGCAATATAAGATGGAACGGAGTTCCATGCAATAATGGCTATATAATACTGTACGCTTTATTGAATTCTTTCTGAATTTGGGGACTGTGAAAAGCCCCCTGGTGGCATGTCTGGTGAGGTAAGTGTGTGTCAGAGCTGTGTGTAAGTTGACTATGCAAACAAATTGGGATTTTCAACACATTCATGTTTCTTATAAAAAGAACAAGTGATGCAGTCAGTCTCTCCACAACTCTTAGCCAAGAGAGACAGGCATGCGTAGTATTTATATCAGCCCTCTGATTACAATGAAGAGCAAGAAGTGCCACTCTGTTCTGCGCTAGATGCAGTTTAACTAGGTCTTTCCTTGCAGCACTCGACCACATGACTGGACAATAATTAAGATAAGACAAAACTAGAGCCTGCAGAACTTGCTTTTTGGAGTGTGGTGTCAAAAAAGCAGAGCATCTCTTTATTATGGACAGACCTCTTCCCATCTTTACAACCATTGAATCTATACGTTTTGACCATGACAGTTTACAATCTAAGGTAACGCCAAGTAATTTAGTCTCCTCAACCTGTTCAACAGCCACACCATTCATCGCCAGGTATAGAACTTAAGGAATGATTTGTACCAAATACAATGCTCTTAGTTTTAGAGATTTACTGGCCACCCATCCCAAAACAGTAGTTGGATTACTTTCGATTTCTACAAAGGGTTTTATTCAATTATTTTGATCAATGGTGAGCTCACCCGTGATGTGATTAATTATAAATAGTAATTGCTAATAGCTAATTCATATTGTAGTTTCTGTCAGCCAACTTATAAAAATATGACCGCTTGTGTTACATCAATCTTTCCTCAGTTAGCGCTAGGACAAATGTAGCCTACATTTTTCCGGTTTGGATGATTGTGTTATGCTGTAGCTACTTCTGTGAAAGTCTGAACTTTGCATCCAAAAATTAAAAGGAAATCTGAAAAAACAGTGTGGCCAGCTCAAATGCTGATTATTGCGTCATTCGAAACTGGATGTAAGTGTTCTAATCACACCGGTTTGATCATATGCTACAGGGACCACTGTAGAATGATCACACCCTGTGTTGATACGTGTGAAAAGATTAATATGGGCTTGTTTCAGCCCTTTCCTGGGTAGCTTATCAGATATAGACATAATAGTGTGTGCTGCGGGGATGAAGCAATGAACCCATAGGCTTCGCTCTCTCATCCCTCCAGGCTTCTGGGAGGGACAATGGGCCTGTCATAGCGGATGGGATAAGTTTACATTTCTTCTTCTGGCGCACTTCTGGCCCACAGCTTCAGGTCTATATACACGTTCCTCTCAAGTTCATGGCTCTTTCCAGAACAGCTACCTTGTCCTTGAACCTCAGGAACTTGACCACTATCGGCCTGGGCCCGTCACCTGGGCTGGTGGTGGGTTTTCCAGTCCTGCGGGCACGCTCCACCTCAATCTTCCTGTGGTCCATCTTCAATTTCTCAGAGATCATTTTCCTTACTTTGTCCTCAGACTCCGTCCAGGTCTTATGTCGAGATTCTGCAATTCTGTCCACAACTATGTTGTTCCACCTTGATTGTCCCTCGAGAGTCTGATTTATCCTTTATTGTTATCATGGATTCACACACAGAACTGATGTCCTCTCTCCATGACTTACAGATTGCTGTCATCTTGTCGTTGTCCTGTTTCAACTCATCGAGCTGATCCTGGGAGAACTGTCCATTATTTTATTAGTTGAATCCACCATTATTACTACAAACTAATTTAAATTACAATAAATAAAGGTTAACTTACAAATTTTCGCTGTGCAGTGGCACCACAAGTGGGCATTTGATTTGCAATCTCCATCACATATGCACTGAATTACCTATCTATCTATCTAAAGGGTAACCACACTAAAAAAGTTTTCCTAGACCTCAAAAGTGGTCTCCGATGCAGTTTAAGCATTGTTGTGAACACAGAAAATATATATTTTTGTTTTTCTATAAAAAACAAATAAAAAACCTGGAAAAACTAAAATGATAAAAGGGAATATATGTAGTATTTATAAAGGCTTTATATTGGCATTATGAAGCCTTTATAAGCTGCACGTCATTTAAAGTGGGACCTTATTTTAATTGGGTAATTTATTTTGATGGACACCTGTCACTTTTCTGTTTTAAGTGAGACAAGAAATTATACTGTAATTCCAATTTATTATACTCAGTGTGTTACAGTGGAAAGTTAATCCAGGAGGATGGATTTAGTGCACACTTCCAACAAGTCCATTTGTTAATTTGCCAGAAAAGTAATTATCATTGTTTTGTTTTTGTGTCGTGTTATAATGAAAACAAGTCCTTTTCGGCATGATGAGTGTGGGCTTTCTCCTTAGTCTCATTTGCATAAATAAACACATTATGTTTAGGTCCTGGGGTTGTAGGGGTAATTCATATCTCTAACACAGTTACTGTTCTGGCAGACCCTTCACAGTGAAATATGCAACCAGGAGGGAAAACACAGAGGGATTCTATTCTTCTTTCTTTTTTAATAAATATTCTAGTGGGTTTTAATCCTACAGCAGAAAAAGAGTGATATGACAATGCACATGTACATTTATTATTATGGCCATGCATTATAAAAGTGCATTTCATAATCAACAATATTATTGTTGATATCAGATTAGACAAATTATCAATAAATAATTAAATACATTGTGATAAAGTATACAACTCTAACTAAATGTATGTTTGTCATTGAGAGTAGGGACAACTATGAGGGACATTGGAGAGGAAGGGAAGCAGTGTGACCAGAGAAGTGCTTTGAATACTGAATACCATTAGGTTTCCCACACACGTCACAGAGACACTGACCACATACATGCCAAAACATAGCCTCAGAGCATATTTCTCAGCTAACCATGGTAACCGATGCTCAGTCTCTGAAACAGTTTGTCCATTCCTGGTAAATCTATAAAGTTTTATTTTATAACATAAAATGTCAAACACTACGGCACCTGTGTAATTTCCCTCTGAAAGTGGTATTCGATGTACAAAACAAATCTTTACATCTGGCACTACTTCCAGGTGAATAGAAACTTAAAAATGTCTGAATTCATATTTCTGTCTCTCTTCAGCCCATCTGTTGGGCTAAGGCGGACATTCTTCCTCTGTTGAAGAATGCCCTCTGAACAAAGATGTATTTAAAACAGCCACTTATGCTGGAATAATAGATATGAATTACTTTTTAATTTTTCTCTTCATGAAGCCGCACTACAGTTTGAATCCCACTAACTAGTTGACAAATCACTGCAGTCAAAGTCCTTAGAGCAAGTTCATGTGCTGAAATTATAGGTAAATCATTCATCCGTTAATTGACTGCTTCGAGGCACATAGTAATAAAAAAATAATATAATTTACACCTTTTGCTCACGTTGAAATATGTTCTAATTGCGTTTTCCCTCCATGCACATAGTCAGTGGAAACCCAGCACTCTCCTCAATACTGGTTACATTTCACAATTCAAGATAAAAGTTTAAATTATTGCTTTTACTAATGTGAATAAATTATGTGCCGGATTAGCATTCCGGTGCTTTCTCTGGGTTGGCTTTGCCAAGGAAACAAGCTTGTTTTCCAAATGGCTGCTATTGAGCTAGCTATTGATCACTCCCTCTCACCTCTAGAAGCTGAGAGCTGCATATAATTCCTGCTACTGGGGAAATGCGCTGCAGCACAGCCTGTGAAGAACCAGGGCAAAGTGTGGAGAGAAATCAGTACCCTTGTTATATTTATACAGTATGCTAATGAATCTATGTCATATATACCAAATGTTTTCCTAAAGACAATATTTTCCTTACAAGTGGTACATTTTCAACAAGGAATTTTACAAATTGGTTCTCAGTCTGAGTAAGACATTACCCTTCTTTTAAACATGCAGCTCCTTAACATTTACCAGCTCTGAATGTTGCTGAATATTGTTTCAACAACTGAAGATGGCAGATAGTATCTGATGTTTTGATGTTTTGATGTACCTTGGTTGGGCGGTGATGCACCGACAGTAGGCATACTGTATACTTTTCCCTGTCATGGTGCTGTGCACGATCCTGACTACTCAGAAACCCTGGTGGTGCTGAACCGACAGCAGGGATTTCTCTGCTGCAGATATCATGTTAGGTTTACCATTAAATACTTTATGCCAGATTTACTAAGCAAGCATTGGCACCAGAGCAAGTTCAATTATTTTATTTTCAATAGGGTAAAAAACATGCAATGGATGAAGGCCGTGTTTTATTCTTTAACATAGTACTGAATAGCATGCTGATTATGTTCCTTCACAATGCATTCATTCTGAAACACAACAGGAACCAAATCACAGCCACTGAAAGGAGGCACCTGTTGTTTCCATGACAATTCCACAGAATACTTATGGAACACATTTCTGTCAGTTTATAGAGAGTTCATGCAATGTACGTTACACCCAATCTTAACGAGGTACGACTTTGTGAAGTGTAATATTTATAAGTGAGAGAGGGTGACATGAATTGAGAGAGAGTGAAGGACACAGACAGGAGATGAAGAACAGCAAGGGAGGAGAAAGAGAAAGAAATAGACTGAGAAAGAACTAGAGGATATTAAAATGCCTGAGGCCCCTATATACCTATTGTGTGTGTCCCTGTATCCATGAATAAACAGAATAGTTCTCAATTAAGTATATGGGTTAAATGGAATAATAACGGAAATATGGACACCAAATGTAGGCCTATAACCTCTCACATGTAGCGTAATATAATATTTAAAATATTGGTCCGGTATTTCATGAGCTGAAATAAAAGATCCCAGAAATGTTCCATATGCAATTTTTTTATTTATGTTCTATACAATTTGATGCAGAAATGTGTTTACATCCCTGTTAGGGAGCATTTCTCCTTTGCCAAGATAATACATCCACCTGACAGGTGTGGGATATCAATAAGCTTATTAAACAGCATGATCATTACACAGGTGCACCTTTGCTGAGGACAATAAATGGCCACTAAAATGTGCAGATTTGTCACACAACACAATGCCACAGATGTCTCACACCCTCACACCTCGCAATTGGCATGCTGACTGCAGGAATGTCCACCAGAGGATTTTCCAGATAATTGAATGTTAATTTATCTACCATAAGCCGCCTCCAATGTTGTTTTATAGAATTTGTTGTCTGAGACCAGCCACCCAGACAACTGATGATACTGAGGAGCATTTCTGTCTGTAATAAAGCCATTTTGTGGGGAAAAAACGCATTCTGGGTTTTTTCATAGATTAGTATAGATTTCCTTCCCAAGACAAACTGAAGTATTATCAGAAACGTGTTTCGTCATTTTCTCAGCTTTCATTTTCTTAAAACTGGTCAAACTGAAGACATTTAGACATTTTGCACAGGACCACTGTTTGAGTTATCGCATTTTCTCTACAGTCTCTAAATGAAACAAACAACTTAACCAGTTTTAACTGTAATACTAATGCATTCCTTCTATCAATGTTCTGGTGACCACAACTGTATTAAGTCTTCTGGGGCAACAAGTTATGACAGAAGAGATGCTGCATGTATCAAATTATAGTTGACAAACAAATAGCCTACCAAATGTCGGAAATTATAAGCAAAAACCTGTCTAACCACTTAAATGTAGAGACCCCTAAATAGGGGACCTTCAATAAATGTTTTATTCAATGGTCATAAGGCCATTAAAGGGCAGGCCACACCCACGATCCAATAGTGAATATGGCTGTGACTCAAAGTCCAATAGTGTAGAAAAGCTAAAACAATATAAATCTTGAACAACATTGACATGTGGTGAAAGCGAAGACTCCACAGATGATAAGGATATGTTATTTGTCGGCCTGTGACCTACCATTGTCGATTCACAGCCAAGAAGTTCATTTTATACTGTTTCAATTAACAACAAACATCTTACAAGGCTTCAATTTCGTCTGTGTTTCAGCTAGAGCTACATGGGGGGCTGTCAAATGAATTGTTACATTCTTACAAATAAAAGTAGCCTATTATCAATGTTCTCAGACAATGGATGGCTGAATTAGAACATCAAATATCCACCCAGTGACTACATTTTTGCACACTAAAGGTGTGGCGTTTTTATCTTTCCACCTGTGGTATATCATTAGACTGGAGAGCGGGTAAAAAGAAGATGGACAGTCCTGTAGCCAATAAGATAAGCTTGACATTAATATCAGATGACCTGGGTGGGACTATGTAGGTCTGACTAGCTCTTGTGTAATGCGGCTGAGACATAGTTTTTTCTAGGAGGATTGTATTCCGTTTTAGATCTGTCAGTAAATTATTTTGTATAAAGCTCTATAGTTCACTATATGTGTTAAGTATTTTTTATATAGTAGTGGTCTGCTTCTTTTTGTTTTGTATTTACATTATAGTAGTGTCCTGCCCTGTGTAGCCTATATCCTGTGTATCATTCCAAAGTACTTATATATTGTATATACAGTATTTCACATTAGTTTGCTGGTAAAGGTTGGATATATTCCGTGTAAATTTCGGAGAGGCCACCAAATTCTCTAAAGGTAGGCTATCCTTGTCTCACTATCTGCATTGCATATGCTATCATATTGCTTTTAGATTACAGTAATGTCGTTTTGTTATAGTTGTGGTGTGCTTTTTGTGTTTTGGACTGTATGTATAGCCTGCACACAGTATAGGCCTGAGTAACTGTGTCCTGTTTGTAGCTGTGTCCCCTCCATCACAACAACTACACACAGAAAGGATGACAACGTTTGTGAGAAAACCAAGCCATAGCAAGCACCCCTGTCGGTCAAGGTCTTCACCCTCCCCTGCGAGATCCACAACCCCCACTGCTGTCAGTAATGCTGGCTCCACTGATGGTTCAAGCTCCACCACTACACAAAGGCCCCACTCCTCTTCTGCTACCCCCCACTGCAGGCCCTGGCTCCACTCCCCTCCCCTCCAGTTCGTCTAGAGACGCGGGGGCAGGGAGGACACCTAGGCCTCAACAGAGAAGAGGGAAGAGCAGAGGTATGGGCACTGGAACCATCACAACAGAGGGAGATGAACCTGAGGACAGATGGCATTCAGTCATTGAAGACTATGTGGAGCCAGTACCACCTAGGTTCACTTAGATGTCCCCTGGAAAGGTTGATATTGTAGAAATTGTGCTTTTATAGTGACCAATAACTTTAGGCTTATTCAATGTGTAATAGCAGTGGATGTACCCCATTCGGACACATTGGAGAGGTTGAGAGGACACTTGGATACCCGCTTGATATCCCCTGACACCACCAAACTGTTGGAGAGAGGTTGATATTGTAGAAAGACAATTTATCCGGGTTTCTCATAACCGGATACAAGCTTTTTTGGGTTATTGTAAACAGGATATGATGTTTATATGCATCAATTCAACAACAGAATACTTGAGTATCCCAAATAATAACGGGATATTGGTGTGCATGTAAACGTGTTCATTCACTTCTCCTCTAAAAGAAAATGAATTCCTGATGCCTACTGTACTCCAGATGAGAAGTCCTACTTTGCATGAGCATTCTCTGCGTCGCTCAGCATCTTATCTGTATCTTTCAGCTATCGCTCATTGATGTATCATTCAATGGGTATTACATTTATTGGTACTGTATAACAACATAATTCATAGCTATTTTCTATTCCTTTATTGTTTGATGGCCTGGAGTGAAAGTGCCAGAGTGAATGTAATATCTTCAATAGACGAGTATATCTTCCAAATGGAACTTTATGTTGACATCTTCCATTTGCCTGATGTGTTTTCCCAGCATGGGGCAGAGGAGGAGCAGGCCCGCCATGCGGTAGCGGTAACAGCACACACCATGTCACTTCTCATTTTCTGTGCGTTTGTTTCAGTAGAGCAGCGCAATCAATATGAGTTTAAGATTTAATTCCCCTTGTAAATTGAGAGTAACACTGTATTGAGCTCAGTGGAAATATATTATCAAGAGGGCTGACTAGTAGGCTATTGTTACTTAAGGACTCCTAGAGGGCTGTGCATTGTCCGTGAAATGTATTCATTAAGGCGCGTTGTAGTTACTTTCGGCTGTCAAGGCCTCCCTAGCCCCAGCTGTGTTGGATGGAATAAAAAAAACTGACCTTTTGGGATTACCAACAGTACAAAAGGAATTAGATTATTTAGGTTTGAGGCTAATGAGAACAAAGTATGTGTCACTGTTTGATTAATGAATTTCTCCCGATCAGCAAGGCAGCAGGGATCATAAAAGAGTAATTTCCTGCTCTCTTTACAGTTCCTCTACAAGGACATGTAGAATGAAGAGGGGAGGCCTGGGGCGGGAAAGACTGCTGATGAGAGCAGCAGAGAGACTAGAGTGTTCCCCCTGTATGACTGGCGAAGCCCAGGTCACCTGTGAATGGCCCTTTAAATGAAGAGTGGGAAACTAAAGTACTGCGTAGCAGTCTTCTTTCCACCTAGGTTCACTTAGAGCAAGGGTTGAGTGCCTTGCTCAAGGACACGTCGACAGGTTTTTCACCTTGTCAGCTTGGGTATTCGAACCAGCGACCTTTCGGTTACTGGACCAATGCTCTAAGCGCTAGGCTACCTGCCGCACTGTAAAGTATTATCTCTGAATACTTTCACAAAACCTAGAGGAAAACTAGGTTACATTTTAATAATCCTGTGGTAACCTTGATGTCTAATTTATTTTTTTGTGACAGTGCAGGCCTCTGGGTGAAAGCTATTGTTTTAAAAACGAATTTGCTACTCTAAAATTACTTAGTTTTTTACCTAATTAGTGTAATTTAATTAGCCATTTATCATTTATTTATGATGTTGATCAAATTACTGAGAACCTCACATGCAAATTGCTTCACATAACATGTGCAATATGCAAGTCAAATCGAATCAATGCTGTGGAAAATAGTTTCAGGTCTTAGTTTTTTAATTCCCTTACAAAGGTGCAAATGCATGTTTGCTGGAGCAATATTTTTCCATTCAACATGATAGATTCATGTATGTGTCAACTGAAAATGTTCTCATTCCAGTGGCGACCCGTAATTCACGGCACAGTTTTGAGCTCCACAGTTTTAGCAAAATAATTATATAATAAATATATTATATACATTTTTTTCATGTTAATTTGCCAGAAAAGGCTCTGCCAGGTTTAGCAGTGGTAAGGTGTTGGGACTGCTGTTGGTACTGCTGTTGGGACAGCTTTATGTAGGCTCTAACAGTTTGTGGGCACCGTTTGTCACCGTTATAGTGCAATTCATGTATTGTTTAGTGTTGTGTAGTGGCTTTGCTGGCATGCATCACAAAAATGTTTTTTTTGTTTGCCCCACCAATATTTACATTCTAAAATCGACACTGTCTCATTCACATCTGCCTCTCTTGCTCCAAAAAAAACAACGAATTTGGATTCTCTTCTTTTGGATTTGTTTTGTAGAACTGTTTGCATGAAATATTACTGCTAAATATATACACAGCATAAAGAAGGAATAGGTTAAATTTGAACTTTTCTTGATTCATATTTTACATTCCCTTTATTTTTAACAGGAAATGTGATTGGACTATAAGTAAACAGTTTCATATGATTCCCATGGATTCTAACCTATAACGCTATCCTCCTGATTCCTGCTTACAAGCAAAAACTCAAAAAGGAAGTACTAGTGACGCACTCAATTCGGAAGTGGTCCAATGAAGCGGATGCTAAGCTACAGGACAGTTTTTCTCACACAGATTGGAATATGTTCCGGGATTCTTTCGATAACATCACCGGCTTCATTAATAAGTGCATTGACGATGTTGTCCCCACAGGGACCATAAGTACCCCATCCAGAAGCCTTGGATTACAGGCAACATCCACACTGAGCTAAAGGCTAGAGCTGCCGCTTTCAAGGAGCGGGACACTAATCCGGACACTGATAAGAAATCCTGATACGACCTCCGACGAGCATTCAAATAGGCAAAGCATCAATACAGGACTAAGATTGAATCCTACTACACTGGCTCTGACGCTCAACGGATGTGGCAGGGCTGGCATATTATCATGGATTACAAAGGGAAACGCAGCTGTGAGCTGCCCAGCAATGCAAGCCTACCAGACTTACTAAATGCCTTCTCTGCTTGATTCTAGGGAAGCAACACTGAGCCATGCATGAGAGCACAAGCTGTTCTGGATGATTGTTTGAACTCACAGGCTAATATTTGCAAGGCCGCGAGACCAGATGGAATACCAGGACGCGTTCTCAGAGCATGCACTTACCACCTTGCTCTTCTACCTATCGATCTGTAATACCAACTTGTTTTAAGCAGACCACCAAAGTCCCCATGACCACGAACCCCAACAGATCCACAGATGACGCAATCTCTATTGCACTCCACACTGCCCTCACCAACCTGGACAAAAGGATTACCTATGTAAGAATACTTGACCACAGCTCAGCATTCAACACCATAACACCAAGCTCATCACCAAGCTCAGGACACTGGGACTGAACACCTCCCTCTGCAACTGGATCCTGGCCGCTCCCAGGTGGTGAGTGTAGGCAACAATACATCCACCACGTTGACAATCAACACGGCGGCCCCTCAAGGATGTGTGCTTAGTGCACCAAGTCTAGAAGTGCAAGTGCACCAAGTCTAGAACCAACAGGACCCTGAAAAGCTTCTACCCCTAGGCCATAAGACTGATAAAGACTGCTAAATAGCTACGCACTGCTGCTACTGTCTATTATAGATCCTGTTGCCTAGTAACTTTAACATTACCTATATGTACATACTGTAGCTAGCTCAATTACCTCGTGCCCCCTGCACATCGACTCAGCAATGGTACTCCCTTGATATAGCCATGTTATTTTTACTTGTCATTGTTATTCGTTATTCACTGTATAATTATTCCTTGTGTCACTATTTATTAAATGTTTTATCTTTAACTCTGTATTGTTGAAAAGGGACCCAATAGTAAGCATTTGACTGTTATTCTAACACCTGTTGTTAACAAAGCATGAGAAGCATGTTTTTTTATGGATGCAATGTTTAGACATTCACAGAAGTAGCTACAGCATAACACAATGATCCAAACCGGAAAATGTAGGCTACATTTATCCTAGCGCTAACTGAGGAAAGATTGGCATAACACAAGTGGTCATATTTTTATAACTCTCGGCTGGCAAAAACTACAATATGACTTAGGTAATAGCAATTACTATTTATAATTAATCACATTGATAGAAATAATTGAGTAAAACACTTTCTAGAAATCAAAAGTTATCTGATGATGTGTAGTTTTGTGCACACTGCCATGTAACATTTGTTAGAAAATAATTGGAAATTGACAAATTCAAACACAGCCTAAAGATAATTAGTAGGCAGCGCGGCGTGTTAACTGTCCTGTTGCTTAACAATCACAGTTTGGAAAAGTGAGTGCATTCTGACATCACCAAAAAAAAAACATGTTAGAGATATAAATCCCCAAACTGGGATTTGAACTGGATTTGGGCTGATCTTCCTGCTGCACTACAACGTCTGTAGAATTCCACCTACACATTCATTACCTATAATGCATCTCTGCACTTAGCAAAATGTAATATTTAAATTATTGATTTCATTGACTTATTTCAGCAATTTGAGTTGAGGTTTTCAGTATAGTTAGTTGTCTAATGTTGGTGGGGCATATTAATGTTACTCTTGAATCACTATGATAAATATAATTGTTTTTCTTGAGTGTATTTTTAGAGCAGAGATTTACTTTCAATTGCAAAGTGTAGGAATGCAGTTGAAATCAGTCATTGATACAGACATAGTGGCGTAGCAGGAAGAACAGAATGCAATGAACCAAGAGGTTGGGATTTCAAATAAATACAGTAAGAATTCCTGTATGAATAAACATATACACTAACCACGTTCAAATCGAACCATTTCCTGCATGAAAAAAGTGACGACCGGGTTGATGTAAACATGAAATGCTGTTACAATTTTATAAATGACAACAGACAATTTTTTCGTTTGACATGGTGGGATCTTTTTTGTTGGTAAAATGAATTATGTAAGAAATGCTGGTGGAAACTTGCAAATATTGATATAATAATCATCATATCAAAGTAAACTTGGAGTCACGTGATATGTTGTAGGTTCCTCCCACTTCAACTAGGGTTAGGTTAGTTGAAGTTTAATAGTCTTCAGATTAAATCAATTATGAGGAACTTCACAGGGTGGTGAAAGTACACTGTGACGAGCTTGATGCTCCTTTCCAATAAATATTGAGGGTTTTATTCTGGTGACATGATGATCGATGATAGCACCAGTACCGGTTCCTAGCCTGGTGGCGTCAGGGGGTGTCCCCAGCTTGGTAGCGCCAGTATTGGTTACTAGCCCGGTGGCATATTATCCAAATACTGTTAGCACATGGTGGCCTATGAACTTACAACCACAACAGTTCAACAACATTTGACATGAGAACCTCTATAAGCTTTACAGGAATATGGTCCTGAACATATACAGCAACACCTTCCCCGTAGGCATCCCTGTCTTTTTTTGAAAATGTTAAATCGTTGTATTGCTACTGCTGCATCATCAAAGGATTTATTTTATTGTGTTTATTTAAGCTTTATTTGATCAGGGAGTCATTGTCAGGTCCTGACGGTAGGGATGCCTAGTGGCATCTCTATGTTTTGATTTGGTGAACTGTCGGGGCCTGACGGTAGGGTTATCTAGCATTCTTCATGTTTGGTTTTTGTTGGTCCCCAATTAGAGGCAGCTGCACCTCGTTGTCTCTAATTGGGATCCCATTTAAGTTGAGTATTTTCCCACCTGTGTTTGGGTCTTTGTTTGTGCATGGTGCACATCGGTTTATGGTTGCGTTCAAGCCGTTGTTGTTTTGTTATATAAAGTAAAAGGAATGTCTACCTAGTATAGCTCTGCGCCTCGTGTCCCGCCTTCGCACCGTGACAATCATACTGAGACCAAGGTCTCTTTTACAGATGAGCCCTGAATTACATAAATTACAGAAAATACACACATCAAAATATAAATACGAAATAAAAGCAGAAAGAAAAACACGGTCCTAAAAAAAAAAAAAACATTCATCAGTAATAAGGTCCTCAATCAGCCTTCTGAATTGGTCTAGAGGCACCAGAACATCAAACTAAAGAACATTTTGAAGTATTGCTCCACAAATAAGGTGCAAGAGAACTTAAATCAGATTTACCTGACCCAGTAGAGACCAAAGGAATTTCCAGAGTTAGCCATCCCTAAGACCGGGTGTGGTTACTCATGCCTAAAGTTTAGTAAAGTACAGTGGGACTTTTTGTAAAAGGGCTTTATAAATGAAAACATAGCAATGTATCAACCTACGTGACATCAAAGAGGGCCAACCAACTTTCTGGTAGAGAATGCAATGATGAGTACATTGTCACCCCTAATAAGTGCAGTGCGCTATGATAAACTGCATCCAACGGCTTTAATGAAGTGGCAGCTACGTTCATATAGATGACGTCGCCATAGTTTAGGACTGAATAATCTGCCTTGTACCATTTAGCGAGAGGCAGGACCTATTTCTATAGAAGCAGCCCATTTTTATTCTCAGCTTCTTAACTAGTTATCAAAGTGAGTTTCAGAGATGGCCAGTATATTAATGTTATCTGATGTTAGTTATTGATTTAATTAACCTTATTTGTAAGGCTACATATATTAATATGGGCTATACTGGACAATGAGCTTGTCGTAGCGGATGTAAGCAATGTCCCGAATGGTCTCTGGCAGCTTTCATAGCTGGGATAAGTTCTTTCCTCCTCTGGCGCACAGCTTCAGAGAAGTCCTCATTGAGGAAGATGTTGGTTCCTCTGAAGTTCTTGGCTCTCTCCAGAACAGCCATCTTGTCCTTGAACCTTAGGAACTTGACCGCTATTGGACTGGGTCACCTAGGCTGGATACAGGTTTTCCAAACCTGTGGGCACACTCCACCTCAATCTTCCTATGATCCGTCTGCAGCTTTTCGGTGATCATTTTCCCCCACTTTCTCCCATGTGGCGACTCTGGCACGATATCCAGAACAATGTTATTACTCCTGGGTTGTCCCTCTAGTCTGTTTTCCCAGTCATCTGTAGTTATGATCCACAGACAGTGCTGATGTCATCTCGCATGGACTCATCTTGCTGCCAGTCTCTTTCAGGACATCCACCTCTCCCTGGGAGAACTGCAAACTGTTCATAAGTTCTTGGACCTCTCTGGTCAGATCGTCAGTATTTGGACAAAGCTCTTGAAGTTTTTTCCTGTTGCTATATCAATTGCTTGTATACGTATTTTTGATTATTTAAAAGAACACGCACATGTGATAGCAAAACACTGCCCTCTCTGTTACTTCAAACTTTGGGCGGCATGATGGTAGCAATGTAGGCTAACGCTGGTACTTCACACAATTCCAGCCAGCACAATGTCATTACTGCCCATTCATGTCATCCTAATCCCTCCTAACCCAGATCATGATAGATCCACTGATATTTTCTTTAACCATATCTGCAAATAGCCGCTGATTTGGCTCCTGAAAAAGATCAGTCATTTCAGTTTTTCATTAGGAACTTTAATTAGGTACAAACTGTTTAACTCCATTTTTCATATCCTAGGAAACTGTGAACTAGTACAGTGACTGTGAGAAGAATGTACTTGAGAAACGTCCATTCCCTGAAGGGGCTGACCTCGTAGGTCCAGGCTGTGTAAATGTTTAATTAAACAATGAAGGATAAAAATGGATGTAGGAACTTAACAGTGGTGCCTGTGATTTAAATTACTATGATCTCATTACACACATGAAAAAAATTCGGATGTTTAATTAAAAATAACATGATTTATTTTGGAAATCACAATTTTAAGTCATAGCTCTGGGAATACGAGATTTATCAGTAAGCTAGATTGACATTTCTTTCTTCCCCAGACTGTCACTTTTAGACCGCATGTTTAATCCTTCTGACGGGTACACTGTATATGATGTTAGCGTCCCTCAAGTCATATTCACAAGTTACTTCACTAAGCACTTTTAATGTTTTCCAGCATAATTCCAATCAATACTGGCCTACATATTGAATGACTGAGTAAAGTTGTGGTAAAATAACACAATTTAATTTACAGAAAGGACAAGTTGAGAAAAGACAGAAAGAGAGGGAGAGCGTCAGAGTGTGTGATAAAGAGAACAATAGATAGAAAGAGAGCGAGAGAACGGGTGTGAGAGAGTGGGAGAGCGAGAAAAAGATCACTCCTGTTCCTGGTGGCTGAGCATTACGTTTCATGGTACATTTCTCCCTGTCAGGTTTGTCTTTTACAGATGGAGATATTATTAAAACCAACTCTGTGGCCTGATCAACAAATAAGGCATTATTCAGACACCATCCATCATCTCCCAGGGGTAGCCCAGAAACATGAACAACATCTCCATTTACCACACATAGACAGACAGGCCCATGTTGTAGGTTGAAAAGGAGCCAGAAGCACTTTACTTTGGGATCAGAAAAAGTGTTCACGATAGGGCACTTTATTTTGGGGACGTGTGCAACAGGGAGAGGAACCTCCCTTTGAGTAGGCTTTGAAAAATTCATTTTGACTAATTATGAATTCTCCCATGGATGATTTATGAATCTGTAATGCCAACACTTCACACTTACAATATGTGTGATCCTCAAGATTTTGAACGGATAACAGCAGGCCAAATGTGGCAGATGGTGCTTTGATGTGGCAGAAAATACATTTGTTAATGTAGCTTGGCAGAAACATAAATGATAAAACATGGAAAATAATAAAGACCGGGTCATATACAGGGTTTAATTAACTTAATTTCCGAGATGGTAATCATAGGTCCTCTTAGGCTGATCATTGTTCATCTTAGATTAAAAGTTGTTTCTACATCCTGTAGGTAAAACATGACCAACACTTTATTTTCAATTTCTACCTCACGGTATGTGTTCATCAAATCAGGATGCAAATTTACACCCCAGGGTCAATAGGAATGTTAGCACTTATTTAGCAGTAAAATACTTCCCTGTCATGCAGATAACATTAGTTATGAAGGACCAAGATGAATCTCCTAAGGCTACCCTCCAGGAAAAAGGGAAAACATTGTCAAGCTTTTTATTTAACCTCTGATGACCGCAGGCGCCATTAAAACTGTCTCACAGTCTTGTGATGAGACAACTGGGGACAGATTTAGGTCAGGGTGTCACCGACGAGTCGTCCAGAAGTCTCAGAGGTGTTGGCTGGGTCTCCCCTGTGTGTGTGTACGTATGTACAGTACGTAATAAAATGTCTGCGTGTTTGTTTGTGTGTGTGTGCATGTGACGTGTGTACTTTGTCAAAGATTACATTCTTCCATCCATCCCTTCTCCCTCTAGTTACATGCTAGTCACTCTCCTCTCTCACATTTCTTTTCAAGTTGTTTGACGTCTTGCAATCCTAACTTTTGAGGGGATGACGGGGACGTTGGGTGAACTTTAAATCATTGATACTTTGGTTATGATGCAAGACCAATAGGGACCGTGCAAGATGTATCTTTGATGTTCCCTCAAAGAGTGATTTTCTGGCCAAAACCGCAACAAAATGGCACAGAGATTCTCGTTGCCTAGTGCATGAGTACTTTATATAAAAATATGTAGGTCACCTAGTCTACTGATCACAATTAAAATGCAACTGGATGATTTATAAATGGTTAAATGATCATCCACTCACTTTCTGTCAGCATTGTAGAGTATATTCTTTGTTAAGCATTGTATATCAAGCAAACAAAAAATAGCATGAGCTGAATGTTTACCGGTACTGCACTTCACACTTGAATTTCTTTATTTCATTGTAAACATATACAGTACCAGTCAAAAGTTTGGACACACCTACTCATTCAAAGGTTTTTCTTTATTTTTACTATTTTCTACATTGCAGAATAATAGTGAAGACATCAAAACTATGAAATAACACAAAAATGCAACATGTAGTAAGCAAAAAAGTGTTAATCAAATCAAACTATATTTTATATTTGAGATTCTTCAAAGCAGCCACTTTTTAAAATGGCAAGTCAGTTAAGAACAAATTCTTATTTAAAATGACAGCCTACCAGGGAACAGTGGGTTAACTGCCTTGTTCAGGGGCAGAATGACAGATTATTTACCTTGTCAGCTTGGGGGTTCAATCCAGCAACCTTTCGGTTACTGGCCCAACACCCTAACCACAATGCTACCTGCCGCCCCCACCTTTTGCTTTGGTGACAGCTTTGCACACTCTTGGCATTCTCTCAACCAGCTTCATGCGGTAGTCACCTGGAATGTATTTCAATTAACAGGTGTGCCTTGTTAAAAGTTAATTTGTGAAATTTATTTGCATATTATGTCAAGAACAGCTCAAATAAACAAAGAGAAACGACAGTCCATCATTACTTTAATAAATGAAGGTCAGTCAATCTGGAAAATTTTAAGAAATAGCAAAAACCATCAAGCAGTTGCAAAAAACATCAAGCGCTATGATGAAACTGACTCTCACGAGGGCCGCCACAGGAAAGGAAGAGGTACCTCTGCTACAGATGATAAGTTCATTAGAGATAACTGCACCTCAGATTGTAGCCCAAATCAATGCTTCACAGAGTTCAAGTAAGATACGCATCTCAACATCAACTGTTCAGAGAAGACTGCGTGAATCAGGCATTCATGGTCGAATTGCTACAAAGAATCCACTACTAAAGGACACATAAGAAGAAGAGACTTGCTTGGGCCAAGACACACAAGCAATGGACATTAGACCGGTGGGAATCTGTCCTTTGGTCTGATGAGTCCAAATTTGAGATTCAAACCACTGTGTCTTTGTGAGACCATGGAGGAGGTGTGATGGTGCGGGGGTGCTTTGCTGGTGACACTGTCAGTGATTTATTTAGAATTCAAGGCACACAAAACCAGCATGGTTACCACAGCATTCTGCAGCGATAAGCCATCACATCTGGTTTGCGCTTAGTGAGACTATAATTTGTTTTTCAACAGAACAATGACCCAACACACCTCCAGGTTGTATAAGGGCTTTTTGACCAAGAAGGAGAGTGATGGAGTGCTGCATCAGATGACCTGGCCTCCATAATCACCCGACCTCAACCCAATTGAGATGGTTTGGGATGAGTTTGACTGCAGAGTGAAGGAAAAGCATTCCTCATGAAGCTGGTTGAGAGAATGCCAAGAGTGTGCAAAGCTGTCATCAAGGCAAAGGGTGGCTACTTTGAAGAATCTAAAATATAAAACAGATTTTGGTTACTACATGATTCCATAAGTGTTATTTCATAGTTTTGATGTCTTCACTATTATTCTACAATGTAGAAAATAGTAAAACATTTAGAAAAATCCTTGAATGAGTAGGTGTGTCCAAACCTTTGACTGGTACTGCACATTTACAGTATCAAACATATTTCTGGACTTTGGTCTTTTTTCTAAAAGTGAGCAGCTATGATTTCTTTCTATTGCCATCTACCTGTGCAATATCATAACATGACACTTTTATTGATTAAACACTTGCTGTTGTAGGTCTTGCAGCATTTGGAGTATAAGGTCAGAAACAACAAGATATGGCTTTAAAGTTCAATTTGTTGGAACATGCTCTCTGCTAGTCATGAAGACGGATAGCTACAAAGGCCCAACCCAAACAAATAACATAAGGCGGATTCACAGGAATTACATATTGGCCAGGATTCAATCAGATCAGTGGTAACCTGTGCTAACCAACAAACACATAGCTCATCATTGCTTTTGTTTAGGCAAGTGGCTTTAAACCTGTTGCAGACATTGCCATTAGATGCACGCATTAGTCAAAGTCGCATTAGTTAAAATCCATATATTGTGAACAGTAGAGATGGCAACAAATTATGTTTGTGCTTTTGTTCCAACCCAACACTTAAATAGAATAATTGTGGTCTTGATTGAGGACCAGGGTTAGTTGGTTATTTGAATCAGGTGTGTCAGTGTGGGGCTTGGATAAAACTTTGCAGAATGCAACCCTCCAGGACCTGGGTTGGCTATCCGCTCATGTAAATGTGAGTAAACGTCAAAAGAAATATCAGCATTTCAACGCATGAATGCACTCGAAAGCACTCTTATCCAGAGCAATTAGAGTTAAGTGCCTTGCTCAAGGGCACATAGACACATTTTTCATGTAGTCGACGATTTGAAGCAGCAAGCTTTCAGTTACTGGCCCAACACTTTTAATTCCTAGGCTACCTGCCACCCCTTATAAAGTGTATCACATGCCAATGTTTAATGTTAATGTTTTGAGTGTATGTTCCTCTTATAGTAGTTCCTCTCAGTTTATTCATTACAGTGCTTTCTATGTACAGTAGTTATCTTTTTCCAGCATTACCAAAGCCTGATAAAATAATTACCCAAATAAGAATATTTTATTTTTCGTTCGGGTTGCATTTGTCCTGTGCTTTAAGATAAGAGCACAAACTCAGAATTATTTTATTTATATCTGTCGATTTTTGCTCAACAAAACAGGATAATCTCAGCCGAGTTTTGTGATAATTGATTTAAAGAATCAACTCGGAAAAGTGCGATAACTTCATTGTTCTGCAGAAAGTCACCACCAGATTAGAACGTGTAGACGGATGATTTTATTCAGTCTGTTCTTTGCAGTCATAATGAATATTGTGTCATACTTCCCTCAGCCATTACCATGGCAATATATCCTGTGTGATACATTGTTTGTCTCAAAGCATGTTCTCCCATGCTTACTTTTCCTCTCTGAAAGTACTTTCGAATTTGAAGTGCTCAAATTTTCAGAAGTGCATGATGCTGTACTGTATGTTGACATAATGCTTCCTCAATTTATTTCTACTCATCTCTGTATTTGTTTATTCCTTCCTGCCAGGACGACATTGTGTGGTGGGTTTCTAACAGAGCTGCAACTGTTATACAAACATGTCCTAAGGTGTGCCATTACTATTATTTCACCAGCTTGAATGCTAGTTGCTGTAGTTTATTTTGGAAGTCTGGGAAGAATAGAGAACACTCATTTCCTGTCTGTAATTTCCTTAGAGATGTTTACAGGCAGTGTCATGTAAAATGGTAAACCTTCCTGCCCAAAGTCTAAGTCACTGTGGCTAACTGTGACTTTGCTGCTTGAAGCTAAATAATTACTGAATAATCCCTATTGACGTTTTAAAGTTGAAAAAATACAATTACATAGTGCAGATGAAATATGTATCGATTCTGTCTAACAATGTCTCAGTCTCATTGAGGTGCTTTCAACAAACCAACGTCGTCTCAGGACAATTTTTATTATTCTGTACGTAAATCTGTGACACTCCATTTAGGCTGCTGAGGGGAGGACGGTTCAATAATGATGTCTGGAATGGACCATGTGTTTGATGTGAATGGAATAGCAGGTTTTAAAATATCTTACAAATTAGGACATATAGTATCATTCGTCTTACCCGGTCGTACAATAGCATACGAATTGGATGACTTATCATACACCTTGAAGGATGTTGCTTGTTGCATGTAACAACAAAGGAGATTTACGGGGACATACATTGGTGGTTAGGTGAACAAACGGCAAAGGTTATGATAATTTACGTGAAAGGTTAGTGGAACTAAAATGACAAGGGTGACTTGAATTTATATAGCATGTTAGGTGAATTGGGTTAAGTTTAGAATAAGGGTTAGGGGAAGGGTTAGCTAAAATGCTACAGCTGTCCCGGTCGCGACTTGAACACGTAACCTTTGATTTGCTAGACGATCGCGAATTACACTCACCCATCCTTTTGTTTCTGTTTAAAGTAACTAGACCATTAGTAGGTATCATACGTTTTGGAAGTGCTCAGAAATACATAAAAGTATGTTGCGTATTGGCTCTGAGGCCAGGCTGGACACAATACCTTCTATCTTGATGCTGTTCACTCTTGGAATAATGAAATACAGGTTAGTATTCCAATGCCAATGATTTACATTGATTAGTTACACTGCTATCTGATTGCCTAATTACCTGGATGCCTTTCTGCAAAGCTAAAATTCCAGTATGTTGATGATGTTTTCCCTTTAGGTTTGATTCAGAGGTCATTGTTGTTCCCTGATTACATTATGTTGTTGTTTTTGTCATTAACAACAATTGGGGGCTGTCAGATAGTATCCCATGTGGCTGAGGGCCCATATGTAAATCCATGACGTATACTGTACATAGGTTCTTTTGACACATTTTTTTGTTGTTGAGAACTTTAACTTTTCAAATTCTACTGCAACTCCTCAAAGTCAGTATTGGTTCAAATATGACAACATGGCACACCACTACTACCTACCTACCTACCTACCTACCTACCTCGGGAAATATATTTCTCTCCTCCTACCCTCCTCTACTTGGCACAAAAACCCTAACTCCACCTCTCCTGGAGCCCTAATTATATCTGGCATGGCGATGGGAACAAGTGAGCTCTGCTAATAGAGCTGATTACAGTGTATGCCATGCTGACAGCCACACAGTGGGCAGAGACACTTAAATATCAGGACAGATCGGGAAACATATCTACAGTATATCGTCGCTCTGTCCTCCATAATTACTGTTTTGTTCGGTTGTGTATTTAAATTACCGTGAAGGATAGGGACCATAAAGGGGTTAGAGCCGAGAGTTGTTCTCCCACTGTTCCTGGTACCAATCAAGGGACTTACCCATGGCAGTCTTAAAGGGTCTGGTTGGTCCATTCACCAAACCTGGAGGAGGGGTAGGAAAGTGATATCTATTGACAATGTAAAATACTGAAATATGTCTGATTATGTACCATGGAAAAACAAAAACAAATTGTAAAAAATAAATAAAACAAACCAGAATATAACCTATAACATCCGTACCTTTTTCCAGTGTTCATTACCTCGGTCACTCAAGATGACCTCGGGAGAACCGTGGTTGTTGAAGATGTCCGCCTTGGAGGTGGCCTCGCCAGCCTTGTCCTTGATGGGTATCATACAAAACAAAAATCTATTTTTGGTTCCAAGCACCCTTTTTACTGGGTTACAAAATGGAATTTAGAGTTAAGCACGCTCTCTTCCTTTACTGACCTTAATGGGTATTGCCTCCACCCACTTGGTAAAGTGATCGGTCGCCGTCAGACACCAGCTGTTGCCATTCCTGGATTTGGTGAAGGGTCTGATGAGCTCCACCCCTAACATTTAAAGTCTTAGAGAGAAGATTAGTTTATTCTTACCCATATCTGTGTCATACAGTATGCACATTTTCATATTTGTAAGCATACTGACACACACACACACACACACACACATTCTATAATATTGAACTCCGTGGTCAAAATAAAGCAACCATAACAAAACAACTTATCAGGGCAAAATTTGAATAGGGACACTTACCAATCATGTCTTCGCCCTCTCAAACTTCTGGCATGCTAGACAAGGTACTGACCTTTAAGAAAAAAAAGACAAATAAAAACATTGTGTGCTCTCTGATATGACATTCGGCGTCCTATTCCGCAACAGGGCTTCCTCACTCATGCTGCCAAACATGCCCTTGTAAAACTGACTATCCTACCGATCCTTGACTTCGGCGATGTCATTTACAAAATAGCCTGCAACACTCTACTCAGCAAATTGGATGTAATCTATCACAGTGCCATCAGTTTTGTTACCAAAGCCCCATATACTACCCACCACTTCGACCTGTATTCTCTAGTTGGCTGGCCCTCATTACATATTCGTTGCCAAACCCACTGGCTCCAGGTCATCTATAAGTCTTTACTAGGTAAATCCCCGACTTATCTCAACTCGCTGGTCACCATAACAACACCCACCCTTAGCATGCGCTCCAGCAGGTATATCTCACTGGTCACCCCCAAAGCCAACACCTCCTTTGGCCGCCATTCCTTCCAGTTCTCTGCTGCCAATGACTGGAACGAACTGCCAAAATCCTTGAAGCTAGAGGTTCCTATCTCCCTCAATAACTTTAAGCATCAGCTGTCAGAACTGCTTATTGATCACTACACTTGTATATAGCCCTTCTGTAAATAGCCCACCCTACTACCTCATCCCCATATTTATTATTTTAGCTCATTTTGCACTCCAGTATCTCTATTTGCACATCATCATTTGCACATCTATCACTCCAGTGTTCATTCTAATTTGTAAATATTTTCGCCACTATGGCCTATTTATTGTCCTATCTTCCTAACCTTACTGCATTTTGCACTACATTTGCACACTCTGTATATAGATTCTCTATTGTGTTATTGACTGTACGTTTGTTTTATTCTCATGTGTAACTCTGTGTTGTTTTTTGTCACACTGCTTTGCTTTGTCTTGGCCAGGTCGCAGTTGTAAATGAGAACTTGTTCTCAACTGGCCTACCTGGTTAAATAAAGGTGATTTTTAATTCATTGAAATTATAATAATTGTTGATATAATAGAAGTCCATCTCCTTGACAATTCCCAGTCAGAAGAAGCGTAGGTTGATTTTGTTAATCATGCGCTTCACCCCGAAATGGCCAGCATGCATCTCGGTCAGCACGGCCTCCTTCTCCTCCTTAGTAAAAATCCTCCTCCTGTGTGGCTGGCCATCCTTCCCTTGTAGGTAGATATGATTGCCTGGTTGGAAAGATTTAAAAATTCTCCTTGAGGGATGGCATTGAAGTGCAAGCTACATACAAACAGAAAGCTACAATAACATTTACAGTAGCTAGCTAGCTAACGTTAGCTAAATTAAACTGTCTGGCTAGCTAGCTGGCTAGCTAAACTGACTAGGCAGGCTGAGCTAAATAAGTAATGTTACAGTAGCTAGCAGACAGTTTAATTATACACTACTGTTCAAAAGTTTGGGGTCACTTAGAAATGTTCTTGTTTTTGAAAGAAAAGCAATTTTTTTGTCCATTAAAATAACATAAAATTGATCAGAAATACAGTGTAGACATTGTTAATATTGTAAATGACTATTTTAGCTGGAAACGGCTGATTTCTAATGGAATATCTAAATAGGAATACAGAGGCACATTATCAGTAAACTTCACTCCTGTGTTCTAATGGAATGTTGGTTAGCTAATCCAAGTTTATATTTTAAAAAGGCTAATTCATCATTAGAAAACCCTTTTGCAATTATGTTAGCACAGCTGAAAACTGTTGTGCTGATTGAAGAAACGATAAAACTGGCCTTCTTTAGACTAGTTGAGTATCTGGAGCATCAGCATTTGTGGGTTCGATTACAGGCTCAAAATGGCCAGAAACAAAGAACTTTCTTCTGAAACTTGTCAGTCTATTCTTTTTCTGAGAAATGAAGGCTATTCCATGCGAGAAATTGCCAAGAAACTGAAGATCTCGTACAACGCTGTGTACTACTCCATTCACAGAATTCCGCAAACGGGCTCTAACCAAAATAGAAAGAGGAGTGGGAGGCCCCGGTGCACAACTGAGCAAGAGGACAAGTACATTAGAGTGTCTAGTTTGAGAAACAGACGCCTCACAAATCCTCAACTGGCAGCTTCATTAAATAGTACCCGCAAAACACCAGTCTCAACGTCAACAGTGAAGAGGCGACTCCGGGATGCTGGCCTTTGTTAAGGTCGCGTCAATTCAAATCTGGTATTGGAACAAAAGGATTACTACGCCGTTTAAATCATCTATGTATTTTATTCTAGCAAACCCTTAAATGGTAAGTATGAAGTTCGTATATACAGGCTCACTGTGACACCACACAGGGCAAACAGCGAGCAAGGCTAGAGGAGAGAGAGAGAGAGACAGAGACAGAGAGAGAGCGAGAGCGAGAGAATGAATGAGAGAGCGATAGCGAGAATGAGAGCGAGTAAAAACAGAGAGCTGTCCTATCCTTTGTTCTTCCTTAAATACTCCCAACAGAATAGTTCCCGCTCATTGCTGGCCTGTCAGAGTAGAGGCTGAGTGTGGTTTAAACTTACTCAGCCTATCGTTGGCGTGCAGGCTGGTCCCAGCCTCGTGACACACTCCAGTTGACGGAAGCAGTTGTCTCATGTTACCACAAAATACAGTTCTATCGTGAAACCCCAAAGCTAGCCCATTCCCTCCACATGGCTCCCCCACACACAAGCCTACAGCAGTTCTACAAGTTCTATGAACACAATACATTCAGTTAATAACTCTTGTTGTAGATTAACATATTAATTAGCTAAGCATGTTCAGCCCTTACACCTTCTAGGCAGAGTTGCAAAGAAAAATACATATCTCAGACTGGCCAATAAAAAGAAAAGATTAAGATGGGGAAAAGAACACAGACACTGGACAGAGGAAGATTGTAAAAAAGTGTTATGGACAGACAAATCTAAGTTTGAGGTTTTCGGATCACAAAGAAGAACATTCGTGGGACGCAGATCAAATTAAAAGATGCTGGAGGAGTGCTTGACACCATCTGTCAAGCATGGTGGTGGCAATGTGATGGTCTGGGGGTGCTTTGGTGGTGGTAAAGTGGGAGATTTGTACAGGGTAAAAGGGATCTTGAAGATGGAAGGCTATCACTCCATTTAGCAACGCCATGCCATACCCTGTGGACGGAGCTTAATTGGAGCCAATTTCCTCCTTCAACAGGACAATGACCCAAAGCACAGCTCCAAACTATGCAATAACTATTTAGGGAAGAAGCAGTCTGCTGGTATTCTGTCTATAATGGAGTGGCCAGCACAGTCACCGGATCTCAACCCTATTGAGCTGTTGTGGGAGCAGCTTGACTAAGTAAGTATGAAGTGCCCATCAAGCCAATCCAACTCAACAAATTGACAACTAGAATGCCAAAGGTCTGCAAGGCTGTAATTGCTGCAAATATAGGATTCTTTGACGAAAGCAAAGTTTGAAGGACACAATTATTATTTAAATTAAAAATCATTATTTAGAACCTTGTCAACATCTTGACTATATTTCCTACTCAATTTGCAACTCATTTCATGTATGTTTTCATGGAAAACAAGGACATTTCAAAGTGACCCCAAACCTTTGAATGGTAGTGTTTGGTAAAGAAAGAGTGTTCTCTTTCCAGTCTTTTTCGTCCTCTGAAGCAGCAGGTAGTCAGCAGGTTGTCACTGTCAAAAACACAGTCCTTGGAGAGCAATTCTGAGGTAATAGTTTTGCGTGGATTGAGCGAGCATTTATGCGATGAAATAGAACTAGAACGCTACGATGTCAAATAGAGCCAAGCAACCAGCATAGCAACGGACACTTTGGTTCATTATGTAATCCGGTCAGAATTGTGCAAATTCTAGCAACAGCCCTAGCAACAGAAGCTAGAGCGCATCGAATCCCATTATAATGTAGAGGGGGACACTATTTGGCCGGGGGACATTATTTGGCATGACTTGCCCCCTAGCGGCCTGGGGCCCTAAACAACCACTTATGTCGTTTATGCCGGGAGCCGGCCCTGGGCTAGAGAGATGGTTCTGTTTGATGATGTAATGCTTTTTGGCTTGCCTGTGGCTTGATTATAAGTCAAACTGCAGTGGGGGAAATGGATACAAATAGCTTAGCTTCTGTAAAAAAGATAGACTTAAATAATTTGTCACCACTTAGTGCTGAAACTACATAAGGCATTTCTACAGACTTTTGATGGAGATTTCTCGGCAGAGCTATAATGATCCTCTCAATTTAATGTTGGAGAAATTAGACTAATTAGAAGAGTGTACTTTACTCTAATTAAGAGCTGAAATGCACCATTGACTATCCAGTGTTTTTCTGAAGTTCATCAGGGGCTTGTGGTGCAGTGCTCGCGTAGCAGGGCTCTCAGCTGCGCTCCAAACACTGTGTTGTCCTGCAGCTCCTAATTATATTATTAACAGTTAACTTGGCTGTGTCAGTGAAATCCTTTTTCATAGATGCCAAGACTCTCTCTCTCTTTCCTTCTCTAACTTCATCTCCATTTGAAACCCATCCAGTGAGATTTGAAATGGCAAGAGTTGCCCTTCAGAGTAAAATGGTTTTACTCCAATACACGTTTTCCCAGTGGCTTGTGGGAGAGAGAGCACGTTGCTAGTGCCACGGCATGACCCAATCACCATGCAATGTACCTGTATACGCATGCAAACTGTAAGGAATGACAGGTACATTTCCTGGAGAGAAAGATCATAATGTAGTTCTACAGATGTAGGATCTTAATTTGATCATCCTGTTGCAGGATAATTTTCCTGCACAGTAGAACATTTTAAACTTGTAGTGTTTGAGATTTAAAAAGGCTTCTGAAGTTTGCTAATTTCCACTTAGAAATTTCAGGCTTTATTTTCCCTTATGAAAAACGTATCAACCCCTAAACATTTTGTATTTATGATCCACATAAAAAATCCTGCTGCAGGATGATTTTCCTGCTGTAGCAAACTGGCTCAAATTAAAATCCTACATCTGTATTTAGTGGTTGACAGTTTGCCTTCATCATAACATGAGCTGAAGGGGTTCCAAACCACCATGATTATTGCAGACCCCCGGCATCTCATCCCAGGAATTTAATTCCTTTATTGGGAAGCATGGATGCTGTTAGAGCCTGGTGGAGAGGGCTCTGATAAATCAGCATACTAAGTGAATTCTTTATGTGCCGTCTCTCTGACCTCCATCTTTCTTCTTATTGGTCAGCGACCTGATAGTCAGATTTATTTATCCTAAATAGAACAAGTTTATACATTTGTAAAAGCTGTTGTGCATACTGTTGACTAAAGTCATTGGTTCATTCCCTAAAGGATCAAACATTGAGGTGACCCTTAAGATGTCTATCGCCCATACAGTGTCTGGTGTAAACTCTTTGTAACCCCATTACATGGTAGTTAACGCAATAGGCCATGCAGAGAGATTGAGTGTGTTCATATCATTGTCTGTCTGTGGAAACACATTGTCCTGTCTCTTATGGTAATATCACTGGTGCTACAGTGATGCTTGCGATCAAATGTATACCTCATTTGAAATGGAATTTACCATGCATTTAGAAGGTATTCTGTGAATACCACCATCCCCATTTTATGATTACTTTGGTCGCTTAAGTACCATGTTTGCTTAAGTACCATGTTTAATTCTGTTCATCATTTGAGCAGTTCATGACCCGAAGAAATTGCAGCAAGCTGTGTATTAATAAAGGATATCCTATTGTACTTTAGTATTTACAGTCAAACTGTGCTTTGTATTTAAAGACTAACTTATAATAATACACAGGATAAATAAATATGTGTTTTAATGCGTGGATGTTACAGCAAGGTAAGCTAAGGTAGCTTTGCTATGGAGGAAGTTTTGAAGTTGAGGACTTCTCCCCTCCTGACTGACTCGCCATCTCAAGATGATCTGCTAATTCAGTTCTATGTGTAGGCTAAAGCCTACACTGAACCTTGTGTTTAACCAATCTGACAGCAGCTAGCTAGCTAGCATATCTTGGGGATAGCTACAGCTTGCTAGCCTATCTAACTAGCTGATATTTCTCTGTCAAATCACAGTTATGCCAAGATAGCAAGAAGTACCAGTGTCTGGAATGTGTTTCATGAGACACTCGTTTTACATCACCTTGCTACAAAAGTAAATTGCAACTTGAAGTTTTTCACATCATGTAAAGACATGCTATGTTGGAAATGATATCAACAACTGCGAGTTGAATGCCCGGTCTTCAGTCAGCTCAGCTATCAACACAATATTCTATAACTGTCTCGTCTATCCTTACACAATATTTGTCTCGTCTCTCTGGTGTTAGATCTTTCCCGGGGGACAAATCCCAGAACTTATATCCCTACAGGTGTAGGCTACATGTGGACATTGCACAAACATGGCTTGAGTGTAGATACATTTATCAACCCCCCAAAAAATGGGTGTGTTTGTGTTACAAAGACAAAACATTTTCTGCTGTAAATAGGCTATTATATGTGACTCGTTTAAGGAAACTAGGTGTATGACGCAAGTCATGACTTCACAGGAGAGGCATTTGAAT
Organism: Thymallus thymallus; assembly: GCA_023634145.1. NCBI lineage: Eukaryota > Metazoa > Chordata > Actinopteri > Salmoniformes > Salmonidae > Thymallus > Thymallus thymallus. Next base: position 30,799,674 of record CM042410.1, on the reverse strand, counting down.
GCTTATTTAAATGTTTTATCAAAATGAGTTTTTTGGCAGAAATGCCTTCACTTCAGGTAAAGAAGTAAACATTTGAACTTTCATGTGCCTTAATATGCCATCTGTAAATATGAATAAAGTTGTTCAAGCCTAGTTGGTTTAGTCACAGAAAAAGACAGGAACCTTCCCGCTAGCCATAATTGGCTGAGATTATGAATGGGCTTGACATTCCGAGAGATGAGCTTCGGATTAGTCTGCCGTGTAGCATCTTCGGTCTATAAAATGAGCTGCTAGTTATGTGTAGATAATCCTTTCTACTGCAGTTTATTTTTTTTAAGATATAACGTTTGCCATGGAAAACTGCAAGTGTTGCTAATGCTCTCAATAACATTGTTGCCCTGAATTTATCAGGCGCTATCGACAAAGGTCAGTGGGAAACAGTTGTGATGGACTACTTTCAGGATCGTACCATGCTGACTCTTTCTGACTCTGAAAATGAATCAGACGATGAGGAAATCCCTGATTTAGGTAAAAACATTTTTGTTGAAGAAGACATTGTAAAGTCTTCTGATGACAGTGATGGGGAAGAAACGGAGATCAACAGTGTTGTTGTCACGGAAGACGTTGACCGAGTTTTGAAATCAGTGGAATGTCTGGTAGAAGTATGATAAGGAGATTAATACAATTCTGGCATTTGATTGCAAATGCAGAGGGAGTTTTGAAAAGAGAACACAGAAGGCTGCTGTATAAAACACCTGTCTCCGGATTACATCTTCAAACTAAGGGCAACCATGGCATCCGTGACAGAGAGGGAGAAAGATCTGATGATTCTTTTGGCATTGCACATGGTCAGTGAACTAGAGTGACTTGACACAACGGGCCAAGCAAGCTGTACAAACAAAACGGAAACGACACAAGACATCTTATCTAATGAAAGGGGTTGCAGTCTGCCGTGAAGCATTCAACCATGTATATGGGTAAGAGTCTAGTTACAACTTCAGATATTATTTGTTTTAATTTTGTCAGAAAGTTGTTTTCATAGCAAGTTAAAGCTTACATACAACATTATGTGAATCACATTACTTTTATATTAGAATGCATTCCTATATTAGTACTTTCAAAATGTCTGTTCTTCTGAGAGGAGCCTCTGAGGTTTAATGCTGACAGTTGATTTACGATGGCTTGGTGATAAGACCACATTCCATTCCATGATTAGTGTCTCTGTGAAATGCTGGTCTGTCTGCCAGGGCGAGGAGAAACCTCCCTCCAGGTTATTAATGAACACTGGACTTCATAAATTAAGGGGATAACCTAGTGTCCTATGTTACATTAGTATTTATGTATAAACAAGTAGTAAATGATCTAGAGACAGAAACCTGTCTCAATGTAAATCTTGCTGTCTGTTGCTTGTACCTTTGTATAATTCCACACATCTGTTTTTTGTCACGTATTCAGGAGGATGTGTCTTAATAATGTGGCTTAGTTCTGCTCGTTGGGTTCTCAATGACTACCTCCAGGGTGGTTACTGACCAACTCCATTACTGCAGTAATTCAATAATAAAGTTCAATTGTTTTGAAGAAATCTAAAAGTCTCTCCTTTGATTAGAATAATTCCAGGGCAATATTTGGAGATGAGGATGTAAGGTGACTAACAATTTTTTTTGCTGATACTAGCGGATGGACACATCATTTCGAACAGAATTAGATTAAGGGTGAGACTGATTTCATTCAATAATTCAACTTGAAAATGCACAGAATGAATAGTACTAATTGAACATTAATTTAACATTGTTAAGGTTGAGTGGGCAGTTTAGGTGAAAATGTTGAGTGGGCAAGAAAATATTTAACATAGCTAATGATATATTTTTCTTGAAAGAAATGTTACCCTTATCTTAGCAAGGAAGAGGGCAGTTAGGCGAAAAGGGTGTTCATTGTCTTTATAGAATTCCTGAGGGATGTGGAGTAGGTTTGGAAAAGATATTATGAACCCTAGGAATGTCGGTGAACTTCAATTGAGGGGAAAGTTTGAGTTTTTTCGAAATTCTGTTTGGAGAACAGGTTGCGTGTACCAGTGTTTTTGTATGACGTCTAGACATAGTATTTCGGCCAGTCTTTTAGGGTGTGGTTATGGGAAAATTTATACTGTGTGCAAAGCTGTCATCAAGGCAAAGGGTGGCTACTTTGAAGAATCAAATGTAAAATATATTTTGATTTGTTAAACACTTTTTGGGTTACTACATGATTCCATATGTGTTATTTCATAGTTTTGATGTCTTCACTATTATTCTATAATGTAGAAAATAGTTAAAATAAAGAAAAACGCTGGAATGAGTAGGTGTGTCCAAACGTTTGTCTGTACTGTAGATACACTTTAATTAACCTGAAAGTGTTGCTGTAATTCCCAGATAGCCTATACATATATGATTAATCATTAACATTGCTAAATCGATTACATTTGCTTTCTCTCCCTTTCCCTCTCTTCTTTAACAAGTATCAATGTTGTTGTCATTCCCTTAGGGACCTGTTTTCAGTGTATTGTCTCCAGTCAATAACCGGTGCAAAGTGTGTATGTTTATCCTGTGTTCCCATTTAGTTAGCTAGTAAATAAATAATTAAACCAATTTGCGTAGTACAGAATCATAAGTAAGTGTTCAGAATGATGATATGATACGAGGTTATGATTAATAAATTGACTGTTTAAAGATGTTATAGGTAAAGACCTTTTAGAGTTTAATTCGGCATATGGTAACTCTTTAAAGAACCGGTCTAGTGGGGCCCTGATCCTAATGAGTTAATTGTTACATGATTAATTTAATCAGGTAACAATTAAACATAGTGAGTTAATTTCAGAAATAATAGTCTTTAGATTAATGTTAGTCACGTCACAACACTAACTAGCTAACATTGAACCTATGTGATTAACTTTAGCTAGCTATGACAATTGGTTTGTATTGCTAGTACTCTATGGATTGGGATTATGGTTCATTGTTTAGCTAGCTAGCTAGCTACATGTCTAAACAAAAGACTCCACTTGCTTAGATGATTACATGACCCATCAAGTTAGCCATGTGTGTCTGATGGTGATTACGGCTATCTATTGTATAATAATCCTAAAATATTTGTCTCTGGAATTTGTCTTTCAGCATCAGTAGAACATGCCTGACTCTCCTCCACCAGTCATACAAGGATAATGGTCTAATGCCTCACATGAAAAAGAGAGCTGGCCCAAGCAAGAACAGGTTACACCTGAAGCATTAGGACCTGCAGCAAGTGGTTAACTTAATCAACAACTATGCAGAGGATAATGCAATAGTATTACCAGGACGCCACCCAGTACACAAACACTTTGGTGGAAAGCTGCTTCCATCTCATCTCATGTGACAAAAGCAGCGGTGTGCTGTCTCTACAAGGAATTGATGACAACACTTTTTGATTATTTAATTTACCTCCAACATAATTGGCACTACTTTTATTGATCTCACATTATTTCTGTTTTTTCCAGAGGTATGTGTAGTCGAGCTGTCTTCCTTCAGTAATCACTAAGTCCCGGACAGACCTGTGCTGGCAGTGTCAGAGAAACAACTATCAGGTCTTCAGATATGCCAATCTGCCAGAAGCTGTTAAGTTAGCCAAGCTGAAGAAGCTAGAGCAGCATTTCCTGCTCGTTCAGAGTGAGCAGAAGATGGTTGCTGACTGCAAGACCACCTGTCATGACCTGCAGTTGTCTCTGGGGGGCTCTACTGAACCAGCAAGCAAAGACATCAGGATGCATTACAGCTTTGATTTTGCTCAACAAGTAAGCAACATTTCCTGCTTTATACTGATTAAGGACATATACATATATACACTGGGGGACAAAAGTTTGGAATATTACTCATTCAAAGGTAAAGACTGGGAACTCATTATGTCATAGTTTTTGATGAAGACATCACAACTATGACATAACACATATGGAATCATGTAGTAACCAAACAATTGTTAAACAAATCAAAATATATTTGAGATTCTCCAAATAGCCACCCTTTGCCTTGATGACAGCTTTGCACACTCTTGGCATTCTCTCAACCAGCTTCACCTGGATGCTTTTCCATCAGTCTTGAAAGGGTTTTCACATATGCTGAGCAACTGTTGGCTGCTCTTCCTTCGCTGTGGTTCGACTCATCCCAAACCATCTAATTTTGGTTGAGGTTGGAACCAAAAATCTCAAATTTGGACTCCAGACCAAAGGACATATTTCCACCGGTCTAATGTCCATTGCTCGTGTTTCTTGGCCAATTCAAGTCTCTTCTTCTTATTGGTGCCCTTTAGTAGTGGTTTATTTGCAGAAATTTGACCATGAAGGCCTAATTCACACAGTCTCCTCTGAACAGTTGATGTTGAGATGTGTCTGTTACTTGAACACTGTGAAGCATTTATTTGGGCTGCAATCTGAGGCTGGTAACTCTAATGAACTTATCCATTCCTGTGGCGGTCCTCATGAAGCTGGTTGAGAGAATGCCATGAGTGTGCAAAGCTGTCAAGGCAAAGGGTGGCTACTTTGAAGAATATGGTTACTACATGATTCCATATGTGTTATGTCATAGTTTTGATGTCTTCACTTTTATTCTACAACGTAAACAATTGTGCAAATAAAGAAAAACCCTTGAATGAGTAATATTCCAAACTTTTGGCCCACAGTGTATATATTACTATTTCTACATTGTAGAATTATAGTGAAGACATCAAAACTATGAAATAACACATGGAATGTAGTAACCAGTGTAAACAAATCTAAATATGTTATTTCCTGTTTTACAGCTTCGATGCTCTGGAGCCTGGTGTTGTTGTCGCCAAGGAGCGTTCAGAGTCAGTCGGGAACAGGTTTCAGTCGCTGCACAACACTGACATCCTTCCTCCCTTAGATTGTCTTCCTGTGCATTCAGATCAGGGAGTTTTGCGATGAAGAGGCTATGGACATCACATGCCCTGCACCAAAGGGCAGAACAGAAACAGGCCCCCCAATATAGATTCCCTTGTTCATGTGTGGTTCGGCATTGACACTTGTTATTTTTTTCTTTATATTAACACTATCTATTTTTGATATTGCTACTATGCAAGTAACCATTTCATTGTACTGTTTACACCTTCTGTAGAGACCTATCCACTTAGCAAGATGTGGCTGGAGGTTATAGCATTTCACATGACCCATCAATTAAGAATGTGTCTGGCTAAGCGTCATCTAATATTTATAAAATATTTTTATCTGGACACTTTCTGATTACCTGGAATTTTTTCTTATTGTAGGCTCCTACTTTTACCACTTTTAGTCTTAATCTTTACCACACTACATGACCTTTTAGCACATGACCGCACATGTGAATGAATCCTTAAAGAGATGGGGGGGCTGAGGCTTAAGAGGGTGTGAACAATGCAGAATGGGGGTAAACAAAAGAGCTCTCCAGTAGGTGTACCAAAAAAGGGCAATTTTCTAAAAAAGTGCTAGCTAGTAGTGCTAACTAACCTAGCCCTTGATCATGACTCCCAGTTCCATTACAGTAAAGGCAGAATTCCACCAGGGCAGAGTTATTGAGAGCAGGTGCTAATCCAAACAACATGCCTGTTCTCATGAAAGTAGCTAGCTACATACCTAACTAAACATTATCGATAGCAAGCTGGCTAACTTTACATCCTATCAAACCTTATCGTTAGGTGCAACTTTAGCTCTGCAAATATTCCTCTCTATGACATTACATCAAATTACACATTAGGGAGAGGCTATGTATTTAGATAGTTACATCAAGGTATCATAGCTAGCTAGCTACAGTGTCTTTTTTTTGCTAATTTATATAAAAAAACAAAACAGAAATGCCTTATTTCCATAAGCATTCAGACTCTTTGCTATGAGACTCGAAAGGTGCAACTTGATTGGAGTCCATCTGTGATAAATTAAATTGATTGGACTTGATTTGGAAAGGCACACACCTTTCTATATAAGGTCCCACAATTGACAGTGCAAAACCAAGCCATGAGACTGAAGGAACTGTAGAGCTCCGAGACAGGATTGTGTCGAGGCACAGATCTGGGAAAGGGTACCAAAAAATGTTGACTCTCAGACCAGGAGAAACCAGATTCTCCCAAGATTGAACTCTTTGGCCTGAATGCCAAGCATCACATCTGGAGGAAACCTGGCACCATCCCTACGGTGAAGCATGGTGGTGGCAGCATCATGTTGTGGGGATGCTTTTCAGCGGCAGGTACTGGGAGACTAGTCAGGATCGAGGCAAAGATGAACAGAGCAAAGTACAGAGAGATCCTTGATGAAAACCTGCTCCAGAGCGCTCAGGACCTCAGACTGGGGCAGAGGTTCACCTTCCAAAAGGACAACGACCCTAAGCACACAGCAAAGACAACGCAGGAGTGGCTTTGGGAGAAAAGTCTCTGAATGTCCTTGAGTGGCCCAGCCAGAGGCCGGACTTGAACTCGATCTAGCATCTCTGGAGAGACCTGAAAATAGCTGTGCAGCAACGCTCCCCATCCAACCTTACAGAGCTTGAGAGGATCTGCAGCGAAAGATGAAACTCCCCAAATGCAGGTGTGCCAAGATTGTAGCATAATACCCAAGAAGACTCAAGGCTGAAATCACTGCCAAAAGTGCTTCAACAAAGTACTGAGTAAAGGGTCTGAATACTTATGTAAATGTGATATACAGTGGGGAGAACAAGTATTTGATACACTGCCGATTTTGCATGTTTTCCCACTTACAAAGCATGTAGAAGTCTGTAATTTTTATCATAGGTACTCTTCAACTGTGAGTGACGGAATCTAAAACAAAAATCCAGAAAATCACATTGTATGATTTTTAAGTAATTAATTTGCATTTTATTACATGACATAAGTATTTGATACATCAGAAAAGCAGAACTTAATATTTGGTACAGAAAACTTTGTTTGCAATTACAGAGATCATACGTTTCCTGTAGTTCTTGACCAGGTTTGCACACACTGCAGCAGGGATTTTGGCCCACTCCTCCATACAGACCTTCTCCAGATCCTTCAGGTTTCGGGGCTGTCGCTGGGCAATACGGACTTTCAGCTCCCTCCAAAGATTTTCTATTGGGTTCAGGTCTGGAGACTGGCTAGGCCACTCCAGGACCTTGAGATGCTTCTTACGGAGCCACTCCTTAGTTGCCCTGGCTGTGTGTTTCGGGTCATTGTCATGCTGGAAGACCCAGCCACGACCCATATTCAATGCTCTTACTGAGGGAAGGAGGTTGTTGGCCAAGAACTCGCGATACATGGCCCCATCCATCCTCCCCTCAATACGGTGCAGTCGTCCTGTCCCCTTTGCAGAAAAGCATCCCAAAGAATGATGTTTCCACCTCCATGCTTCACGGTTGGGATGGTGTTCTTGGGGTTGTACTCATCCTTCTTCTTCCTCCAAACACGGCGAGTGGAGTTTAGACCAAAAAGCTCAATTTTTGTCTCATCAGACCACATGACCTTCTCCCATTCCTCCTCTGGATCATCCAGATGGTCATTGGCAAACTTCAGACGGGCCTGGACATGCGCTGGCTTGAGCAGGGGGACCTTGCGTGTGCTGCAGGATTTTAATCCATGACGGTGTAGTGTGTTACTAATGGTTTTCTTTGAGACTGTGGTCCCAGGTCTCTTCAGTTCATTGACCAGGTCCTGCCGTGTAGTTCTGGGCTGATCCCTCACCTTCCTCATGATCATTGATGCCCCACGAGGTGAGATCTTGCATGGTGCCCCAGACCGAGGGAGATTGACCGTCATCTTGAACTTCTTCCATTTTCTAATAATTGCGCCAACAGTTGTTGCCTTCTCACCAAGCTCCTTGCTTATTGTCCTGTAGCCATCCCAGCCTTGTGCAGGTCTACAATTTTATCCCTGATGTCCTTACACAGCTCTCTGGTCTTGGCCATTGTGGAGCGTTTGGAGTCTGTTTGATTGAGTGTGTGGACAGGTGTCTTTTATACAGGTAACGAGTTCAAACAGGTGCAGTTAATACAGGTAATGAGTGGAGAACAGGAGGGCTTCTTAAAGAAAAATTAACAGGTCTGTGAGAGCCGGAATTCTTACTGGTTGGTAGGTGATCAAATACTTATGTCATGCAATAAAATGCAAATTAATTATTTAAAAATCATACAATGTGATTTTCTGGATTTTTGTTTTAGATTCCGTCTCTCACAGTTGAAGTGTACCTATGATAAAAATTATAGACCTCTACATGCTTTGTAAGTAGGAAAACCTGCAAAATCGGCAGTGTCGGCAGTGTATCAAATACTTGTTCTCCCCACTGTATGTATGTGTATATATATATATATATATATATATATATATATATATATATATATATATATAATTATTATTATTATACATTTGCTATTTTTTTTTTTATACATTTGCTAAAATATCTAAAAACCTGGTTTTGGTTTGTCATTATGGGGTATTGTGTGTGTATTGATGAGGAAAAAAAAACTTTAGAATAAGGCTGTAACGTAAGAAAATGTGGAAAAAGTCAAAGAGTCTGAATTCTTTCCGAATGCACTGTACTCACCACACATAGCCATCATGTTCTATGTTTGTTGTAACATATTTCTTGCAATCTTGCGCAATATTGTTGAATGCATTAAAAGTTTGCACCAACTTTATGGAAGCCCATTTTCTCTCCTATTCTGTACGTTGCAGACTTGACACCATGTCCATACTACATGGCAGCTGGGGGCAGACCACACCTTGTTGTCTCTGGACAACTGGCAAAAGTAGGCATGTATGTAATCCATACTTTATGACTAAAACAATCCTATTTACACTTTGTAGTCAATTATGACATTAGAATGAATGTTTTAGACTCATATTGATGCCACATAAGCCATTTTTAACCAGATAATTGTTTCTAGGAGGCAGTTCCCCTTTAAAGATAATATTATAAACAATATAATTATATTCTCATCGTGGAAATTAGAATATGTAAATATTTTTACAACCCTAGCTAATTGTCTCCATGTACAGCTGTTCACTACAAACAAACCCTAGGGTCACATTAAGAACATTAATTAAATGCAACCTATACTGTACATCTCATGTTTCTACTGATATAACAGTGTGTAAGGTCAAGCTTGAAAATCAACTCTCACCTATAATTTTACAGAGAGTACTGTATGCGTAATGACCCTGTTCGATGACGCAAATGTATTCTATCTCAAGGTAGCATGAGCCAATTGGATGTGTTTCATAATAAACTATTCTGAATATTTTATTTGGATCATTCTTATACCATGTAAAATGATGTGAAGATAACAATAACCAGTGCTGTAGTCATCTGTTTCAAATGGATTTTATTTAGCAGATGGTTCATTTTGTATGGTAATGAGTATTCACTTCCTAAACTAATTGTGTTTGGTTGTCTTGCTTTTATTCTATTTTGGGTTGGTTTATTTTGTTTTGCATGCAAAACAAAATAAATATGCACTGAATTAGTTAGTTAGTGAGTATAGGGAGACGTTTTTTTTAAGGGTCCATACCTGCGAACATTACAAAAGTTGCAGTTTAAACTTCCTCTCCATCTCAAAATGAACATCAGCAAATTAAAATCGTTGACGTAGTTGCTTGTGATAAAACCTTACATGTTAGCTGTTCCCAGTAGATAACCTGGCGCATTTAGCCCTATGCTAACCTGTCCAGCTGGCAGTGATTTTTTCCTGTAACATATTGTGCATCAGCCTATTAAAGATCTTAGACTTTATATCCACCAACCATTGGCATTTCTTAAAACAGGTCAACTTGGCCAGCAGAGGAATACAAACTTCCAAATTCAAGGTTTACTTTCGTTCAACTTTGTCTGTAAAAAGTGTAGTGTCCCAATATTCCATGACGCATCCTTGACTTGGCTACTAACATTCAAAAGGCATGTTTTCACATGACAAAGTTTTTGCCTAGCCGTTTCACACACATTCATGTGCTTTCACAGCAATAAAGATATAGGAGGATTATCCAACACGCACATTTACATATTCGTACATAAAGTTGAAGACACTTGTGGTCTTGTCAAATAGCTGTAATTTTACTATGCTATCACTGACTGGTGGGTGATCCACTAAGTTGGTAAGCCCAGATACTGTGAGCTATGATGGCTGTGAGTTCAAATACCACTCGTGCTAATGTTTTTATTTGATGAAAAACACACTCCACTGCTGGCCCTCGAGTCAAATAACGCATAATGTGACAAAGTATATGATTATAAAAATGCATATTAAACGTTGTAGGCCTACATTTGGATGCATTTCCCTTCCCAACACACTAATAAAAAAAGTTATGTGAGATTCAAACCCCTGCCACAATCTGCAATAATTATAAAGAGCTAGACTCTATATACTGTGAGCTATTTGACCAGTCAGTCAACCACACGTGATCTAGTTACCTTGATTATCAAAACGTGCTGTTGGACTACTGTTAAGGACGCTTTCATGAACAAGTGTTGCATCACATCGAACTACGTTGACGATTTTAATTGGCTGATAAGGAATTTGTTACTGGACATAATGACGGCCAGCTGGTCAGTTTAGCATAGGGCTAAATGTGCAAGGCTATCTAATGAGAACAGCTAATGTAGCCTTTTATGACGTACAACTACGTCTATGATTTTAATTAGATGATGCACATTTTGAGACGGATAAAATGTTTTAACTTAAACGTTGGCAAGTATGGACCCCTTGAAATTTCATGACTTTATGAAAATTGTTCAATCACATATTACAGCGAGAGACCAGTGAAACAAAGAGCAGAGAGTCTTTGTTCTCTGAATGCTATGTCAGAGGGGAAAACTGTGAGTTTCCTTTTGTCCTGTGAGCCATTGTTATTTAGGAGAGAATTAATCTACTGGTGGTTCCTGTGGTGATGCTCCCCAGCGTCCTCTCTTTCCTTGAAGTGTTGGGGAGCATCCGTCATGGAGGTCTCTGGTCGTTAGCTCGTCTGTCAGCTCTAGACAGACCCTACGTTGGGACTTGTCATTTTTAGCACCATATTCAATATATCAGTTTTCTTTGGAGACCCTCCGTCGTTGTCATACATGCCAATATTGATTCTGTCAACCCGGGTGCTTTGGTATTGTGTGGCCTCCCAGTGTTCAACTTCTTTTCTTCGTTGCTTTGTGAGTGTCAATATATATCTGATGGGGAGAGGGATGGACGGGCGGAAGGAAAAAGAGGGAGAAAGAGAGACCAACAGAGAAAGTGTGTGGGAGACCTATATGTCGAGACATACAGTACCAGTCAAAAGTCTGAACACCTTAACTATTTTGTACATTGTAGAATAATACTGAAGACATCAAAACTATGAAACCAATTGAGAGTTTCCTTGGCTGTGTGTTTGGGATCATTGTCTTGCTGAAATGTCCACCCTTGTTTCATCTTCATCATCCTAGTAGATGGCAGCAGATTTTTGTCAAGAATGTCTCGGTAAATTTGCCCATTCATCCTTCCTTCAATTATGTGAAGTTTGCCAGTACCATTTGCTGAAAAGCAGCCCCACACCATGATGTTCCCACCTCCAAACTTCACTGTTGGTATGGTGTTTTTAGGGTGATGTGCAGTGCCATTTCTCCTCCAAACATGGTGTGTATTATGACATCCAAACAGTTCAATTTTGCTCTCATCTGACCACACTATATTCTCCCAGTATTTCACTGGCTTTTCCAAATGTTGTGCAGCAAACTTTAAACGAGCTTCAACATGCTTTTTTTTCAGCAATGGAGTCTTGCGTGGTGAGCTTGCATACAGGCCATGGCGGTGGAGTGCTTTACTTACTGTTTTCTTTGAGACAACAGTACCTGCTAATTGCAGGTCTTTTTGAAGCTGGTCCTCAAGTGGTCCTCAGAAGCTTAGAAATGCGCCTATAACCAATGCCATCATTATGTTTTGCAACAATTAGGTTGCGAAGGTCTTGAGACAGCTCATTGCTTTTACCCATCATGAGATGTGTCTTGTGTGACACCTTGGCAATGAGACCTTTCTGTAGGCCATCAGTTGGGACTGAACCAGCTGATATTAATTTGCACTGACAGGGGGCTGGATTGCTTTTTAATTACTGATAGTTTTCAGCTGTTGTCTTGGCTTTCCATGCCTTTTTGCACCTCCCTTTCTTCATGTGTTCAATACTTTTTCCCTGTGTCATTTCACATTATTACACATAACTTAATTTCTGGACTTATTTGTTTTGGTTTCTTTGTATGTATGGATTACGTGGGTTGTTACCAACATCTGGTGAAAATTACATGTCAATAGCACCTTTGGAAATTTACTGCGAAAAATGGTGACGTGTTCAATACTTATTTCACGAGCTGTATATATATATATATATATATATATATATATATATATATATATATATATATATATATATAGCTCTCAGTACTAGATTCATTCGCTGATCCTTTCATTGGGTGGACAACATGTTAGCTCATGCTGCAAGAGCTCTGATGGGTTGGAGGACGTCCTCCGGAAGTTGTCATAATTACTGTGTAAGTCTATGGAAGGGGTGAGAACCATTTTGTATTGAAGTCAATGTAAACAAAGGAGGACGGAAACTATCTCTCCTCCGGCTACATCATGGTGCTACCCTACAAAGTGCTTTTAAGGCTACTGTAGACTTTCATTGCAAAACAGAATGCATTAATCAATTATTTGGTGATATATTTAGTATAGTTTTATCTAAAAACGTTTTATTTTATTAAATTCACTGAGGAGGATGGTCCTCCCCTTCCTCCTCAAAGGAGCCTCCACTGCTCCAGAGCTCAAAAGTGATTGCCAACACATGGCTTATGAGTGTTTTTTTATTTTTTATGATGGGCTGTCAATTTGCAAAAATCACAAAGAGCGCTGTATGTTGGGAGATATTAATGCAGAAATAATTGTTGTGCTTGGACTTTTCACACCTTTCTCCAGACATCTTATCATTATTAGCATTAGCGGTGGAGGGAGAATCAGTGCAAGACTGGAGGCGTGATAACAGTGTGTTGTGTTAATTACTTGGGCCTTAACCTATGTGAGATGGGGTCCGTTGGCTTAATTTGAATGGATTACCAGGCTAGTATGAGGCTGCAGACCCTTATTGAACTCTCAGGATTCCAACAACATGGCAGAGATGATATCATCTGCCTAAGCAGCTTGAAGCCATGCATGTTCTTAATGTCAGGCAGTTGTGTCAAAGACTGTGAATTTTGTCTTAATTTGGGAAACTTTTCTGTACATACAACTTTCACTACTGTACATTTAACACTCTCAGTCATGCTACTTACACTGCAACACGGCTCAGATAAAAATAACTTGACAAAAATAGCATTCGTGAGCATCGGCCTCCTGGGAACAGGGTTCGCTTGGACCACTTTCAGCCCCAGCCCAAGTGGGAAATGGACTGATTGGCAAATTGGTCCCTCTCACACAAGGTAGCCATCATCCCCTTCCTCCCTCTCCCTTCTTGGCTGTTCAGCAAATTAAACAACTTCCAGAGGCACCCATGTCCGACTCAAAGCACAAGTGCCCTCTGCAAAAATACATATAGCCAGGCTTAACCTACCAAAAGTACCTGCTCTGCTCTATCATCTTTTTGGGGTGTAATTTGTGGGTTTTCTAACACTCAACTGCCCACAGCCTAATAAAGTGTCTGACTGAAATGGTCTGGTATTATTAGGAAGCAGATGGGAGCAGGTTGGCAGCTTTCCCCCCTTCTTATCCTCGCAGGGCATCATTCTGTTAAGGGTGCTAATGATGTGCAGGCCTAATGTTTTGGCTCCTCAGCTGAAAGCAGGTACAGTGTTGGATGAAGAGCAGTGAGTGTGAGTATTTCAGCTGTCAGCGTGGGGCCCACATAAAGCTCTTCTACAGAGCCAGAGGGGCTGTCTGTAGTCCATCACACCTGAGAGGACTTTTGCCAGAATGGAAATGGGCAGTTTCACCACACATGGGTATCATCACACTCATTCAGGGTTTCTCACCAGAATATTTCAAAATAATAACATTTTGTAACTGTGGAGTTTTCAGTCAGTTTCTTAAGTGAGCATTTGTTCAACTTCTGGACACACACACACACACATCCTTTGGAAAGGATGATGGATGGTGAGTGTTGCCATGACAACACAAATGAAGGGGACCTGAGCTTTGGTTAATGGTTGTCTGTAAGAGCCTGAGTGAAGTCAGTGAAAAGCCTGTGGACTGATAAAGTGTAGATCCACAGATGAATCTAAGCATCCTGAATGTAAAAAAACAAGGTAGGTAAATTCACAGTTTACAGCAGGTATAAAAGGTGCAGCAGAATTGTTATGTGTTACCTCCCTCAACAATGCAGTACATTAATCAACAATAACAACAAAACAAGTTAGGTAAAAAATATCAAGTTGTAGAAGTAATAGAAAAAGTAGTATGCATAGTAATAATGGACTGTATTTACACTGTATTTACAGCGTTGACTGTGTGTGTTAGTGTTTGTGTGTGCGTGCGTGTACATGTGCAACGCATCTTCATCCCCTGTTTCTCTGTGTTCTCCATTATAGATGAGAAGTTATGTGTGTGTGTGTTGTGTTTATGCATACTTGTTTGTAAGTTTGTGTGTAAGGCATGGATGAGCGGGTAGTCAATAAAAAATATTTCTAGGGTGCATATAGTCTCTCCGGTGTAAATAGTCTCTAAGGTGCAGGTCTGTGCAGGAAGAGAGCTAGGTTTAGCTTTTCAGCACTCTGATGGCCTGGTCGTAGAAGCTGTCTTGGGGCCTGTTGGTCTGAGACCCGATACTCCGACACCGCTTGCCAGATGGTAACAGAGTGAACAGTCGATGGCACAGGTGAGTCCTTGACGATCTATCAGCCCTTCCTTAGACAATTTAAATTAATTAATTATGCACTAATCTATGGATTTCACATGACTGGAAATACAGATATGCAGTCAGTATCTGGTGTGACCAGCATTTTCCTCCTTTGCATAGAGTTGATGAAGCTGTTGATTGTGTCCTGTGGAATGTTATCCCACTTCTTTTCAATGGCTGTGCTAAATTGCGGGAATGCTGTCGTACCAGAGCTTCAATGGGTGACTGGTGTCTGGAAGAACTGGGATATTTTCAGCTTCCAGGAATTGTGTACAGATCCTTGTGACATGGGACTGTGCAATATAATGCTGAAATGGCGGCAGATGTATGGCAAGACAATGGGCCTAAGGATCTCGTCACTGCTTCTCTGTGCATACAAATTTCCATCGATAAAATGCAATTGTGTTCGTTGTCGGTAGCTTATGCCTGCCCATAAAATAACTATATAATGCTATTCACAACATTGACATCAGCAAATCGCTCACCAACACAACGCCATACACGTGCTCTGCGGTTGTGAGGCCGGTTGGACATACTGCCAAATTCTCTAAAACAACGTTGGAAGCAGCTTATGGTAGAAAAATCAACATTAAATTCTCTGGCAACAGCTCTGGTGGACATTCCTGCAGTCAACATGCCAATTGTGACAAAACTGCACATTTTAGTTGTCCCCAGCACAAGGTGCACCTGTGTAATGATCATGCAGTTTAATCAGTTTTTTGATAAGCCACACCTGTCAGGTGGATGGATTATCTTGGCAAATGAGAAATGCTCACTAACAGCGATGTAAACAAATTTGTGCACAAAATTTGAGAAAATAAGCTTTTTGTGTGTATGGAAAAAATATTTGATTTCAGCTCATGAAACACGGGACCAACACTTTACATGTTGCGTTGATATTTTTTTCAGTGTTTAACGCAATTAATACGTTTAAAGTTTGATATACATACCAAATAAATATCTTTATCTTCAAGTCCTTTTTATTTGTAGATATTTATCCATCCTGACAGCTGTTTACCCAACCTTGCCAACCAAAAAAATCCACACTAGTCACAGTTAGTGGATGTTTTTGTAATTTAGTTCCTTTAATTGGGTCCTGTTCCATTAGCATAACACACCTAATAATAATGAAAGAGGATTTATATTCACTGAGACCCTAGGTCTAATAATACAAACAGGCTGTGACAAATTGCCATTATCAAAGTACATTTGCCTCATCGGGATATCTCATTATTTTAGGCAGTACAGGATTTTCAGGTCATCTGCTTACCAATGGGGTGTTAGCCTCTGCCATTGCATTCCTCCAATTATCATTAGACAATCGACAGGTGTGTGTGTGTGTGTGTGTGTGTGTGTGTTCAGCAAAGCAGTGCTAGAATGACTGTATTATTCATCCTGGGTACCTCTGCCATAAGTAATTAAGGTATAGCTGTGGGAATCAGTTTTCTCTCTGTTTGCCAAACTTCCTCTTCTTCTCTTTAATGAAACAGGACAAATGACACGATGACATAATGCAGAGTAACAGGTTAGAGTAATTGCTACATTTTGCAGCAGTAGTTGTTAAAGGGAACTGAACCAACTGATTTGGCCTCGTTTGTCGCTTGCTTCTCAAGAAATGGTGGTGGCCATGACAGAAGCCAAAAGTGAGTTGGCTTGGGGGTGTGGTTTAATGTTGGTGTTTATTGAGTGTATCCTTGCCACCACCAACACCTTGCCCGCAGAACCTTGCCTGCAGCCGTTTCCCCCCACTCAATCACAACAAACAAACCTACAAGTTGAGTTCAATAACTACCGGCAGATGCATGGTGAGATTCCGGAGGAAGCTTTGAATAGGTCAGTAACCTACAGAGTAATATGAGGAGCATGCAATTGCTTATCTAGATATTCTAAACTAATTGTTTTGGGTAACACTTTACTTGACACCCAGCAATATAACACATATGTCATAACAGCTGACATAACTTGTTATAACCTTTCATAATATGGTCATAACACTGTCATGACCATACATTTACACCTGTTGTGACATATATTGCATTCTTTTATGGCTGGTTATGACACCTATATCAAATGAATTTTTACTCTGCCAAGAAGTTTTCTTTCTTGAGTTCTTTGATATTGTTGTAATGAATTCTTTACAGACATGTTCAAAGCATTATGACCATCCTGTGTCACTTTACTTGGCTAAGAAAATAAACTTCATGACGCTGTCAAGAAGCATCATGAACATCCTAATCATATAAGCCATATAGGCCTATCAGGTACAAGCCCTTATATCAGTCATCAGTCACAAAGAGGGTGTCTTGTCCTGCTCCTGAAATCTGCATTCATCCCAGTCATCAGAAACAGGGGCAGGTGCATGTCTGACATCAACGTGTGCTCAGTTACAATTATAATTTAATATGGCCAATTTCAGAAAATGTTATATAAGATAAATACACCACTTTGTAAAAATACTTTAAAGTACTACTTAAGTTGTTTTTTGGGGTAACTGTACTTTACTTAACTCTATTTTTGACTACTTACTAACTTCTACTTCACTACATTCTTAAAGTAAATAATGTACCTTTTACTACATACATTTTCTCTGACTCCCAAAAGTACTTGTTACATTTTGAATGCTTAGCAGGACAGGAAAATTGTGTAATTCACACACTTATCAAGAGAAGATCCCTACTGCCTCTAATCTGGCGGACTCACTAAACAGATGATTCGCTTGTAAATGATCTGTGTGTTGGAGTGTGCCCCTGGCTATCCGTAAAATAAAACAAATAATAAAGAATGGTTCCGTCTGGTTTGCTTAATATAAGGAATTTGAAATGATTCATACTTTTACTTTAGATTCTTAAGTCAATTTTATCAATTACATTGACTTTTGATACTTAGGTATATTTAAAACTTTCACTTTTACTTGAGTCATTTTATATTAAGGTATCTTTACTTTTATTTATAAATATATATATATATATACAGTGGGGAGAACAAGTATTTGATACACTGCCGATTTTGCAGATTTTCCTACTTACAAAGCATGTAGAGGTCTGTAATTTTTATCATAGGTACACTTCAACTGTGAGTGACGGAATCTAAAACAAAAATCCAGAAAATCACATTGTATGGTTTTTAAATAATTAATTTGCATTTTATTGCATGACATAAGTATTTGATCACCTACCAACCAGTAAGAATTCTGGCTCTCACAGACCTGTTAGTTTTTCTTTAAGAAGCACTCCTGTTCTCCACTCATTACCTGTATTAACTGCACCTGTTTGAACTCGTTACCTGTATAAAAGACACCTGTCCACACACTCAATCAAACAGACCCCAACCTCTCCACAATGGCCAAGACCAGAGAGCTGTGTAAGGAAATCAGGGATAAAATTGTAGACCTGCACAAGGCTGGGATGGGCTACAGGACAATAGGCAAGCAGCTTGGTGAGAAGGCAACAACTGTTGGCGCAATTATTAGAAAATGGAAGAAGTTCAAGATGACGGTCAATCTCCCTCGGTCTGGGGCACCATGCAAGATCTCACCTCGTGGGGCATCAATGATCATGAGGAAGGTGAGGGATCAGCCCAGAACTACACGGCAGGACCTGGTCAATGACCTGAAGAGAGCTGGGACCACAGTCTCAAAGAAAACCATTAGTAACACACTACGCCGTCATGGATTAAAATCCTGCAGTGCACGCAAGGTCCCCCTGCTCAAGCCAGCGCATGTCCAGGCCCGTCTGAAGTTTTCCAATGACCATCTGGATGATCCAGAGGACGAATGGGAGAAGGTCATGTGGTCTGATGAGACAAAAATATAGCTTTTTGGTCTAAACTCCACTCGCCGTGTTTGGAGGAAGAAGAAGGATGAGTACAACCCCAAGAACACCATCCCAACCGTGAAAAGGTGGAAACATCATTCTTTGGGGATGCTTTTCTGCAAAGGGGACAGGACGACTGCACCGTATTGAGGGGAGGATGGATGGGGCCATGTATCGCGAGATCTTGGCCAACAACCTCCTTCCCTCAGTAAGAGCATTGAAGATGGGTCGTGGCTGGGTCTTCCAGCATGACACGACCCGAAACACACAGCCAGTGCAACTAAGGAGTGGCTCCGTAAGAAGCATCTCAAGGTCCTGGGGTGGCCTAGTCAGTCTCCAGACCTGAACCCAATAGAAAATCTTTGGAGGGAGCTGAAAGTCTGTATTGCCCAGCGACAGCCCCGAAACCTGAAGGATCTGGATGGAGGAGTGGGCCAAAATCCCTGCTGCAGTGTGTGCAAACCTGGTCAAGAACTACAGGAAACGTATGATCTCTGTAATTGCAAACAAAGGTTTCTGTACCAAATATTAAGTTCTGCTTTTCTGATGTATCAAATACTTATGTCATGCAATAAAATGCAAATTAATTACTTAAAAATCATACAATGTGATTTTCTGTATTTTTGTTTTAGATTCCGCCACTCACAGTTGAAGAGTACCTATGATAAAAATTACAGACTTCTACATGCTTTGTAAGTGGGAAAACCTGAAAAATCGGCAGTGTATCAAATACTTGTTCTCCCCACTGTGTGTGTGTGTATATATATATATATATATATATATATATATATATATATATATATATATATATATATATATATATATATATTATTTTAGCATTTTCCGATTAAGAACATTAAAAATAAAAATGAGATGATATTAGACAACAATATAACAAAGTGACAATAACCTTACAAGGCAACAGACAAGAATGTAAATGCAATAAAAAATTAAAAAATAATAATCATAACCAAAAAATTTGACATTGGATCATATGGTCACCTGTCGTAGGCTACATATTATACATTAAGTGTGAAACATTACATAGAGATGCAAGGGGAGATTCCATATAATCAATAAAAGGTTGCCAAATTCTGTAAAATGTATAACTTATTCCTCAAGCAGTAAGTAATTTTCTCCAGTAGGATACAACTATTAACTTCCGATAGCCACATTGCAACTGGCAGGGGGGAATCCGATTTCCATTTCTTGGCAATCGCTAGCAATATTTCTGTTAGCTTTTTAGTATGGCTTTGCCTAAGATTGGAATTAGTAAAGTTACCCAGTAGACAGATCTCTGGGTCTAAAGGGAATGCAGCCCCATGAATTGAGGATATGGTATCGCATTACCTTTGCCAGAAATAGTGTAGTTTTGAACACTGGAATGTAGGAATGTTCCTTCATCTGAGCCACATCTAAAAGATAGGGAGGAGATATCAGGGTTGAACATCTGCAATCTAGATTGGGTGATATAGAGCTGATGGAGGAAATTAAACTGGATATGTCTGTATCTGGAGTTCAATGTGGATGGAGCATTGGTAGAGTTGTTCAATAGGTGACATCTTAGGGAGGTTCCATTGGCCCTTGAGATTCACCCTAATAAAATGTAGTAGTTGTAGGTAACTAAAGAAGTCCTTGTTAGACGAGATGTTTCTGTTTCAGCTGTTCGAAGGACATAAGCATTTCCTCCTCATAACAATGTTCCAGAAGAGTGATACCCTTATCAGAACATGGTCTAAAGTTACTATTCTTGAAAAAAACATAGGAATCAATCTTTTGTTCCATAGAGGGGTTTTAGGGGAAATACATCCCTCTCGTCTGAGCAGCTCATGCAGTTTGCACCATGCCAGGACAGAATGTGTAATTAAAGGGTTGTCTGTGAATGTTTTTATAGATTTCACGTCCCATTTGTAAAACAATTTTGCCGCAGTGTCCTCATGTACCTCAAACTTTTCAATGTTCAAACATGAGGGAGAAGGACCATTGTCAAACCTCTGAGCCAGAAATTGAGACTGTGCAGCCCAGTAATACTTTATGAAATTGGGGAGGTTTGGGGGTCAGTTTGTCCAGGCTAACCCTAGGGGTTTTTCTGTACCAGATGAACCGTCTGATCAGCTTGACGAGAGAGGAAAAGATTGCTGCGGGCAGAGGGATGGGGAGAGATTGAAACAAATATAGAAATCTGGGCAGGATATTCATTTTAATTACATTAATTCTACCCAGTAGAGTGAGAGGCAAGTCCATCCATTTACACAGGTCACCCTCCGCCTTTTGCAAAAAAATGGCCAGATTGAGTTTATAGAGGTTGTTCAGGTTACCATCCACCATTATGCCCAAATATGTGAAGCCCATAGGCAACAATCTAAAAGGAAACTTATGCTTCATGGTATGATGGTCAAAGACAGACAACGGTGATATTTTGCTTTGATCAAAATTGACTTTATATCCAGAGAAAGATCTATGATACTGTAATAGGTTCTGTAAGTGAGAGAGGGAATGATCTGGGTTCATTAGAAATAAGATGAAGTAGTCTGCAAAAAGGGATAAATTATGGGTATGGGGGCCCACCTCAAAGCCATGTATGTCAGGGTACGTTCTAATGGCCTCTGCCAATGGTTCGATGGGGAGGGCGAAGAGGTGGGGGCTAATTGGGCAACCTTGTCTGTTCCCGCTATGGAGAGGAAAGTGGAGGAAGTAATCCCATTGGTAGCAATCCTATTTTAAGAACATTTGTAGAGTGATTTTATCAAATTTACAAACACGGTGCCTAAACCAAACTTTTCCAAGACGTAAAAGAGATATGGCCATTCAACCCTGTCAAAGTCCTTTTTGGTGTCGAAGAAGACTGCGACACTAGGTATTTAGTTTATATTTATAAATGTATATTTAGAAGGTGAATTATTTCAAATAACCTTCTGAGACTATTGGAGGGCAATCTATTAATTATGAAGCCAGTCTGATCTGGGTTGACCAGGGGGAGGCATGACTCCAGTCTATTAGATAGCATCATGGTGACCAGTTTAATCAAATCAAATCAAATTATATTAGTCACATAGACGTGTTTAGCTGATTTTATTGTGGGTGTAGTGAAATGCTTGCGCTTCTATCTCAGACAGTGCAGTAATATCTAACAAATAATATGTAACAATTTCACAACATATACCCAATACACACAAATCTAAGTGAGGAATGGAATTAAGAATATATACACTGGGGGTCAAACGTTATATATAAATATTACTCATTCAAGGGTTTTTATTTATTTGCACTACACATTGTACATTGTAGAATAAAAGTGAGGACATCAAAACTATGACATAACACATATGGAATCATGTAATAAGCAAAAAAGTTTGAAACGTATCAAAATATATTTCATATTTGAGATTCTTCAAATAGCCACCCTTTGCGTGTCCTTTTGTAGTGGTTTCTTTGCAGCAATTCTGCTACTTTGAAGAATCTCAAATATAAAATATATTTTGATTTGTTTAACACTTTTTTGGTTACTAAATTATTCCATATGTGTTATGTCATAGTTTCGATGTCTTCACTTTTATTCTACAATGTAAAAAATTGTGCAAATAAAGAAAAACCCTTGTATGAGTAATATTCCAAACTTTTAGCCCCCAGTGTACATATATGGACGAGTGAGGTCAGAGCGGCATGGACTAAGATACAGTAGAATAGTATAGAACAGTGGTTCCCAAACGTTTTATAGTCCCGTACCCCTTTAAACATTACACTTCCAGCTGTGTACCCCCTCTAGCACCAGGGTCAGCACACTCTCAAATGTTGTTTTTTGCCATCATTGTAAGCATGCCATACACACACACTATACAATACATTTATTAAACATAAGAACGAGTGTGAGTTTTTGTTACAACCCGGCTCGTGGAAAGTGACGAAGAGCTCTTATTGGACCAGGGCACAAATAATAATATAATAATAATCAATAATTTAGTTAATGAACAGCATTCTTACATATATTCAAATTTGACCAGAT
Source organism: Thymallus thymallus (assembly GCA_023634145.1). Taxonomy (NCBI): domain Eukaryota; kingdom Metazoa; phylum Chordata; class Actinopteri; order Salmoniformes; family Salmonidae; genus Thymallus; species Thymallus thymallus. The sequence goes on along the minus strand of CM042410.1, from coordinate 30,777,027 downwards.
GGGATAGGGCAGTGTGCAGAGTGATGGTGATTGCATCGTCTGTGGATCTATTGGGAAGGTAAGCAAACTGAAGTGGGTCTAGGGTGGCAGGTAAGGTAGAGGTGATATAATCATTGACTAGTCTCTCAAAGCACTTCATGATGACACAGGTGAGTGCTACGAGGCGATGTTTACAGTCTATATGTTTACAATCTGTATTAAGGAGAGAGATTGCTCTATACTTTAGCAGGTTTTTGCATTTCTTATGTCTTGTGTCAGGTACCTAAAGGACTCGCAGACCATGAGAAACAAGATTCTCTGGTCTGATCAAACCAAAATTGAACTCTTTAGCCTGAATGCCAACCATCACGTCTGGAGGAAACCTGCATCATGCTGCAAGGAGGTTTATATTTTCAGCGGCAGGGACTGGGAGACTAGTCAGCATCGAGGGAAAGGTGGATGGAGCAAAGCACAGAGAGATCCTTGATGAAAACCTGCTCCAGAGCGCTCAGGACCTCAGACTGGGGTGAAGGTTCACCTTCCAACAGGACAATGACCCTAAACACACAGCTAAGACAATCCAGGAGTGGCTTCCGTATAAGTCTCTGAATGTCCTTGAGTGGCTCAGCCAGAGCCCGGACTTAAACCCGATCGAACAACTCTGGAGAGACATGAAAATAGCTGTGCAGCGATGCTCCCCATCTAACCTGACAGAGCTTGAGATGATCTGCAGAGAAGAATGGAAAAAAGTCCCAAAATACAGTTGTGCCAAGGTTGTAGCGTCATACCCAAGAAGATTCGAGGCTGCAATTGCTGCCAACGGTGCATCAACAAAGCACTGAATAAATGGTCTAAATACTTATGTAAATGTGATATTTCTGTTTTTTTATTTTAATCAATATACAAACATTTCTAAAAACCTGTTTTTGCTTTGTCGTTATGGGGAATTGTGTGTAGATTGATGATGTCAGGTCCTGACTAGAGTAAAATCTCTAGGTATCTCTATGGTGTCTGGAGGTTGCTGTCAGGGCTTGACAGTAGGGTTGTCTAGGCGGCTTTATGTTTGGTTTCTGTTGGTCCCCAATTAGAGGCAGCTGCCGTGCGTTGTCTTTAATTGGGGATCCTATTTAAGTGAATTAGTTTCCCACCTGCGTGTGGTTCTTTGTTTGTTCATGTCGCACATCAGTTCGTGGTTTCGTTCTCTCCAAATAAAGGAATGTATTCACACTACTGCTCAGTGCCTCGGGTCCTTCATAAGAACCGTGACAGATGAGGGGAAAAAAACGATTTAATCAATTTTAGAATACGGCTGTAACGTAAGAAAATGTGGAAAAGGTCAAGGGATCTGAATAGTTTCTGAATGCACTGTAGCTATGAGTCATGATAATCTATTGATTATCATTGTCTCATCGTTCACTTTCCTTAATTCCTCATATCTTAACTTAGTTAACTTTCTGCCTACATTATTTCTATAACAGTTGAAATGTGACATGTTCTTGGCATGAATTATATTCTATACCATTCCCTATTGTTACAGATTGTGATGAAGGACTCGCACCCTGTGGTGGTATCACATGCACACTGTTCTTGTGTAGCTGGTACAGCTTTATGCAACCATACAGTTGCTCTGCTGTACCAGGAGGCACATCACTCACAGCTCAAAACCCCAGTGGTCCTCCTAGTCCTTAGCTGCACAGAGAGCAAGTAGCGTTGGCACAAGTCAAGAACCATGGTAAGTATGTGATTTTCACATGCACATGTGAAATCAATATCTTAACAATTGTGTCCTATTTCAGTCAAATAGGGTGTGAAGCCAGGCCCTGTGAGTAAGGTGGTAATCTTATCAGCCAAACTGAAACCGAGGACAATGACTGAAGGAATTAGGTAAAATCTTAAATTTAAATCCCACCACTTTTACAAAAGCTTCAGGAAATGTGGTATTTGTATTTATTGGCATCCCATTTAGCCGCTGCAAAAGCATCAGCTACACTTCCTGGGGTCCACATGAAACAGTAAGGTGTTCTTTTTTTTTATTGCTGGCTTGAGTTACCTGGGGTGGCAGAGAGTTCCATGTAGTCATGGCTCTATTTAATACTGTGGAGAAACCTCTGGTTGCATGTCGTGTGTTGTACCGATGAGTGTCCGAACATTGTGCCAACTGCTTGAACAGACAGTTCTGTACCTTCAACACATCAATACCTCGCACAAAGACCAATAGTTATGCAGTCAATCTCTCCTCAACTTTGAGCCAGGAGAAACTGACATGCATGTTACTGACACGCCTATATGTTTTGACCATGACAGCTTACTATCTAGGGTTATACCCAATTCTAAAACAGACTGGAGCTCTATGTTAAGTGTCAGTGTGTATACTGTTAAGTTGTCAGTGTACATAGAAACACAGGCAAAAAAAAAATGTAACCCCCTTTTTCGATCTTGTCTCTTCACTGCAACTCCCTAACGGGCTCGGGAGAGGCGATGGTCGAGTCATGCGCCCTCTGAAACATGACCCGCCTAACCTCGCTTAACCCGGAAACCAGCCACACCAATGTGTCGGAGGAAACACTGTTCAACTGGCGAACGGGGTCAGCCTGCAGGCACCAGGCCCGCCACAAGGAGTCGCTAGAGCGTGATGAGCCAAGTAAAGCCCCACCGGCCAAACCCTCCCCTAACCCAGATGACGCTGGGCCAATTGTGTGCCGTCCTATGGGTTTCCCAGATACAGGCAGTTGTGGCACAGCCGGGAAGAACCCAGGTCTGTAGTAATGCCTCTAGCACTGCGATGCAGTGCCTTACACCGCTGCGCCACTCGGGAGGCCCAGACACACAGGCTTTATTCAATCCATATTAAGGCAGAGGATGCAAATCCATAACACCTACGTTTTTTTCAACAATAGATTATGATCAATGACATCAAAAGCTGCACTGACGTCTAACAAAACATCTCCCACAATCTTCTTACTCTCAATTTCTTTCAGCCAATCGTCAGTCATTTGTGTCAGTGCCGAGCATGTTCAGTGGCCTTCCCTATAAGCATGCTGAAAACCTTGTTAATTTGTTTTCTGTAAAATAACTTTGTACACAATTTTTTCCCAAAGTTCCTAAGCACTTGCAACAGGCTGATTGGTCGGCTGTTTGAACCATAAACGGGTGCTCTGCTATTCTTGGGTAGCGGAATGACCTTTGCCTGCCTCCATGTCTGAGGGCACACACCGTCTTCTAGGCTTAAATTGAAGAGTCACAATGTATTCCGTTACCAACCTCAGCAATTTACCATCTAGGTTGTAGGTACCAGGTGGTTTGTCCTTATTATACATAGCAATCATTTTTTCATCTCTTCCACACCCACGTTGTGGAACTATTTGACTGTGAGATTACTAATGATGTTTTACACAGAAGCACACTCTACAAAGGCCACATTGTCTCCCACCCCGATGATCCTCCTCCTCCACCACCCTACAGGCTGGAACCCTCACACTGCATGTGTGCAGTGAGAAGGAGCAGCTGAATATCAGATCGTAGGACCCTGGTATATGGCTCATACCATTGAAGGTGCTACAAAGGAGCAGAGCACCTCACTAGACTGGCATGAACTAAGAAGGCCATGCCTTACCTCCTCCTGCTGCTTCAGGGAAGTCCGCCACATCCGAGGGCAAAGCTTAGCAGAGAACCTGGCAGACCGTATTATCTAAGGATCCCCTCAGACGGAAGCGATGACGAGGGCTTTGGCCATGGAGCCTGCTGCTGTCAATGAGTACTGCCACACCAAGAATGTGAACTTCACGCCATGTGGGTTTGTAATCCACCCTGATGCCCTTTGGCTAGGGTATTCACCTGACGGACTGATCTACGACCCCATTGAAAGCCCACCATTTGGCCTACAGCAGATCAAGTGTCCAAACTCCAAGAGTTATGTTAACTGCCCCTACCTGAAGCTCCAGCATGGAAAACTGGAGGTAAAGCCACAGCACGCCTACTACTGTCAGGAACAAGGCCAGATACTAATAACAGGGCTGGAGTGGGATGACTTTGTGGTGTTCGCTGAAGAGGACATGCTGATCCAGCACATCTACAAAGACAGTGGGGTGGCAAATAAAATCAGGGAAAAGGCAGACTTTTTCTTTTTTCTTTTTACATGCCTAGATGTCTACATTAAATGCTTAACGTCATACATGGCTATGCATGAGAGATGTAGACTGTGAAAATGGATCTGTTGAACATACAGGTTACTTGTGTGTTACAATTCTCCTAAACTGGTTGCCAGGTGAAAATGCATGACGTGGTAGTGCAACAAGATGAGAGACAGAGGTATAAGGCGAACAATAGCCTTTAAGGCTAGTCTTTAATGATAATTGTGTATTACAAACTTAAGTTATCTCCAAGACCTGCCTAAATATGTACCTTCATTGTCTCAAAATGTATAGATAGATAGATAGATAGATAGATAGATAGATAGATAGATAGATAGATAGATAGATAGATAGATAGATAGATAGATAGATAGATAGATAGATAGATAGATAGATACTTTATTGATCCCCTGAGGGGGAAATTTCTTAAATCATTCTTGTATCAAGACAAGAAAGACAACATACATTGTATTGATTGATCTAGTGGATGAAGTGACTTGTCCTTAATCACAACAAGAATAAAGATGATTATTTAAAAACAATGAGTTCAGTAGAGTCAAAGGATGTAAAAGTGAATAATGTAATCATATCAAACTGATTAAAGGACTTAAAGGAGAATCTTCCTATTTCTGAAGTAAATCTAAATCCTCAAGTCACTTCCTCATTGTGCAGTATCAGAGCACGCAAAAGACATGAACAAAAGCTCTAAAAACATCCCAAATATGTATTTTTTTAAACGGACACATTCGATTTAGTCATGTAGGTCTTTAGACATGAAATTGTGTCATTCCGAACTTTATCCGCAATGTAATATTCAATTTTGTGTGACTTGTGACCTTTCTTCCACCATGTGTGCTGTGCGTACTATCTCTGTGTACTATAGGGACACGCTCAGCCTGTACAGCTGCGTGGGGGAAACAGTGGACTTAGGAATGACAATTTCATTTGTACAACATCCAAAGACCTACATCACTATACTGAGAGTGTGTCTGTTTCTAGAAGGACGTATTTGGGTGTTTTTGGATGTCTTTAATGTGCTCTGATACTGCACAACGAGCAATGAGGAAGTGTATCGCGGCTGGGGTAAGTTTCTCAAAAGCAAGCTAAATCACCCAAACATGTCTGGACCCTCCTATAACTTGCCATTTACATAAAAAATAGAGATTTACTTCAGAAATAGGAAAACGTGAATCATGTAGGCTAATCCTAGCAAACAGAATTATAAAATGAACTGATTCAATCCAAAATCGAAATCAAAGGCACCTAGGACATTGGAGCTAGTCAAGATTCTCTGAGTGACAGTGCATGGTGCTCTGGCTGGCTGTGTGTACGGGGTGGCTGCCCAGGGGGGTTGTGGGATCACTTCTCCTTTGCCCAGGCTTTGACCAGAGGTCCATTCTGGTAGTTGACCAGGAAGCATGCAACTGAGTACATCTGGAAAGATTGAAAGAGAATGGGAGAGAGAGATAGACAGATGAAGTAAAACAAGCCTACAGCAGGGCCTGGGTGTGTTCCATTCTGGTCCTTTCCCCAGAGTAGCCCACAGAGACTGAAGGCCCTGGAAGCAGTTGTAATATTAGTGTAACACACACAAAACCCAAGGAACCTGCGTCAGGTCACTAGCGTGAACTACAGCTGCCATGCTCATTTCAAAAGTGCAGGCCTATTAGCTAACAGTAATAGTAGGATATTAACCTACCTTGTGTATAACCATATGTCGTCGGAGGAGGCTACAAATCTCTCCAAACAGAAAAGCTGGAGGACAGACAACTCTTCCACCTGTCTCCTCAGTCACTGTATCTCCTCATGAATATCTTTGTTTTGCCCCAGTGACATATCAAGGGCCGAGGGCTGAACAGTAGTCATGCTCCATCGCCATGGGCATGGGCACATCATCTGCAACATCCTCAATATCCTCTGCCCTTGGATGGTCGCTATCTCCTATACTTTTTGTATTTATTTAACCTTTATTTAACTAGGCAAGTCAATTAAGAACAAATTCTTATTTACAACAATGGCCTTCTTACAGGGTCAGCCCCTGGAGCAAATTAGGGTTAAGTGCCTTGCTCAAGACACAGACAGGTTTTTTCACCTTGTTGGCTCGGGTATTCGAACCAGCGACCTTTCAGTCACTGGCCCAACACTCTAGGCTACCTTCCCGCCCCTAAACTGCAGGATGTGACGCTTGGATGGAGTAGCCGTTCCACTGGAAGAGGACAGACAGAGCTCTCTTCTTTAATCATCAGCGCCCACTGCTGGTCAAAGGCTTGATCAAGTCCTCAGCTTGGAAATGACGGCTGCAGACCCTGGTGTGATTTGTCACTGTGAACTTGTCTTCTGTGTCTCTTCTAATGTTGGAAAAGTGTAGAAGGTCAACACGGAGTTGAACTTCACCAATGCCTCACATTTTGGCACACAGCAATGCTCTGCTGAAGTGCTGCTACCTTCCCATTGCTGAAGTTTGCACTTCCCTTCAATCATTTGATTTTTAATAGAAAACAAATAAATAAATACAAAAATATTAAGTATGGGGAAAAGATGCAGATTTTGTTTAGTGGTTTAAATAAATTATGCCTACTCGAATTTGTGTACTTTCAGAACCATGAACTGAGGCTTCAAGTTTCAGCACCACAAAGTAAGTTACTCGAATCTGGCTTGTTGTGAGGTCAATGACTGATAAATACATATTGTGCAAGAAACATAATTTTTTCTAAATTCAATTATAGTAGTAGCAAGCTATCAAAGTATACCTCCGGGTCCTCTTTCTCATCTTCGCGTTCTCCTTCTCAAACTGAACAGAACATAGGCAATAGGCTAGTCTGCACACAACATTTTTTGGACTAGGCCTAATCAAAAATTATTTTCAGAAGAAGCCTTTGACTCTCCTCTTGAACTGCCACCGAAGGCCTGCTCAGCCATTGGTTAGGAAGCACACAAGATCAGCAAGAGCAATGCAAGCCAAGGCTCAGGGTTGGAATATCCATTGCAGTGTGTAATGCATCCTAGTTTTATTAAACACCATCCCAGCAGCTATCTTAGGAATATAACTTTGCTCTGTGCTTCTACGAGCATACACTTCGTAGCCTGTAGCTTATAGGCTATGGATAATTTGACTGAGACCACACTAAATAGCATATATGCGCCAGTGGAGGCTGCTGAGGGGAGGACAGGGCAGCAGGTGGCCTGGAGAGCAGGAGCATTGGGTCAGTACCCAAAAGGTTGCTGGATCGAATCCCAGACCTAATAAGGTAAAAATCTGTTATTCTGCCCCTGAACAAGGTTCCCTGGGCACTGTGGATGTCAATTAAGGCAGCCCCCCACACCTCTCTGATTCAGAGGGTTAAATGCAGAAGACACATTTCAGTTGAATGCATTCAGTTGTACAACTGACTAGTATCCCCCTTTCCCTTCCCAATAATGGCTTGAACGTATTTGATACCATTCTGCTCCAGCCACGAGCCTCCCCAATTAAGGTGCCACCAACCTCCTGTGATAGGCGCACACTTGATATTTCACACCCAGCGGAGAATCCAAGATGAGGGCACATGACGATGTATAGCCTAATACGCTACTAATTCTAAAACACTGAGCAATATAGAAATGTAATCAATTACAAATTATTAAATTAAGAACTGGGGAGTATTTTAGGATAAAAAAGAAAAGATAATGGAGCTAAGCACAGGCAAAATCCTAGAGGAAACATGGTACAGTCTGCTTTCCACTAGACACTGGGAGATGAATTCATCTTTCAGCAGGACAATAACCTAAAACACTGTCAGGCTCTGGCCATAGAGAAGCCTTTTCCTTCTCTATATAGCCATGGTCAGAGCCTTACAGGTTTATTATTTCTGTATCTGGTGGTGGTTTGTGGTGGATCCCTAATTAGAGGCAGCTGCAGTGCATTGTTTCTAATTAGGGATCCTATATATGTTTGTATGTTCCACACCAGGGTTGTGGGTCATTGTGTATATTCTCCAGTCACGGTCACAGTAAGTGTGGTTCAGTTTTGTAGCGTTATACAGTGTTTTGTTTGATCGTTCGTCATTTTTGAATTTGTTATTAAAAAATGTCGAACTACTACTGTGCTGCCCCTTGGTCTCTCACCGTCCCGACTCGTGACAAACACAAGGCCAAATCTACACTGGAGTTGCTTAGCAATGAACAGCAACCAATTTGAGAAGGTTTGAAGAATTTTGAAAAGAATAATGGTCAAATGATGCAGAATCCAGATGTGGAAAGCTCTTACAGAATTACCTAGAAAGACTCACAGCAGCTCTTTGAGACTTACCTAGAAAGACTCACTGCAGCTCTTACAGAATTACCCAGAAAGACTCATGTTATTCTAACATGTATTCACTCAGGGGGTTAAATAGTGTTAGTGTTATATTAGTATTCTATTTTGTCTTCCACTTTGACATGAAAGAGTATTCTGTTTAGATCCATTTTAATCACACTTTGTAACACAGAAAAATGTGTAAAAAGTCAAGGGGTGTGAATACTTTCTGAAAGCACTGTAACTGATAACTGAAATGTAATCAGTTACTCCCCAACCCTGTGAGATCACAGGCGAAGCCTCTATGTCCGTGTGATCACCGGCGTTTTTTCTAACGAGTTCTGGCATGGGAGGTGAATGCAGAAGCCAGGCCCCCATTAGGCAGAGCATCTTGCTTGCGGTCAAAGAGAACTCACACTCTATTTGTAGCTGTGGCAGATGGCAACACCATCATGGAATCACTGGTGGTGGTGGATGTTTCCCTTCTCTTTTGTGAGGGCTGGGGAGGGGCAGCTGTGTGTGTTTGGGAGATTGGCAGGGTGATGGCGGCTGCTGTCTGAGTAGCCAATGGGAACATTACTCATCTATAATGTGTATGGTCTCATTTTGCATAAATTCCTTTGAGTCTAGATATTGTGATGCAGCTCTAGACCAAGGTAAGTGTAATGGATTTTCACTTCTTGTTTTCTACATTTCACTATAATACTGGCAATCTAAATCTTACATTATGGCAAATTTGCAAGGTTGGATAAATGTATTAACGGCCTCTGCGTTGCACACACACACACACACACACACACACACACACACACACACACACACACACACACACACACACACAAACACACTTAATTTCCTCAATTTCAGACACTAATTCAGCTCTGGCGAATCCATTAGTGATGTTATCAAAAATTACATTGTGATTAAAAAGAGCATTCTTAGGGACCATTTGATAATTACTGGGGGATGGGGGGTCCAACCAGAGGTATTACAGGGGGTCCAACCAGAGGTATTACAGGGGGATGGGGGGTCCAACCAGAGGTATTACAGGGGGTCCAACCAGAGGTATTACAGGGGGTCCAACCAGAGGTATTACAGGGGGTCCAACCAGAGGTATTACAGGGGGATGGGGGGTCCAACCAGAGGTATTACAGGGGGTCCAACCAGAGGTATTACAGGGGGATGGGGGTCCAACCAGAGGTGTCACAGGGGGATGGGGGGTCCAACCAGAGGTATTACAGGGGGTCCAACCAGAGGTATTACAGGGGGATGGGGGTCCAACCAGAGGTATTACAGGGGGTCCAACCAGAGGTATTACAGGGGGATGGGGGTCCAACCAGAGGTATTACAGGGGGATGGGGGTCCAACCAGAGGTATTACAGGGGGTCCAACCAGAGGTATTACAGGGGGATGGGGGTCCAACCAGAGGTATTACAGGGGGTCCAACCAGAGGTATTACAGGGGGATGGGGGGTCCAACCAGAGGTATTACAGGGGGATGGGGGTCCAACCAGAGGTATTACAGGGGGATGGGGGTCCAACCAGAGGTATTACAGGGGGTCCAACCAGAGGTATTACAGGGGGATGGGGGTCCAACCAGAGGTATTACAGGGGGTCCAACCAGAGGTATTACAGGGGGATGGGGGGTCCAACCAGAGGTGTCATAAAAAATGCTTTAGTCGCCTCCCTAGCACATCTAATTGCACCCCTTCATTGAATTAACTCACAATAATGATTACGACCACAGTGAATGCCTTCTCACACCAACTCCAATGTGCTGTAAGTCCCGCCTTTCCCATCTTGTTATTGGTTTTCACGAAGATACAAACCCACGTGGGTGCTTGAAAGACGAACGAGGAGAGATTAATCTAAGATAACTAACTAAAAACTAACTAGGTTTCCCTTTTTATCTGTGGGTGAAAATTCTACAGAGAACCAGCTAAAATGAGGACCATATGCATGTCAGGTAAAATAACAACCCAATGTTTATCTCCCAGGACAACTATCTCACAACAGCTAGCTTCCTAAATGTCCAAGAATGTTTCATGTGTGTTTCGACCTGCCCTAAAATAATTGATTCACAGTTGGTTTTGGTATTTTAACCTGCATGTCAAGATCGCGTCTGATGGGGATAGATAAAATTATAATGCGTACAATGGCAGACGAACGCACGGGCTGGTCTAGCCAGGTGTAATGCTAGTCCTAGGATAGCAATAGCCCTATAGTTTGATCACTTATTTTGAGCAATTTTTTAAAACAAATATTCAAAGTAAAGAAGCACTCTTGCTTGCTGAAATATAAAATAGGCTACATCGTTGCCAATGAACTGTCCGGGAAGTTGGTGGTGATCAATTAATACATTGAGGCCTGTCAGTGGCAGAACATGTGCCACTATTGGTCGAAACCACAGGATTAATTAATAGGGGAGGCGCATTCAAGCAGATGGAAAGAATTGGCTAGGATGGAACAAATTATATAGGAAAAGCTGCAAAATGGTGAATGCGCCTCCCCTCTGCCCAGTGGGGTAAAGTACTTAGGTAAAAAACATACTACCCTCCCCTCTGCCCAGTGGGGTAAAGTACTTAGGTAAAAAACATACTACCCTCCCCTCTGCCCAGTGGGGTAAAGTACTTAGGTAAAAAACATACTACCCTCCCCTCTGCCCAGTGGGGTAAAGTACTTAGGTAAAAAACATACTACCCTCCCCTCTACCCAGTGGTGTAAAAATACTTTTAAATACTACTTAAGTAGTTTTTTTGCAGTCTGTACTGTACTTTACTATTTCTATTTTGACAACTTTGACTTTTACTTCACTACATTCAAAAATAAAATAATTTACTTTTTACTTCATACATTTTCCCTGACACACAAAAGTACTTGTTACATTTTGAATGCTTAGCAGGACAGCAAAATGCCAATCACCAATTCACGCGCTTATCAAGATACCATCCCTGGTCATCCCTACTGCCTCTGATATGGCGGACTCACTAAACACACATGCTTTGTTTGTGAATGATGTTGGAGTGTAACCCTGGCTATCCGTATATTAAAAAAACAAGAAAACGGAATTTGAAATGATGTATGACTTTTGGTTACTTTTTCCACCACTGCCTCTGTAATGATCTAACAGTCCCTTAGCCTCTCCTGCAGTTATTGTCAAATCGGACTTACTGAACGTTGCAGCTACACTCCAGTCCCCATCACAGAAGTGACTGGAGTATTTGCACCATCCGGCTAAATCATGCTCTTAATCTTATAATTTAAAGGTCAAATTCGGCCCCTAGGTATGTATCTCATTTAATTTGCATTGATGAATCCTACGTGCCTCTGTAATTAAGTTATGAAGATTGGATGACAAATTTGCCGCTGCTCTCCACTCAATCGTGACCACAGACCCAGGGATGATTCACTCATTTAGTTTCGCCCTGATGGTGCTGAAAAGGGGATCATTCTGTGAGTCCAGATGTGTCCCAAGCCCCCGGTTGTGATTCTCTAACTGGGTTAATCAACCCTCATTTCCTCCATGAGTCTGGCCCTGCTCTCTGAAATCCCACTCAGAGCCGGGGTCAGGTCAGTTGGCCATGAGGAGCCTAAGGGGACAGTACTAAGGAGTTAACATATGGAAGACATGGAGACTAGACTCGGTGCTAGCTAATCAAATCAAATCCAAGTTTTATTGGTTGCATACACAGTTTAACAGATATTATAGCGTGTGCAACAAAATGCTTAAGTTACTAGCTCCGAACAATGCAGTAAAATGTCAAACAAGTACACAATAAATAAAATAAATAAATACATGTTGGAATGAATCCAATTAACAACCCAAATAGCACTTTATCAGTAATCCAAATGCGTTCTATATGTACGCATATACACTGAGTGTATAAAACATTAGGAAAACCTGCTCTTTCTATGATATAGACTAACCAGGTGAATCCAGGTGAAAGCTTTGATCCCTTATTGATGTCACTTGTTAAATCCACTTCAATCAGTGTCGATGAAGGGGAGGAGACAGGTTAAAGAAGGATTTGTAAGCCTTGAGATAATTGAAACATGGATTGTGTATGTGTGCCATTCAGAGGGTGAATGGGCAAGACAAAATGTTTAAGTGTGGGGTATGAGGTAATATTTAATAATGGGCTATGCTAGTAGTAGATGCCAGGCGCACCGGTTTGAGTATGTCAAGAACTGCAACGCTGCTGTTGACACACTTGTAGAGTTTATGCCTCGATGAATTGAGGCTGTGCTGAGGGCAAAAAGGCATTAGAAAGGTGTTCTTAATGTTTTGTACATGAATTCACACAAGATATAATGAAATGTACAGCAGTAGGTATTTTAGAGTGAGCTATATCAATAATCCAGTATATAAATAAATATGTGGTGTGTATAAATAGTGTAACAAAAATGCAATGTACAGTAGTAGAAATATTAGAAAGCTTTGTTGAGAGTACAGTATAGGGAAGTGTCCAGTGGTTTAATGTCTCTATAACATGGGATAGCAGTGTGTGTGAGTGAGTATGAGGTGGACATGTTTAACTATACTTGTGGGGACCTGAAGTCCCGTTAGGGTTTGGGGTCCCCGTGGCTCGGATGATCTTCTTGGACTTTATTTTACACAGAGTGTGACAGGAGGGTAGGCAGCGTGACCCACCACCCTCTGGAGAGCCATGCAGTTGAGGGCGGTGCAGTTGCCGTACCAGGCGGTGATGCAGCCCTGACAGAATGCTCTCAATAATGTATCTGTTGAAGTTTGTGAGGGTTTTAGGGGCCATGCCCAAATTTCTTCAGCTGCCTGAGGTTGGAGAGGCACTGTTATGCTTTCTTCACCATGGTGTCGGTGTGGTGGGCCTTTTCAGGTCCCCGGTGATGTGCGCGCCGAGGAAATTGCAAGCTTTTGACCTTATCCATTGCGGTCCACTTCTTCTGTCTCCTGCAGTCCATGATCAGCCCTTTTGTTTTGTAGAGTTATTATCCTGGCACCCCTCCGCCAGGTCTCTAACACCCTCCCTGTAGGCTGTCTCGTCATTGTTGGTAATCAGGCCTTCTACTGTTGTGTCGTCAGCAAACTTGATGATTGAGTTTGAGTCATGCATGGCCACGCAGTCATTGGTGAACAGGGAGTACAGGAGGGGGCTGAGCACACACCCCTGGGGGGCCCCTATGTTGAGGATCAGCGTGGTGGAGGTGTTGATGCCTATCTTCACCACCTGAGGGCGGTCCGTCAGGAAATCTAGGACCCAGTTGCAAGGGAGGAGTTCAGACTCAAGGCCCTGAGCTTAGTGACGACCTTGGAGGGCACTATGATTTTGAAAGCTGAGCTCTAGTCGATGAACAGCGTTCTCACATAGGTATTCCTCATGTCCAGGTGGGATAGGGCGGTGTGTAGTGCAATAGCGATTGCGATGTCTATGCATCTATTGGGGCAATGGTGGCCATCTTGAAGCAGACAGACTAGGATAGGGAGAGGTTGAAAATGTCAACACTCTAGCCAGGTAGTCTGTGGCTTGGAATGCTGTCCGGGCCGGCAGCCTTGTGAGGGTTAACACGCATAAAGGTCCTACTCACGTTGGCTACACAGATCAGGACATTATGAGCAGCGGGGGCACATGTCAGCAGCCACGTCAACTACATACCCTCCATTTAGCAATATCTTTCTGTAATGTAATTGGTGAGCTAGAGTGTAGTTTATTCCATTCAAAATACACATTACCTGTATCTTAATTCCTATCAGTCTTAAGGAAAAATACAGTATCTATTTCACAATTCATTAAAACCTGTCTGTCTTTTTACCCATAAATAACTTGATGATTTCTATGTTGCTAAAACACAGTGGTTTTTAATAATGAAGAGACCACTTTTATTCAACCACTGTTCTCCTTCAAGTGGCTGGATATCCACAGTCAGCATCAATACAGCATACAGCGAATAGCATGAGAAAAAGGCAATTTACGACTAAAAACATCTCTTCAGAAACAAAAAAGAGTGTGTGCGGGAGATGCATATTATATCCCCCCCCCAATCATACCTGCTGTTAGGAGGTGAATGATATCTCCATCTCTCCACCCCCTCAATGGTCCCACTCTCCACCATGAGTTACATGATGATATGAATTCGGAAAAGTGTGTAGGATAGTGTGTGTGTGCCACACTACTGTGTGCCATAGCTGGTTAAGTGTTTTATGCTTCTTTGCACTCATTTCACTCAGAGCTCTTAGCAGTAGAAGTGTCACGATGGGACTTTGTGGTTTGGCAATTTGTCATTTCTCTGTTTGATGTAATTTTGCAAATTTACATAAACAGCCGTTTCTGCTGAGTGATGTAAATCTACAACAGTTTTATTCCACAGTAAATGTATGATATGTGCATTGAATGTTATTGACGTTCATGTTTAATCACTTTTATTTGGAATACTGAAAATGGCTCCTTGGTAATATTTTGGATTCAGGTGATTACATTTTGGCAGAACTCCCTATACAGGAGATTACTAATGTGCCATTATTTTCAGAACCATGGGAAATACATTAATTTTATGAAGCAATAAAAACATACTGCTCACCTTTGTGCACATGACAAGGGGGAATACGATCTCTTCCTGAATTGAATTACAGACTAGGAATGGACCATCACCTATTGACACTTTGGTGATGACATCATTAACTCCCTCCCACGAGGACATGTCCCCTGTCTTCAAACCATTATTGGTCTTACCTAATTAAATCTGCCATTTAGCTCCTGAACTGCAGATGTCACGATCGTAGAGAAAGGCAGACCAACACACAGCACTGATATAGTTAGAAATGATTTATTAACACCAAACTCAAAAACACGCAACATCGAGACCACAACCGTGACATCAGTGGGTTTACATAACCTACTTACAAACAATGAACCACACAAAGACAGAGAAATACTTAACTTAAATATGACCAACAAAAAAACAAACATAGAAACAAAATACATAGATATGTCAGGATCTGACCATAGAAAACTAGAGGGAGCCAAAGGCTTCCCTATGATCAGCAGAGGCCAGTAGGCTTCTGTAGCCTTTGATCGTCGGTAGCTAAATTGTGTTATTTCTCACCACCTACAAGCCTTGTCAGTATGTGCCCCAAAACAAGTGTGAAAGGGAAACCATTACAGCCCAGAGCCTCAAACCCTTGGCTGTTCTGTTCAATTAGATTTACAGTAGTAATAGAGCAAGGCTCCTGCTCAAAGAAACACTGGTGATGAGATGGAGTGGTATTTAGCATGCATCTTAATGATCCCTTCCCATTCCACACTGAGCCAACTCTGTGCAGTGTGCACACTGGGAGAATATCCTTATTAATAAATGAAAACATTTTAACAGGTAGGCCGAGTCAAATAAGCACAATCTGAAATGACTAGGACTTCTCACCTGCGGCCAGGAGTCAAGCGAAATCAATATTTTCCTGGGTTATCTCCACTGAGATTGCTATCGATCGCTCTTTTTATGGGACTTCCCAGCACCAAAGTGTGCGATTTTAATCCGGTCCCTTAGCCATGGAGAAACAGCTCATTCCATGTGTGTGTGTGTGTGTGTGTGTGTGTGTGTGTGTGTGTGTGTGTGTGTGTGTGTGTGTGTGTGTGTTTGTCACCTCTCTGCTGCTGGTTAAGAGTGTCTGCGAGGCAAACTGTAGGAAGGGCTTGATTGTTTCCATGAAAGCTGTTCCATGGAGGTACTCAGGCCTTCCTCCCTGCTGCTCGGTAAACAGCTAAGCATCCCTCTGGACAGAGGGTCGGGGAGACAGCAGGAGACAGAGAGGAGGTGCGGGGGTCTCTAGTCAGGTTAGAGATCCCCTCTTACTGATCTGGTCTCAACAAAAACATACTCTATATAAAACATTTACCTTTGTCATTATTTGACCCATCTCAATAATTACGTTTAATAGTCTGTTGCCTGATGTTTTGAATTATACATTACTTTTGAATGAATTGAGTTGATAACCGTCTTAAACTGGAGCAGTGTTCAGTTAATGATCAACCATTAATCTTAATTTAAACACTGGACACATATTCCATCATCTTTCAGATCTAGACAAGGTTATGTACATTCAGTGTTTCTTGAGACTATGCTTCTAATGAAACTGAGCTTTCTTGCTGTGCAAGCACTGGTATCTGCAGCCTAAAGGCAGTTTGTCAAATCAGTAGCGTAGTAAATGATCCGATTTCGAGGCTATGATAGAGGCTTTAGTAGGTACTCTCAAATCATCATGTAAACCATCTGTGATAGGCCAAGAGGCATGAAGACAGGGGATGAGACTGTATCCTTCTCTGCATTGTGTGTGTGTTTGTGTGTGTAGTTTAACATTTTAATGTCTTGTGCACGAGTACAGTGAAATGCCTTTCTGAAGGTGTATTTGTGCGTGTGCACGTGCGTGTGCACAAGTGTATGAGAGAGAGAGAGAGAGAGAGAGAGAGAGAGAGAGAGAGAGAGAGAGAGAGAGAGAGAGAGAGAGAGAGAGAGAGAGAGAGAGAGAGAGAGAGGTTCATTATCACTAATGGGACATTAAATAAAAGTCAGAGGGAAATCTCCCAGGCCCCAGGGTCTTCAGCGCCAGCAAGGGCAATTAAAATGAGGTGATCATACCATAAAATCTGCTCTAACGTGGACTGAATATTCACTCACATACACCCCCGTCCCACACCAACCCACCCACCCCCCTGCACAGTGTGTCTGACTGAGCAGCAGGGGGGCTAATTAAGCTATAAATTCTGAGGAGGTGTGGTATATGGCCAATATACCGTGGCTCAGGGCTGTTCTTACGCACAACGCAACGTGGAGTGCCTGGACACAGCCCTTAGCCGTGGTATATTGGCCATATATCACAAACCCCTGAGGAGACTTATTGCTATTATGAACTGTTTATCAACGTAATTACAGCAGTAAAATTAAATGTTTTGTCATACCCGTGGTATAGTGTCTGATATATACGATGGCTTTCAGCCAATCAGAATTCAGGGCTCAAACCAGTTCATAATCACTTATAAATCAGAGCCAACAAATGCTGTTGCACAAAACTCACCCAGGCAAGCAACATCATTCAGGGTGGTTTGTGTACTGTATACTGAAGGAATTAAATGTATGGGTTGTTTTTTTATGCAAAGCAGGTAATCCCATTTGTACAGAGATAAGACTGTTGTTTATTTTAACACAAGCTTTTTATAACCTCAATTTGTATTATCAGGAGGTCAGACACTATTAGTGGTTGTTGTCTGATACTTTTAAATCAACTGACTGAGTCTCCCGGCGGCTTCACTGTAATTATTGTGTTACAGGGGAGTCGGATTTCGTGGTGTCTGAGTCTATCTGATGATTGCAATCTCTCACATTATTGATTGATTTAAAGCTATATTATAATACAATGACAAAATAGATCATGAGTGTCAGCATTGGGAATATCTATAATAATCCAGACATCCCTTCCTGCCCCCTTTGATTTCGTAGATGTACAAAGTTAGAATATCTTCTACTTCAGAGAGAATGATACGTATTTAGTACATTGAAGCCACCTCTTTTCACAGGTTATTTTATATAAATGTTTTATCACAGTTTTTTAACTTTAGCATCAAGACTGCTCATCTTTTGAGTTCCCAGCTATTTGAAAAGAAGAGAATAGATATATAAATATATGAATGATTCTTGGTGGGTGAGTTAAGCTGTGTGTGTGAGTTATCACCATCAGCACTGGCCTATCTCTGCTAATGATGTCAGTGGTGTCTCCAGAGGTGTCCCATAATACCTCCTTACAAGTGGGTTTTTCTCTTCCTATATCTCCGGCTGCTGCTGAGAGGGTAACTAATGTGTATTGTTTTCACTTTTGTCAGGTTTATTTATGTAATGGTGAGATACTCATTAAAGCGTTATGCTGTAATTAAAGGAGCAGGAGTAAATCTATCTGTGAGGGGATGTTGATTAGGGGCCTCAGTGATCATTCATGGCTTTATCTTATTCTGCAATATTGTGATTGTATGGCCATTTGCATATGTCATGGCTAAGGAGGTAAATTTATAGGACGGCCCTGCAATTAGCCCTAACCTGGATCAGCTTAGAATAAAGCCTCACCATGAACTTGAGAGAATATAGTTATCTAACTTTACTAAATGACATTGACTCATGTGAAATCACATCAAACTTTGTAATTGTTGTTGTGGCAAAGTTGTGTTTTATATATGCATTACCAACATCTTAATTCCTTCCAAAAAGAAAATAGAAAGTTGTTGATTGTATATTGTCATAACTGAATGCACTGATATGCAAGAGTTGAAGAAGTCACAATACATTTTTTTGAGAAATGTCACCTTTCTCTAGTGCTTCCTCTTTCAGGTAATCAAAGCTTTGTGTGGAAAGTAAAAGACATCTAAGCCCTTTGATGAATTGCATCCCTCTGATTTGTCATTTGATGGTGCAAATCTTATATGACTGCAAAGTACTGAGATCCTCTCATCTCCTCTATTGCTCCAGAAAGTCATTTTCTTCTCCACAGCCCCTTGAACTGATCTGGTGTTTTTTTCTGTGGAAGCCTTTTGAGTTTGTATCTATGGGCAAGCAGCCATAAATAACCCCACACAGTGATACTTCAACAAGATTACAAGCCTAAGAGATGTGAGGCTCAACAAGCCTCTCATCCCGATACGCCAAATAAAAAATACAGCTGTCCCTAATGACAGCATTACCATCCTAATCAAGCACTCATAAACGCTGCCTGAAACAGCCACCCAGAGCTGTCATATCACATTGGGTTCATGTACTTTATCTATTCAATCATTCTTCTACACATGTATTGTTGTCTTGTTTCTCTCTAATGAATTGTATTGACGTTTACTACATTGTGTATCTCTATTGTGTAAAACTGATGTTGCATGGGAATTGTGTTGAGGAGGACACGTATATATCTGAGCTGCTGTGGTTTTCGCTCTCGGACACAAAATATATGGCATAAGAGTTGTCAGATGGTGCCATTTACTCCATGCCCACAGCTCCAAATGGTTATTTACCGCTGTTCTTGTTGTCTTCTACAGAGGTGAGTAAACATAGCTATTTTCTGTCACAGTTCTGAGAGGTAGAGGACAGACTCTGCTCTTTCTGTCTGGACCTCAGCTCTGTTCCTCTTTCTCTCTTTGACCCTTCAGCCATCGCTATATAAAGGAAATATTTTATAATACAATGTGTGAAACTTGCAATCCTGTGCAGTGAATATTTTAATTGAAGGAAAAAAATGGCTTTGTTTTATTTCAGTAATGAACTGACCTCCCGTTAACTCCTTCTCGAGCATAATAATGTGATTTTAGGTAGAAAGCATAATAATGTCAATTTAGGTAGAAAGGATAATAATGTGAATTTAGGTAGTAATTGTCATATGAGAAAAGATCATGTAATGAACGCTAAAGAGTAAATGTAGAATAGTGTTTGTATTGTGACAGCCTGTTTGCCTTGCTGTGGGTCTTTCTCTGTGACCACTGGACCATGGCCAATCACAAATGTTTGTTGAATTAAAAAGCCTTGAAGCAAGCACATGAGAAATTCAAACAACTGAAGGGAATCTTTGCCTTAGCAGGCACCAGTGAAGCAGGACAACAATCTCCAGTCAGGACTATGAGATACGCAATATGCACATACTATACAACACAATACAATAAACGTATCACATCCACAGGACAGGGCTACAGTAGCTCTACCCATGTGGTAGATTATGACAAGATGAATTATGTCTAGTTAGAATTTATATACAGTGTAGTTTCTCCCTGAGGTGTGTCAGCGGGCCAACTCTGAACTTACAGTGTGATGTTTTTATATTGTCTCTGAGTGTGGTTAGCAGTTCATAGAGAACAGAATACAGAACTGTCACTTGAATCTGCAATTAATTTAAAAGTATATAGACCAACGAAATGTGTTAAAGGGTCTTCTTTTCTCTGCAGATGGTTTTAATTTTACTCCATTAGCTTACACATCAGTGATCACAGAAGTATGTACAGAAAAAAGGGATATTATTAGAGAGATTATTAATTCATAAACATCTGCTAAATTAAATAATATAAAGCTAGCGTCTGGGAGACCCTCACGACTCCTAAGATTATTTAAAAAATCAGGTAAACTACGGAACACATTATGGCCCTGATTTCAACCAGTGAATATATTATTCAGATGTAACATTTTCAGTAGTCTGCTTAGAAGCATGACAATCACTGAACCATAAAGTCATTCAGCTTTTACTTTTCCATTTGAAGGCCTTTAATATGCCCTCCCATTACTTTGCACAGTACTTTCTATGATGGTTTCGGATTGAATTGACATTTTATAATGACACAATGCAACCCTCTGAATGGTGAAAGCTGTATGCCGAGACGTCGTCCACAGCAGAAGCTCATTAATAAGAGTTTAATTGATCCAGTTGACAGATCTCAGATATTTTTCTGATTTGATTTGCTCAACTATTACTTTTTTTCTTTACTTCAACTCTCAGTAGAGATTTGGATGAGGGGACTGTTTTTTTCCTCAGCTCTTGGCATTGCAGGGCTTGGTAATTATATGAGAGGGGGTCATTGTATATTAGATGTTTCCAAAATGTAATTGCTATTTTGTGAGTTTTTATTATTAGTGGATATTGGCCTCTCTCTCTCTCTCTCTCTCTCTCTCTCTCTCTCTCTCTCTCTCTCTCTCTCTCTCTCTCTCTTGTATCTCTCTATGTTCTCTCTCTCTCTCTTGTTTCTCTCTTTCTCTCTCTCTATTTTCTCTCTTTCTCTCCTCTTAGGGCAATGTCACCTCTGTCCCATCCTCTTTGGTGGAATCCTGGCAGAGGTTGAGTGAGTCCCAACGCGTCCCTCTGGTCCTACAGTCCAACCAGCTGTTCCAATCAGCCTGATTAGCCAGTGGAGGGATCTCAGGGGCACTGAGGGAGACAGGGCACCTCTATGTCCCCCATGCAACGGCTGCTAGCTAGTACCACATATATTCCCCTTCACCTCTCTGTCTGTCTGTCTGTCTGTCTGTCTGTCTGTCTGTCTGTCTGTCTGTCTGTCTGTCTGTCTGTCTGTCTGTCTGTCTGTCTGTCTGTCTGTCTGTCTGTCTGTCTGTCTGTCTGTCTGTCTGTCTGTCTGTCTGTCTGTCTGTCTGTCTGTCTGTCTGTCTGTCTGTCTGTCCCCAACCCAAACTCCAGCCATCTGATCTGTCAGTGTACCCTCTCCATCTTCCATGTGCTTATACCAACTCATTCCCTATGACCTACTCCACCTTCCATTTCTGTAGTACATTAGTACATTTTACCAGCTAAAACAAATGCTGATAGTGAACTCATGCTTCAGACAACTGGTCCAGGTTGTCTTCTGGGTAAGCTCAACACAATTACTCATGTTAAGGTACTTTGAGACATACTAGAGGATCTGACCATTCCCAATATTTAGCCCTCAACAACAAGCACTTGTCAAGTACTGTACATGCACCCACATGTTGGTTGATAACTCTATGGGTCTACATACGTTCCCATAAGAGTACTTAAAATGTGTACAAGTTTTGGATGAATTATTTGAATTTCTTGTCTAAACTCATCCACATACTGCATACCGGCATATTGGCATAATGCAAATTCCATAAAGGCTGGCCCTACTCTCAGTAAACATATTATACCAACACTATAGTAATTGGATTTACATTCCCACTGAGACATTTTTTCTTCTTCTTGTTTTTATACAAAGGGGTTCCTAAAGGAAATCTACAATATTTTGTTTTCGGGATCCATGTTTAAAGCTGCTTTGAATAAGGTTCTTTGACGGATGTTATACCAGTCATTTCAGTCTTTTGTCCCTACAGAATGTTCTCCCTCTGTTGCCTTGAAGGCTCCTGGGATGTCTGTGTAAGTGTATATTTGAAACAGTACTTACACCAACCCATGAAATGCTACATTTTTCTTCTGGATTTATTAGACTATGATTCTGACCAAATTAGTTTGACACCCCTGATCTAGACGGTCATTATGCCAATAATATGCTTTTCTAGATCAATCTAGATCAGAAGCTACGGAATTCTGTTTTCACCACCATTGACTCCAGCTCTCTCCAACCAAAATGCCACATTATTGACCCTGGAGGCCCACTTTGGGATCAGACGGGCTGCAATGGGCTGATTCTGACGCTCATTCTGGCCGTCAAAGTAGTTCAAGAGAGCTTCACATTTTAACCAAATTTCAATTCCGTAACCTTTTGTTCAAGTGGCCGTAGATTGGATCTGTTCCTGGTAGAGATTGCTTCCTGAATCTGAAATGTTGTGCCGGTGTCAAGGGCACATGGCTGCTCTCTCTCTGCTCTCAATTCTGCTCTCCATTCTGGCCCCAGCACAACAGCAACTGGTTAGAATAGGCAGTGTGTTTGTCCCCCAAAAAACTCCAATATCTCAAGAAGGGTCATGCTGAGAGCCCAGTCTCAAGTGGCTCTACTACTGTGTATTTAATTGCAGCAGTTTGGAGTCATTATAAAGTGACAAAAGCATAATTGCTTGGATGTGACATTTAATGTTGCTTGTTATACAGTGAGCTATCTTCTTAAAGGTTTCATAAGCACCCCTGTGACCTTACAAAGAGCACTGGTCAAACACCTCCAACCCTCATTGATTTCTATCACAGGACAGGTTTTTGAAATATGCCAAGTGTTTTCTTCAGTTATTTTATTTCTACTGGTGCATCTGTCTCTCTTTCCCAGGTATGCTGCAATAAAGGCCTGCCATACCAATCTGGTGATAGTGTGTCAATAATGGCCTGTCATACCAATCTGGTGATAGTGTGTCAATAATGGCCTGTCATACCAATCTGGTGATAGTGTGTCAATAATGGCCTGTCATACCAATCTGGTGATAGTGTGTCAATAATGGCCTGTCATACCAATCTGCTGATAGTGTGTCAATAATGGCCTGCCATACCAATCTGGTGATAGTGTGTCAATAATGGCCTGCCATACCAATCTGGTGATAGTTTGTCAATTGGAAGCTGTTCCCTATATTTCCATGCTTTGAACTGTGTTTGTCCGAGAGGCTTGAAAGTGTCAAATGCTAATGTAGGGAAATACTTCATGATTTTTATAAATTACCTTGCTTTGTGGTATTGATATCTTTGTAATCTAACAATCTTACCATATTAAATAAAATGATGAACATCAATACATGAAACAGAGGTAAGATGGGCTTGTGTATTTGAACCGTAAGAAATAGCCATACTGTAAATGTGACCCAACTGACATGCATCAGTTTCATTAATTTATTTTGGTTGCTTTGAAAGTTTTTTGGCTATTCCAAAGATGTTTACTTTGAAGGTTGAAAGCATCATAACTATGTAGTTCCCCAAAATTTGGGAAAAGATCAAAGGTAGCCTAACATCAAAGTATTACCTACCTCCAGTATGTGTGCCTATCTATCCCTGACCAATATGGATATATATTTTTTTTACAAAACCACTTTGATTTACAATCCATCAGTGTCTCTAACAAATGCCATATATCTGTCAATCTCATGACATAGTGGCTTTGATAATATGGGTATAATATGGTACCTTTTATATTTGAGATGTATTCATCCAGCATCAATGGAGTTCAAATCTACAGCTAGCATGCTGTATGTCTCACATGCACTAGCGGATTTAGGTATGGGCGATTATTTATTTGTGTTGTTCCAAATGTCTGAATAAAAATTACAGTTAGTGCAGAATGATGCTTTTTTTTCATTGTTGGCGGGGGGTCGCTCTCGGGTTGGGGTGGGGGGGTGTTGATCCAACAATAGATAGATTGTAGATTGTTGATCCAACAATCTACGTAATCTAGGGATTTAGAGAGTATGCTTTGATCACTGCCATATCAAAATACATCATGGACAGGATGTAAGTGGATGCAGGGTAACACTTAGACAGTCAAATTAATACATTATTTCTAATCAAGATATCCATCTTTCTACTGCATGTGCAGGTCTACAGGGCTGACTGTTCATACTGGGGATCCTCAAATATTATGAACACACTACATAGACTACACTACATAGGACTATAGAGGTAGAAGATGGCAGACCATTATTTTATGGTGAGAATGAGGCAACAATGAATAATGAGGTATTGAGGACAACCCTCTTGCCTCTGTGAGGGGAGAAGCTTCACTCTGATCCTACAAACTGTGCTAAAACAGTAATTAACAGCGGACAGCCAAAGCCACTGGGAGCTCTGTTCACAGAGAGACCGGAGTGGCCTGCAAAAGGTTCTCCTGACAAAGAGCAAATCTGACAGTAATTAAGTACACTATGCTTCCGGGCGCCTTACCTGTACAAAAAGATGCCAACACTCCGTTGAATGAGGCAAAGAGAGGCTTTTAAAATGCTGGTAAGGCGCCCGGAAGCTGATGACATTGTGCCTATTTTGTCTCCTTCCTCCCTCTATCTATCCGTTTGTGCATGAGATAAGTATTTGATGTATGAGGGGGGAGGGAGGAAGTGGGAGATGAAAGGGATGTATCAAAAGTGTCAGAGGATGAAATGTGTTTATCCACATGAAACAATACTACAGTTTACTATAGAATACTACAGTACTTACTACAGAATTCCATAGTAAACGGAGTATACTGTAGAATACTATACTTCAGGTTGTACTATCCCTTGATCATGTGTAGTATTTACTATATAATTTTGTACTATACTGTAGAATACTATAGTAAATACTACAGTATTATCTGCAAAAAAACATGTAAGTAAATACTACAATGTCAGCAAAAACACTAAATACTAGCGTATACTATAATCCTCATACAACAGTTTTCTTTTACTACAGTGTTTATACTATATTTCACTGTAAATATTACAGTATACTACAGTGAATATATTCACTGTAGTGTTTGAAGAATTTAGTCTGAAAAAAACACTACATTGAATACTACAGTAAAGTCTGCAAAAACACTACAGTGAATACTATAGTATTTCTACCATAGTATTTGTTTTATGTGTGTATGCCAAAAGCATTAAGCTCCACCCGAAAGGATAAAACAGGTCAGGGTCAGACACTGAGAGGGAGGGAGGGAGAAAGAGAGAGAAGGGGGGGAGAAATAAAGAGAGTAAACACATGCACTGTATTATCAAAATATCCAAGATGGCGTAACAGTGCAGACGTGTTTTTGTTCGTCCCGTCTCATGTCCCGTGTAAATAGTTTGTAAGTTTGTAATTTGTCTGTCTTTCCATATATTTTTTATTGTTCCCGATTTACCTCTCCTGCAACCCGCCTCACCCAACATGAAACAGATTTAATATCTTTACTTTTCATTATTTAACTGAACCGCAGTCAGAAGCTAGCCTGCAAAAGCTAGCTTGCAAACTAGCTACTAGCCATCGCTAGCGGTCCTCACCACCACTCTGCCTGCATCAGCCGCTTTTAGTTCGGACATTATCGGCCAGTCTGCACAGCGCGCTACCAACCCAGCGCATATCGGACTGTGTTCCCTTCCACTTCACCGGATTTCCACTGAAATCACAGGACCATCACACCAGATCATCACAGCTAGCTAGCTGCAATCGAGTGACTGCTGTTTTGGCTGTTTTGGGGGGGTCGCTAACCTGCTCATCGGATCCTATGATTACCCGGCTTCACAGCTGATGCCTGCAGGACTGTTTGGTTATATGGTATTTCATTCTGTTTAACTGCCAGGCCCCAGGTCCTGTGTGTAGCACATCACATTTCTCTACCTGACCATCTTTGTCCATTCATCGCCATTACCCGTCATTGTCTTAGCCCTCTTAATTATCTGTGTTTGTTTTTATGCCCCTTTCTTATTTCAATAAGCCTTGTCTGTTGCTGTTTAGGTTAGCTATTATTGTTTTATTTCACTGTAGAGCCCCCAGTCCTGCTCAGCATGCCTCTGATAGCTCCTTTGTCCCACCCCCCACACACGAGGAGACCTCACCTGGCTTAACTGGTGTCTCCAGAGATGCAACCTCTCTCTTCATTACCCAACGCCTAGGTTTACCTCCACTGAACTCACATCCTACCATACCCTTGTCTGTACATTATGCCCTCAATCTATTCCACCACGCCCAGAAATCTGATCCTTTTATTCTATGTACCCAACGTACTAGACATCCAGTTCTTAAAGCCCTTAGCCGAACACTGATTCTACTCCTCCTCTGTTCCTCTGGTGATGTAGAGGTAAACCCAGGTCCTGTAGCTCCCAGCATTACACCTATTCCCCAGGCGCTCTCATTTGTTGACTTCTGTAACCGTAAGAGCCTTGGTTTCTTGCATGTTAATATCAGAAGCCTCCTCCCTAAGTTTGATTTATTCACTGCTTAGCACATTCCGCCAACCTGGATGTCCTAGCTGTGTCTGAAGCCTGGCTCAAGATGGCCACCAAAAAATCTGAAATTTCCATCCCCAACTACAATATTTCCCGTCAAGATAGAACTGCCAAAGGAGGTGGAGTTGCAATCTATTGCAGAGATAACCTGCAGAGTTCTGTCATACTGTCCAGGTCTGTGCCCAAACAGTTTGAGCTTCTACTCTTAAAAATCCACCTTTCCAGAAATAAGTCTCTCACTGTTGCTGCCTGTTGCTGCCTGTTACAGACCCCCCTAAGACCCCAGCTGATATTAACATGCAAGAAACCAAGGCTCTTACGGTTACAGAAGTCAACAAATGAGAGCGCCTAGGGAATAGGTGTAATGCTGTTAATTGATTGCCCCCCATCAATCTTCAAAGTTTGTACTGTTAGGTGATTTAAACTGGGATATGCTTAACTCAATCTCACACAAATTATCAAGGAACCCACCAGGTACAACCCTAAATCCGTAAACATGGGTACTATCATAGATATCATTCTGACCAACTTGCCCTCCAAATACACCTCCTCTGTTTTCAACCAGGATCTCAGCGATCACTGCCTCATTGCCTGCGTTCGTAATGGGTCCGCGGTCAAACGACCACCCCTTATCACTGTCAAACACTCCCTAAAACACTTCTGCGAGCAGGCCTTTCTAATCGATCTGGCCCGGGTATCCTGGAAGGATATTGACCTCATCCTGTCAGTAGATGATGCCTGGTTGTTCTTTAAAAGTGCTTTCCTCACCATCCTAAATAAGCATACCCCTTTCAAAAAACTTAGAACTAAGAATGGATATAGCCCTTGGTTCACCCCAGACTTGACTGCCCTTGACCAACACAAAAACATCCTGTGGCGCCCCCGCGATATGCAACTTTTCAGGGAAACCAGGAACAAATATACACAGTCAGTTAGAAAAGCAAAGGCCAGCTTTTTCAAACAGAAATTTGCATCCTGTAGTACTAATTCCAAAAAGTTCTGGGACACTGTAAAGTCTATGGAGAATAAGAGCATCTCCTCCCAGTTGCCCACTGCATTGAGGCTAGGAAACATAATAACATTTCACAATAATCGAAACTTTCAACAAGCATTTTGCTACGGCTGGCCATGCTTTCCACCTGGCAACCTCTACCCCGGCCAACAGCTCTGTACCCCCCGCAGCAACCTGCCCAAACCCCCCCCCCCCCCCCCGCTTCTCCTTCACCCAAATCCAGACAGCTGATGTTCTGAAAGAGGTGCTAAATCTGGACCCCTACAAATCTGCTGCGCTAGACAATCTGGACCCTTTCTTCCTAGAATGATCAGCCAAAATTGTTGAAACCCCTATTACCAGCCTGTTTAAACTCTCTTTTGTATCGTCTGAGATCCCTAGAGATTGGAAAGCTGCCGCGGTCATCCCCCTCTTCAAAGGGGGAGACACTCTAGACCCAAACTGTTACAGACCTATATACATCCTGCCCTGCCTTTCTAAAGTCTTCGAAAGCCAAGTTAATTAACAGATTAATAACTTACTGAATCCCACCGTACCTTCTCTGTTATGCAATCTGGTTTCCGAGCTGGTCATGTGTGCACCTCAGCTACGCTCAAGGTACTTAACGATATCATAACCGCCATCGATAGAAGACAGTACTGTGCAGCCGTCTTCATCGACCTGGCCAAGGCTTTCGACTCTGTCAATCACTGCATTCTTATTGCCAGACTCAACTGCCTTGGTTTCTCAAGTGACTGCCTCGCCAACTATTTCTCAGACAGAGTTCAGTGTGTAAAATCGGAGGGCCTGCTGTCCGGTCCCCTGGCAGTCTCTATGGGGGTGCCACAGGGTTAAATTCTTGGGCCAACCCTATTCTCTACATACATCAACGATGTCGCTCTCGCTGCTGGTGACTCTCTGATCCATCTCTACGCAGACGACACCATTCTGTATACATCTGGCCCCTCTTTGGACACTGTGTTAACTAACCTTCAAACAAGCTTCAATTTCATACAACACTCCTTCCGTGGCCTCCAACTGCTCTTAAATGCTAGTAAGACTAAATGCATGCTCTTCAATAGAATGTTGCCTGCACCCGCCCACCGGACTATCATCACTACCCTCGACGGGTCTGACTTAGAATATGTGGGCAACTACAAATACCTAGGCGTCTGGTTAGACTGTAAACTCAACTTCCAGACTCACATTAACCATCTCCAATCCAAAATTAAATCTAGAATCGGCTTCCTATTTCGCAACAGAGCCTCCTTCACTCATGCTGCCAAACATGCCCTTGTAAAACTTACCATCCTACCGATCCTTGACTTCGGCGATGTCATTTACAAAATAGCCTCCAACACTCTACTCAGCAAATTGGATGTAGTCTATCACAGTGCCATCCGTTTTGTTACCAAAGCCCCATATACTACCCACCACTGCGACCTGTATTCTCTCGTCGGCTGGCCCTCACTACATATTCGTCGCCAAACCCACTGGCTCCAGGTCAACTATAAGTCTTTATTAGGTAAATCCCTGCCTTATCTCAACTCGCTGGTCACCATAGCAACACCTACCCGTAGCATGCGCTCCAGCAGGTATATCTCACTGACCACCCCCAAAGCGAACACCTCCTTTGGCCGCCATTCCTTCCAGTTCTCTGCTGCCAATGACTGGAACGAATTGCAAAAATCCTTGAAGCTAGAGGTTCCTATCTCCCTCACTAACTTTAAGCATCAGCTGTCAAAGCTGCTTATCGATCACTGCACCTGTATATAGCCCTTCTGTAAATAGCTCATCCTACTACCTCATCCCCATATTTATTTATTTTAACTTCCGCTCAATTTTGCACTCCAGTATCTCTATTTGCACATCATCATTTGCACATTCCATCATTCCAGTGATTATGCTAATCTGTAATTTATTTCACCACTATGGCCTATTTATTGTCTTCCTAACCTTACTGCATTTTGCACTACATTTGCACTCTTTATATAGATTTTCTATTGTGTTATTGACTGTACGTTTATTTCCCATGTGTAACTCTGTGTTGTTTTTTTGTTGCACTGCCTTGCTTTGTCTTGGCCAGGTCGCAGTTGCAAATGAGAACTTGTTCTCAACTGACCTACCTGGTTAAATAAAGGAGAAATAAATTTTTAAAAAAGAATTGTAAAAAGAAAACACACAGTGTTATGCCGTTCTTGTTGTGTGAATAATTTGTGAGGTTGTTTGATGTCAAACTCCTACAGGTTTGTTATATCATAAAATATATTTACTGTGTTTGTTTGCATGTGTCAGGCTCTGGCCATAGAGAAGCCCATTTGCTTCTCTATGTAGCCATGGTCAGAGTCTGACAGGTCTTTTCTTTCTCTTTCTGGTGGTGGTTTGTGTGGGATCCCTAATTAGAGGCAGCTGCAGTGCATCGTCTCTAATTAGGGATCCTACATAGGTTTGTATGTTCTACACCGGGGAGGTGGGTCATTGTCGTATATTTCGCAAGTCACGGTGACAGTAAGTGTGCGTCATTTGATATGACATTTTTGTCATATCGTGTTTTGTTATTTGTCAGTTCGCACATGAATTGAATATTTTAGTAAAGGATATGTCGAACTAAAATCCCTGCGCTGCGTCTTGGTCTCTGTATGCACCCTCTCGTGACAGAATGACCCACCAGTACGAGACCAAGCAGCGTAACTGGGGAGAGACGGAGAGAGAGCAAGTGCTGCGTAATAGACGGGGCGCGAGACGGAGAAGAGCCCGAAAGCAACCCCAAGGTAATTTTGGGGAGGGGCTATGGGGGTGGTCTGGTGTGGAGGAAGAGGCACGAGTACCACTTTCCAAGTGGACGATGCCGAGGCAGAAACACTGGAGGGAGGAGTATGAGAGGATAATGGAGCTATGTTGGCGTAATATGGAGGAGTGTGAGAGCGAGAGGAGGGAGCTGGAGTTAGTGGTGCCCAAGATGAGCATCCCCAGTCCGGGTCCACCCCCATGCCAGAGCAGTCCGCTTCACCGATGTCCAGTCCGGGTCCGGACCTCTGCTCTACTCCCCGCACCCGACTTCCAGTGCGTGCGCCCAGCCAGGTGCGTCCAGTGCCGGCTCCACGCACCCGAACTCCGGTCCGCCTCCCCAGTCAGGTACCTCCCATGCCAGAGCAGTCCGCTTCACAGATGTCCAGTCCGGGTCCGGACCTCTGCTCTACTCCCCGCACCCGACCTCCAGTGCGTGCGCCCAGCCAGGTGCTTCCTGTGCCGGCTCCACGCACCCGACATCCGGTGCGCCTCCCCAGTCCGGTACGTCCCGTGCCGGCCCTCCGTAGCCCGGAACCTCCAGCGAAGGTCCGTAGCCCGAAGACTATAGTGGTGGTTTGTGTTGGATCCCTAATTAGAGGCAGCTGCAGCGCATCGTCTCTAATTAGGGATCCTACATAGGTTTGTATGTTCCACACCGGGGAGGTGGGTCATTGTCGTATATTTTGCAAGTCACGGTGACAGTAAGTGTGCATCATTTGATATTACATTTTTGTCATATCGTGTTTGTTATTTGTCAGTTCGCACATGAATTGAATATTTCAGTAAAGGATATGTCAAACTACAATCCCTGCGCTGCGTCTTGGTCTCTGTATGCACCCTCTCGTGACAGCATGTAACCTCTACAGTCATCTTTTGTGCTGGCATTCATCTCCAAAAGAAGCCTTCAGACTTCTCAGAGCCCAAGCCTACTTAAGGTCAACATCATTTTTGTCATTGTGATTGTATTGTTGCATGAATCAACTAGAAACAAATCAAGTCATTATTGTCATTATCCATTGGTGCATGAGATAAGTATTTGATGTATGAGGGGGAGGAAGGAAGTGGGAATGTAGTGTACTCCATAAGGGGAGATAGTAGGGATCCTAATAATTATCACCCAATTTTAAGGCTTCCTTGTCTAGCTAAGATTCTTGAATCCGTGTTAAATGTACTTTGCTCTTTTTTATCTGAGAAATGTATTTTGAATGTAAGCCAATCAGGGTTTAGGCCTAATCTGTTTATTGTATTTTGATGTGTATTGTAATTGCCATTGACTCCTTGTCAAAATAAAGGTTAAATAAATAAATAAAAAAGTTATACTTGTGTGTGTGTTTGTGTATTTGTGTGCTGGTAAATGCTTGCATGCATTCGTGCTTGCTTGCGCATGTCTATGCGTGTGTACATGGTTGCGGTAAACTGTGGCCCAGACCCTCAGCACTTTTTAGCCTGTGATGGGATTCTGTTCCTTCCGGGACAGTAGCAAAGAGTTTAGGGAGGAGAGAGAGCATTGGGAGAGACATGGAAGTAGGGAGGGAGAAAGAAAGAAAGAAAGTGTACCCTATAATAAAAGATAAAGGGCCAATTGAGAGAAAGTAAAATGTTCTTGCTGTGAACCTCTATTGTGTTCGATTGCTTTTATTGTCGAGGCACAGAACTATAATCATTGTAAGTATTTACAATCAAAAAAGACCCAGAGATCAACAGCTTTTCCAAAAATTGCTCTACTGTGCAACCAAGATACACAATGAACAAATAATTATTATCAAGTTGTTATCATCTTGCCCTGTTAAGAACTATTATTCCAATTCTCGGCCCAGTCCCCTAGCCACAATCAACACAGGCTTTTATACAGTGCGAGGACAGTCTCTCTTTTTTCTTATTATGACATTTTACAATGAATAGTAAAGAGTAATACTCCTTTTTGCATTACCCTGTCCGCTTCGTAGCAGATGATATGGAATTAAACATTCATATTTTGTTTTATTTTTGCACAATCCATATGAACCAATAAAATGTGGATGCAGCCTGAGTGATGAAATCAAACCACCTGTCTTTCATTAAAATGTCCACCTGCGTGCAGTTCTCGATCATCGTTAATGAAGTAGAATTTGTGTGAAGACCTGACTGAAGTTTTATGTGCAGCAGTTCATGGATGGAGCACTGACACTGTTTAGTCCCGCTCTGGCAGTGTCTCTAATTGCAGGAATCTGATATCTCTCAGGACTCTTATGCCTGCATCTCTGGCCTTTACATTTGTTGTGTTGACTGTCGTTCACATGAATTGTGCAAAAAAAATCTGAATGTTTTATTCCATATCATCTGCTACGAAGCGGACAGGGTAATGCAAAAGGGACTGTTACTGTTGTTGTATTTCATGCCAAATAATCGATTGACTCTAGGCTACCTATCAGGTTATCTTATGACACTCCATGTAAGCCCACTCTAAGGAGTTGCGTCCTACACATTTCTGGAGAATCAGTTCATTGATATTGATGTCTATGCTCACTTACACACACAAACAGACGTGTGCACATATATATGCAGCTGTGATCATACACACAGACAGACAGACACACACACACACACACACACACACACACACCCTATTCACAGAGATTTCTAATTTTGCAATTTAAACAGCCTCTTTGCATCACTAAGCATGCAGATATCCATATGAATGTAATAGCAACAGACGATGATGACAACATAAACCCTGAAAAATAAAGTCAATAAACTGAAATACATGAACCATATCCTGCAATCATGGATCTGTTACTATAAACAATCAGCGTTCATTCTCTTTCCATTGTCTTCTCCTCGGACTGATAAACCCATTAACTGTTGTCCTTCAGTTTCTGTCCGTTAGAGGCTGGGTATGCATCATAGACTGCCAGTGCACACAAGCAGTGGAAACGCACCCCGCTGTGGTGTCTAAAATGTACCAACAGTGCCACCATTAGACAGGAAGATGTATTTATTCAAAGGGTTTTGAAATCCCAGATAAGAAAAAAATCACAGTGGACTTACTGTACTTTAAAGGCAGATGTGATGAGTCTGAATACTAGTTGTGATTTATTT
This sequence comes from Thymallus thymallus, assembly GCA_023634145.1. NCBI lineage: Eukaryota > Metazoa > Chordata > Actinopteri > Salmoniformes > Salmonidae > Thymallus > Thymallus thymallus. The sequence goes on along the minus strand of CM042410.1, from coordinate 30,743,466 downwards.
TCATAACAAAGCCATTTTCAAAGCCATTTTCTAAATCAAACATACCTCAACAAGGTTTATGCCTCTGAGCTGTCAGCCTGTGTCTCCTCTCACATACTGTGCGTAGCCTACCTCTGATTTAAGATTAAAGCCACAATCTCTGGTGATTTCACAGGGACAATTCCCTGTGTTATTCTGAGTAGAATTAATTGTCGTCCGTCTTTCTCTTGCCCCATTTTGGTGGAGTGTTTTGAATTTGTTTTTGTTTAGTGATGATGGGAGGAGGACAATGTTGTTGGTTTTTGTTTGCTTTGAGGTGCTGGGATGTTATGTAATTGCTCCAGTGGTGTGCTGAAATGGAACCTCCACCACCTCCCAAGATTAGACGCGGACACAAATAAATAATTACAAATATTGATCATGTGTACAGTGCAAGAAAGCCACCTCGGACGGGAAAGATAGAGTTCAGCCTTCCAGCCCGAATTGGTTTCTGGTGCTGTGGCAGAGTGAATTACACTGTTGGACTGTGCCTAATGCCGTACCCACAGCTCCACGACAGGGAGGGAGCAGAAACCTGTATGGAAGAGAAGGAGATAGAAAGAGAGGGAGAGAGAAAGAGAGAAAGAGAACAGTTGTTGTAAGGTGACCTCTACAAGACATTAGAGGGTATTTTTTGTCTGTGTGTTTGTGCGTGCGTCCTGCCTGTGTGCAGCCATGCATATGTGTATGTGTGTGTGTGTGTGTGTGTGTGTGTGTGTGTGTGGTGAGGAGGGGGTGGTATAACATTGTGATTTATTATGACCAGGGTTGGGGAGTATCTGATTATATGTAATCAGTTACATGTAATCTGATTACAAAAAACATACAGTAATCAGTTAACAGCTAAAAATATTGTAATAGATTAAAGATACTTTTGAAAAACTAGATCACTACTTCTTCGATTACTTTTATATTTAGAAACAATGTTTGCGAGAAAAAAAAAACATTGACACCTTTCTGTTTTATCAATGACATTCAATTCAGCATTGAAATAAGCTGCAAGTTCAAGTCTGAGACCACTATGATGATACACCAAATGCATTTGATGGATCTTTTTTGTCTTATTTCAATGCGTTTTAATAATTGGAAAGTAATCCAAAAGTAACTGAAAGTAATCAGATAATGTTACTGAGTTTGGGTAATTTAAAAGTTACGTTACTGATTACAATTTTGGACAGGTAAATAGTAACTACACTGAACAAAAATATAAATGCAACTTGAAAAGTGTTGGTCCCATGTTTCATGCGCTGAAATAAAATATCACAGAAATGTTCTAAATGCACAAAAAGCTTATTTCTCTTAACTTTTGTGCAAAAATTAGTTTACATCCCTGTTAGTGAGCATTTCTCCTTTGCCAAGATAATTCATTCACCTGACAGGTGTGGCATATCAAGAAGCTGTTGAGTCATGACTCATGCCACATAGGCTAGGGAAAGTGAGTAATACATCCATGAACGTAACACAGTAGACTGTGTGACAGCACAGACAATGACAAAGATCATTAGCGCCATTAGTACTAGTATTACAAGAGTCTTTGAAACAGAGTGTTAGAAACAAAAGTATGCAACTCACACACATGGTTATGAGCAAAAAAAATAAGACACCTGTACCATGGAAGAGTTGCAATGAATTATTATTTTGAGTTTGCATCCCAATATTACACTTTATATGCATCACAGAAGAAATACAGTATAACAAAACGTTTTGACCTAGAAAAAACGGATTTTCGTCAGATGTTTTGAAATAATCTTGAATAATTGTGAAATTATGAAAAATATTAATATCATTCCACGCATGAGACCAAAGAGGGCGCTTTTTGTCATTGACTACAGGAAAGGGCTACGGGCTCTATGTTAAAAAGGGGGTCATTGATGAATAAATAAGTTGTAGGTGTGTAAAGGCTTGACCCCTCACTGGCCAATCAGAACATGCTCCATGGCTAAATACGTGGTTGCTTCAAGTTGTGTATTTACTGTATTTTATGTATTGCCTTGGAATCAACTCCAAATCGTTTGGCGCCGCCCTGAGTGGTCGCCTTTTAAGCAGCTCCCGTTGTCCGTGCATTAATTGTTGTTTTAGTTCGTTTTCTTTCGTCTTTTTTCTTTAGTTTTATTTTTTATTTTGCTACAGTCGAACTATAACAGTTCAGGATTATGGATTTTATGGATTTTATCGCAGCTGAACGTCGACAGGAGTCGTCAACTGTTATTGTTTACAACCGAGCCCAGCTCCTGGATTTAGCCCACACAGCGCTGCTGCTCCCCAGGGAAAAGTTTGATATTCCGGACGAATTGAAAAGACGACGCCGTGGACGCAGGGCGGGATTGAAATGTAAGGCAAAGCGGAGGAGGTTCAAGTACAAGCCGGTTATACCGTCTATTATTATGGGCAATGTGAGGTGTCTACATAACAAGATGGATGAGTTGGCGGGACTTGTTGGTGGACAAAGGATTTATCGGGAAGCTAGCCTAATGTGTTTTACTGAGACATGGCTGAACGACATCATACCCATACAGAACGTCACTATCGACGGTTTCCAGACCATCACAGCGGACAGGGATCGCGTCTCTTCCGGTAAGAGTAAGGGTGGTGGGCTGGCTTTATTAGTTAACAACAGATGGTGTCATCCGAACCATATTACTCTTAAGGAAAAGTTTTGTAGCCCGGACATTGAACTGCTAGCCGTTAGCCTGAGACCCTACTATCTACCTAGGGAATTCACGGCGGCCATTGCTGTTATTGTTTACATCCCGCCCTCTGCTGACGCAAACGCAGCGTGTGACGTCATCCACTCTGTTATCGCGAGGTTACAGACAGCGCATCCCAGTGCTTTCCTTGCAATTTCGGGGGATTTTAACCATGCATCTCTCTCTTCAACGCTGCCCACGTTCAAACAGTTCGTGAAGTGCCCAACCAGGAATAATAAAACTCTGGACTTGTTATATGCTAATGTGAAGGATGCATACAACTCCACTGCACTCCCTCCCCTCGGTAGATCGGATCACAACCTTGTCCACCTCACCCCACTCTACAGGCCTATGGTCCAACAGCAGCCTGCAACCACCAGGACTATTAGGAGATGGTCCCCGGAGGCGAATGAGGCCCTACAGGACTGCTTTGAAACAACAGACTGGGATGTGTTCTGTGAGGCTCATGGGGAGGACATCGATGGACTCACTGACTGCATAACAGACTATATTAATTTTTGTGTAGACAACACTGTACCCACCAGGAAGGTACGCTGTTTCCCAAACAATAAACCCTGGGTCACCAGCGACCTGAAGGCCCTGCTGAATGAGAAGAAGAGGGCCTTCAAGGAGAAGGACAAGGACAAATTGAAATGCGTCCAGAGGGAGCTGAAGTTGCGGATTGCTGAGGGGAAGAGAGTGTATAAGGAGAAGATGGAGGACAAGCTGAGGCAGAGCCAGGTGAGAGAGGTGTGGAAGGGTATGAGAAATATCACTGGCTTCAAAAAGTCAAACAGTGGGCAGACGGAGGGGACCCAGGACAGAGCCAATGAGCTGAACCAATTTTTTAACAGGTTCGATACTGGCCCTGTCCACCTCCCCTCCAGCTCCCCAGACCACACACCCTCACGGCTATCCCACCCCCACTTTGCTCACAGCACCTCTGCTGAGACAATCAGTGACCCCACCTCCGCCCCTGCCCCCCCTGGACTGATCCTCAACACCCCCCTTCCCCCCACCTCCCTACCTGGGCTGGCTTTCACCACCAACCAAGTGAAGAGAGAGCTGGAGAGACTACACCAGTGGAAAGCGGCGGGCCCTGATGGCATCAGCCCAAGGGTGCTGAGGGTCTGTGCTGACCAACTGTGTGGAATACTCCAGCGTCTTTTCAACCTTAGCCTGAGCCTAGAAAGGGTCCCTGTGCTGTGGAAAACATCCTGCCTCGTCCCAGTGCCCAAGAAGGCACACCCCACTGTCCTGAATGACTTCAGACCTGTAGCGCTAACATCCCACATCATGAAGACCCTGGAAAGGTTAGTCCTCGCTCACCTCAGACCCCTGGTGTGTTCATCAATGGACCCCCTGCAGTTTGCATACCAGCGCAACATCGGGGTGGATGATGCAATCATCTACCTTCTGCAGAGGGCCTACTCTCACCTGGACAACGCAGGTTGCACTGTGAGGGTCATGTTTTTTGACTTCTCCAGTGCCTTCAATACCATTCAGCCCCTGCTACTGGGTGAGAAGATGAGGAGGATGAAAGTGGAAGGACCCTTAGTCTCCTGGGTCACGGACTACCTGACCGGTAGGCCACAATTTGTGCGACTACAGAGCTGTGTGTCAGAACGGGCAGTTAGCAACACAGGGGCCCCCCAGGGTACGGTCCTGTCCCCCTTCCTGTTCACCCTCTACACCTCAGACTTCAGATATAACTCTGAAACATGCCACCTACAGAAGTTCTCGGATGACTCTGCTATTGTAGGGTGCATCAGGGGTGGGCAGGAGGAGGAGTACAGGAGCACAATCAGTGACTTTGTGTTGTGGTGTGAGCAGAACCACCTTCAGCTCAACATCAGCAAAACTAAGGAGATGGTGGTGGACTTCAGGAGAACCAAGGCACAACTGACTGCAGTCCCTATAAAGGGGATGGATGTGGAAATGGTTGAGTCATACAAGTTCTTGGGTGTCCATATGGACAACAGACTGGAATGGGCTGGTAACACCGGGGCCCTGTACAAAAAGGGCCAGAGCCGACTCTACTTTCTGAGGAGGCTCAGGTCCTTCAACGTGTGCAGTAAACTACTGCATACCTTCTACCAGTCTGTGGTGGCCAGTGCCATCTTTTTTGCAGTGGTGTGCTGGGGAGCAAACATCAAAGCCGGTGATGCTACTCGGGTAAATAAGCTGATCAGGAAGGCTAGCTCTGTCCTGGGGATGAGCCTTGACACTCTAGAGGAGGTGGCGGAGAGACGGATCCTGGCCAAACTGCTGGCCATCATGGACAACGTCACCCACCCTCTGCACGCTATGGTTATGACGCAGAGGAGCTCTTTCAGTCACAGACTGATCCCACCACGGTGTGCCAGAGAGCGCTACAGGAGGTCCTTCCTGCCGGCGGCTATGAGACTATATAATGCCTCACCGGGGTGCCGTGCCGTCGGCAACATAGATCTGGAACTGTTGGGGTGCTAGGACCTAGTTTAATAATTATGCATCCATCCGTGAGTAACTCTGTTCCGTCAGCACTCATCCACTCAGGCCATACGTATTCATACAGGTCTGTATATACATACCCATGTACAGTTGTTATATTATATCACATGCAATATTGTAAGTAATTATTGGACCTAGGCATTCACTCAGGAATGCATATTAGTATCCTGCCAGTTGCACCTTTTCTCATTGCTTTTAGTATATCAAATGTGCAATAAGTGCAGTTGTCTGTAATTAAACCCTGCGCACTAAGGACTGTATTTTAAGGGAATTACTATTATTACCCCAATGATATCATACACACATTTAGCTATTAAAGTATCTCTTCCTGTCATTTACCTGTACAGTTTGTGTAAACATGCAAGTATTCACTTATCTGTAAATATAACTGTATACCTAACTGTACAGCTAATTTAACCATGCAAAATTTTCACCTACCTGTTCATTTACCCAGTCTGTCTATTAAGTAAACTATTATTACCCTCGCTCATATCATACGCATTAGCTACTGAAGTATTTCTCTGCCATCAACCTGTATAGTATAGTTAACCATCCAACATCCACCAATGTATAGTGTACATATTCAGCCAACCACTCATACTATGCAATGTCCTTTTATAGCTTTTTTTTGCACTCCAGATATCCTGTATTTCTATACTTTTTCATACTGCCGCTCTATGTATCATGTACCGTGTATCTGTCTTTTGTGTACTTTCGTTGTGGCATTTTGCACCTGCCCTGTGTTTTTGTTGTAGCTGCTTGATAATGAAATTTCCCCCCCGGGGGATCAATAAAGTACCTATCTATCTATCTATCTATCTAACCAAAATCCGAACTACTAAACAAACAAAACATGAATGAACCAACGTAATAAATGATGCACACTTACTTTCACCGTGACTGGAGATATAACGACCCACGCCCCAGTGTAAAACCTACAAACCTATGTAGGATCCCTGATTAGAGACAATGCGCAGCAGCTGCCTCTAATTAGGGATCCCACACAAACCACCACCAGATACAGAAAGAATAGACCTGTCAGACTCTGACCATGGTTACATAGAGAAGCAAATAGGCTTCTCTATGGCCAGAGCCTGACAGTACCCCCCCCCCCCCCCCAAGGCGCGGACTCCCGGACGCCAAACAAAACACACAAATACATGGGGGGGGGTAATTTAGGGAGGGAAGATTAGTCCGTCGGTGGCGGTTCTGGCTCCGGCGAAGTGGACAGTTTTTTCCCATGCCCCTTCTTTATAACCGGGCCCGGACTGGGTACCGGTGGGACAAACGGCTCCGGCCATGGAGCTGGGCAATTAACCGGGCCCGGACTGGGCACTGGTGGGGTAAACGGCTCCCGCCATGGAGCGGGGAAAACAACCGGGCCAGGACTGGGCACCGGTGGAGCGGACTGTTCTGGCCCTGTAGCGGAGTAGACAGCCGGACCCGGATTGGGCACCAGTGGAGCGGACTGCTCAGGCACTGGAGCGGAGCAGACGGCTGGACCCGGAATGGGCACCGGTGGAGCGGACTGCTCTGGCACTGGAGCGGAGCAGACGGCTGGACCCGGAATGGGCACCGGTGGAGCGGACTGCTCTGGCTCAGGAGCGGAGCAGATGGCTGGACCAGGATTGGGCACCGGTGGAGTGGACTGCTCTGGCTCAGGAGCGGAGCAGACGGCTGGACCCGGAATGGGCACCAGTGGAGCGGACTGCTCTGGCACTGGAGCGGAGCAAACGGCCGGACCCGGATTGGGCACCGGTGGAGCGGACTGCTCTGGATCAGGAGCAGAGCAGACGGCCGGACCCGGACTAGGCACCGGTGGAGCGGACTGCTCTGGCTCAGGAGCGGAGCAGACGGCTGGACCCGGAATGGGCACCGGTGGAGCGGACTGCTCTGTCATGTGAGTGGAGCCGATGACCGGACCCGGACTGGGGATGCTCACCATGGGCTCCTTTAACGCCAGCTCCGTCATCTCCTTCTCCATTTGCCTCCATTGCTCAATAACCCTTCCATAGTCCTCAGGCCCCACCCTAGGCCACATGGGAAATGGTACTGGTGCTTCTTCACCGCTACCAGACCACCCCCATAACCAACCCACAAGAAGATTCTTGGGGGTGCCTTCGGGCTTTTTGCCGTCTCGAGCCCCGTTCATGGCGCTGCTTGGTCTCCTCTTGGTGGGTCGTTCTGTCACGAGAGGGTGCATGTATAGACCAAGACGCAGCGCAGGGATTGTAGTTCGACATATTTTCTTTATACTATGTATAATATTGAATATCATACTATGTATAAAAACCAAAAATCCGAACTACTAAACAAACAAACACGAATGAACCAACGTAATAAATGATGCACACTTACTTTCACTGTGACTGGAGATATAACGACCCACGCCCAAGTGTAAAAATTACAAACCTATGTAGGATCCCTGATTAGAGACAATGCGCAGCAGCTGCCTCTAATTAGGGATCCCACACAAACCACCACCAGATACAGAAAGAAAAGAATGTATAATATTGAATATCATACTATGTATAAAAACCAAAAATCCGAACTACTAAACAAACAAACACGAATGAACCAACGTAATAAATGATGCACACTTACTTTCACTGTGACTGGAGATATAACGACCCACGCCCAAGTGTAAAAATTACAAACCTATGTAGGATCCCTGATTAGAGACAATGCGCAGCAGCTGCCTCTAATTAGGGATCCCACACAAACCACCACCAGATACAGAAAGAATAGACCTGTCAGACTCTGACCATGGTTACATAGAGAAGCAAATAGGCTTCTCTATGGCCAGAGCCTGACAATACAATAATGTAGGCTTGCCTATAATACATAGATACAATAATGTAGGCTTGCCTATAATACATAGATACAATAATGTAGGCTTGCCTATAATACATAGATACAATAATGTAGGCTTGCCTATAATACATAGATACAATAATGTAGGCTTGCCTGTAATACATAGATAAAATAATGTAGGCTTGCCTATAATACATAGATACAATAATGTAGGCTTGCCTATAATACATAGATACAATAATGTAGGCTTGCCTATAATACATAGATACTAAATAGGCTGGCAAGGGGGGGCGGGCAGGGGGGCACGGACATCAACTCTAGGTGTGTGACATCCAGTGGCGGACTGGCCGTCGGCAGCACCTGGACATATCCAGGTGGCCTGAGGGTCGTTTTGGCCTGCCGTGAATAGTCAACTTGACCAGCGATAATATAGCAAGCAGTTGACGAAGAATCCACGCATCAGGCGTGACTCTCACTCTATCGCTGCAGTGTCCCCGCGCCAAAAATGAAATGAAAACCGTCTACCTGATTCTCTACAGATAGCACTTTAGACAAGTCGCACGGCGAAATGGATGGTCAGAAAAGGAAAGGTGGAGCAGAGAGGGAGAGAATAAAAAAGAGAAAGGCCCTTGCCACAGACGCAGCTAAATGCTGCAAAGTAAGAAACATGTTCGCCAGTAAGGGACCAGGTCAGTAAAAACACTAGCTAAAACACACACACTGACACACACAAACGACACCCAGCATGGCTAGCTAAGTAGCCTAGCTAATAATAGTGACACAGCTGCCGTCTTACGCCTTCGTAGAGGAATTATATCATAGCAATGAGTGCAACATAGCGATCATAATATGACATTGAAAGCAATATGTTTTAACTAGTAAAAAATAGTAAACCTAGACTATGGACTTGCCAGCATTCGGTCATGACTCATGCCACATAAGCTAGGTAAAGTGAGTAATACATCCATGAACGTAACACAGTAGCCTGTGTGACAGCAAAGACAATGATAAAGATCATTAGCGCCATTAGTACTAGCATTACAAGTTTCTACAATAATATACAGCTCTGGGAAAAATTAAGAGACCAGTCTTAATATTTTCCAGAGCTGTATTAATGTAGCCTACTGATACACTAATGATAGTGAGTATGTTAATAGAATATTTTCTTTGCAAAGGTGGAGAAGGAAGCAGCAGCAGCACTAGAGCTTCAGGTGCTCCTGCAGAACTGGAGATGGTGGTCAGTTCAGAGTCAGACTCAGAGCAGGAACCTTCAGGTACAATTTAAGAGCACAAACCTAAACATGTAGGCTATGATTTTAGATTAAAATGTGGTTTATTTATGAGATTATCAGTAGAACTGTAATCGGGGGGCATACAATCGATGACTGCACAAGTAATACAAGTTTAAATTTAGGTTATTTACAATGTTAATCTCATTCTGCAGAGTAACCAGATGAGCAGAGAGAGAGAGAGAGGTTCAGAGCCCAGTTCAGGGAAAATAGAAAGGGACAGCAAATGCACTGAAAATCCATTTGATTATTTTGCCCGTCCTCAGTCCAAGGATCTTATTTTTTCAGTACCACCCAAAACAAAACCCTCAAAGAGTCATTCCCAATGTATTCCAATCCAAAGATGGCACAAACAGAAAATGGCTGATATACAATGAAGTAACTCACTTAGCTACAGAGGACACAGACACAAAGCTGCATATATCTTGGAAAACATGGTTGTCAATCATGGCAAGTTTCTTGAGCTTATATTGTTGCTAAGCAAATATGATTTCTGCCTACAAGAGCATGTTAGTGATTGCATTGAGAAGAGCTAGAAGCAGATGGGAAGGAAAGGAAGAGGGTCCTTGGTAACTATGATGTCCAAAACAACAGCAAATAAAGTAATTTAAGTCATCAGAATGTTGATTCAGCAGACAATTGCTGTTGAAGTGAGAAAGGCAGGGATGTTCTCAATACAAATGGACACAACACAGGAATTAACATCCAAAGACCAGTGTGCAGTAGTTCTGCGATATGTCATTGGTGGTGTCCACAAGAGACTCATTGCGATCATTGACTGTGAGTCATCGACTGGACGGTACTTTGTGGACCTTGTGAAACAGACCCTTGAGAAGATGGACATAGATATCAAACAGTATGTTGGTAATGCAACAGACGGAGCAGCTAATATGCAGGGACAATACAGGGGCTTCTCTGCATTGCTCACAGGAGAGTCTCCTAACCAAGTACACATATGGTGTTACTCCTCAACCTTGTGCTAACTGACACCAGTTGGGTTGTTGTGGCAAGTGAATCCCTTTTCTCACTACTGAATTACATTGCAGTGTTCATAAAAAATTTCTACAAGCGCATTAAGCTATTTGAGGAAACCAGTGAGGACAGGAGACACAGACGGCTTGATGTAATTGGTGAAGCACGCTGGTGGGCCAAAGACGAAGCCTTGAGGTATTTGGAAGCTTTGCAAAGCCTGACCGTGCACTTTACATGGATGTTGTCATCACTATGTAAGAATTGAAAAGGATGTGACCATAAAACCTGCCATCCGAAGCAAGGCCCAAGGGTTCATCCTAAAGTATGAAACCATACTTACAGCTGAGGTTTTTCTCAGGATTTCTGAGCAGACGTCCTCTCTCTCTAAATACTTGCAAATAAGTGGCATGGATATCGTAACAGCACAGCACAGCACTTGGTGACGGGAATTGAGGATAACCTGAGAAAGTGTGTCCGAGACTTTGAAGATGTGAAGAGGGCAGAAGACGAATATAATGAGTGGGCCAATGGCATTCTGGAGGAGCAGCAGGACTGTGATGCTGAAACTTAGACTGCTCTCCCAGAGAAGAGAACAAAAAAAAAGAGAAAGCCAGGTGAGTTGGCAGAAGACGAGCCCATTGCTAACGCAGACATGGATTACAAAATCAAGATCCACAATGTGGTACTGGACACTGTTGTTGAAAGTATTCACCGCCGTTATGCAGCAAATGCAGTGCTGTGTGCAGATGTCTCCTGCATGAATCCGAAGCATTTTCCTGAGATCAGAGAAAAGGGCCTTCCAAAGACAGCCATGAAGGAGCTCAGCAAATGCTTACTGGAATTTGATGAACATGCCACTGTTGAGGCATTGCAGGCTGAACTGATCAGCCTTGCACAACAGTGGGAAAGACTGAAACAGTCAGCATTGGAGGAGTACAACACCAGGGCAGCCACCGATCCTGAAGTTGTTCCTCATGCTATCTTCTCCTGTCTTAGTACAATCTGCTCACGGATGCGTATCAGATCATTGGTTTGGGCTACAAGTTCCTCCTCACCCTATCCATCACTCAGGTGGCTTGTGAGAGGACCTTCTCCACCCTGAATTTCATGAAGAACCGCCTAAGAACCTCTCTCACTCAAGAGAACCTTGAAGCGTTCCTTTTGATGGCAACAGAGAAGGAAATTCTTATGGGACTTGACAAAGATGACATCATTGACAAGATGGCAGAGAGCAGTGAGTTACTGCACCGCCTACTGGTTTACTAGTGGTAATTACTTACTGGTTACTGTGAGGTAGCTATGCTATGACTCTTCCGTAACAGACTGACAAGGGTGAAAGAAAATTTGCTGTGAGTTAAAGCTTTTCTACAGAGGCATGTTTTTTGGACTTTCGTATTATACTTGCAGGTATGTAGCCAATGTTCAATTTCATTGACTCAGTGTATAGATGTGTTTATTTTTGTGCTGTTTGCTTTATGGACACCAGTGAGTGAACATTGTAATCTACATTTTTTTGTAGAGGAGTGCTTTTTAAACTTTTGTATTGCCTGGATCCTCTCTAGGTTTTTTCCTAGGTTTTGCCTTTCTAGGGAGTTTTTCCTAGCCACATCTGCATTGCTTGCTGTTTGGGGTTTTAGGCTGGGTTTCTGTATAGCACTTTGACATCGGCTGATGTAAAAAGGGCTTTATAAAATACATTTGATTTGATATTATACTTACTTACATTGTTGTAGCTTATGTTCAAGTTCCGTGAATGTGTGTGTGTGAAGTTTTTTGATACTTTGATATGCTTGATGATGATTATAAAGATAATCATTTAAACATTTTAGATAATATATCTCTGTATATCTCATTATCTTTTTAAAAGTGTAGGCTAATTGTTTTGTGTGTCTAGGATGTACATTTGTATGTGCTATGATTGGTGTATTCCTAGTGAGTTTTTGAGGGTGCACCCATAGCCATAGCATACCTTTAAAACTCAGTGTTCAGATAGGCTACTTGTTGGTCAGTCCCAAATGTTTGTACTTTGTAATGTGGATAACTTTCTTCCCAGATGTACATAGTGGCCAAATGTATAACTAGTTTGGTACCCGTTACATCAACAAATAGGGTTAGGCTACAAAATTAGCGGTCTGGTGGTTTGCGTGAACAGGGTGGCCTGGGATGGAGTCAAATTCCCGGCCTGAATTATTGTTTCAGTCCGCCCCTGGTGACATCGACTACTAAAGTTTTCGCGGAGGCACGGACATCGACTCTAGGTGGTTAAAAAACATGTTTTCAGGCCTTACAATTCTCTATATCAATAGAACACTATTTTTCAAAATTATAGGAGTTGTCCTTCATCTGCATGGTTTCTTTAAATTGTATTCTCAGCACCTGTCTGAACAGCTCCCCATTGTTAATGAGTGCTTTAAGTAACCTTAAATTCTTCCCAAGGTCACAGTCTGAAAAATTTATTCACCTGAAACACTGAGCCACAGTTGTTGTTTGTAACGTCTTGTCTTTACCTGTCTACATGGTTGTTGTCTGTCTGGCTTTATAAATATATATGTTTGCCCTCTGAAAGAACGCTCTTAAGGCTATGTGAGGCAATGTAATTGGTGAATTTATTTTTCAAGCTCAGATGAACACACCACGCACGCTGTGCTCTCGCTATGTCCACAGGTAGACAATAAAAATGTATACAAGCATTGATCCATAAACATTAGAGCAGATGAAACTCCATGTGAAAGGGCTCTCAGCAGCTAGAAACATGATGAGGGAGCAAGTAGCTCAAAGTAAAACAAACAAAGTATGGATAAATGTCACACAGACATGCGATTGTCTCACTCCCCAGAGTGTATGAGTGACTGTCTTTCAGATGTAATGAAGGCTTTGCTTTGCTTCTCTCAAACAATGAGGCTTTAAGGTCATACTGCCCCAATGTAGCAGAGGCACTTTCTAGGACATCAAGAGAAAGGCGAGAGAGACAGAGGGCACTCAACTATCAGACTATCACACTTGTAATCTGTTTCATTGTGATGTTTGTGAGTGAAACACACAGCCTATCTGTTCCTTCACGATTACGTTTTGGAGCTGCTACGCACACATTACATCTGTTTCATGCTGATGTTCTCTGAGGTCACATTGTGCACGGCTCCACTGACCTCAACTCGTTTGGCTACCGACAGGTCCATCTGTATTTTATTCCCCTGGTCATGCACATGCATCTGATTACATCACTGATTCTGCCCCTGCCTCTCCCTCCTCTGTGGCAGGGCACGTCATCAAGGTCTTAGCTCTGGTAATTACCCATTGCTCATTGGGTTTGATTAATACCCTGTGGCCGCTGACTTCCCTCCTGGCCCTAAAATGAGTCACCCGCCGTTCATTATGTCAGTGGCGGTTCACTCTACCAGGGCACCAACGGCCATCTTTCACAGTCTTGCTGAAACTCTACCGATAGGCCGGCTAAAGGAGTTGTTATCACAGCCAGTTTAATCACAGTCCAGGGTAAACCAACTCCACACACTAGCTCTGATATGGGTATTACATTGGGATTTCTTCTGGTTGTGTGTTTTTGTAAATAACAAGCAGCTATCTGGAATTATTTCAGATTTCTTACAGATTTTCAGTACTGTTTAAGAAATTAGCTCTAACATTACACTGTCTCTCAAGCCCTGTTTGGGGGCTCTGTGAGCCAAGCACGAACACACACACAAACACACACACTGACAGTTCTTAAAAGGATCGCTCTGCCCATATCAGCACTCGCTATCTTAATAACCTAACGCTTCCTATTTTCCCAATGACACCCACTCCCATTATTCTCCCGTAAATATGTGCGCAGGGGAGGGTGTAGGGATGAAAGATAAGATGAAAACAATCTCCAGCTGTTGTTGTTATCAACATGAAATAATATTAAGATATATATTTATTTTTTTTACCTGTATTTAACTAGGCAAGTCAGTTAAGAGCAAATTCTTATTTACAATGGCGGCCTACCCCGGTCAAACCCTACGCTGGGCCAATTGTGCGCCGCCCTATGGGACTCCCAATCATGGCCGGTTGTGATACAGCCCGGGATCAAACCCAGGTCTGTACTGACACCTTTAGCACTGCGATGTAGTGCCTTAGACCGCTGCGCCACACGGTCCACAAATAATGGAACAGGAAGTGGGGATGAGGATGTTTGAGTAAGTTTAGTCTCTCTTTTTTCTTCTTGGAAACTGTGATGTGTTTGTACTGATGAATCTGACATCAGAAAAACGATTAGCAAAGGATTAGTTCTTGAGGTGATTTTCCCTATTCTCTATTGTCTTTTATCTAGCAGTATTTGTAATTACTTTTGAGTGCTGTGATTCTCCCATTGTAATGTCGTACTGCATCATTGCTCTGCAGAGCATTACAAAGGATACAGGTCGTATATTAAACTACTGTATCTCTTTCCAGTTAATGTAGAGAGTTAAACACAGCCTTAGCATTAAAAAGTAGTAATAGAACAGTAGTAGTGCTAGTAGTATAGTGTTAAAATCCACAATATACTGCACTCTCGATCACATCACACTCTGTATTTCTAGAAATAGATAAGGTAAATATAACCCATGACATCAATCCTTTATTGTTAGCGGCAAAAATATGAGTGTGTCCTCTGAGGAGGTGGCTGGCCATGTGGAATGAATTGAGTGCACTGTAGAGCAGGAAGAATGGCTCTGGAAGCTGGACCACAGTGTCACCAGGTTAAATCTCAGAGGCAATCATTCTCCCTTTGCCCTTGACCAAGGTTTCCTACCAGGGAGGATACTTGGGAACTAGGCTAAACAGTGGAGTGGAAATTTTGGCTAGAAATGCCAGGCGAAGCCTCTTCCAACCACTTGCAGGGGGATTTTGGTACCTGATCAAAGAGACGAGTCGATATGAGAGATGGTTGCAATGTGTTTTTGTTTGTTGCATATTGGCAACAGCTAGATTCGTTTTTTCACAGTAAGATAGTGTAGTCATCAATGCCTTCAAGCTTCTCATTCCAACACCAGATATGGGCCTGTACATGGCTTCTCTCTGTAGTTATTGTTTATCTCTGGTAATGTCTGTTTCCCCCACTTGCAGTCCCATCAGAGCAACAAGCTAATGTATCCCTCTGTAAGGCATGTTGCCTGATATGTAAATATCTAACAAAACCGTTTTGTTCAGCAACTTCCTTTCCCTGTTGTGCATCTCTTGAAACGCATCTCTTCTCTCTTTGAGTGTCAGATGATTTCAGGCATGTGTCGCCTCTCTCTTCTGTCTGCAAGCACAGGCTACCATTAGCTTGAAAACACACTTTGAAATCTCCTCAAGACACTGTCATTAAAGGGCTGGGTTGTCTCAGTATGCCACTTAATTCAAATAGCACACCAACTCTAGTACAGCTATGTTTCACAGTTTCTTCCTCTCCCTCTCTTGTCTTCTCTATCTCTCTGTATGTTTGTGAGTGCGTAGGTGCCAGTATAACTGTCTTCTTGTGCTCATTCCACACTACAATATGATGCAATAAAAAAAAATATCTGATATTGGTGATGCATTATATTTTCATATGCCTCTATTCACAAATGTTCAACATCTAAAGAAACGTGGTGCCATTGTGGGGAAGTTAAATCAAAGTCTAAAAAACCATGAGAATATATCAATAATCTCTCTTTTTTGTTTATTCAGTTAGTGGCTGATCTGTTGATCTTGATGTCTCCATCTTTCAAATCAGCAACAGTAGAGAGAGGGATGTGGGTATGCTGAATCAAAGGCACGATTGGCTAACATTGCATGCGTTGTGTGTTCTATGAGCTACAGAAACAGCAGTATGGCTGATCGTTTTCTCCTACTGGAGAGTTGATAAACTACGCCTGATCTTCCAGCCCACAGCATGTCCAGTGGTCATAAGTTTAGAAATGAACACACGACTCTAAGATTTATTGAATGGTTGTTTTGTGTATTCACACATAGCAGACCTCACACGTTAAACTTTCACGAAGAACAGCCTTGAAATAACCCTTCACTCTTAATCCTCCCAACCTTTCTGTCCTTTAAAAAAAAACATTCCAAATGAAGACATAGTCTGAAGATGTGGAGAGAGAACATCTGACAAATCGCACAGTGATTAATAGATTACCCGTCAAACTGTGACTCTCCATGAAAAATGTGCTGCCACTGATCAGTGTTGATCTTCCCTGATTTAAATTCTTTACAAATCTAGCCGCTATGAAATAAACTTTTGTGTCACATTCAGGATAAATGTCAACACCCAGTCAGAAAACAAAATGTCCTCAGTTTGTATTTACTTATCGATATCATTTCAAATAGCATGTTGATATGACAGAGGTTGAGAGGGTTGTGCTTATGTGATTACTTTCAGGGATTGGAAAAAACAGATAACTCTTATGAGATAATTCTCTTCATGTCCAAAGATGTGAAGCAAACACTGGAGCAAACAAAAGCTCAGCACCTGAACCTAGAAGTTCCTATATACAGTTGAGGTCAGAAGTTTACATACACTAAGTTGACTGTGCCTTTAAACAGCTTGGAAAATTCCAGAAATGAGGCTAATTGACATAATTTGAGTCAATTGGAGGTGCACCTGTGGATGTTTTTCAAGGCCTACCTTCAAACTCAGTGCCTCCTTGCTCAACATCATGGGAAAATCTAAAGAAATCAGCCAAGACCTCAGAAAAATAATTGAAGACCTCCACAAGTCTGGTTCATCCTTGGGAATAATTTCCAAATGCCTGAAGGTACCACGTTTATCTCTACAAACAATAGTACGCAAGTATAAACACCATGGGACCACGCAGCTGTCATACCGCTCAGGAAGGAGTCGCGTTTTGTCTCCTAGAGATGAACGTACTTTGGTGTGAAAAATACAAATCAATTCCAGAACAACAGCAAAGGATCTTGTGAAGATGCTGGAGGAAACAGGTACAAAATTATCTATATCCACAGTAAAAAGAGTCCTATATCGACACAACCTGAAAGGCCGCTCAACAAGGAAGAAGCCACTGTTCCAAAACCGCCATAAAAAAGCCAGACTACGGTTTGCAACTGCACATGGGGACAAAGATCATACTTTTTGGAGAAATCTCCTCTGTTCCGATCAAAAATAGAACTGTTTGGCCATAATGACCATCGTTATGTTTGGAGGAAAAGGGGGAGGCTTGCAAGCCGAAGAACACCATTCCAACCGTGAAGCATGGGGGTGGCAGCATCATGTTGTGGGGGTGCTTTGCTGCAGGAGGGACTGGTGCACTTCACAAAATAGATGGCATCATGAGGAAGGAATTGTGAAAAATTGTAGTTTAAATGTATTTGGCTGAAGTGTATGTAAACTTTCTAAAGCCATGACAACATTTTCTGGAATTTCCAAAGCTGTTTAAAGGCACAGTCAACTTAGTGTATGAAAATTCTGACCCACTGGAATTATAAATGAAATAATCTGTCTGTAAACAATTGTTGGAAGAATTACTTGTGTAATGCACAAAGTAGATAACTTTGGTCCTAACCGACTTGCCAAAACGAGTTTTAATGACTTCAACCTAAGTGTTTGTAAACTTCTGACTTCAACTGTATCTACCTCAAATACCTCGTACCTCTGCACATTGATCTGGTACTGCTACTGTATATAGCTCCAGTCTTGTGTATTTTATTTATTTTATTCCTTGTGTTACTATTTTTTTTTTAAACTCTGCATTGTTGGGAAGGGCTCGTAAGCAAGCATTTCACAGTACACACCAGTTTACACCAGCTGTATTTGTCACATGAGTTGATTTGATATAATTCTTATTAGTGATTATGAATTGACCATGTTAAATTTGACTATACTATTTTATTTGTTCCAAGTTTGCTCACAGCTAGAAGGGTTTGTTAAGAAGAGAGAGAAGAGAGAAAAAGAGGTAACAATGTGCTCTGTTCTTCTTACAAGCCTTGCTCAACTATGGCTTCTGAGGTCCGGGCCAAACCAAAAGCATAATTAGCGGCATGGGGATCCAACCATAAATCGAGGAAATTAGAAGCTGGCTTTTCATATATATATATATATATATATATATATATATATATATATATATATATTAGTTCCTTCAGAAGGTATTCATACCCCTTTACTTTTTCAAAATGGTGTTGTTTTACAGCCTGAATTTAAAATGGAGTAAATTGAAATATGTTGCACCTATCTTGTGCTTGTCTCTACCCCCCACCAGGTGTCTCCCATCTTCCCCATTATCCCCTGTGTATTTATACCTGCATCTTCTGATGGTCTGATGGTCTGTTGCCAACACTATAGTATTTTCCCGTTTTCAAGTTTTTCTGTTTGCTGTTTTCTAGTCCTCCAGGTACGGACCATTCTGCCTGCCCTGACCCTGAGCCTGCCTGCCGTTCTGTACCTTATTGACTCTGCCCAGGATTACTGACCTCTGCCTGCGCTTAACCTGTCGTTTGCCTGCCCCGTTTTGTAATAAAATTATTTGTTCTGGACTCTACAAGGTGTCTAAAGCATTCCAAAGGGAAGCTGGCCCATGTTGACTCCAGTGCTTTCCACGGTTGTGTCAAGTTGGCTGGATGTTTAACCCGTCTCCTCCCCTTCATTGAAGTAGATTTAACAAGTTCCAAGCTTTCACCAGGATTCACCTGGTATATGTAATGGAAAGAGCCGGTGATCTTAATGTTTTGTACACTCAGTGTATAGTTGTGTTATTTACTCTCAGCCTCATAACAGTCATGGCTATGAAGATAACTCTGGATCAGCATTATAGTAAATGTTTATTAAGAAACACTGGTATAAGACCATGCTGAAGGGCTTGTAAAGGTACATTTAATCAAGGGTAAAAAGCCAGGATGTAGCCCTGGTCAACCATTAAAATGTTACACTTGGTGGGCTGAAGCATTCCCTGGTCTCTTTTCTAAAGGGCCTGTTTTCATTCTGTACCTCTTCACAGCTTTCAGCTAGGTTAATTAGTCCCTCACCCCTGTACTTTAGAAAGGCTGTGTTTTTAACATTTGATCTTGTGTGTGTGTGCATGGGTGTGTCCATGTGCACTGTCTGTTCTTCATCCATATATACTCAAAACAAATGTATTTGAAGCCTTTTTCATAGTACTATATGGTCTCAAACCCCTTCTCTCCTAGCCTATAGAGAGTTCATGTTAATATGGGCTAAGGTGTTAGAGAGAGGGACTCTATTAGCTCAACAAATCATTAGCTAGGCCAAGTTCACAGCCCAAATATGCCTGGATCTAAGTCTGCTGAGACATACTTTAACTTTTTGTCTTCTAAGACTTAAAACCTCTCCTTGTGTAACTGGTGCCATCCCTGAAATAGAAAAACCTTGTTTCTCAATTCTGTTTGAACATAACGTGAATTATAATGCATTTGGTCTTGGTGTTTACGATCTGCTCTTCAGATTGCTCTTCAACAGAAGAAGTGTATAGGTACTGTATTTAACCTGATCAAGCCGAACTGTAGATAGACAGAAGAGCAGAACCAAAAGCAAGTGAAGGCTGGGTTGGTGGCACAGTAGGGAAAACGCACAGTGTATTCTCAACCTGGAGATGGCTGGCTTGACAGGGAGGAAACTTGTGGAGGCAGATAGCTTACTGGTTTGTGATACGAGAGGAAGAGGGAGATAAAGAGCCTGAAGACATCAATTGAATCAAAATAATAAAAGCATGAAATGCCAAGAGCCACAACAAACACATTTTGTTTGTTGTGGCAAACTTCCCAGAAGTTTGTAGCAAATTTGCACAGTAAATAGTGTGCCACAGAATGTTGCCAGAAGTTCACAAATGTTTGCCGTGCGGTAGCAGAAAGAACAGTCTATGACTTGGGTGGCTGGAGTCTTTGACAATTTTTTGGGCCTTACTCTGACACCGCCTAGTATGTAGGTCCTGGATGGCAGGAAAGATCAGCGTGGCAGATGTGTTGTTGCCTTGCCTTAACACCTGGGGGCAGCCTGTAAAGGAAGTCCAGGATCCAGATGCAGAGAGAGGTGTTTAGTCCCAGGGTCCTTAGCTTAGTGATGAGCTTTGTGGGCACTATGGTGTCAAAAGTTGAGCTTCAGTCAATGAACAGCATTCTTACATAGGTTTTCCTTTTGTCCAGGTGGGAAAGGGCAGTATGGAGTGCGATTGAGATTGCGTCATCTGTTGGGCCGGTATGC
Source organism: Thymallus thymallus (assembly GCA_023634145.1). Taxonomy (NCBI): domain Eukaryota; kingdom Metazoa; phylum Chordata; class Actinopteri; order Salmoniformes; family Salmonidae; genus Thymallus; species Thymallus thymallus. Next base: position 30,723,037 of record CM042410.1, on the reverse strand, counting down.
GAATTGGAGTGGGTCTAGGGTTTCCAGGATGATGGTGTTGATGTGAGCCATGACCAGCCCTTCAAAGCACTTCATGGCTACCAATGTTGAGTGCTACGTGGCAGTAGTCATTTAGGCAGGTAATCTTCGCTTTCTTGGGCACAGGGACTATGGTGGTCTGCGTGAAACATGTAGGTATTACAGACTGCGTCAGGAAGAGGTTGAAAATGTCAGTGAAGACACTTGCCAGTTGGTCCGTGCATGTCCTGGTAATCTGTCTGGCCCCGCGGCCTTGTGAATGTTGACCTGTTTAAAGGTCTTTCTCACATCGGCAACGGAGAGCGTGATCACACAGTCGTCCGGAACAGCTGGTGCTCTCATGCATTCTTTGGTGTTGCTTGCCTCGAAGCGAGCTTAAAAGGCATTTAGACCGCCTGGTATGCTTGCGTCACTGGGCAGCTCACAGCTGGGTTTCTCTTTGTAGTCCGTAATAGTTTGCAAGCCCTGCCACATCCAAAAAGCATCAGAGCCGGTGGAGTAGGATTCAATCTTAGTCCTGTATTGACGCTTTGCCTGTTTGATGGTTTGTCTGACAGCATGGCAGGATTTCTTATAGCCATTAGCTCAGTGCGGGACATATCTTCCTCTGTCCAGTGTCTGTGTTATTTTGCCAATCTAAATCTTTTCTTTTTATTGGCCAGTCTGAGATGTTTTTTTTCTTTGCAACCCGGAGTCACCTCTTCACTGTTAACATTGAGACTAGTGTATTGCGGGTACAATTTAATGAAGCTGCCAGTTGAGGACTTGTGAGGCGTCTATTTCTCAAACTACACACTCTAATGTACTTGTCCTCTTGCTCAGTTGTGCACCGGGCCTCCCACTCCTCTTTCTATTTTGGTTAGAGACAGTTTGCGCTGTTCTGTGAAGGGAGTAGTACACAGCGTTGTACGAGATCTTCAGTTTCTTGGCAATTTCTCGCATGGAATAGCCTTCATTTCTCAGAACAAGAATAGACTGACAAGTTTCAGAAGAAAGTTATTTGTTTCTGGCCATTTTGAGCCTGTAATCAAACCCACAAATGCTGATCCTCCAGATACTCAACTAGTCTAAAGAAGGCCAGTTTTATTGCTTCTTTAATCAGCACAACAGTTTTCAGCTGTGCTAACATAATTGCAAAAGGGTTTTCTAATGATCAATTAACTAATGATCAATTAACCTTTTAAAATGATAAACTTGGATTAGCTAACACCGTGCCATTGGAACACAGGAGTGCTGATAATGGGCCTCTGTGCGCCTATGTAGATATTCCATAAAAAATCTGCCGTTCCCAGCTACAACAGTCATTTTCAACATGTCTACAGTATTTCTGATCAATTGGATGTTGCTTTTCTTTCAAAAACAAGGACATTTCTAAGTGACCCCAAACTTTTGAACGGTAGTTCAAAAATATATATATATATATGGCAGAGCCGCAAAAGCACTTTGTGCAATGGTGTTTATTTACATTGTAATTCCCAAAACAAATTGAGGCCAGCTAGCTAGTGCTGCCCCATCAACGTATCAATGTGAAAATCCCCCCTTTGAACTTGTAGGGGGAAAGCCTCTACCATCAGAACAGGAAGATTTTCCACTCAGATAATCGTATCATGCATTATCCCCATTGTACATTTGCAATCGGCTTCTCATAACTCAATATAGCACTTAATATAACACATTTACATAACCTCACTGCTACTGACATGGTGTCTTCCAATACTCCCATTCACATGAACTCACAATTCGGGACACGAACTACAAAGCCAGCCCGATTGCAATAACTGGGGCGGCAGGTAGCCGAGTGGTTAGAGTGTTGGGCCTGTAACCGAAATGTTGCTAGATCAAATCCCCAAGCTGACAAGGTAGAACTCTGTTGTTCTGCCCCTGAACAAGGCAGTTAACCCACTGTTCATAGGCTGTCATTGTAAATAAGAATTTGTTCTTAACTAACTTGCCTAGTAAAATAAAGGTAAAAAAATAAAAATAACTCAGGTCCATATTCCAGCATACTGGAAGCTACAGAGACGGAGAGAGAGGAACAAAAAAAACAGAGCCTCATCCAAAACATTGATGTGTCTATGTATTCTTTATACCAAACTGGGGGTAAGAGTAATGTATGAACTGAGATCGCTAGGTTAACTTGTGTGTTGACCCACCAGTGGCAACCTGTCATTCAGGGCAGCTGGGTTTTGAGCACCACCTGTTTATCTAAAAAATATACAGTACCAGTCAAAAGGTTAGACACCTACTCATTCAAGGGTATTTTTACTATTTTCTACATTATATATATTTTTTATTTAGAGCCCTGGTTACACCACACCATTTATACATGTACAGTTGAAGTCGGAAGTTTACATACAACTTAGCCAAATACATTTAAACTCTGTTTTTCACAATTCCTGACATTTAATCCTAGTAAAAATTCCCTGTCTTAGGTCAGTTAGGATCACCACTTTATTTTAAGAATGTGAAATGTCAGAATAATAGTACAGAGAATTATTTATTTCAGATTTTATTTCCTTCATCACATTCCCAGTGGGTCAGAAGTTTACATACTGTGAGGATGCGAGTGGTGGTGACGAAAAAGGAGGCAAAAACAGCTAAATGAAAATAACGTAGCTTAACTTTTAATGATAAATGAGAAAAATTACCTCAACTGCACGTAAACAAGGAGAAAACAATAAACCTGTGAGGGGTAAAGCAAATACACAGGATACTTAAAGAGGACATAATGACAGAACACAAAACAGGTGCGGAGGTGAAGGGTGTTGCTGCCATCGTCCTACTGCTGCCGGCGAGGAGGAGCGCGGAGAGAAGGAGGTCCCGCAGCTCCACGCGGGGCATTCGTTCCACATACACTCAATTAGTATTTGGTAGCATTGCCTTTAAATTGTTTAACTTGGGTCAAAAGTTTTGGGTAGCCTTCCACAAGCTTCCCACAATAAGTTGGGTGACTTTTGGCCCATTCCTCCTGACATAACTGGTGTAACTGAGTCAGGTTTGTAGGCCTCCTTGCTCGCACATGCTTTTTAAGTTCTGCCCACAAATGTTCTATAGGACTGAGGTCAGTGCTTTGTGATGGCCACTCCAATACCTTGACTTTGTTGTCCTTAAGCCTTTTTGCCACAACTTTGGAAGTATGCTTGGGGTCATTGTCCATTTGGAAGACCCATTTGCGACCAAGCTTTAACTTCCTGGTTGATGTCTTGAGATGTTGCTTCAATATATCCACATAATTTTCCTTCCTCATGATGCCATCTATTTTGTGAAGTGCAACAACCCTCCTGCAGCAAAGCACCCCCACAACATGATGCTGCCACCCCCGTGCTTCACGGTTGGGATGGTGTTCTTCGGCTTTCCTCCAAACATAACAATGGTCATTATGACCAAACAGTTCTATTTTTGTTTCATCAGACCAGAGGACATTTCTCCAAAAAGTATGAGCACTGAGTTTTAAGGTAGGCATTGAAATACATCCACAGGTACACCTGAAATTATGTCAATTAGCCTATCAGAAACTTCTAAAGCCATGACATAATTTTCTGGAATTTTCCAAGCTTTCTCTCTCAGGTTCTGTCCCACTTATAAACAGCGCAATGAGGATTTCTGTAAACTCTTCAAGAAGCTGCCAGACACGGAAGGCCTCATAGTGGGTGAGTGACGCGTGCGCGCGTGCACACACACATTCACTTTGTGTGTTTGCATCTAAGTGTATGTAAACTTCCGACTTCAACTTTATCTTACTTAGTGCTGAGCGATTAACCAAAATTTAAATTGACCAATGTCGTTTTTCTGAGAGCTCAATGCGCACATTGCACAGTTTCTCTAGAGATAAATCAGATCCAGCCTGAAATGTGCGATGTGGTAGGGAGTTGTAGTTTTCAACAGTCCAATATTTTACATAGTTTAACCAAAGTTGAATTACTGTTTAACGGCCTCACTTTTCTCCACACCCCGAAAAAATTAATAAAATCAGATGTGTTATTTTTTGGCCAAATTACGTGACTCTTTGTTTATAATGCACGGTCCGCTCTTCCGTGAGGCTTTCCCAAGTTGATGCCCAAGAGACCAAACAGCATCAGGTCACGCGCTCAGATCATGTTCGAGCCTGGGATTGGACAGTGAAACACGCACGTTTGCACCTGCAGGCGACGTGCAGATGTTTAATTTCTCTCTCATGCCGTCATGGTGAAACCAACGCAAATTATTACTAGTTATGTGTCCAGGTTAAACGTTGGACGTCCCTCATTAATAACAAAGTCGGTTAAATTCATGGTTATTGCATAATTTTCAGATCTATTAGAATCGATTAATAGACGAAACAACAATGTCATTGAACCAGAGATCACGGCATTCATCAGCAAAGATGCTGTGCAAGCTGATAGTATTTTGGACAACCAAATTGAAGTCATAATAATTGATGAAATCGAAGTGTGTCAGCTGTATGGTGATAATGCGATTCATAACTTACATTTACCGGTACTACCAGTAGTAGTAGGCCAACCAATAACACCACAACGGAATGAGTTTGAAGGATCAGCAGGTGGGTCCTTTTGGTGGTAGCCAGACGAGACAATCGAAGGAGGATGCGGTGAGTTACTGGGCTCGAATTTAGTCACGCTTGCTCTATATAGATCGATGCTTCTAATTGGGCATGTTATAACAACATTTTTTATTTTGATGATGATAGGTTGTACTCTATAAAATGTATGTATTTTTTCCAATGCTACATTAATTTGGCAGACCTAACTCAACTAACTATAGACTATGCCTAATCATATTTGTATGAATATTTTGTTAACACCTAGGCTATATAGATGCATTCAGGTAATGAACTCATTATTTTGCATCATTTTAATTTGATTACAATTATTTATTGTCAATCATTCTTGAATTTGTTAGGCTATACAGTTATGTAGATTAATGAACTGATAATCATTTTAGAATATGATAGAATATTGCATTCTGTTATGCAATTAAAAACACGAACATGTAGTGTGTGTGTGTGTGAGTGTGTGGTTACCTCCTGTCACCTTAACCAAAAGCTCAGACAGGAACTAAAGGATTTTGTAATTGGTCAGCTGCTCGATAAAATTCTGGGACTATATATGTTAAGAGAGGGGATTAAGAGATGCTCGAATAAGGAGCGGAACCGGAACAAGGAGCTCACCCTCTCTCTTTGCAAATCTATCGGCCGAATGTCCCCTCCCCATCCGAAATTCAAAAGATGCTAACACCTGCGAAATCGTGATTTGTCCAAATAACCAGTGACAAAAAAGCCAAACACAATAGCCACTGCTGCTCCTTATCCCACGCATCCTATTTCTTCCCGACAGATTCTAAGGTACCAGTTATGTTTACTTAGATCTGTCCACGAGAGATTATTAGCCAAATATTCCACAACAAATTTAAAGGCGGTCTCAGGAAAGGTATTGTATTGAGTTGAAGTAACTTTCTTAATATGTATAAACCCCTAGCGAAACAACAGCTGCCATATTTCCATAATAAGCCCATAGGGGCAGTATGAGTTGTGGACATAGTTTAGCTGATACTCTGTTCTGGGGGTGTGGCAGGCAGGCAGGCACAATAGTAGTAGTAGTAGTAGTAGTAGTAGTATACATCCTGTTTCAGTTTCACATATAGTAGCTGAACTTGGATAGGGCTTCAGTCCCAGGCAGACAGCAATGGATAACCATTCTTTATTATTACATTAAATCATCATTGCATTACGATTCAATTACTTACTGTACAGCTGAGTAATTGATAAGCAAAGTAATGACAGTTACTATACGGTACAATGAAAACTTAATTTATGAATTGTTGCAGAGCTTATCAACTGTGTGTAGGATTAGGCTGTGCATGGTGGCAGTTTTAGATGGCAGTTTCAGAAATGGGGTATTTTCTTTTGTGTTAAAAAAGTCAGGGCATACTTTGGCATCCTGTAGTTTATGCATCTTAAATTCACCATAATCTGTTTATTTGATCCCTTAGGCAGAACAGAACATTATCACAGGACCAAACAGTCAAGATGAGGTTAAAAGGTGAGATGCAACATCATTAGAGTATGTTAATGTGTACATATTTAGCCGTTCAGCAGACAGGGTGAATGGAAACAGTTCTACTCCACAGAGGGAATCTGCATAGAATGCCTAGAATTTGTCTACCATCAACAAAATCCCTGGAACCAGTGGATAAAATGAACACCTTTCAACCACCAAATGCAGTTTATTTAGGTATTGGTGGGTAAGAATGTAGGCCTATATTTCACCAGCCATGTTGGCGGGTGGTCAATTTGCAAGGCTCTACAGTGCAAGTACTACATTCGCGAATAAAAATAGTCAAAAGTCACGTATGAGCATATGCGAGTTTGGGTTAGAAAAATGCTGCAGTAGCTGTATTCAAAGTATTTCTGCTGTTTTGTTTCATAGCTGCTAATCGCACAAAGAAACACTAATCCTATATCGCAATTGGCGCAGTAACAATGCCAGTAACAATGTCAGTAACAATGCCTGGCAGGGGAGCGGTGCGCACTGACTGAAGTGAGAGAAACATTTATGGGCTGAGGTCCAAATACTTAAAAGACACACCCTATCCCCTCAGCCCTTCAAATTAAGTGGACACTTCTGATGACGTCTGACAGTATACACTTGAAATTCGTCACTCCTTCATCCTGCGATGATTGTGGTGTTTTCAGCCAACGGTATCTTGTGGGTGCTACAGTGCGCTACAGTCAATTATGATTGCGTATTTATATAAATTAACTATATAATTATTAATATACGGCTAATGTATGATAGCTATCCAATTAATTAGCCTGTATAGCTGGAACTTCTGAAGTAGGAACATTTTATATTTCTACATTTTCCAAAAGCTAACCAAACAAAAACATCATTATTTTTACGAGATGTGTTTGTGCCGCCATGTGCATTAGTATCACAATTTCTAACTTATATCAATTTGTTTTTACTTACACTTGTATGTTGACTTCTCCATATTGACGTTTTAAGTTTTGGCTGACTTTTCTTAGCGGATGTACAACCATAGCAAAATTAAATTATGGGGCGTTTCAGCCCCCGGAGAGAACAAAATTGTACACTCGCAAACTCTACAAAAAACGAGGGCTGAGGGGCTTACGTTGCAAACTTCCCTTGCTTGGCTAATCATTTGGACCGCCCTCCAAGATGGCGACGGGGATTCCCCCAAGTGGACAAGGGTGTCTTTTAAGTGTTTGGACCGCACCCATGGAGTCGTTGCGCACAGGCATAGACGTTGGTCTAATTTACTCGAAAGTTTACAAAGTGAAACTTTACCCTTGTGTTTCTTGGAAATTTACATTGTTTTGTTCACAAGCTAGGTTGTTTTCAAATTTAGTTTGAGTCTGTTGCTTCAACTGATAGCGAAGAGACGCCCTACTACTCAGATCCCAAGCATCACACACACAGACAGACTCAAGTAACCCCGTTACCATGGTAGCCTCATGCTCTTAAAGAGGCAGCTGAACATTTTGTCTCTGATATTTTGGTTAAAAGACTCAGGTCACAAAAAATGTAATACATTCTAATTAAATGGCAATGTGATGTCAAGCAGCTGTCCTAATATATCACTTATGGGCACAGTAATTCCCTCACAGTTGAAGTTGACCTAAACTCATAATCATCGCTTATTTATAAATGCAAATAATATGGAAAATATGGCTAATTTAATCTCAATTGATACATCAATACTTCAGGGTGACATGACAAAACAATTTAAGTTGCAATCTCATACATTACTGGCAATTTGTTGAATCTGTGGAGAAAATAGCCCAAGCCTGCAGGCCTTTATATTTTTAAAGATTCAGAATAGGTATGGCAAGGCTATCCAGACAGTTAAATACTTCAGCCAATAGCCTGGACATTAATGGCTTTGCATGTTAAAATGGCATGTTTCACTTTCCATCTCAATAACCAGAGCAAGTTGAACAACCTCGAACCAAATGTGGTCTTCAAAGTGAATGTCAACAAACTCACTTTGCCTTTCTTGTAAGAAGTGGGGTGGCGAATATTGTCGGACCCAGGAAGGCAAGACGTGAGTAGAGGGAGAGGTATTGAAAACAGGTCCATTTGGAATTGAGCACACATCCCAGTTTAGCTGCTGTGTCTGTGCAAGTGTTGAATGAAGCACACAGGCTGCAGATGGCAGTAAAAACTCACTATGTGTCATTGTCACCCAGTTTGTTGTTCTGAGATAACTACAAATATAAAGTATAATTAATAAATGGCTTTGCGCTAACAGTCTTAACTACCTGACTTTCCATTCTGCATGACCCTTGATCTGAAAATGAATAAAACAATAAAATAAAATCAAGATCAAGCTTAATTACCCGTTCAGGAAGGGAGTAGAAGAGGGGAAGATACTATTCCAAAGTATTGAGATGTAGCCAGGGAATGTATAATGTACAGTATGAAACAGTGTGTCAGTGTATTGTAACATATTTTATTCTTTATAGCATCATGAGTGGTGTTTACAACATCGGGGTTGGGCTGAATATTGTCTTTGTGAATGGTGAGTTGCATTAGAAAAGCCCTACTGTGTAATAGAAAAAGGTACTGTTAAGGCACTATGCCAACTTTTGAGTATTTTAGTAAGTACATTCAAATATCTTTTGTCTTCCAAGGTGAAAGTGGGGAGATTGCAAAGATTGGTTCCTTCAACATGTATTCTGAAAGTAAGTGCCTCTGCCCTTATGAAAAAAATAAACGTGAAATTTGCTGATTCACATGTCAAACCACATTTTCACATGTAAGGAGAATAACATGTTTTCACTATTTTTACAATCACATTTCAAAATTCCATTTGCAGTTACACATTACAAAACTCCACATATGAAAATCCCATTTGCTGTTATCACATGTTTAAAAACTCCACATGTGAAAATCTCACTTATACTGTACTTTCTATACTTTTTCATACTGCCGCTCTATGTATCATGTACCGTGTATCTGTCTTTTGAGTACTTTCGTTGTGGCATTTTGCACCTGCCCTGTGTTTTGTTGTAGCTGCTTGACAATGAAATTTCCCCCCCGGGGGATCAATAAAGTACCTATCTATCTATATGTGGAATTGCAAGTTCATGTGATATTTTTTTTTTACGGGACCAAAAACCACATGATTATTTCATGTGATCTTTTTGTAAGGTTGGTATATGCATACAAAAGAGTAGCTCCAACTCCGGGTCAGGATAGAGACTAAGGAGACTTTTCTGACTAGCATGCCATTAAAAACGTGACTAGCCAAACTGTTTGATGCCGTCTCTCAGGATGACCGACACGATCAGGGAGACGTTTGTCAGTCTGGGGAGCACTGGGACGAAGTCACTGGAGACCAGAGATGGCTGGGTCTTTGTTGGAGCAGGTTACATGAATGGACAAAGCCCCTTTGAGAAGGCACAGTAAGCATGCACTTTCAATAAAGGTTATAGAGTTAAAATATAAATGTTGTATGTACTTTGGATCAAGGAATCATACATTTTCTTCTTTGTGTTTGTATGTCCTCCATTTAGGTAGTGAAGAACAATGTTGAGACAAATGTGTATGATGGCTAGCCAGGGATGGTGGAGATGGAAGGCTGCATCCTGAGGAAGAGCAGAGTGGGGAATATGATGGCTACACAGAAGAGTTCCTTTACAGAGCTGTACTCATTATTTAATTTGTAAAACATTACTTGATGTTTAGTTATTTTTTCAGTTTACTTCAACTGTATCAGTTTATCTATCCTTTCAGAATTCAAATCAAAGTCTATGTCAGTTTAGCAGATATTATAGTGGGTGCAGCGAAATACTTAAGTTAGTAGCTCCTAACAATGCATCAATGTCAAACAAGTACACAAATAAAATACTAAATTTACAATACAAAGAAATCAAAAAATGTCAGAATTATTCCAATTAACAATAATTGATGTATGATTTTTAGAATACTTGTGTAGTATTCCTAGATGTGGGACTGTTAAGTAAGATGGAGAGAGGGATGAGAACAAGAACAAAGACATGTGTATAGTAGGATTGAACCAAACCAAAGGCAGACTGCTCTCTGTGGGCTGCCTATCCCTCTGTGATGTCATAAGCTTTCCCTGGGACACTTGCACGATTTGTGGCAGCTGCTCCTAGTGGCCAAATTCCCAGACAGGGAAAGGGACGACACTCAGAACCTGAGGCGGTATTTCAGTCAGTAGATGACAGACGAGGGAGTAAATAAGGGCATAAGCGAGGGGAAAAACTGTCTGGAATGAAATGCTGCTCTAGCAGAGCCTGAGAAAGGTCAACCTAAAGAGGTGAGAAGCAGAAAAGACCATAACAAACCGTTATAAACTCTCACTAACACACACTCGCACACACCTAGGCATGGTCTGTCCAGCCCAGTGATTTCCAACTCCTGGAAGTAGCCAGGGGGATGACTGGTGACACAGTGACGGTGACAACCCTGGCTGGAGCTTCTGTCCCACAGTGTGCTTTCTCCCTGGGTTCCTGCGCTGTCAGGCCAAATTAGCATAATCTCCCCTACTGTCTTTAAATCCGCTAAGAGTGGGGAGTCAGCCAGCGACAGGTGGCTGAGAAGGGTCCGCTCTTGTACACTGGCCATGCTCAGACAGGTGCTCACACACATACAGCACACACACCCCTCTCTCTCACACACACACTACGCAGCCTTCTCTTTCTCACTCTCCCTCTCTTCATACAATCTGACTCATAGCATGACCTTGCAATAGTTGAGGTTTGATTTGTGGAGTTATGGATCCCTCCTCAAACAGCCAGGACAGCCAGTCTTGAGGAGAACCTTGTGAACTAGACTACTGTCTGGAGTACAGTACAGCACCCGTCTGTTGTTGTCAGCGTGCCAGAGGGAGAGCTAGGAGGCTCCTCTTCTCTTCCATCCATCTGCCCCCTCCCTGGAGCAGGCAGGCAGGGTGGACAGAGCAGAGCTGAGCTGAGGGAGAGCCTGGAGCCTGGCCCTGCCTGGAGGAGTAGAGAGACGTAGGGAGAACTGTGGTGAGGGAGACCCAAAGGAGCCACACCTGACCGGGCATACGGAGTAAGCAGACCTCTACATGCAGGAGCATGGGGGCATCTTATTCAAAGAAAGTAAGTGGGCTTCCTCTTCTAAGACGGGCTGGAGCTGCAGTTCAACACTGTATGTCTTACTATACTGCCTCAATACATCTTGTTAACTAACCCTAGATATGTTTGGTTGCTTATTTATTGATTTACCTGTTGAGGGTGTAGGGAAGGTATGAGGGGGAGTCACATGAGTTGGCTTTTGTGCTAGACTACTACTTGTAACTAAAGCTATGGTATATCATTTGCTGAACACATTTATTTGAGGACTCATTATAAAGAACCAAGAACACCTTTTGCAGACAATCTCTTTAATGGCTTAGAATAGACAGAAATACCTGTGTATGTTAACAATAATACTATATTCAGTACAGTGACTGTGGACATTACAGACTAACAAATGTATTGAATCACTTGGCTGAACATCACACAGAACATGAGCAACTTTTACTAGTCAGCCTTGAAATGTGTGATATTAGCTGTTTGAATGGCTGGATTAACAAACTTGACCTTTCCATTGTTTACCGTCACACAGCCATGCATGAATGTAACCGTGCATAATGCTGGGCATGAAGGCATGCATAGAGAATATAAATCCCGCAAATACTCCAGAGGTTTCTGATTAACTAGAGAATTTCATTGTTGTCAATTGAGCAAGCAGACCATGTCCAATAGAGTATGTCCAATAGAGTATGCACAGGGCTGCATTCACAAACATTTGAGCTATGGGATGGGACGCGCCTGTTTGAGGGTGTGGATCAGGTTGTTACCATGGAGCCAGCAAATGACAGCTGGGGTTCCCAGAGGGTTACTAGAGCATTATGGGATGCATGTGTCCTCTCATCACCCAAGGGGCCTGTGTCATATCCGAGGGGAATTTATGACGGTGTCAGATTAATGGGCGTATGTCTGACTAATTCATACAGTATCTATTTATGTGCTATGGTGAAGCCAGCCTGGAGTCAACATGTGTTCATGTGAAAGAGCAGGGAAATGAATAGTGCAAAACATGAGGTTTGTCAAAGATAAACACATTACAATATCACCTACATCAGACACCTGCAGGTGCCATTCCTTCATTAATCTAGATGCACTGCAGTTGGCTGTAGATTTTTTTGCATAGCTATGTTTACCATACCATTGTCAACAAGTAAGGGGAAAAAGGTACACACACCACATACAAATAGTCTTACACTGTGATGAAATACAACCATCATAGGACTAGAATATTTACTCCATAACATTCACGGATCTCAACACAGTGTGACCATTTCTTCAGCTATCTCTTCCCATCTTTACCAATGAAATGGCTCAGCCTTGCACAACATCACCACCATTCTAACTACAAAGTCCCAATCAGAATTACCTTCATGGGTGTTTGGGTGTTATGGCCCAAATGTAGCAAGCATTTTTGTAAACAAAGTTAAAAGTGAGGCATTAAGAAATATTCTCACTCAGTATTACGTGCCTCTTTACTGGGGCCTTCCTTATTATTGAATGGGTTATGTAACAGAATACAGTTCAGTAGACAACCAGCTGTAACATGATTGATTCAGTCTAACCCTTTTGTTTTGATCTCTACCAATTCTTCCTCATTGGATGGCTAGGGATTGTTCATTTTTTTACATTATTCTGACGGAGTAAATGCTGAGACCAAGTTCTTTTCCCTATATAGCACCAATATACACATCAAAATAAAATAAATCACATTAAAGTAGACATTCATATACACATTAAAATACATGTTAGTATACACAGCAATACACAAAAAGCAAAAAACCATCCTAAAAAATGTGCACATTATTCAGTAAAAAAGGTCCCCTAACAACCGTCTGAAATGCACCAATTCTAAAGTGTATTGTAGATCATTCCACACATAAGGTGCAACTCAGTGAATATCGAAGGCTCTCTTAAAGGGTATATAGTGCCTTCAGAAAGTATTAATATCCCTTGACTTATTCCACATTGTGTTGTGTTACAGCCTTAATTCAAAATGGACTACATCGTTTTTTTCTCACCCATCTACACATAATACCCCATAAAGTCAAAGGGAAAACATGTTTTTAATGTAATGTACTGTCAAATTGGTTGTTGATCATTGCTAGAAAACCATTTTCAGGTCTTGCCATAGTTTTAGAAGTAGATTTAAATCAAGCTGTAACCTCGGCCACTCAGGCCTCGCAACTGTTTTAGGTTATTATCTTGCTGAAAGGTGAATTTATCTCCTAGTGGAAAGCAGACTGAAGCAGGTTTTCCTCCAAGATTTTGCCTGTGCTTAGCTCCATTCCGTTTCTTTTTATCCTGAAAAACTCCCCAGTCCTTGTAAAACTTTCAAAAAACATAATTCTATTTTGACATTATAGGCTATTGTGTGTAGGCCAGTGACAAAATTTTTCAATGTAATCCATTTTAAATTCAGGCTGTAACACAACAAAATGCAGTCCTATCTGGGACATCAAGTAATCTGTCTTGTGCCAAAAACCCACTGAGGCAGATTAAGGCAATCAGAGAAAATCCCTGTCCACATTACCCAACGGACAGGCTAAAAATACTGGCTACCTCTTTAGAAAGAGTTCTTCTTTAGAAAGAGTAACTGGTGTTATGGACTCAGGCAGAGAAACTACAGTATCAGTGTTTTGTTTTTTCAGTTACCCTAAATCTAGGATTTGTTTTTTCAGACTATTGCAAAGGAGTGTACACTGTTGGTCCCATGTTTCATGAGCTGAAATAAAAGATTCCCAAATTTTTCCCATACGCACAAAAAGCTTATGTCTCTCAAATGTTGTGCACAAATTAGTTTACATGCTGGGGACAATAAAAGGCGACTCTAAAATGTGAAGTTTTCACACAATACAATGCCACAGATGTCTAAAATCTTGAGGGAGCGTGCAATTGGCATGCTGACTGCAGGAATGTCCACCAGAGCTGTTGCCAGAGAATGTAATGTTTATTTCACTACCATAAGCCGTCTCCAATGTCGTTTTAGAGAGTACGTCGTCCAACGTCGTATGGCAGTACATCCAAGCGGCCTCACAACAGCAGACCACGTGTATGGCGTTGTGTGGGCAAGTTGTGAACAGAGTGCCCCATGGTGACGGTGGGGTTATGGTATGGACAACAAACACATTTTAGCGATGGCAATTTGAATGCACAGAGATACCGTGATGAGATCCTGAGGCCCATTGTAGTGCAATTCATCCGCCGCCATCACCTCATGTTTCAGCATGATAATGCACGGCCCCATGTTGCAAAGATCTGTACACAATTCCTGGAAGCTGAAAATGTTCGTTCTTCCATGGCCTGCATACTCACAAAACATATCACCCATTGAGCATGTTTGGGATGCTCTGGATCGGCGTGTACGACAGCGTGTTCCAGTTTACGCCAATATCCAGCAATTTCGCACAGCCATTGAAGAGGAGTGGGACAATATTCCTCAGGCAACAATCAGCAGACTGATCAACTCTATGCGAAAGAGATGTGTTGCACTGCATGAGGCAAATGGTAGTCACACCAGATACTGACTGGTTTTCTGATCAACACAGCTACCTTTTTTTAAAGGTATCGGTGACCGACAGATGCATATCTGTATTCCCAGTCATGTGAAATCCAAAGATTAGGGCCTAATGAATTTATTTAAATTGACTGATTTCCTTATATAATCTGAACTTTTTGTTCAGTGTATTTGATAGAACTGCACTGTAGGAATTCTGCTTAGCAACTATTCATCTGTTACCTACAAACCCAGAATATCTGTGTAGGTATTTTGTTACAAAATGGTTTAATTAGACTTAAAGACATAAGATCAGACCCATGCAGCTATTTGGAATGCTTTTCTCTTCAACTGTCTGGCTCATCAAAAGGGTTCATTAGTCACTATTGTCTGTGGCCACCACCAATGTTAATTCAAGGAAGGAAGAGAGAGATGGTAGAGGAAGGTGAGACTACAAGTTGGTGGGGTTGATGGGTAGTAGCCTACAGGTCTGTCCTCAAAGTACTGGGTCATGGATAATTAGGTGCTAAGACAGTTTAAAAAGGGAAAGCATTCTGAATCCCCAAACAGTTTACAGTCAACCCACTGGGCACAGGCGTCAATTCAACATCTATTCCATGTTGGTTCAACATAATTTCATTGAAATGACGTGGAAACAATGTTGATTCAACCAGTGTGTGCCAAGTGGGAATGCACAATGGAACTGGAGTAGACTGCGGTACAAAAGAAAACATTAACAACCTATTTTAAAATGTATTCAGTACGCTTTTTGTTATTTTCCATAAGTACTTATAGATCAGTTGTGGAGCTTTGAGTAAACAGTCACACCCTTCTCCTTGAGAGTTTTTGGGAGTAAATCTTGGCATGGTTGAGGTGAGGCACTGTAGGTCTAATATCTGTATTGATATGGCTGTAGTGAGAGGGTAGGAAACATTTATTATCTAAGTTTGCTGTTGATTTGTGGGCCCCGATGCCAAACCAGATGCTGCTTACATTAACCACACAGAAGTGGTAATGATAGGACTTCTTACTAAACCCTTAAGATCGATAATAAACTCAGAATCTGTAATGTAATGGTTTACTGTAACATCCTAATGTTCAAGATGCTCCAAAGACCAAGCTCTGGGCAGGACAAATTCCATGCTTGAAAACCAAGTCACATGAGCTATATGTTTAAGACAGAAGACTAGCACTTGCTATTTAAACTGAACACATGCCAAAAAGGCTAAAGAGTAAACCACACACTAACTTTCCCCTGACCCTCTGCAAATGCTTACTTAAAGGCTTCCATCAGAGGGCAATGCTTAATTCCTGTCCTAGAGCGGAAATTCTTGTTTAGGTTCCACCTCTGAAGAATGACACAGGCTGCTAATACACATTCACGAAGTGAGGGTTGGAACATTGTGGTGATTTCAACGTGGAGTGGAGAACAACAAGTAGGGTATTGACAGCTGTCAGTGTAGCTAGTTAGCATGTCAATTACACATATAAGTAGGATCTCTAATTAGAGACAATGCAATGCAGCTGCATCTAATTAGGGATCCCACACACATCACACAGACATAGAACATATAGAACTGCCAGACTCTGACCATAGAATTATAGAGAAGCAATAGGCTTCTCTATGGCTAGAGCCTGACAGCCGGCAAATATATCCTCCAAACAGCAGTTCTTCAGGCATTATCACTTTAAACAATGGGTATACTGGCTGGCAACGTTCTTATCCCTTGCTTGCTAGCAAGCCAACTACAGCTAACTTAGTCACGTCAAACAGTGCAGCCAGAATAACGACAGTAGCTGCATTTGCATAAGCTGTTTTCTAGTGACATTTATTTGGATACATCCATAACAATGGGCTAATGAGGTGCGATTTTGCCTGGTATAGAACATGTCCTCTCTCGTCAGGACACTGTTGTTCAGAGGAGCTAGCCAACAACACAGCTAACACAATCACTTCAAACTGAGTAACACAAGATATGTAAACATTATTAAAGTGACCAGTGATTTCTAGTCTGTCTTTAGGCAGCAGTCTCTAATGTGCTAGTGATGGCTGTTTAGCTGTCTGATGGCCTTGATATAAAATATGTTTTTCAGTCTCTCGGCCCCAGCTTTGATGCACCTGTACTGACCTCGCCTTCTGGATGACAGCAGGGTGAACAGGCAGTGGCTTGGGTGGTTGATGTCCTTGATGATCTTTTTGGCCTTCCTGTGACATCGGTGGATGCTGTAGGTGTCCTGGAGAGCGGGTAGTTTGCCTCCGGTAATGCGTTGGGCAGACCGCACCACCCTCTGGAGAGCCTTGCATTTGCGGGTGTTGCAGTTGCCGTACCAGGCGGTGAAAGAGCCGACAGGATGCTTTCAATTGTGCATCTTTTTTTTTTTTTTTTTACTTCTCCACTTCAGTCCAATCGATGTGGATAGGGGGGTGCACCTTCTGCTGTTTCCTGATCATCTCCTTTGTTTTATTTACGTTGAGTGAGAGGTTGTGTTCCTGGCACCACACTCCCAGAGCCCTTACCTCCTCCCTGTAGGCTGTCTCGTCATTGTTGGTAATCAAGCCTACTACTGTTGTGTCGTCTGCAAACTTGATGATTGAGTTGGAGGCGTGCTTGGCCACGCAGTCATGGGTGAACAGGGAGTACAGGAGTGGGCTAAGCACGCACCCTTGTGGGGCTCCAGTGTTGAGGATCAGCGAAGGTGCTGTTTCCTACCTTCACCACCTGGGGGCGGCCCGTCAGGAAGTCCAGGACCCAGTTGCACAGGGCGGGGTTCAGACCCAGGGCCTCAAGCTTAATGATGAGCTTGGAGGGTGCTATGGCGTTGAAGGCTGAGCTAAAGTCAATAAACAGCATTCTTACATACAGTTGAAGTCAGAAGTTTACATACACCTTAGCCAAATACATTTAAACTCTGTTTTTCACAATTCTTTACATTTAATCCTAGTAAAAATTCCCTGTCTTAGGTCAGTTAGGATCACCACTTTATTTTAAGAATATGAAACGTCAGAATAATAGTAGAGAGAATGATTGATTTATTTAAGCTTTTATTTCTTTCATCAGATTCCCAGTGGGTCAGAAGTTTACATACACTCAATTAGTATTTGGTAGCATTGCCTTTAAATTGTTTAACTTGGGTCAAACGTTTCGGGTAGCCTTCTACAAGCTTCCCACAATAAGTTGGGTGAATTGTGGCCCATTCCTCCTGACAGAACTGGTGTAACTGAGTCAGGTTTGTAGGCCTCTGTGCTCACAAACACCTTTTCAGTTCTGCCCTACACATTTTCTATAGGATTGAGCTCAGGGCTTTGTGTCACGGTTCGTAGTAATGGGACGGTAAACAGATCATTGGTGAAGTGTCATCCTTGTAAATTGAATGAGGTGTTATCACAAAGCATTAAATAAACAGGAGAGTATAACAAACAAAGTGACTTACTGTTTTGTGACGTAGTGTAGACAGGCACAAACAATGATCCACACACAGGTGGATGTGTGGGGAGCCTAAATACAATCCCCAATCAGAGACAACCCTGTACAGCTGTCTCTGATTAAGGATCATTACTCCCCTAGTTAGGGTGTGAGGGCTTGATTGTGGTCCTTCCACTCCCCCTGGTGGGAGTCAGAGGCCTAACCACAATCAAACCCTCACACTTTGTGAAGACCACTCAAATAACTTGACTTTGTTGTCCTTAAGCCATTTTGCCACAACTTTGGAAGTATGCTTGGGGGTCATTGTCCATTTGGAAGACCCATTTGCAACCAAGCTTGAACTTCCTGACTGATGTCTTGAGATGTTGCTTCAATGTATCCACATAATTTTCCTTCCTCATGATGCCATCTATTTTGTGAAGTGCGCCAGTCCCTCCTGCAGCAAAGCATCACCAAAACATGATGCTGCCACCCCCGTGCTTCACGGTTGGGATGGTGTTCTTCAGCTTGCAAGCCTCCCCCTTTTTCCTCCAAACATAACGATGGTCATTATGGCCAAACAGTTTTATTTTCGTTTCATCAGACCAGAGGATATTTCTCCAAAAAGTATGATCTTTGACCCCATGTGCAGTTGCAAACCGCAGTCTGGCTTTTTCATGGCGGTTTTGGTGCAGTGGCTTCTTCCTTGTTGAGCGGCCTTTCAGGTTATGTTGATATAGGACTCGTTTTATTGTGGATATAGATACTTTAGTATCGGTTTCCTCCAGCATCTTCACAGGGTCCTTTGCTGTTGTTTTGGGATTGATTTGCCCTTTTCGCACCGAAGTACGTTAATCTATTTCATCTATAGGAGACAGAACGCGTCTCCTTCCTGAGCGGTATGACGGCTGCGTGGTCCCATGGTGTTCATACTTGCGTACTATTGTTTGTACAGATGAACGTGGTACCTTCAGGCGTTTGGAAATTGCTCCCAAGGATGAACCAGACTTGTGGAGGTCTACAATTTTTTTTCTGAGGTCTTACCTGATTTCTTTTGATTTTCCCAAGATGTCGAGCAAAGAGGCACTGAGTTTGAAGGTAGGCCTTGAAATACATCCACAGGTACACCTCCAATTGACTCAAATTATGTCAATTAGCCTATCAGAAGCTTCTAAAGCCATGACATCATTTTCTGCAATTTTCCAAGCTATTTAAAAGCACAGTCAACTTAGTGTATGTAAACTTCTGACCCACTGGAATTTTGATATAGTGAATTATAAGTGAAATAATCTGTCTGTAAACAATTGTTGGAAGAATTACTTGTGTCGTACACAAAGTAGATGTCCTAACCGACATGCCAAAACTATTGTTTGTTAACATGAAATCTGTGGAGTGGTTGAAAAATGTGTTTTTTCTAAACTTCTGACTTCAACTGTATATACAGTGGGGAGAACAAGTATTTGATACACTGCCGATTTTGCAGGTTTTCCTACTTACAAAGCATGTAGAGGTCTGTAATTTTTATCATAGGTACACTTCAACTGTGAGAGACGGAATCTAAAACAAAAATCCAGAAAATCACATTGTATGATTTTTAAGTAATTAATTTGCATTTTATTGCATGACATAAGTATTTGATCACCTACCAACCAGTAAGAATTCCGGCTCTCACAGACCTGTTAGTTTTTCTTTAAGAAGCCCTCCTGTTCTCCACTCATTACCTGTATTAACTGCACCTGTTTGAACTCGTTACCTGTATAAAAGACACCTGTCCACACACTCAATCAAACAGACTCCAACCTCTCCACAATGGCCAAGACCAGAGAGCTGTAAGGACATCAGGGATAGACCTGCACAAGGCTGGGATGGGCTACAGGACAATAGGCAAGCAGCTTGGTGAGAAGGCAACAACTGTTGGCGCAATTATTAGAAAATGGAAGAAGTTCAAGACGACAGTCAATCTCCCTCGGTCTGGGGCACCATGCAAGATCTCACCTTGTGGGGCATCAATGATCATGAGGAAGGTGAGGGATCAGCCCAGAACTACACGGCAGGACCTGGTCAATGACCTGAAGAGAGCTGGGACCACAGTCTCAAAGAAAACCATTAGTAACACACTACGCCGTCATGGATTAAAATCCTGCAGCGCACGCAAGGTCCCCCTGCTCAAGCCAGCGCATGTCCAGGCCCGTCTGAAGTTTGCCAATGACCATCTGGATGATCCAGAGGAGGAATGGGAGAAGGTCATGTGGTCTGATGAGACAAAAATTGAGCTTTTTGGTCTAAACTCCACTCGCCGTGTTTGGAGGAAGAAGAAGGATGAGTACAACCCCAAGAACACCATCCCAACCGTGAAGCATGGAGGTAGAAACATCATTCTTTGGGGATGCTTTTCTGCAAAGGGGACAGGACGACTGCACCGTATTGAGGGGAGGATGGATGGAGCCATGTATCGCGAGATCTTGGCCAACAACCTCCTTCCCTCAGTAAGAGCATTGAAGATGGGTCGTGGCTGGGTCTTCCAGCATGACAACGACCCGAAACACACAGCCAGGGCAACTAAGGAGTGGCTCCGTAAGAAGCATCTCAAGGTCCTGGAGTGTCCTAGCCAGTCTCCAGACCTGAACCCAATAGAAAATCTTTGGAGGGAGCTGAAAGTCCGTATTGCCCAGCGACAGCCCCGAAACCTGAAGGATCTGGATGGAGGAGTGGGCCAAAATCCCTGCTGCAGTGTGTGCAAACCTGGTCAAGAACTACAGGAAACGTATGATCTCTGTAATTGCAAACAAAGGTTTCTGTACCAAATATTAAGTTCTGCTTTTCTGATGTATCAAATACTTATGTCATGCAATAAAATGCAAATTAATTACTTAAAAATCATACAATGTGATTTTCTGGATTTTTGTTTTAGATTCCGTCACTCACAGTTGAAGAGTACCTATGATAAAAATTACAGACTTCTACATGCTTTGTAAGTGGGAAAACCTGCTAAATCGGCAGTGTATCAAATACTTGTTCTCCCCACTGTATGTAAGGAACCCTTAAACGCAGACAAGCGGAATTCATGTTTTGTTTTTGCTGAAAGACGATGCCCACTGTTCAGCTAGAAACCACAAGTGTGTATCCTATAATGGAAAGGCATCAGCGAAAGAAGATTCCACAAGCTTGATTTTCAATTTTTTTGTGCTGTTGTTACATTTGTATTGGTGATTCATTTCATGTCTGATGCGCACAGGTAACGAGTTCAAACAGGTGCAGTTAATACAGGTAATGAGTGGAGAACAGGAGGGCTTCTTAAAGAAAAACTAACAGGTCTGTGAGAGCCGGAATTCTTACTGGTTGGTAGGTGATCAAATACTTATGTCATGCAATAAAATGCTAATTAATTATTTAAAAATCATACAATGTGATTTTCTGGATTTTTGTTTTAGATTCCGTCTCTTACAGTTGAAGTGTACCTATGATAAAAATTACAGACCTCTACATGCTTTGTAAGTAGGAAAACCTGCAATATCGGCAGTGTATCAAATACTTGTTCTCCCCACTGTATCAACAGGTGATCTGGGAGTATCCATGCCCTTTGTGATACAACAGGGGGGGAAGACACATGAGAAAGCATGTGTGTGTTCAAACCTCTTTAGGGCATCTACAGTACTCAGCCCCCTTGATGGTTTGCACATGGGCACAACTTTCACATTCTAAAATAGCATTTTTGTACCAGCAGTTTTATCATTGGAATGTGATTTAAACGAGGCAACCGTGTGCTTTAGAACGTCAGATAGGCTGTTTGTGTTTATCCAACAGGATTAAACAAATATATAATAACAATTTGTCCCCTCCACTTCTAAAACCAAAGTTGTCCTCAGAGCCATACGAAATATACTAGATATATTTCTGAGCACCTCCAAGACGTATGACACCTACTAATGGTCTAAAGTAGGGACGTTAATCCGTGACCTTCTATCAATCCAAAGGGTGAAAGTTTGAGTTGCGTCAAGGACAACTGTATCATTTTAGCTAACCCTTCCCCTAACCCTTATTCTAAACTTAACCCAATTCACCTAACCTGCTACGTAAATTCACCTAACCTTTGTCATTTTAGTTCTCCTAACCGCCAACGTAAATTCTCCCCTTAATTCTCCTTCGTTGATATGGCGCAACAGGCAACCTGGTCTCAGATAAAGATGTGCAACAATATACGTCCTCCAAGAGGAATGATAAGTTACTTCATCCAATTCGTATGCTATTGTACGACCGGGTAAGACGTATGATACTATACTTCTTCTGATTCGTATGATATTGTACAACCGGGATTCCATTCATAATGTAACCTAACATAACTTAACATATCAACCTAAATGGATTGTCACATATTTACGAACATAATAATACGACTTGTCCTGAGACCATGTTGCAGACACAGCTTGCCCTGGCAGTTTCCAAGAGACTTCATTAAACAGGAGGAATTCAGGATCAGTCTCAGTGAGTACAGAGATGTCTGTGGATAATGGGTTTAAATATGCCCCAAACAGCAGTTTGTGTCCCTATGAATTTTTTTATAAGGCAATGTGGAAAAGGAAATTATAGATTAGTATACACTTGCCAAAAGTGATTGAGAAGCAATGTGGATGTCTGTATCTGTTGTTGTTGTTAAGGTTCACTGAATGTTTAAAAGGAGGGATTGATCGTTGCTCTTTGGACCCTGACATTTGGCCTGATGCCTTTGATACATTTTGAACTGTAACCAACCCATGGCATCCAATCCTCCAATCACCAGTCACTCCCTCAACCATGAAGCAAGTGTGATGCTGTATAAAGACAAAAAAGATACACTCCAAGCAGGAGAGATAACATTAAAAATACTTATCACAGGGAGAGAAAACAGAGAGAACCATAATGTAGCTTAATTCCCACATCTGAGAAGAACTGGGCTGGACGGAGTGTGCTGTAGCTGTGTCTTTCTATGACATATTTTAAAACTCCAGAGGGTAATGTAACCAAAGCTCCTCTGACTACATACTTCTTCAATAAACTATCATGACTAGTATTGTTATCAAGAAAACTGACATCATCCATGTTTTGTAATAAACTAAATGGTACTCTACAATAGGTTATGGAAACAATACTGTAATTATGACAATGCTGCTGATTTAAAACATATTTCACATGTAAACATTACAATGACGGTTTGTCCTTGAGAATATTTCAGTCATTCAAGAATTTGAAATATGCACCAACAGCAGCAGAGAGAGAAGTTTACACAATAGTGTCTGTATCATTGCAATAATGATAAGCTATCAAAACATGGAGTACACACAAATTCCCATTCTAAATCCACTTGAGCCCAACCGTGCTGGACAGGCAATCAATAACAAGCTGGCAGAACAGAAAACCCAGACACAACATTGTACCAGCCAGGCCTGGTATCTCACCTGTGTGCACATTGTGATCCCAGGCCATGCCAGGCTGACACTGGAGTCAGTGCAGCATATGATGGAACTACAACATGCCCTGTGTCATCTGTCCTTGTGTGACATGCTGTCAGACATCTGTCCCTGTTGCTGGCATGTGGCCTACAGTCACTCAGCTGCAGATCCATATGACCAGATGGTGTTTGTGTTTACCTGCATGGTCCTGTCCTCATTACAAGCTCTTCTGGCTCCACCATATAGGATATTATACTGAAAATGCTATACCATCCAGCAGTTCAAATCCCTCAGATATCAGTTTATTCACCAAAGCTGCAACATGGACCTCAAATGGTACTGTAGCTGTAATGAGAGTAGAGGGCCTCACTTGGACTAGCTCTGAAAGTGCTGCTACCACAATCAGCTGTGGCAGATAAACATTAAGAACACCGTCCTACTATTGAGTTACCCCTCAGAACAGCCTAAATTTGTCGGGGCATGGACTCCACAGTGGACCATTCTTGATACACACAGGAAACTGTTGAGCATGAAAAAGCCAGCAGTGTTGCAGTTCTTGACACAAACCCGTGCGCCTGGCACCTACAACCAAACCCTGTTCAAAGGAACTTAAATATTTTGTCGTGCCCATTCACCCTCTGAAAGGCACACGTACACAATCCATGTCTCAATTGTCTCAAGGCTTAAAAAAAGTTAAATCAATAAGGGATCATAACTTTCACCTGGATTCACCTGGTCAGTCTGTGTCATGGAAAGAGCAGGTGTTCTTAATGTTTTGTGCACTCAGTGTACAGTAGATATGTTTATCCACTAGGTGGCAGAATCCGGTGTCTCAACACAATTCAATCTGATGATGCAGACATCTGAATCAGTATGACCATTGCATGCTGTGTAGTGTTGTTGTTGTTGCTATGTGTGTGTGCACATACGTGCGTGCGTGCGTGCGTGTGGGTGCATGTTACACCCTTTCGCAGGAAAGTGAACACTTTGTAGTTTACAGGGCATCCCAGATCTGAACGTGAAGTCTTAAAATTGTCTGAAAAAATGTTGTCCTGCCTGAGTCCATTACTTTTCCTTCCTGGAGGGGAGCTGGCTTAGTGAAAAAGGGCTCATGTTGAGCTGTGATGACTTGTGGTGCAGAATCTGCCAGACAGGGGGAGGTGAGAGTAACACTAATGTACTGGCCTGAGGTGTACACTGCCCCTAAGCACTGATCTAGGATCAGCTTCAGGGAGTGGTTCTCATCTTTGTTAAATTTCAATAAACTAAAACAACTGTCTAGTCAGGATCCTGACTTACCAAGGAACTAGCTCAACTTTTCCAATTCCTCAATGAAATCGACATTGTTTAACAGCAACACTGACCGTGTCGCTACCCATTGTCAAGGGGCAATGCTGTAGGGCCTGTCAGTAGCATGCGTCTGTCCTACTACAGATGTCAGGTTCTAAATCAGCGTTACAGGTTCTAAATCAGCATACTCTCTTGGGTAATTCCCTCTCTCTTCTAATTAACTAGTCCTGAATACCTCTGACAATATCCCTGTGTTTACTGCTCTTTCATGTTATCAGGAGAGCAGTGTGTTAAGGGACATATGACTCTGGGGGATCATGTAGGGTACTGTACTGAGGCAAAGTGACAGCCACAAGACTTGATTGTGTAAGATATATATATATATTTCAATATTGAAAGGACGCAGTTTCAACATTGGCCATTTCAACCATGGATATATATATATACAGCGGGTGAAATAAGTATTGAACACGTCACCATTTTTCTCAGTAAATATATTTCCAAAGGTGCTATTGACATGAAATGTTCACCAGATGTTGGTAACAACCCAAGTAATCCATACATACAAAGAAACCAAAACAAATAAGTTCAGAAATTAAGTTACGTGTAATAATGTGAAATGACACAGGGAAAAAGTATTGAACACATGAAGAAAGGGAGGTTCAAAAAGGCATGGAAAGCCAAGACAACAGCTGAAAACTATCAGTAATTAAAAAGCAATCCAGCCCCCTGTCAGTGCAAATTAATATCAGCTGGTTCAGTCCCAACTGATGGCCTACAAAAAGGTCTCATTGTCAAGGTGTCACACAAGACACATCTCATGATGGGTAAAAGCAAAGAGCTGTCTCAAGACATTCACAACCTAATTGTTGCAAAACATAATGATGGCATTGGTTATAGGCGCATTTCTAAGCTTCTGAATGTTCCAGTGAGCACTGTTGGGGCCATAATACGGAAGTGGAAAGACAATCATTTCACCATAAATTTGCCTCGACTTCCGTATTATGGCCCCAACATTGCTCACTGGAACATTCAGAAGCTTAGAAATGCGCCTATAACCAATGCCATCATTATGTTTTGCAACAATTAGGTTGTGAATGTCTTGAGACAGCTCTTTGCTTTTTACCTGTAGGCCATCAGTTGGGACTGAACCAGCTGATATTAATTTGCACTGACAGGGGGCTGGATTGCTTTTTAATTACTGATAGTTTTCAGCTGTTGTCTTGGCTTTCCATGCCTTTTTGAACCTCCCTTTCTTCATGTGTTCAATACTTTTTCCCTGTGTCATTTCACATTATTACACATAACTTAATTTCTGAACTTATTTGTTTTGGTTTCTTTGTATGTATGGATTACTTGGGTTGTTACCAACATCTGGTGAACATTTCATGTCAATAGCACCTTTGGAAATATTTCACCCGCTGTATATATATATTTATATCCATGGTTGAAATGACCAATGTTGAAACTGCGTCCTTTCAATATTGAAATATCTAGTAAGACTATTCAAAGGGTATAATGCAAACATAATTATAATGTTGTGTCATGATATACTCACATTGTGGGTGTGGATGTGTTTAATAAAGTCACAACAAACAAACACTTTACCAACTGGGGACATTCTGTCCTCTCAAGGTCAAATGCTATTTCTGGGGGGGTTTATGGTTAAGTTTAGTTTTAGTGTTAGGGTTAGAATTCGGTTTAGGGTGAGGAGCTAGGGTTTGTTTAAGGGTTAAGGTTAGAAGCTAGGGTTAGTTTAAGGGTTAAGGTTAGGAGCTAGGGTTAGTTTAAGGGTTAAGGTTAGGAGCTAGAGTTAGGGAAAATAGGATTTTGAATGGGACTGAATTGTGTGTCACCACAAGTTTAGTTATACAAGACTGTGTGTGTGTGTGCATTTGTGTGTATAACTGAGTGCATAACACTGATCTCTACTGGGCCTGAGCGGGTAACCAGTCCTGCTCCTAGCGATATCAACCAGGCAATATCAAGATTAGGGGTAAGGTTAGGGTTAAAATTAGAATTAGTGGTTGGAAGGTGCCATGGTTCAAATCGATTTGACAAAAAAAGTCCAACTTCTTTGTCTCACCCCTTTTTATGGGGTTAGAGGCATAGAGACACTTTCTCAGGATGCTTAATAAAACCTGAGGAAAATCAAACAGGACTCTGAATGGAAAGGTCAAATGACCACTGGTGTTAATGAGACACTGGGCCAGGGCAAAACACAACAGAACATTCTAAACCAAGGTCAGCCAGCCTGTAGGCTAGGTCCAGTGCTTCCAGAAGGGATTTGGCCCAGGAATCCTCTAACTGGGATTTCTGGAAAACTTGGGAATTTGGGGAAAGTTATCAGAATTTTTCAACCCTAGTACTGAGACCTGAGACATGTTATAGAACAGGTTGAGCCTATTTGGATTTGATTGTCCACTTACAGAGGCAAGGCATGAACCTCAATACACTCCTGGGGCAGGAAAATTAAGAGGATAAAGTTATGGACACTCATAAGCACTGGAGATCAATACAGAGCTTACTATTCGATATTCAGACAGTATGAGTTTACTGTAAATATAGAGGGATTTTTATTCCAGAATAAGCTCATTTAAAACTCTATTGTTATTAGCACAGGCTTTTCTT
This sequence comes from Thymallus thymallus, assembly GCA_023634145.1. Lineage (NCBI taxonomy): Eukaryota > Metazoa > Chordata > Actinopteri > Salmoniformes > Salmonidae > Thymallus > Thymallus thymallus. Next base: position 30,695,689 of record CM042410.1, on the reverse strand, counting down.
CTTATACCATCTTAGGGAGCCCCCTGGTCATTTTAATACTGCTTAGAGCAACTCTGTTGTACATCAAAGAAACCAGAGAGAGCATTAATATAAGGAGCAATGTGTTGTAGAAAGTGATTATTTTCTATTCTAACTATTCAATTTGACAAAAATGTATTCCATTTACCATTTAAAAAATACATGTTTTTAGACATTATCATGACTGAAGCCTCTATTTTGATCACGTCACCAAAAAAATATGTGTATCATAGTACATGAGACAATCAACAGATATTATGTATTTTCCATGTGAAGTCATGTTTTATTTGTTAACATTTTTCATATTCACAGAACATTTTAGAGTTGGGAGTACATGAGGAACACCCTGTCCCAATACAGTGACAGAGGCAGATTTAGGAGAAACCTCAAAACCTCCATCCCCCAACTCTCCATTTTCATGCAAGACACAGAATTCATCCCATACCCCACCAGTGGATTAACAGAAATGCCCCCACCCCAGTAATGCCAGGTTGTGGGTTGGTGGGAGGGACTCAAGACAGTAAGGGCCTTGTCACCACACCAAGCCTGAGAACGCCTCTCTTAGCAACCGTAGACGGCAACACAATAACCTTTCACACTGCCGACAGGGTGTCCAAAAGACCCTTTGAATGGAGCTCAGCCTACCCCTGTGAAGAGGCTGTGCTGCAATGCTTCATTATGGACAACCAGGCCTCTGGAGCCCTGCCAGAGAGAGAGAGAGTGATAAGGAGGAGGGGAGGGAGGAAGGAGAGAAGGAGTAATAGGAGGGTATGTGGGGAGGAGAAGGATGAAGGGAAGGAGAAGCAATGAAGCAGTAATAGGATGGAGTAGAGGTATGGGGAAAAAGAGGGATTAAGGTGAGGAGGATGAAGGAGGAAGATGAGGAGAGGAACGGATAGGAGTAAGAGGAGTAGAAGGAGTAAGAGGAGTAAGAGGAGTAGGAGGAGAAAGAGAAGTAGAAGGAGTAAGAGGAGTAGAAGGAGTAAGAGGAGTAGAAGGAGTAAGAGAAGTAGAAGGAGTAAGAGGAGTAGAAGGAGTAAGAGGAGTAGAAGGAGTAGAAGGAGTAAGAGGAGTAAGATGAGTAGAAGGAGTAAGAGGAGTAGAAGGAGTAAGAGTAGTAGGAGTAAGAGGAGTAGAAGGAGTAAGAGAAGTAGAAGGAGTAAGAGGAGTAGAAGGAGTAATAGGAGTAGAAGGAGTAGAAGGAGTAAGAGGAGTAGAAGGAGTAGAAGGAGTAGAAGGAGTAAGAGGAGTAGAAGGAGTAAGAGTAGTAGAAGGAGTAAGAGGAGTAGAAGGAGTAAGAGAAGTAGAAGGAGTAAGAGGAGTAGAAGGAGTAAGAGGAGTAGAAGGAGTAGAAGGAGTAAGAGGAGTAGAAGGAGTAGAAGGAGTAAGAGGAGTAAGAGGAGTAGAAGGAGTAAGAGGAGTAGAAGGAGTAGAAGGAGTAAGAGGAGTAGAAGGAGTAGAAGTGAGAGGGATGGGGGAGAAATGGAAGGGAGGGAGGGACAGGACACCAATGGGAGAGTGTTTAATGTCTTTTGTCACTGTGCCAGTGGCCTTCGATGGTTTATAGACCCCATACTGGTAATGTTAATCTAAAATCAATGAGGAGACACTAATGACGTCACAAGCATGGTGGGCGGATGTGAGCAAATTTTCACGGCCTCCTCTCTCTCTCTCTCTCTCTCTCTCTGCAGAAGGCCTACAACAACCAACAGCAGCAGTGTGTGAAAAACAGAAAGCACCGGAATGGCACAGGTATGTCTGGCCCTCTAGGTGTCATGAAACAATAACAGACCTGGGAAGTAAAGTCAAAGCACCTCTGAGTTACCATCCTGTGTTTTCACAGCCTTTCCATGTACATAGAGCAGTAATGGACCTGGCCCTCCACTCAACTGCCATCCGCATACTTGGCACGTATGACTGTTTACTGGTCTGGTTACAGTGTTTGTGTTATGTATGAAAAGGGTCCAAATCATCCAACAAGAACCTTAAGAGTCTTAAAAGGGTCTTACAATTCAGTCCTGTGCTAAGATGTTAAACTCTGATCATGTCGATTTTGTGAAATACAATGGATTTTGTGTTACTTGACAGAGACTTAAGAGTCCAACATTAAGTCAACATGTCTTGGAGAGTTTTCTTCAGAGTGCTAAAGAGATTTAAAAAATGTCCTAATCTCATATCTCACTTTGTTGACAAACTAAGGATGTGTTTAATGATAAGCAATATTTATAACCGTAAAAAATAAATCATTGATCAACTTGTCACTCAGTTATCTTTTCTATAGTGGTAAGTAATCCTCTCTTTGTCAGGTGAAAAATATCACAGTGATACTGATAACCCTATGGGTGATGGCAGGCTAGCTAATACTGTATACATTCTACATACCCTTAAAGCAGAGGCATTGGGAAAGCCATGTGGAGATGAACAGCCCAGTGTGTTCTTTCACAGCTATACTACACTCTGCTGAGTATGAAAGCACCCGGATGACTTATGGTTAATTTGCCATAGAGCTTAAACTCTCTGCTAATCCTACCAGCTATAGACCACTGGGGATCAGAGAGAGGGGGGGATTACTTAGCGATTGTCTGCTACCATGTTGTGCTGCTACCATGTTGTTGTCATGTGGTTTTTCTACCATGCTGTGTTGTCATGTGTTGCTACTATGCTAGGTTGTTGTTTTAGGTCTCTCTTTATGTAGTGTTGTGGTGTCTCTCTTTATGTAGTGTTGTGGTGTCTCTCTTTATGTAGTGTTGTGGTGTCTCTCTTTATGTAGTGTTGTGGTGTGTCTCTATGTAGTGTTGTGGTGTCTCTCTTTATGTAGTGTTGTGGTGTCTCTCTTTATGTAGTGTTGTGGTGTCTCTCTTTATGTAGTGTTGTGGTGTCTCTCTTTATGTAGTGTTGTGGTGTCTCTCTATGTAGTGTTGTGGTGTCTCTCTTTATGTAGTGTTGTGGTGTCTCTCTTTATGTAGTGTTGTGGTGTCTCTCTATGTAGTGTTGTGGTGTCTCTCTTTATGTAGTGTTGTGGTGTCTCTCTATGTAGTGTTGTGGTGTCTCTCTTTATGTAGTGTTGTGGTGTCTCTCTTTATGTAGTGTTGTGGTGTCTCTCTTTATGTAGTGTTGTGGTGTCTCTTTATGTAGTGTTGTGGTGTCTCTCTTTATGTAGTGTTGTGGTGTCTCTCTTTATGTAGTGTTGTGGTGTCTCTCTTTATGTAGTGTTGTGGTGTCTCTCTTTAAGTAGTGTTGTGGTGTCCAACATTAAGTCAACATGTCTTGGAGAGTTTTCTTCAGAGTGCTAAAGAGATTTAAAAAATGTCCTAATCTCATATCTCACTTTGTTGACAAACTAAGGATGTGTTTAATGATAAGCAATATTTATAACCGTAAAAAATAAATCATTGATCAACTTGTCACTCAGTTATCTTTTCTATAGTGGTAAGTAATCCTCTCTTTGTCAGGTGAAAAATATCACAGTGATACTGATAACCCTATGGGTGATGGCAGGCTAGCTAATACTGTATACATTCTACATACCCTTAAAGCAGAGGCATTGGGAAAGCCATGTGGAGATGAACAGCCCAGTGTGTTCTTTCACAGCTATACTACACTCTGCTGAGTATGAAAGCACCCGGATGACTTATGGTTAATTTGCCATAGAGCTTAAACTCTCTGCTAATCCTACCAGCTATAGACCACTGGGGATCAGAGAGAGGGGGGGATTACTTAGCGATTGTCTGCTACCATGTTGTGCTGCTACCATGTTGTTGTCATGTGGTTTTTCTACCATGCTGTGTTGTCATGTGTTGCTACTATGCTAGGTTGTTGTTTTAGGTCTCTCTTTATGTAGTGTTGTGGTGTCTCTCTTTATGTAGTGTTGTGGTGTCTCTCTATGTAGTGTTGTGGTGTCTCTCTTTATGTAGTGGTGTGATGTCTCTCTTTATGTAGTGTTGTGGTGTCTCTCTTTATGTAGTGTTGTGGTGTCTCTCTTTATGTAGTGTTGTGGTGTCTCTCTTTATGTAGTGTTGTGGTGTCTCTCTTTATGTAGTGTTGTGGTGTCTCTTTATGTAGTGTTGTGGTGTCTCTCTTTATGTAGTGTTGTGGTGTCTCTCTTTATGTAGTGTTGTGGTGTCTCTCTTTAAGTAGTGTTGTGGTGTCTCTTTATGTAGTGTTGTGGTGTCTCTCTTTATGTAGTGTTGTAGTGTCTCTCTTTATGTAGTGTTGTGGTGTCTCTCTTTATGTAGTGTTGTGGTGTGTCTCTATGTAGTGTTGTGGTGTCTCTCTTTATGTAGTGTTGTGGTGTCTCTCTTTATGTAGTGTTGTGGTGTCTCTCTTTATGTAGTGTTGTGGTGTCTCTCTTTATGTAGTGTTGTGGTGTCTCTCTATGTAGTGTTGTGGTCTCTCTTTATGTAGTGTTGTGGTGTCTCTCTTTATGTAGTGTTGTGGTGTCTCTCTATGTAGTGTTGTGGTGTCTCTCTTTATGTAGTGTTGTGGTGTCTCTCTATGTAGTGTTGTGGTGTCTCTCTTTATGTAGTGTTGTGGTGTCTCTCTTTATGTAGTGTTGTGGTGTCTCTCTTTATGTAGTGTTGTGGTGTGTCTCTATGTAGTGTTGTGGTGTCTCTCTTTATGAAGTGTTGTGGTGTCTCTCTTTATGTAGTGTTGTGGTGTCTCTTTATGTAGTGTTGTGGTGTCTCTCTTTATGTAGTGTTGTGGTGTCTCTCTTTATGTAGTGTTGTGGTGTCTCTCTCTATGTAGTGTTGTGGTGTCTCTCTTGTCGTAATGTGTCTTTTGTCCTATATTTACATTTTTAATCCCAGCCCCCAGGAGGCCTTTTGCCTTTCGTAAATAAGAATATGTTCTTAACTGACTTGCCTAGTGAAATAAAGGTTAAATAAATACAATACATAAAAAATAGTGGAAGAGAAAGAGAGAAAATAGTGAGAATGAAAGAATTAAGAAGCAAGAGTAGGGGACAGGGAAAGGGAACAAGAGAGAGGATAGAGGAAAAGAGAGAGAGACAGAAGAGACCAAATTAGTAAGAGGGAGTATTAGACAGAGAGCGTGAGGGGGGATCTAACAGCAGGTTAGAGAGGGAAGGGAGAGGCAATAGATAGAGTAATAATATTAGAGGGAGAGAGAGAGCACAGAGTGGGAGGGAGGGAGAGAGGGAGAGGCGGGGCAGTGGAATGCCCAGGGTCATGTGACCGTTTACTCTAGCCTGGGCACAGAAGTTTAAAGGAGTGCTGCAGCAGCCCTGCCTCTGACAGGCTTCTACACAGAGACATGTAGGTTTCAGAGACAGGACACAGAGAGAGGCATGGCACAGAGAGTCACCCACAGCCACAGCCTGTTCCCTCCTGGCCAGTCTGGGAGGCCCAGGGACGTGCTGGTCAAGTCAGGTAAGACCCATGCAGAGCCAGACTCCACTCTGTCACTATGGCAGAACAGCAGGGCTGACACAGAGGCTTCAGCAGAAGCCAGATTTTGCAGGACAGTGTTTTATATGCTATAGACTTTGTTTATTTATGGGAAAGGGGAATTGTGCAAGTACAGAGAAGGTAGTAAGATCTGTAGAGTATGTTGATAAAACACCATGATTATTACTGAGGTTAGCTGGGGGGAACTTTCTAGATATTATAGAGATGTTGTGGTTGATTTCTATTTATGGGGGAGAACGTGTTTAAGACAAATCTAGGAGGGTTCGTTGGCAGTGCCTGGAACAGACAAACATGGAGTGAAATATACTTGATGTTAGACACAAAGAGCATCAGATAAGTTTCACAGCAAATCAGCTGTGGACAGCTAGCTATGTCTATGACTGATGCATTGGCACAGCAGCAAAGATTGTCATGTTAACAGTTTGAGAACGATGTGCTTGGACACACCAAGGTGTCACCAGACTCTCTGACATGGCAAGATGATGACAGCATAGCAATTGTAATCATATAATATGAATAAAGTGTTTATCTCAGAGAGATTCATTCCGATAATGTCCAAGCAGAATTTTCATGTTTTGTACCCTTGAGAGTCTTGGGACATTAACATGTGCTCTGTGCAGAAAAGCCTTATGTCCATCAATTGGACAGTGCAGGACCTCCTATGTGCACTTTAAACTGATCAATGGTTAATCTGCTGTCATATATTGCTCAAACTGTTAGAGACTTCCACCTTTCGCAACCTATTTTTCTGTGTTTCCACTTGCAGTATCTGGATGTCTTGTTTATTTAAGTAGAAGAACACTGGGTTCACCTCTGTGGTATAATGGCTGAGTTGTGATCAAGTCAAATAAACTGTGCTGCCTACCGGGCATCTTATCAGAGGGTGTGTGACTGACTGCCCTGCATGAGTACGGCAACAGTAACATACACTACTTATACATAAACACCATGTACTGGGGTCCCTTATTCAAGCAACATGTCTGGACCGTTCTGTCTGTATCACTAATTCATCTAGTGACCCTGAGTGAATAATTTGCTTTATTCAATTCTAAGAATCGTACTGTATGATTCTGATGGCCTGTCTGGTTATGCGGAACATCCGTCTTCCTTGGCTGCTGCTGATACGAGGTTAGACCCCTGCCTTTTTGAATGATAATGACTTCATGGAGCCTCAGTCTGAATTTCATGGTGTGTCGTCAATCTGTATTCACAGTTTATTTTGGGAAAACAACTCTCCCGCCCTGCCCCGTGGGAGCCTGCGTTGCCATGACGACAACCAGTGTTCTGTTTATATACAATCCGAGAACTCTTTCACTCTGATTGTTCCTCCCAAGGTGCATAGTGTCAGAAGTAATAAGTTCCCTACCCAAGCCATCTGCATGCACTTTCTGGAATACAAGTGAAGTAAATCTCACTGAAAAACATTAGAATGTGCCTTGGTTGAAAGTCATAAGGAAATAGTTGATTGACAGGCCAAGCCATTTCACCTTAATTTCCCAAAGTAATTTATAATCAAACAATGTGTAACCTCCTTTGACTCCAATAACCACTTCCTCACGATATGCAAACATAAACTAATAGTGGCAATGTAAAGCATTTAAAAGAACAAACAGCGACTCAAACTACATTGCCATAAAATGGCTTGCTGCAGATTGTGTGAGGATGGGGAATGAAAGGGCTCATGTTTCTCTAGCCAGTGTAGCCTGAGCCTGCTCTAATGCCACAGACACCCAGAGGAAAATATGATTTCCCATGCTCCTCGAGTGTTATCAGATAACCCTCTAAATGCATTGTCCCAATGCAACTGGAGGATGGACTCAGTGCACAGAGGTACTATTAACTTACCCAGGGTGCATTGAGATGACATCTAGCTTGGTCTAAATGTCAAATCAATACAACCACAGCCAGGATTATATGACTGAAGGAACTACTGAATTCAGCTAAGTGTCCGTCTTCTACGTGACACTCTGCATCTCTCTCTTGATCTTTTGAGATAGTCTTGTCTATTTTTATGAAAGATAAGCAAACATTCTACACTGTAGAGAACTGGAGTACAGTAAGCTGCTGTAGACATCGCTGCTGCTATAGAAACTGCCAGAGGTGGGACCAAGTCACTAATATTCGAGTCACAAGCAAGTATCAAGTCACAAGGTCCGAGTCTCAAGTCGAGTCCCAAGTAGCATGGGTCAAGACTTGAGTCAAGTCCAAGTCATGCATTCTAAGAGCAAGTCGAGTCACAAGTTTTCAAGTCAAGTCTTAGGTCAAGATAAAAATATATATATACATGCAAGGACTTGTTCAACTACAAATCTTTGTCTATTTATTGAGGCTACCAGATAGCCCTGTTTATTTTGTCTATAACACATTTTGATTAGCATAATTGTATAATAGGGATCTTGTAGCGGTCGTAAGGGCATGAAATCAGCAGAAGGCAAGGCAGGTTGTAGATTTAGAGTGTAAATGCAAACACTTAAAAGACACACCCTCGTCCACTTACCCTCGCCTTATACCCTTGGGGGAATCCCAGTCGCCATCTTGGAGGGTGGTACAAATGATTAGCCAAGCAAGGGAAGTTTGCAACATAAGACCCTCAGCCCTCATTTTTAGTCGAGTTTGCGAGAGTAAAATAATGTTCACTTTGGGGCCTGAAATGCCCCATAATTAAATTTGCGATGCTTGTATATCCGCTAAGAAAAGTCTGCCTCAACGTCAATGTGTAGAAGTAAACATACAAGTGTATGTAAAAACTAATGTGAATAAGTTAGAAATTGTGCTACTAATGGCAGCACAAACACATCTCAAAAAATTATTATGTTTTTGTTTGGTTCGTTTTTGGAAAATGTAGAAATAAAACATTTTCCTTCTTCAGAAGTTCCAGCTATGCAGGCTAACGTTAGTTAGCTAATACATTTTCTAGCTATCATACAGTAGGCGTATATTAATAATGACATAGTTAATGTAAATAAATATGAAATCATAATTGACTGTAGCGCATATAAAGCACACACAAGCTACCGTTGGCTGAAAACACAATCATCGCGGGATGAACAAGTGACGAATTTCCAGGCAAGTGTGATTTAAAAATCATTCCTTCCTCCCTCGCCCCTTGCCCTGCAAGTGTACACTCGTCAGACGTCATGAAACGTCATCAGAAGTGTCCACTTAATTTGAGGGCTGAGGGGATAGGGTGTGTCTTTTAAGTGTTTGGACCGAAACCAGACTGTAGTCCAAGTCATGTGACTCGAGTCCACAACTCTGTAAACCGCTCCCTCCATTTACCTCCAAGGCTCACTTTAGAAGGCATCTGTGATTAGAGCGAGTCTGCATTTCTGGACCAGCACTCATAAAAAACAATGACTCTGGGCTTCTCTCTCAGTATGTCTCTCTTTCTATTAATTGCCATGTATTCCTCCTTCCTTTCCTGTGTTGCTCACTTTCTTTCTATTGATTGGTTTATCCCACATCTCTCTCCCTACTTCCCTCTCTCTCATTTTAATACTTCTGTTATCTCCAGCTCTTTATGTATTGCTCTCTTTCTTTCAATGACTATCTCTTTCATCTTCTCATTCTCTGTATTACTTTCTATCTTTCCCTCTCTATGAATTGCATTTTCACTTTGCTCTCCCTCTCATCTCTCTGTAGACTGACAGGCACTCTCTGTTCAGTGATTAATAATGCCCCTATAATCCTCACACAAACAGACCGCCTGGGTCATATACAGTAGTTGTTCCTTACAGGTTACTGTAGGTTACTGCACTGTACACAGCTAAAATACAAGACTGGCACTGTACTTGTCAACCTGCTATTAGTGGCATTCTGTCCAAATGAGAATTAGGCATATGAACAAAATGTCCCTAACTAGCATTTCAAGCAATGGCCTGAATTCAATCACCTGTATTTCCTAAAGCAAACTAAGAGACATATTTATTTCTCCATCTAAAATGAGTTGATGTACAGTTGAAGTCGGAAGTTTACATACACTTAGGTTGAAGTCATTAATACTCATTTTCAACCACTCCACCAATGTCAAAACTATAGTTTTGGCAAGTCGGTTAGGACATCTACTTTGTGCATGACACAAGTAATTCTTACAACAATTGTTTACAGACAGATTATTTCACTTATAATTCACTATATCACAATTCCAGTGGGTCAGAAGTTTACATACACTAAGTTGACAGTGCCTTTAAACAGCTTGGAAAATTCCAGAAAATTATGTCATGGCTTTAGAAGCTTCTGATAGGCTAATTGACATAATTTGAGTCAATTGGAGGTGTACCTGTGGATGTATTTCATGACCTACCTTCAAACTCAGTGTCTCTTTGCTCGACATCTTGGGAAAATCTAAAGTAATCAGACAAGACCTCAGTAAAGAAAGCCTGGTTCATCCTTGGGAGCAATTTCCAAACGCCTGAAGGTACCACGTTCATCTGTACAAACAATAGTACGCAAGTATAAACACCATGAGACCACGGAGCCATCATACCGCTCAGGAAGGAGACGCGTTCTGTCTCCTAGAGATGAATGTGCTTTGGTGCAAAAAGTGCAAATCAACCCAGAACAGCAGCAAAGGGCCTTGTGAAGATGCTGGAGGAAACAGGTACAAAAGTATCTATATCCACAGTAAAACAAGTCCTATATCGACACAACCTGAAAGGCTGCTCAGCAAGGAAGAAGCCACTGCTCCAAAACCACCATAAAAAAGCCAGACTACGGTTTGCAACTGCACACAGGGACAAAGATCGTACTATTTGGAGAAATGTCCTCTGGTCTGACAGAACTGTTTGGCCGTAATGACCATCGTTATGTTTGGAGGAAAAAGGGGGAGGCTTGCAAGCCGAAGAACACCATCCCAATCGTGAAGCACGGAGGTGGCAGCATCATGTTTTGGGGGTGCTTTGCTGCAGGAGGGACTGGTGCACTTCACAAAATAGATGGCATCATGAGGAAGGAAAATTATGTGGAAATATTGAAGCAACATCTCAAGACATCAGTCAGGAAGTTAAAGCTTGGTCGCAAATGGGTCTTCCAAATGGACAAAGTATAAGCATACTTCCAAAGTTGTGGCAAAATGGTATTGGAGTGGCCATCACAATGCCCTGACCTTAATCCTATAGAAAATGTGTGGGCAGAACTGAAAATGCGTGTGCGAGCAAGGAGGCCTACAAACCTGACTCAGTTACACCAGTTCTGTCAGGAGGAATTGGCCAAAATTCACCCAACCTATTGTGGGAAGCTTGTGGAAGGCTACCCGAAACGTTTGGCACAAGTTAAAAATTTTAAAAGCAATATTGCCAAATACTAATTGAGTGCATGTCAATTTCTTACCCACTGGGAATGTGATAAAAGAAATAAAAGCTGAAATAAATAATTCTCTCTACTATTATTCTGACATTTCACATTCTTAAAATAAAGTGGTGATCCTAACTGACCTAAGACGGGGAGGTTTTACTAGGATTAAATGTCAGGTTTTGTGAAAAACTGAGTTGAAATGTACTTGGCTAAGGTACATGTAAACTTCGGACTTCAACTGTATGTCTTAGTGTTTTCAATGCCCAACATCATCTCCTGTTGGTCCCAGCTCATCACCACCTGTCACTAGCCCTGATTGGGAAGCACTGAGACAAGACAACCACAGCAAATTTTTCTGAAATATTAAGTAGCAGAGTGTCTAGTTGCACTTGAGAAATAGAGTCATTGTTCTGAGCTAGCCTGCTTGCGTATGACACCTGATCTCTCTCCAAAAACACTCTGGCACGGATCAGGTGCCTCTTAATCTGTATGTTCTGATGGAACAAAAAATATGTGGAAAATCCAAAAGGCTGGGACATTCGGTACAGACAATATTAAACCATGTATTTGCTTTATATACACTATATACAGTATATACAAAAGTAAATTAGTGGATTCGGCTATTTCATCCACACCCGTTGCTGACAGGTGTATAAAATTGAGCAAACAGCCATTCAATCTCCATAGACAAACATTGGCAGTAGAATGGCCTTACTGAAGAGCTCTGTGACTTTCAACGTGGCACCGTCATAGGATGCTACCTTTCCAATAAGTCAATTCTTCAAATTTCTGCCCTGCTAGAGCTGCCCCGGTCAACTGTAAGTGCTGTTTTTGTGAAGTGGAAACGTCTAGGAGCAACACTGGCTCAGCTGCGAAGTGGTGGGCCACACAAGCTCACAGAACAGGACCGTCAAGTGCTGAGGCGCGTAGCGCGTAAAAATCGTCAGTCCTCGGTTGCAATGCTCACTATCGAGTTCCAAACTGCCTCTGGAAGCATTGTCAGCACAATAACTTTCGTTGGGAGCTTCATGAAATGGCTTTCCATGGCTGAGCAGCCGCACACACACCTAAGATCACCATGCGCAATGCCAAGCGTCGGCTGGAGTGGTGTAAAGCTCACCACCATTGGACTCTGGAGCAGTGGAAACGCGTTCTCTGGAGTGATGAATCATGCTTAACCATCTGGAAGTCTGGGACGAATCTCGGTTTGGATGCCAGGAGAACACTATCTGCCTCAATGCAAAGTGTCAACTGTAAGGTTTGGGGGAGGAGGAATAATGGACTGGGGCTGTTTTTCATGGTTCGGGCTGGAAAAACTTGACTGACAGAGCCCTGACCTCAACCCCATCGAACACATTTGTGATGAATTTGAATGCTGACTGCGAGCAAGGCCTAAACGCTCAACATCAGTGCCCGACCTCACTAATGCTCTTGTGGCTGAATGGAAGCAAGTCCTCACAGCAATGTTCAACCATCTCATGGAAAACCTTCCCAGAAGAGTAGAGGCTGTTATATCAGCAAAGGGGGGACCAACTCCATATTAATGCCCATGATTTTGGAATGAGATGTTCAACGAGCAGGTGTCCATATACTGTTGGTAAGTTAGTGTATCTGTGTATGTTCTGTCGGGACCATTTCCATTCCTCACGTTGGAACCAACATTCTATGAATGATTCTATCACTCCCATTGAGAGCACTGGGGAGTGACAAAAACCCATGCGCTTCACAGATGTCACTTAGGGATTGAGTTATAGTCTCCCCACCTTTATGAAGTAATATTAAATCAAAAGAACGTAAAATCTCTGTGAACCTGGCATTCCCGATGGGGTTTGCTAGTGTGTATGGTTTACAGTGAGCGAAGCGGGTGTAACCCAGCGTTTCAGCATCTCAACCCACAGCAGAGAGGGGAAAGGCGGATATGGAATTTTCTCTAGCTCAAGCCTCAGTTGCTAGTATATGATTACCCTGTTTCCTTTCGCAATCACTAACACTGGTATCTTTCTCTGTTCATTCATCCTGTCCCACTCTCTCTTCTCCTCTCGGCCCTACAGCATCGGCCTATGCAGACCTGCAGTGGCAGCAGCAGCCCGGGCAGGATGGGAGCCACCCACCTCAGGACTACCCTCACAGGGACCAGCCCCCAGTGGCTGGCTATGTCCCCCAGCCCGATTACATGGAGGGAGATGATGATCTCATCAAGCCCAAAAAGCTCCTTAATCCAGTGAAAGCCTCCAAAAGCCACCAGGACCTCCAACGAGAGCTGCTCATGAGCCAGAAAAGGTACAACTCCCACCCAACAGAGTCCCATACACAATCTAGCTATCAGTGTTTTCCAGCTCTTACACGCTGTGCTTGTTTCCATGCATATGCATCTGTGTGTGCACACTGGTCAACCTGACAAGGCATTCAGCATTCTAAGCCAAGCCCTCTGTAATGTTTTGCATCACTAAGACTCATATTGTATGGATGGATATTCCTACAGTAATTCCCCATTACAGATCCATATGATATGAAATTAAAGGCACAAACCCATACTATACAAAATAAAGAGATCCAGGATAATCTCTATATGTACCTAAACATACAAATTTACATAAAAGTACATTCTAAAACATAGACATCATTGGTCACGAAAGGTCAGATGACAACTGATCGTAATGCTGCAATGGTGTAATCCCACTTCTCAATTATATAAGCCAAAGGTACTTGAATGTAACAATATAACAAACATAAAGGATTGGGTTTAAAAAGGGTCATAATGATTGAAAGGAAGTGTAACAGCATAGGCAACATTCCCATTTCCTCTATCTCCCTCTCCTGACTAGAACCTCATACACTGCCCCTCCAAAATGCTCTCTGAAAGGGGTCTTGGTCATCCACTCACAACATAGGCTAATAACTACACTTAAAAGTTCCCAAAATATTTAGTTTCTATGAAGCAGGATATTTTTTACATGCCTACTTGGGTACACTCTTATAAAAAAGGGTTCCAACAGGGTTCTTCGGCTGTCCCCATAGGATAAACCTTTTTGGTTCAAGGTAGAACCATTTTTTGTTCCATGTTGAACCCTCTGTAGAAACTACATGGAAACCAAAAGGGTTCTTCAAAGAGTTCTCCTACAATAGGTTCTTTTTTTTCTAAGTCCTAATATGCACAAATTTGCCTTAAGACATAAAATAGCAACAACCCAAACAGAGCAATGTTTTCTCTCCATTGAAACACGTTGTCTGTCTCTCTCTCTTTCTCTCTCTCTCAACATTCAGATCTCTTTAATTAGCAGGCTCATTAGAAGCCAGTTGTTGCTAGGTGACAACCCACCAAGATACTGTCCCTATCGCTGAGTTGTTGGGAACTGGGCAAATCCCCATGGCTCAAGCACTCCAACCCTCCTTGAGGGGACAGTGGGAACTCAAATCTTTAAGAGAGTGGGCAACTAGTTTTCTAGTGTTCCTCTTGTTTGTTTCATTATGCAGATGAATCCAAATCTTCTCCAACATGCAAGAGAATGTCATTATATAATGCCAAAGAATAGGAAAGAATGGCATAGCCCGGAAACCCCATTCCCAGGAAGATAGAATGCTGCAGTGAAATACCTCCCTTACCTGCTCTTACCTTTCTGTAATCAATCTACAGTATGTTCATTTTCACGGTGTGTTTGACCTGTATCTGAACATGATTATACTGTAGTGTTAGTCGTCAGTTAATCAATCAGGGGCTAAATAGGTTATAATAACAACATCATCATACAGGAGAGCCAGACCAATCGGTCATAGCCCACTAGTCTCGTAATACTTAATTCACTGTAAAGCAAATCTGTTTAAAAAAGGACATGCATGTCTCGCCTGCAGCCTCTCTTCTAGTAATATGACCCTTATTAAATATGTTCTTCTTAGTGTGAGAAATGGGAAGAATATAAATCCATAGAAATTAATGGATAAATGTAGCAGGAATTTCAGGTCTAACATACAGTATTCAATATCTTTCTACGGGGCTATGTAAGGTTATCTTTCACTGAGCCTGCCTTGGGTGCTTCTGTCAATGTTCATCTAGAACAAACAGAACATCACATCGATGCCCATTTGGCCGTGATCAGCAGATTATTATATTGCCCTTGAGATGCACACACACGCATTAGCTTCTGCTTTTCTACAGGCAGGCATGCAGATACTCAGAGGTAAGCTGGCATGGTACCATGCTTTCAATTAAGCATTTATCTGCAGGGCTTGGGTTGGCACTGCTACTGGTGCTAAGAGGGGTATGGCTGTGAGAGTCAAAGCCCAGAAGAGGCAATCTGCCCTAACAACGCTGGGAGATAAGCCACACCACGGAGGTGGGGGTGCAGGAATTAGGTCATCAAACTGAACAGTCTCTCTCTCTAACTGATTGGTCTCCACTCTCTTTTCTCTGATTGCTTTTTCTCTCCTTCTCTCGCTCGCACTCTCACTGTAGATAAGGCTTTTTGTATCATTGAGTGGCATTGATGGCCTGGAGGGGGTGGATGGAAGAGGACCATAAACCATGGACAACAACACACAGAGAGAGAAGACATGTTTGGGTTCAAATGTCACTCCAGTTCACAATGCTGTGTAGTTAGGCTCCTGTTTCCTTTCTATCTATGGATTTCTAAGCAGTGAGGAGGTATAGAGGAGTCAGTGGTCCCAGGGTCATGAGTATGGACGACAGAAACCAGGAAGTAATATAGTGGGCTCCGATATCAGCCCTTTTAATGTGCTATTCTTTTTCCTTGTGGTTGGCCAGCAAACTACTGTATAACTTCTATAGATTCCTTGGGGAAAATAGATTGTAGTCAATACTGGTAGTGTGTTTCTTTCATAAACAGGCTGCTGCTATACACAGCAGTCTAGTAGTGTCTGTCTGTCTGTCTGTCTGTCTGTCTGTCTGTCTGTCTGTCTGTCTGTCTGTCTGTCTGTCTGTCTGTCTGTCTGTCTGTCTGTCTGTCTGTCTGTCTGTCTGTCTGTCTGTCTGTCTGTCTGTCTGTCTGTCTGTCTGTGTGTGTGTGTGTGTGTGTGTGTGTGTGTGTGTGTGTGTGTGTGTGTGTGTGTGTGTGTGTGTGTGTGTGTGTGTGTGTGTGTGTGTGTGTGTGTGTGTGTGTGTGTGTGTGAATGCTGATGAACACAGAATCACTCTATTTTAATCCCCTCCAGGTTTGTTTGTGTACACCTCTGACTTATTCAATGAGCACAGACACAATTAATGAAAACACTAATAACACCTCCCATAGCAGCCCTCCCTCTCTCTGCCACATAATACAAACCTGTGACTACACCTCCCTAAGGAGGAAGAAGGCACTACATTGATTTAATTACCAGTCTCACAGAGGAGAGGTGAGAGGATTACGAAGAGACCCACAGTTTTGATTTACATTTGGCTGAGTTAACTAACATGTGTTCAATGTGAAATCAACCAAAAATGTCACCATGTCATTGGATTTAGGTTAAAAGTTAAATCCACCTAAAAGTTGGATTTAGGTGAAAGAAATACACAATTCCCTTACGTTGATTACCTTTTGCAAATTCAATTAGTTTTCCACGTTTATTCAACATAATCACATTTAATTTTTTGGGCTGAAATGATGTGGAAACAACATTGATTCAACCAGTTTTTGCCCAGTCTAAAGTAATATCTTGTCACTCTGAAGATAGAGGGTAGATATTGAATGAATTCTTTATCAGTTTTAGAGGCCACATGCAGTGATTGAATAAATTCAAAGTAGATTAACAATGAGAAGGATGGTTTTCTTCCTTCCTGATGGAACAAATGTCTCACCACCAAGCTTCAGCACTGTGCTTCCTGCTGGCTTTTTCTATCTAATTAAAAATTATACTGCCAATTAATCTGTATGGATTGGCATCACCATAGAGATTCAGAGACGCACACAGAAACACAGCTCGTGGATCACCAGTCATTAGCCCACTCATGTTAGGACTATAGGAGCATTTATCAGCAGGGAAATTAGCTTTAGGATACTTCTATGCAATTGTTGTTCGCTAAATTGCAACATAATCCCTTCACATTTGGTTATTTTTGTCATATTATCATAATAGAATCATTCAAAAGAAGCAATGGTTGAGGAAATAGTATGACAGAGAAAATCTAAATTTAGCATTTAGCATGATAAGAGTGACCTCTGCTGGAGACAAGAGGAAAACATTTAAATTAAATTCAAGGAAATACCTTCTCTCACTCGGGCTCATAGGGGTGGTGTTGTTGGTGTGGAGTCTAAGCCGGAGCTGCAGCGCGTGTTGGAGGCCAGGAAGAGGGAAAAAATGATCAAGCAGAGGAAGGAAGAAGATGAGGCCAGAAAGAAGATCTCTCCTCTGGAACAAGAGCTCCTCAAGAGGAAGGAGAAGCTAGAAGAGGTAAGAGGAATCATCAATCGGTCAATACAATTATATTGCTATAGAGCATTTTACTAATGCGTCAGGCACAAATTGAATGAATAAACTCCATTTTGTTTCTGATTCAGTTGGAGAAGGAGCAGGAGAAACAAGAGGAGACAGTGAAAGCCCCAGAGTTCGTCAAGGTCAAGGAGAACTTGAGACGGACGTCCTTTCACAGTAATGGAGAGAAAGAGGTGTAGCGACAGACCGGTCCAGGTATACCATTGAGTTGGAATCTGCTGGAGTTTGCACATGTGTGTATTGGGCACGTGAGTGGACACAGAACTGCTGTGATGTGTTGCTCTGACTGCACAACTCAAGACAACAGCAATGAACTTCTACCTGTTACAAGGACTGGTCAACAAGCCATGACACAATGCCTTCACTATCCTACTCAGAGCAGAGAGAGAGAGAGAGAGAGAGACAGAGAGAGACAGAGAGAGAGAGAGACAGAGAGACAGAGAGACAGAGAGAGAGAGAGAGAGAGAGAGAGAGAGAGAGAGAGAGAGAGAGAGAGAGAGAGAGAGAGAGAGAGAGAGAGAGAGAGAGAGAGAGAGAGAGAGAGAGAGAGAGAGAGAGAGAGAGAGAGAGAGAGAGAGAGAGTTGACTCTGCATTGGGCTAGCTGTGACATTCTCAATCCAGAGTAACTGACATGATAGTGTGAGGGTCAAAGAGGGCAGCAGCTATTCACTAGTGGACATTCTAGAAATTAAGCCAAGGTGGGTGTTCTTCTCCAGTGTGCCACAGCAGTGGTTACTTTTCATCTTAAGCTGTGTATATCCAAGAGTCTTTCTCTATGTTACAGTTTTAGAAGCACACTGTACCTGCACATACAATCAATACAGATTGTTTACTGGAAACAATTCAATTAGCCTAATGTCACATTCATAATCTACTCATGCAATTTAAGGTCACACATTCAAATCTCTCACTGAGAAAGTTCCTATCCCGAACAGTGCCTTCCTAGTTCTAGTTGCATGTCATCCTAATCAAAAAGTTCAAACCAAGGAACGCTATCATTATGAAACTGTATACTATCAATAATTTAATGTAATCTGAGGCATAATATAGAGTATTTGTACAGTATGTAGGTGAGTGTGAGTGTTGGTGTGAGTACATCTTGCAGAGGCACAGATATATTATCTTCCTAACATATACATGTTTTGGGAAGTGATATTTACGTTTTGTGCTTTTTAAATAGTATTATGTAGCGATACAAAATTAAATGCAATCAGTTGAAACATTTTATTTAAATAAGGCACTTTAGAAATTGAAATTATTATAGTGATCAATTACGAATTAGTCATTTTTAAAATACTGTCTTTTTTAAATCCAATGATTACGTTTTAATATGTTTTTATTAACCCTTTGTATTTTGGTGTTTTTTGCACCCCATATTGTTCTCTGCCTTTACTGACTTGTGAAGCCACTTACAATGTTTAATGGTATAAAACTGTACATATTATAAACATGAAGACATTACTTCTCATTTATTTTTCAGTCTCTTCATTGCATAAAGGTATGAGTATATTCATGTATGATTATTTGAAAAACTTTTACAATAGCGCAATGATTGTTATGATTAACAATCAAACAACAATAAATTACTACATATCTGAGATGGGAAGTACAAAGAGCTGACGTAAGATTGCTTTTCTTTCTAAGAAAACAAATAAAGGACTAACACTACATTGATAGTAGCACTGTGACCATTCATTTGGTCTGAGAATGTCTAGACTCATTGGTAGTTTATTGAATGCTGTTGAAGAAGAGATTAATATTTGGTGAGCTAAGTTACAGAGACAAACACACCACTGATCCAGCCTTAATGGCTGAAAGTTCAACCATCACGGCTGAAAGTTCTAGAACACAAAGTTCCATCAGTAAGTTTGCAACAGCATATCGAGTTTAGTGTCCCTATTGGGTCCATTTAGGGAGAGCCAGGAAGCTGTCTCTTGTGCCAAACAACCAGAACACAGTGCACTCAATACGGTGCCACTTCCCATGGAATGTTACAAACCAGAAAGTGAGATGCTGAGCAAATTTGACAAGGCTGGAATTCTGGACCGGTGACATCTGAACAGGTAAACAAACCAAAGCATGTGAGAGTGAGTGGCAACTCTGCTAAGCCTTCATTAAGATAGGAAGATGATGGCAGTACAAAGTACATTGTCACTGAAATTCTAAAGATGTGTCCGTCTGTGACATTTCAGTTTGGGTTTGGAGCCGTCAATGTAATATCCCAACTTTGACCAAACATCCAACTTTGACTGGTACCGGTGGTCCTTCAGATGAGTCTTGCGAGGCCTGTGAACATCCTAGTGACATGTACGTGGACGTCCAACTGACAACTTACATACAATTAGGTTGAAGTCATTAAAACTCTTTTTTTCTACCACTCCACAGATTTCATGTTAGCAAACTATAGTTTTGGCAAGTCGGTTAGGACATCTACTTTGTGCATGACACAAGTAATTATTGCAACAATTGTTGGAACAGACAGATTAATTAACTTATAATTCACTATATCACAATTCCAGTGGGTCAGAAGTTTACATACACTAAGTTGACTGTGCCTTTAAACAGCTTGGAAAATTCCAGAAAATTATGTCATGGCGTTAGAAGCTTCTGATAGGCTAATTGACATCATTTGAGTCAATTGGAGGTGTACTTGTGGATGTATTTCAAGGCCTACCTTCAAACTCAGTGTCTCTTTGCTCGACATCTTGGGAAAATCAAAAGTAATCAGACAAACCACAAGTCTGGTTCATCCTTGGAAGCAATTTCCAAATGCCTGAGAGTACCAAGTTCGTCTGTACAAACAATAGTACCCAAGTATAAACATCATGGGACCACGCAGCCGTCATACTGCTCAGGAAGGAGACATGTCCTGTCCCTAGAGATGAACGTACTTTGGTGTGAAAAGTGCAAATCAATCCCAGAACAACAGCAAAGGACCTTGTGAAGATGCTGGAGGAAACGGGTACAAAAGTATCTATATCCACAGTAAAACGAGTCCTATATCGACACAACCTGAAAGGCCGCTCAGCAAGGAAGAAGCCACTGCACCAAAACCGCCATGAAAAAGCCAGACTATGGTTTGCAACTGCACATATGGACAAAGATTGTACTTTTTGGAGAAATGTCCTCTGGTCTGATGAAACAAAAATAGAACTGTTTGGCCATAATGACCATCGTTATGTTTGGAGGAAAAAGGGGGAGGCTTGCAAGCCGAAGAACACCATTCCAATCGTGAAACACGGGGGTGGCAGCATCATGTTGTGGGGGTGCTTTGCTGCAGGAGGGACTGGTGCACTTCACAAAATAGATGGCATCATGAGGAAGGAAAATTATGTGGATATATTGAAGCAACTTCTCAAGACATCTGTCAGGAAGTTAAAGCTTGGTCGCAAATGGGTCTTCCAAATCGACAATAACCCCAAGCATACTTCCAAAGTTGTGGCAAAATGGCTTAAGGACAACAAAGTCAAGGTATTGGAGTGGCCATCACAATGCCCTGACCTTAATCCTATAGAAAATGTGTGGGCAGAACTGAAAAAGCGTGTGCGAGCAAGGAGGCCTACAAACCTGACTCAGTTACACCAGTTCTGTCAGGAGGAATTGGCCAAAATTCACCCAACCTATTGTGGGAAGCTTGTGGAAGGCTACCCAAAACGTTTGGCACAAGTTAAAAATTTTAAAGGCAATATTGCCAAATACTAATTGAGTGTATGTCAACTTCTGACCCACTGGGAATGTGATAAAATAAATAAAAGCTGAAATAAATAATTCTCTCTACTATTATTCTGACATTTCACATTCTTAAAATAAAGTGGTGATCCTAACTGACCTAAGACGGGGAGTTTTTACTAGGATTAAATGTCAGGAACTGTGAAAAACTGAGGTGTATGTAAACTTGACATCTCTTCCTGTCATTTGTGTAAACATGCAAGTATTCACTTATCTGTAAATATAACGGTATACCTAACTGTACAGCTAATTTAACCATGCAAAATTTTCACTTACCTGTTCATTTACCCATTCTGTCTATTAAGTAAACTATTATTACCCTCGCTCATATCATACGCATTAGCTACTGAAGTATTTCTCTGCCATCAACCTGTATAGTATAGTTAACCATCCAACATCCACCAATGTATAGTGTACATATTCAGCCAACCACTCATACTACGCAATGTCCTTTTATAGCTTTTTTTTGCACTCCAGATATCCTGTATTTCTATACTTTTTCATACTGCCGCTCTATGTATCATGTACCGTGTATCTGTCTTTTGTGTACTTTCGTTGTGGCATTTTGCACCTGCCCTGTGTTTTTGTTGTAGCTGCTTGATAATGAAATTTCCCCCCCGGGGGATCAATAAAGTACCTATCTATCTATCTATCTATCTATCTATCTATCTATCTATCTATCTTCCATAGAGGGGTCATAATAGTTTGGACACTACAGACGATTTTGTGAGAAGACCCATTTTCGAGATGTCTCATCGTCTGACAAACACCGCTCCAGCTCTGTCACCTTTCACCTTAAATGTGGAAGTGCGACATCGGCGGACGCGGTGGATTAAGACACATCCAATGCAAAAAAACATATCTCTAGCGTAAACTGGCAGATATTTATGCTGCTTTTTTAATTATGCTAATTATATTTCCGTGGAGGCACGGACATCGACTCTAGGGGGTTTGTTAAGCATTGTGAGACACTATTAGACATAGTCCCCTGTGCCCTCACTAAATTCTTTGGCCCCTTAATTACAGGGGTAGAGTAATGCGACACTCTGCATCACAAGAAGACTCTTTGTCCTCAAACCACTATCACCCTCCTGTGTGCTTAATCCTAAAGAATCTTCAGGATCCGATTTGTAGTGCTCCACTACACAGGAGACAAATTGTTTCAATGTTGCCTTGGTGAACCTGAACTGAAGAGTACAGCGAACGGAAGACCTATAATGAAAGTGCCCATATTCAGTCCTGACTCCTGAGTAATAGCTGAGTAATATAAATCAACTTGCTATTCATTACAAAGTGGCTAAATACAGCAGTGGAAGTCTTCTATTTTAGATTATACTGTAGAAGATCTACTTTTTAAATGTAAAGACAAATATGTTACTTACAATTAGCCTGTGTCATAACTGTTATGGCGATTTGACCTGAAACTAAGCTGCACATCCACAGGTAAAAACTTAGAAATAGAGCTCCCTCTTTGACCCTGTTCCACCTGTCTAGAGTCTACACAGACACACACACATGCGCATGCTCACTCACTCACACACACACACACACACACACACACACACACACACACACACACGATGAACGATATTGTTGAGGTGCTAGGGGGGCGTGGTGTTTTCTCAGGTAACATACAAAGAGCTAGGTCTTTTAGGGGCATTGCACTTTGCTTGTTGAGAGGCAATGGGGCTGCGTATGGATATTGCTTTGCCACTGCTGGCTATGGTGCTCGTGACCTACATCTGTGAAGCAGGTAAGAGTCCATTATCTGTATTATAAGTATCTTTAAACCACTAAACTGGAAGCAGCTCAGTTGCAGGTGTTTCAAGAATACTCAGGTAGTACTGAATAGAAAACAATTATGGAATTTGTAATTGTTTCAAAGCACTTAATAATGTCTATGCAATTTAGTTATTTTAACATCTGTCTGTAAGACTCAAAGCTAGTGATCCATATCAAAGTGATGGTGTTGCTAGGACAAAAAATAGAAAAAAAACAAGCTGTGGAGTAAAAATGGACTCAAATTTGATTTGATATTATTTGACTTGGGTTCTATCACTATTGTCATCAGGTACCACATTTGACATTATTCCTACGTACATTAAGTACTGTGTGCAAATAATCCTCTGTGGGTTTTTTGTTGTTTCTGTAGCTCTGCTGAGGAAATCCTCAGCGGCTGACTTCCTGAGACCAGTGAGAGAGAAGCGTGCTGCAGAGTGTTTCCCTGCAGGCTGCAGTATGGAGGACAGTGAGGCGGAGGAGCTACTGGAAGCCATCTCACACTACGTGAGTTCAAACTGGCAGACACACACTGGAGTATACACAGTACATATGGGTCACTCAATATTATAGTATTACTAAAATGCATGCTACAGTGTTCCTCCTTTTAGGATGGTTAAGTCAAAGCTAGAACTGATTAAATCTGTTTCAGCTAACTGGGTCTCTCCTGATTTTATCACTATATATGGACCAGAGACGCACTGCTCTGTAGGTTGATCATTCAGGGCAGTGTTACATCTACCACTACTGCACTCTGACATACAAGAGAGCAAAGATAGGTCAGGACATTGACCCTGACATTGTTACTATCTGTTTCATTTGCACCAACCTGAAATATCACATTTCTAGTATGAGAACTGTTACTAGTACTGAAATTGAACACCTATGGCTAACTCACCAACAGACAGAAATAATATGCAGTACTTTATATTTTGTAAAACAGTTAAGCCATCTATGTGTAACACAATTTGTGAGGATTACATGACTTTCTGAATTCGCAGAAGGACAGTTCAAAGATGCTGTTGAATGGCGGCATTGGGGCAGGGGTGAACTCGGTAAGTTCCACGTTTTCCAAGTTTTCATGGAAAACAAGGTGCACACAGTCCATAATTTTTTGTTTTCTGTGTCTTGTTTTCAGAGCCCTGGTAGTGAGGCTACGGTGGAGGAAGGCTCAGGGATGTAGCCCTGGGATGCACTGTAGCATCATCAAGTCAACGCCAGGAGAGCTGGAGCCGACAGACAGGAGAAGTCTGGGTCTTATCTATAATGAATGACAAAATGCAAGCCCAAATATTCCACTTTATTAATCATTATCTCTTGGGGTGGGGGTAATTATAAAAACTTTAAATACAGGAAAAATAGAATTCCAAGGTCTTTGTGAAAGATGGATTCATTATAATATTGTTATTCTCTCTGCTTTGTCAAACCATTTGATTTATGATTTGTGAGTCTTCCTAAGATTTGTTTAACAGTATTTCTTGATGTTTAACAAAAAATGGCTAACACTTGTTCTATTAGTTAAAGGATAATATAATTGCCTACCTTCATATTGGTGCTTTGTAAGAATGGTGCTCAGTCCTTCATTTATTTTGCAAGTTATCTTCGTAGCATCATAGATCTTAAACTGCATAGGTACAGTTCTTTATAAGCCATGATTGTCCAAAGGAAATATTTCCCACTTTGACAGTTAACAGTGGTAAAACTTGAACTATGAGAGGTAATTGAAGTTGATATACAAAATATTATCATGTGGTGCTTTGTAATGTGCCTACTCCCAAGTCAAATATTATAGGGAATTATCCCTGACCTGTATTACTTATATTTAAATATCCAACTTACTCATTTAGAAATATATAGGCAGGCCTACTTTAGAAATGTCTGTGTAAATATCTCAATAAAGCATATTTTAATCAATTATTGTTAGATATCATTTGTATACGTCGTGTCCAAGACATTACCAACGTAGATTGAGGGAATGAAAATGTGAGCTATTAAGTGTGAGGCAATATTATTTCACATGAAGAGATCAATAGAAACAGCTGTGTAAGCCTGTAAAGAGGATACATAAACAGATATCTACAATATAGAATGACCACCTGGGAAGACAAAATGCCTTTTGGAAAAATGTGTAAATCTGAACAATCTGTTTATGTCAATACTCTGCTTCCCTCAGGCAAAATGTGAAAGCGTGCTTAGAACTATGACCCAGAAAGGAACCTCACAGATTATTGATTAGATATAATTACTATCCAAAACAATACATGCATGTAATCTTCATGTAAGAGATCACACATTCACCGTGGAAATTCATTTTCCTACCAGGAGAGAGAAACTGCATGTGAATCTAATTCTATCTGCACCTGTCCATTGTCGTCCCCAGCTCTGGCATCTCAGTGAAAGAATGTTGACAACGGGTGGCTGGTGTGGTCCATACAAGGGGTGGCTGGGCTGGTCCATACAAGGGGTGGCTGGGCTGGTCCATACAAAGCTATCAGGGAGAACTACAGTATGGACACATGACACTGTGTTCCTACCAGTCCCTGGTGAGATGTTGTTAGGAGAAGCCAGGCAGGGAAGTATGGAGGCCTGTCAGCTATACCGTGGGAGAAGAAACGCTCCAGCGAGTCTGAAAATGGATCAAGTCCAGAGCTGGGCTGGGGAAAGGAATGGGAGAGGGGTTGTAAGGATGGAGGTCTGAGAAAAAAGGAACACCAGAAAAACAAACAGGACACACAAAAGGTACTTAGATTTTCTAGAATGTAAACTGCTGGAGCTATTGCTTAGTGCTTTAGTGACATTTCTTCTTTTTTTTTGTATTCAACCTTTATTTAAATAGGTCAGTTAAGAACAAATTCTTATTTACAATGACGACCCACACCAGCCAAACTCCGACGCTGGGCCAATTGTGTGCCGCCCTATGGGACTCCCAATCACGGCCGGTTGTGATACAGTCTGGATTCAAACCAGGTTGTCTGTAATGACGCCTCTAGCACTGAGATGCAGTGTCTTAGACCACTGCGTCACTTGGGAGTCCCATGAGCTAAACATGTAAAATACAGTAATATGGACTGGAGCTCTCAAAAGTACATTCGTTTTCTAAGTAATCTTATTATTCTGCAAGATCTTTCCATGCTCAATGTCATAAAGCAAAAGTAAACTTTTCTTTCTGTTATGGCTCCAGAAAAACCAATGGATCAATGTGACTGACTGGGTTCAAACCAAGGTCTCCTATGCACCACAAACATTGGTAAGGCTGAAGCAACCGACTGCAGATGAAAGTCAAAGGGTAAAGTCAGTGGAGTACATCTGCAACCTGAAAAATGGAACACGGCAGAGTTGCCGTTGTTAATAAAAGTTGTTTTTTTTGTAATGTCGAAACACCCATATCACACACTCACAAACTGTTAACATTGCACTATGAATTTTAAAAAGTAAGTAAGAAAAATAAAAAAAATAAAAATAGTAAAACAATAAAATAACAATAAAAAGGCTATATACTGTGTCTTCGGAAAGTATTCAGTCCATTTGATTTTTTCCACATTTTGTTGAAAAAAGAAAATCCTCAGCAATCTACACACAACACCCCATAATGACATGCACTGTCAACTGTGGGACCTTATATGGGCAGATGTGTACATTTCCAAATCATGTCCAATCAATTGAATTTACCACAGGTGGACTCCAATCAAGTTATAGAAACATCAAGGATGATCAATGGAAACAGGATGCACCTGAGCTTAATTTCGAGTCTCATAGCAAAGGGTCTGAATACTTATGTAAATAAGGTATTTCTGTTTTTTATTTTTAATAAATTAGCAACAATTTCTAAAAACCTGTTTTCGCTTCGTCATTATTTGGTGTTGTGTGTAGGTTGTTGAAGAAAAACATGTATTCAATCTATTTTACAATAAGGCTATAAAGTAACAAAATGTGGAAAAAGTCAAGGGATCTGAATACTTTCCAAATGCACTGTATGTTACATTTGGTATGTATTCATTTGTGGAAGTCCATAACCCATTTTGTATGATATGTTGCAAATTCTAGATAGGTGGCTAACGGTAGCCTAGGGGTTAGGGGTTAAGGTTAAGTTTAGGAGTTAGAGGGCCTCCCGAATGGCACAACCGTGTTTCCTCCGACACATTGGTGCGGCTGGCTTCCGGGTTAAGCAAAAAGTGTGTCAAGGAGCAGGTGCGGCTTGGCAGGGTCGTGTTTCAGAGGACGCACGGCTCTCAACCTTCGCCTCTCCCAAGTCCGTATGGGAGTTGCAGCGATGGGACAAGACTATAACTACTACCAATTGGATATCACGAAATTGGGTAGAAACATTTTTATTTAAATTATTTAAAGGTTAAACGGTTAGGGTTAGGTTAGCTAGCATGCTAAGTAGTTGCAAAGTAGCTAAAATGCTAAAGTTGTCCATGATGAGCTTCATACTCGCAACACTTGGGTTTCTAGACGTTCACATTATATGCCTTAAGTAACCATCTGTCTTATGTAGCCAAACGTAACATATCATACTAAATGGAGTGTCTCAGATTTACATACAGAATAATAATAAATGCTCTGAGACCAAGTTGTTTATCCATTTTTGACAGCCAACTATCTGAAACAGTTTTAGAGGGTTTATCTAATTTTCCCTCATTTAGATTTTAGCTCATCTCGGTCTGGCTAGCATTAGTTGTTAATCTTGTGCATGAGAGAGAGAGAGAGAGGGAGAGAGAGAGAGAGAGAGAGAGAGAGAGAGACACTACCTTTTCATGGTTGTTTGATCAATGTGAATGATGGCAGGTCCTTGTGGCAAATGGCTTATTTGAATGAAGGCCTACTGTAGCTCTGCGTAGTCTCCAGTCCTATTCAATATTTAATGTTGCTAAAACGCTGTCAATTCCATTTTAAAAGTGACAGGAACCCGACGCTTATTTTGGCTTGAGTGCGGATGATTAGAGAAGAAGAAGGGACATGCCCCTGTATCAAAACCAAAAAACCTGAGGTCAAAACAGGATAGCCTAATGCATATTGAAAATAGGCCTATAAACGCTTTGTGAAATTATATAACAGTAGGACCCTAAGGACATAGTCTTCCTTTTCTGGTCTCATCATAAAAATATGGCCAAAACTTAACTCTCGTGGACGGATCTAGTAAACATAACTGGTACCGTAGAATCTATCGGGAAGGCATGGGATGTGTGGGATAATGAGCAGCAGTAGTTCAGGTGGTTATTTGAACAAATCACGATTTTGCACGTTCTAGCATCTCTTCATGGACATGTTCCTCTGCATCCCAGGCATTGCTGATGCATTTTAAGATCTGGTAATTCATCAGTAATGCCTGGGATGCAGAGGAACATGTCCGTGAAGAGATGCTAGAACGAGTACTGGAACGATGAGCTCCACCCTCTCTCTTTGCAAGTTAGAGGCAAGTCTATGGGCCAAATGTCCCTTGTCCTTCTGAAATTCGAATAACCAGTGATGGAAAAACCTAGGCCCAGGAACACTGTAAGGTCTACACCTGTTGTTTCGGCGCATGTGACAAATTTGATTTGAATTGCTGCTCATTAGCTACAGGTGCCCATAGTATAAAGACAAATCTACGTTACCATTTGTGTTCAAGTAGTCTGCCCATGAGAGATTACTAAAGAAGAACATTGGCATGTGGGCCCAAGGTGGGCTAAAATATTGGCACCATGTACGCTGCCCACATTGGGACAATGCGCTTTTGGTTATCGGCTCCACATTTTCAAGCCTAAAAAGTATTTAGGGAATGTGTTACATTCTAGCAGAATGCCAACCAAGTTGATACTATCATACATGTATTTTTACAAGAGAAACTGTTACGTTTCTCATATGTCATATGCACTTATTTAAGTATTTTTAAAGACTTCCTCATTGGCAGTGTACAAGATAAAAACTAAAAACTTGGGCATCACACAACAGAACACTTAAACTGTAACGACACTCTCAGTAATGGTTGCACAAAACGTGTGCAAACCATGCCCCAAAATATTTGTATGAGCCCCTGTCTTTAGCTGGGCATGGTATAGGCTAGCCCCTGTTAGGCTGGTGTGGGCTATAGCCTGTGTTGAGCTGGTGCAGGCTAGACTGTGTTGGACTGGTGCGGGTTAGCCCGTGTTGGGCTTGATGTGGGCTGGCCCATGTTGGGTTGGTGTGGCCTAGCCCGTGTTGGCGGGCTGGCCCGTGTTGGGCTGGCCCGTGTTGGGCTTGTGTGGGCTAGCCCAGTAGTTCCCAACCTTTTTGGGGTACTGTACTCCTAAAACTCTTTGACCTGCCTGAAGTACCCCCTCATGCGTGTGCGACTGGTGTGATTCATAGATTAGGTGTAAATTTGACAAAAATTTGGTTTACGTACACAGTCAAGTTTGGCAGGCTTGTTTTCAATGTCAGGGAATTAGGAGTTAAACTCACTGTTGAATTTGGATAAATGTGAGCTTACTATTTTGCACCATAAGAGCTCTGTCAACATCACCTGTAGAAAGAAAGGTGTCAAGCTGCTGGAAACAACTTACTGTATATCCCCATCTTCACATTTCCTCTCCCAGAGTTGGATATTCTTCAAGAATTCACACTTTGTAATATATGTTTAGAATGTGTGTGTGTTTACCTTGCAGAGTTAGATTCAGGTTGTTCAGTTTGCTGAACACATCAACGATATTGGCAAAGCGGACTAAGCAGTATGTGTCCTCGAACACAGCCACAAGGGTGTGTGAGTGCTCAGACAGAAAATCACTTACTTCAGCGCGCAGCTCAAAAAGCCTCTGTGGCATTTTCCCTCTGGATAGCCAACGGACATTGGTGTGAAGTAGTAGCTTCTGGTGCTTAGTCCCACTGTCATCACAGAGCCTTTCATACAGTCTGTAATTCAGAGGCCTGGACTGGATAAAAGTAATCACTTTCACTGCTCCATTCAAAACATAATGTAACTCAGGACTCATTTTCTTGCTGGCCAATGCCTCTCTGTGAATTATACAGTGGGATTTACCTTCTTTATGTGAGCAATTAATCATTTCACTCTTCCAGGCATTGATGCAGCACAATTCGTGCACACATGAACACAGGATTTCCAATCCAGATTGTGCTGTGAGGAAAAGCTGTCAAAAACGTGAAACACATCCTCACCTGTAGTTCTCCCTCTTCTTCTTCTCCCTGCTCATTAATTTACCAAATGTTTCTGTATTGCACAAACGCAATCAACTGGGATTCCCCACTGACATCAGTCGATTCGTCCAACTGCAGAGATAATGGTCCGGAATTAAAAGAAATTCACCACTTGATCAACAATATCAACGCCCATGTCATCGATCCTATGTTATTTGATAATGGTACAGTCTTCAGTGAATCAGCTGCTGTCTTATCAACCATAGTTTCCTCGAGGATAACAGCAGCACGGACTATAGCGCATGGAGCAAAGGATCATGTGCACTTGGCGCGAGCAGAGGATCAACCGAGCAGAGGATCAACCAGCTAACTGGCGGGCGTGCAGAGGCCCCAAAACTGAAGTAAAAAAGTAGGCCTATAAATATAAAATAACTAGATTTCACACTGAGTAAATGTTTTCCTGCCTGTTAAGATTTAAATAACTTGAACATATATATTTTTGGCAATATTTTTCCCAATATTGTATTTTTTCACATTTTTTAAATCTCCCAAGTACCCTCTGGGGACTGCCCACATACCCCTAGGGGTACACCTACCCCCAGTTGTAAAACACTGGGCTAGCCTATGTTGGGCCTAGGCTGACCCATGTCTGGCTGATGTGGGCTTGGTGTGGGCTAGCCTGTGTTGGGCTTGGTGTGGGCTAGCCCATGTCGGGCTGGTGTAAGCTAGCCCGTTTTGGGATGATGTGGGATTTATGTGGGCTGCACCCCCACCTTGTTAGCTTGTTAGCACACATGGAGTGGGCAGGGCACCAGTTCATCATATCTCAGAAGTCATGTCCCCATAGGACATAGTTTGTGTCTGTGATAAAGTTTTTGTTGTGAGGGGCTGAAAACTAGTTTCAAGTAGTAGATTACAGGCGCTTATTGTGATCGAAGAAATACAGAAGTATAGAAATACACCCAATATTATGTGATGTTGGAAATGTATGGAAGTAGACCATGGTCTGCAATTTTGGAGGATTGTAAAATAACGTTTTTGATAGCCTCTCAATTTTAAGCAATGGCACTGTTGATAACCCCGATCAATCAATCAAATTTAACAGAAAATTTAACAGAAGATGTCAAAAAGTGTGTAGAAGCACAATTACCCCATGCCTGTCTAATTGAGAGGCTATGTATTATAAAGTATTAGGTAATATGCAAGGTGTTCTCTTGGCTAGTCAGAATAGCCTACTATAGTGCGTGTCATATGTCAAGCGCACGGAGCGCCTCTACTCACAGGATCAAGGGTAGCTGTGCGTAATTTTAGATCAGCACTCACAGTGTAGCCTAGCATGCAGGAGGTGCTGAAGGAGGACAGAGGATTTAGCATAAGTAACTGCTGTTGTATTTGACTTCAACAAGTGATTTTATGTCACCTTCCTGCTGTTATTTTAAAAGAGAGCATAGCCTACTTGTGTGATACCTGTCACATATTGGTGCTGCATGCGCTCACAAGCCCATAGAATACAGTCCTGCCTGACAGTTTGATGAGAAGTCAGTGGTCTTGGTCCTGTAACTCTCACCAGCCCGCACACCCATCACTGGTCCGAATTTGCGTTTCATAGTGGCTGCAATCGAAGCATGGGTGCTATTTTTGCGTTGATTCTGGCGACCTGTCTGAGCGGGGTTTGGGGATGTCAGTTGCCCCACGACTGGAGACCGCAGACTGAGGCGTGCCGCGCTGAGCTCGCGGAGATCATCGTGTTCGCCAAGGTGCTTGCGCTGCACAAGGACTCGTACAGTGTGTATAACTACCTGCCCTGGCAGTATGACACGGACCTCTTCTTCTCCGCCGAGATCGAGCTGCAATGCGACCAGTCGTGGGGCAGCATGCTGGAGGTCCCTACCGGCTCTCGGTTCAATGTCACCGGGCTGGGCTACTTCCCCTGTTACTCCTACAGCGTCGTGGAGAATAACTCTTACTATTTCTTTCTGAGGTAAGAGACCGTGACGTCCTGGTGTTGATAGAGGAGCGTTTATCACTTTCAAGCAAGTTTAAAGCCCGAAATTATACAAGCACAATACAACAGAATATACCCACATAGTGATGTATTGTTACTGTAATTGCCTGAACCTGTGCCTATATCTAATATAGCCCTTACATTTCCAGCGGTGTTAACATTTTTACAGTTTAATGAGAAACGTTTGTCTGATGAATAGACACTAGGTGGAATAGAGTTGAGAGGGTTGGGTCTGACCTTAGGATTGACTTGGGATATGTTTTAGACTTTGGAAGACCCAAGTGGCAAGCAAACACAGCAGGAAGAATAAACCAAACCGTGTGTGTGTGTGCGCGCGCAATATCATAGTGTATCATATGGTGTAGCTAGATTCCACAGAACGTTTCACATGTGACATAAATATCAACAGATTGAACAGATTATCATGTTCAAGTCATTTAGAAGTAACCCCTGTAAAGTTACAAATCAAATGTTATTTGTCAGATGATTTATAAACAGCAGGTGTAGATTAACAGTGAAATGCTTACTTACAGGCCGTTCCCAACAATGTAGAGATAAAAATATAGAAAAAATAATAACACAAGTAATAAAAACACAATGAGTAACAATAACTTATTGTTATTGCCATATACACGGGGTACCAGTACCGAGTCAATGTGCAGGAGTACGAGATAATTGAGTTTGATACAGTGCCTTCAGAAAGTATTGACACCCCTCGACTTTTTCCACATTTTGTTGTGTTACAGCTAAATTGAGATGTATTTGTCACTGGCCTACACAGGATACAACATAATGTCAAAGTGAAATGTATAGATGAAAATGAAAAGCGGAAATGTCTTGAGACAATAAGTATTCAACTCCTTTGTTATGGCAAGCCTATAATACGTTCAGGAGTAAAAAAAAAGCTTAATAAATTGCATGGACTCACTGTGTGCAATAATAGTGTTTTTAATTGACTTCCTCATCTCTGTACCCAGCACATACAATTATCTGTAAGGTCCCTCAGTCGAGCAGTAGATTTCAAACACAGATTCAACCACAAAGAGCAAGGAGGTTTTACTATACAGATACAAAATAAAATAATTATTGGGACAGTGAAGAAGTTCTTCTTCTTTTGGCTCTGTACTCCAGCACTTTGGATTTGAAATTATACAGTGACTATGAGGTTAAAGTGCGCACTGTCAGCTTGAATTGTAGGGTATTTTCACTTATATATTAAAGTATATATATATTGTATATTAAAGTAGTCAAAAGTTTAGTATTTGATCACATATTTCTAGCACACAATATACATCGAGTTTGTGACTCTACAAACTTGTTGGATGCATTTGCTGTTTGTTTTGGTTGTGTTACAGATTATTTCTACATAAAGTTACAGACGCACAAATCATACCCCCTCAAAAGTTCTAACCTCTCCTGTTATTGTAATGTTGAGAGGTTAGCATGTCTTGATATTTGTGCGTCTGTAACTTTATCACTCATCATTATTCACAATTCATTCAGGACTATCCATAATCATGGTGGCATCCACATTAATGTAGAAGTCTTTAGAGACATATTCTATTATTATTTACGATAAAGGTGACTCCAAAATGACACGTGGAGTATGTCACTGTCCCAATAATTAGGGAGGGAACTGTATCTTTGAGCATGCTGAAGTTATTAATTACACTTTGGATGTTATAGTGGTGGAACATCCCACATACATACCCAGTAATAATAACATCATCATTGTTACCTACAATATGGAAACTTAAAACTTTGCAAAAGGGAAATTATTTATTTTGTTTATGTTATGCAGGGATGCACATATAAACACATGTGGAGGTAGATGGCTCCTCATCCTGGCCAGTGCCAGAGGGTGCTCCAAAATATTTCAGAAGTTCCCCTGAATTTGCATTGAAATACTGTATATGAGTCTAACACCCTAAATACATTTGTTGCACAATTTAATATAAGTCATTAGGCACAAAGACTCAATATATCACAAAAGATACAAAATATCAGCATAATATAGACATCTTTTAAGATAGCCGACAGCATTGGAAATTCCCCTTACTGAGCTCAGGACCTAGTCAATACAATCACAGAAAACCTTTATGATGTCACCTCAATGAATGTTAACCAAATCAATAATGTGCTAGTTAGGTTGTAATCGCTTTGCTGCAGGCTACACACATTATCATGATGAAACTGTGTGAAATTATATCCAATGTTATGTAAGCTAGTTGGACAGGAAATGGAATATTGTCGCCCTACTGTATGTGTAATAACATAGCAAGCAACACAGCAACATAGGCTAACAAACATAAGTGTTATACTAGCCTATTTCATTACATGCATAATATTATACTCATAAAGAGATGACATAGCTGCATACCTATCTTTTGCGTGTTTCTCCTCTTCTTCTTTCTTCTTATTCATAAACTGGGCACCTGATGGCTTAGACCTTTTCTTATCCATTTGTGTTGATTTGGCGCTCGAGCATCAATACATTACCCATCACCCAACACTGTCAACCAAGAGTCAAGACTAAACCAATTCACCTTGGTGGTGTGCAGACTGGTTTTATATTATTCTTAACGATTTCGCACAAACCAGAAAAAAATGCAACAATATTGTCAAACTTGCTCCCGCTCCCCCTCCCTGGCACTCGAGGGCGCCAGGCTACCCGTCATTACATGCACCTGTCACCATCATTACGTGCAGCAGCGCTTATTGGACTCACCTGGACTCCCTCACTTTGTTGATTGCCCGCTGTTTATATGTCTGCTCCTCTGTGCGGTTCCCTGTGGCAGCATTGACTGTCGGGTGGTGTTCATGTCCATACGCTGTTCCTGTTCCGTTGCATGTCCGTCTGTATTACATTTTTCACTCCCTGTACCTGCTTCTTAACTCCTGCGTTGGGCATTACAAATATGTCTGTGAAACTATACAGTTGAAGTCGGAAGTTTACATACACTTAGTTTGAAGTCATTAAAACTCATTTTTCAACCACTCCACAGATTTCATGTTAACAAACTATAGTTTTGGCAAGTCGGTTAGGACTTGCCAAAACTATACTTTGTGCATTACACAAGTCATTCTTCCAACAATTGTTTACAGACAGATTATTTCACTTATAATTCACTATATCACAATTCCAGTGGGTCAGAAGTTTACATACACTAAGTTCATTGTGCCTTTAAACAGCTTGGAAATCAAAATAAATCAGCCAAGTCTGGTTCATCCTTGGGAGCAATTTCCAAACACCTGAAGGTACCACGTTCATCTGTACAAACAATAGTACGCAAGTATTAACACCGTGGGACCACGCAGCCGTCATAACGCTCAGGAAGGAGATGCGTTCTGTCTCCTAGAGATGAACGTACTTTGGTGTGAAAAGTGCAAATCAATCCCAGAACAACAGCAAAGGATCTTTTGAAGATGCTGGAGGAAACAGGTAGAAAAGTATCTATATCCACAGTAAAACAAGTCCTATATCGACATAACCTGAAAGGCCGCTCAGCAAGGAAGAAGCCACTGCTCCAAAACCGCCATAAAAAAGCCAGACTACTTTTTGGAGAAATGTCCTCTGGTCTGATGAAACAAAAATAGAACTGTTTGGCCATAATGACCATCGTTATGTTTGGAGGAAAAAGGGGGAGGCTTGAAAGCCGAAGAACACCATTCCAACCAGCATCATGTTGTGGGGGTGCTTTGCTGCAGGAGGGACTGGTGCACTTCACAAAATAGATGGCATTATGATGAAGGAAAATTATGTGGATATATTGAAGCCACATCTCAAGACATCAATCAGGAAGTTAAAGCTTGGTCGCAAATGGGTCTTCCAAATGGACAATGACCCCAAGCATACTTCCAAAGTTGTGGCAAAATGGCTTAAGGACAACAAAGTCAAGGTATTGGAGTGGCCATCACAAAGCCCTGACTTCAATCCTATATTTGTGGGCAGAACTGAAAAAGCGTGTGCGAGCAAGGATGCCTACAAACCTGACTCAGTTACACCAGTTCTGTCAGGAGGAATGGGCCAAAATTCACCCAACTTATTGTGTGAAGCTTGTGGAAGGCTACCCGAAACATTTGACCCAAGTTAAACAATTTAAAGGCAATGCTAACAAATACTATAAAAGCTGAGATAAATCATTCTCTCTACTATTATTCTGACATTTTACATTCTTAAAATAAAGTGGAGATCCTAACTGACCTAAAACAGGTAATTTTTACTAGGATTAAATGTCAGGAATTGTGAAAAACTGACTTCAACTGTATATTCACAGTACAGTATTATGAATTAATTGTGGTTCATCTGGTAGCATTTCGTAGTGTGACTGATTTGACAAATTGTATCAGTACTGTATAAAGTTAGAGGTGTGCTATTTGATAGATTCTCCTGCTCCCCCTACCTCAGCCTTCCAGTGGGGAGACCTGAGGTCAACCTACCCCCGCCCCCGCCCCCCTCCCCATTTCATACTTCTGAGTGGGAGACCTTCAGTAGCCTGCCTATCTCACAAACTAGAATCAGGGTGACCCACTCCGACAAGGTTAATTGACCCACAGTCCCACCGAGGGACATGATATCATTGATGTGACGTGCAAATGAGCGATAGAAAACCGATCACGCAAATGTCACCATTCTGAATATTTTTGTGAAGGCGCCCCGAGCCGCCCCCGGCAAGATACCACCCTGGCTGCCCATGTCGCCCATACCTAAATCCGCCAGTGGGCGGGGAGACTTAAAACTGTCCTTCATCACTTCTACCAACACGTCTCCTGCACCACTAGGGGCGCTAAAACTCTGGACCACTTTTATTCTACCCACAGAAACCCATACAAGGCCCTCCCTCATCCTCCCTTCGACAAATCTGACCCTGACTCCATTCTCCTGCTTCCTATTTACAAACAAAACTCAAGTAGGAAGTATCAGTGATGCGCTCAGTTCAGACGTGGTCGGGTGAAGCAGACACAAGGCTACAAAACCGCTTTGCTAGTACAGACTGGGATATGTTCCGGGATTCATTCAATAGCATTGAAGTGTTTACCACAACAGTCACAGGCTTGATCAATAAATCCATAGACGATGTCGTCCCTACAGTGACTATAAAAAAGTAATCAAACCAAAAACCCTGGATTACAGGCAATATCCGCACTGGGCTAAAGGCTAGAGCTACCACTTACAAGGAACAAGACACGGACATGGACGCATACAAGAAAGCTCGCTCCGACTTCCGACAAGACATCAAACATGCAAAAGGACAATACAGGATGAAGGTGGAATCATATTACACTGGTTCCGACACTCGTCATATGTGGCAGGACTTGAGACGATAACGGATAACAAAGGGAAACCTAGCCATGCAGAACTCCCAAACAAGCTAAATGCCTTTTTATGCTCGCTTCAAGGAATATAATACTGTGCCGGCATGAAAGCCCCTGTTTTTCCGGATCTCTCCATGGCTGATGTGAGCAAAATGTTTTAACGGGTTAAGACTTGCCAGGCCGTTGGGCCAGACGGAAAACCAGGGCGCATTCTCAAAGCATGCGCAGACCAACTGGCAAGTGTCTTCACAGACATTTTCAATCTCTCCTTGTCCCAGTCTCTAATCCCAACATGTTTCAAGATGACCACCATTGTCCGTAACCAGCCTAAATGACTATCGCCGTGTAGCACACATCTGTAATTATGAAGTGCTTTAAAAGGCTGCTCATGACACACATCAACACCATCATCCCAGACACCCTAGGCCCACCACCACTTGCATACCTCCCCAAAAGATTCACAGTTGACGCAATCTCAATTGCACTTCACACTTCCCTCGCCCACCTGGATAACGGGAAATAATGTGAGAATGTGAGAATGTGAAATGCTGTTCATAGACTACAGCTCAGCATTCAACACCATAGTTTTTTTTAGAGGTAAGCACAAGCAAAATCCTAGAGGAAAACCTGTTCAGTCTGCTTTCCAACAGACACGGAGACAAATTCACCTTTCAGCAGGACAATAACCTAAAACACAAGACCAAATATACACTGGAGTTGCTTACCAAGATGACATTGAATATTCCTGAGTGGCACAGTTACAGTTTAAAAAATCTATGGCAACATATGAAAATGTCTGTCTAGATTTATAAAAAGAATAATGTGCAAATATTGTACAATCCAGGTGTGAAAAACTCTTGGAGACGTACCCAGAAAGATTCACATCTGTAATCGCTGCCAAAGGTGACTATAACATGTATCGGGTGTGAATGCTTATGTAAATGATATATTTCTGTATTTCATTTTTTATAAATTATAAAAACATGTTTTCACGTTGTCGTTATGTTGTATTGTGTGTAGATGGGTAAGAAAAATGTGATTTAATCCATTTTCAATTCAGGCTGTAAAACAACAAAATGTGGAATAAGTCAAAAGGTATGAATACTTTCTGAAGGCACTGCATCTCCCTTGATGTTAGAGCGGAACAAAATAGCAGTCTTAGAAAAAAGTGGCCATGGCATTCCAGCTTGTATAATTAGAGGCTGGCAGTTCCCAACCGCATAGGGGAGACCCTCAAAGCTAGGTGTTTAGGCTGATGGTGTTATCTCAACACCAACCACAGGCTGGCTGGGAAGTCTTTTGTTTCCCAAATAAGGAACAACCCTGCTGAATGACACCAGCCTTCTGTTCTGGGAGATTAACTTGTGCCGACACGTTTAACTGAAGTCTTCCTGTGTTCCTTTCATTCTCAGCACCTAGAACAGATAAGTGCAGTCATTCAAAGAGTCTTTCAAAGGCGTTCCAGTGTGGAGTGTTCAGCTATCCCGCATGGAGGTCCACCGCCAAGTACAATAGTGACTGTGTGTTTAGATAGTCAAAGGGAGAGTGTGTGTGTGTGTGTGTGTGTGTGTGTGTGTGTGTGTGTGTGTGTGTGTGTGTGTGTGTGTGTGTGTGTGTGTGTGTGTGTGTGTGTGTGTGTGTGTGTGTGTGTGTGTGTGTGTGTGTAGATGAGATGGATGACCAGCTGCATTTTGAATAGTTTTTTGAAGACCCCAGGTTCATAAGCCCCCTGCTGTCAATCCATATATTAAAACACACACACTCCTACATGCACGCAGAGACATTAACACAGACTACATGCACACACGTTTTAAACACACAGAGGAAATTGTGTGTTCCGTTTGAGAAGACAGGTTGATGGTGTCATGATATAGCCGTTCTCCATCATTGGGAAATCCTGAAGGCATTATTGTTGTTTTTTTGCTGATCTGAAGGTGTCCTCAACTACAAGTCAAAGGGATTAACCCTGCAATCAGCCAGCTACTATGGAAGGAAACAGCCTAATAAGGGTCACAGTAAGACACAGACAAATGGGCCCAAGCATTTAGGGTGCAATGGTTCTCTCAGGCCCTGAATCAGCAAGCCAGTGCTGAAAAGTTTCCATCAGAGTCTCCAATGAGCTCCCATTTTCTGTTAAAGCCCCCCAAATGACACAGTCTGAAACAGCCTCCCCTAATCAATCGCGACTATTAGTGCCCAGGACAGGACGAAAGGGAGTTTAGCATAGGAAGAAATGCAACAAGGAATCTCCCACAGGACCCAAATTGTAGACTGGTTGGTTGGTCTGCTTGTCTGTGCCCTATGTAGCTGTTTCACTCCCATAACATTGTTGCCCGTCTGCTGTTTAACAAAGTGAAGGGACAGATTATTATTCTTGGTGATTCTGTGAGTAGAATGTGTGTGTTAAGGCTTTACAGTTCATATCATGGTAAGGACTTAATAGTTCTTGCTTTCATCTAACCAGATTAAGTGAAGGGGTCATGACAGCCATTCTTTCTGAACTCACAAGGGTGTCTCCACAAGTTACTGTAGGTCAATACATCTCAAAGCAGTGGTGGTGCTCTGACAAGCTTCAAGCCTCAAGACACTCAGCTGCCTGCCAATAGGGAGGGCTACTATAATCTGGAAGAAGCCTGCTTCTCTATTTTCCACTGATCTGAGAAGATAGAATAGGTGAAAGCACTGTCTGTGAACAATAAACACTTGACCTTGTCTACTGCAAGGCTTTTGTCACATTGCTATAATATCTCCATTGTGTTCAGTCCACTACAGTCCCTGGTTTGATTCCAGGCTGTATCACATCCGGCCATGATTGGGAGTCCCATAGGGTGGTACACAATTGGCCCAGTGTCGTCTGGGTTTGGCCGGGGTAGGCTGTCATTGTAAATAAGAATTTGTTCTTAACTGACTTGCCTAGTTAAATAAAGGTAAAAATAATAATAATCTCTGCAAAGTAAACTAGTAGCCTGCAATGCACTTTTATGAATGCCCATCCATGTGCAAGTTATCGTTTGTAAAACAGGCTGTTCCCTTGGCTTTAAAGTCCTGATACCTAACAAAGACCTAAGATTAATCATTTTGGCTATTCAAGCTCTGAATTTCAGCTACCATAGGTGGCACGTTTTAAAGTCAATTGAAATCAATTTGCCAAAATTATATAATTAGGCTACACCTGTCTTTACAGAAATAAATACAATAATTTCAAAATATTTCACCAGAGAGCATGACTTAGCTGCAGAGGATCATTATCTTCTTTAAAAAAATGTGCTGTGGTTTGTTTCAAATCACAAGAGTGTAGGCCTATGCCTTGTTTGGAAGCCAGTAATTTGGGCAGCATGCATGGCAATAGCCCTAGCTGATTATTGCGTTGCGGCTGTCAGGGAAAAGCATCTAAAATGTGTGTAATGTCTTGAGTATAATGTGAAATCTCTCTCCAGAATGCACCCAGCTCTTCAAAATGCACCCAGCTCTTCAAAATGCACCCAGCTCTTCAAAATGCACTCAGCTCTTCAAAATGCACTCAGCTCTTCAAAATGCGCTCAGCTCTTCAAAATGCACCCAGCTCTTCAAAATGCACTCAGCTCTTCAAAATGCACCCAGCTCTTCAAAATGCGCTCAGCTCTTCAAAATGCACTCAGCTGTTTCCATCCAGTTCTTCCTCATTAATTCCTACTGGGCACAGAAGTTCAACATCTATTCCACATTGGTTCAATGTTGATTCAACCAGTGTGTGTCCAGTGGGTTGTTTCATTGTGTGAATTGTTTGCCCTTTGATTGTTTATTTGAATAAATTCCCCATTACATATGTAACCGGTAGTAAATGTACTGTTAATCCCTGTCATTTGGTTACATACATTTCTGTTAATGCATGTATTAATTCTCAGAGTGGAAAAGTTGTTTGCAGAATTCACATTAACCTGCTACAAATGTGGGTTTTTGTACATGTTTTCCTTGTCTTTTGTTTGGAGAGCTCCATGTGAGAAATGAGCATGTCTGGTTTATTTCTCTGTCCTTTTTAATATTGACGGAGTGCGCGCACCTAAGCATGCATAAAGTCAGAGACTTCTGACAACCATTAATA
Source organism: Thymallus thymallus (assembly GCA_023634145.1). Lineage (NCBI taxonomy): Eukaryota > Metazoa > Chordata > Actinopteri > Salmoniformes > Salmonidae > Thymallus > Thymallus thymallus. The sequence goes on along the minus strand of CM042410.1, from coordinate 30,654,503 downwards.
ATAAGCTGAGCTTCACCTCCCACAGTAAGTAAAAAAAGTATGTTTTTTTTTTACATTCATTGTGAATGACAGGCTAATAGTTCCTAACAGCATTTGAAAAATCTTTTCAACACCCTCCACCTCGAAAACCCCCAGGCCTCGGTGTGAAAGAGCAAAATGTCATGCTCTGATAAACTGCCTGAACACTTCCCCTTGGGAAAAAAAACAATTGTGTCTGTCCCAAGCTCACTGGCATAGGAAATTGAGGGCCTGGTATAGGCTAGTTGATACAATGTTGCAAGTTTGCTAGTCACAGCTTCGGAATCTGGAGCAATGACATGCGGTGAGGTCTGAGTCCAGGTAGGCGCTTTCTATTGAACCCCCTACCCAGAATCCCATACCCATAACTTTGTTCTGCAGAACACGGAAGAGTGCGTCAGTTTAATAGAAAAAAGCAAACACAGTGGCAGTCTCTAGATGAGTTGCTAACTGTTCATTTTTTTCTTCAAAGGCATACCATCGTTGCAATGAAGTGCCAACTCCTGTTTACCTAAGTAGTATATAGCATTAAGTCTTTCAAAATCTCACGGTTATCTTTAACCTTTGCGTTGTGCATGTTGATGTTCAATCTCTGTTGTTCATTCAATGTCAAATATATATGTGAGCTGCCAAATGTCTTATGAGCTACTGTATGTGGCATTTGATTTTTTTCATGCTTGTTGAGAGCTATAGGCAAGTTATTCAAGTCACAGTAACCGGCTCTTGTCCACACGTTGTCACTGGTGGAGAACAGCAGGCAGGGGAAGCAGTAGAGTTGGATGCTAGCAGTGCAGCCACAGAGCCCGTCTTTCCGTTGATACCACTCAGATTAAACTCAGCCTAGGGGAAATGCAGCCTCTAGTAATTTAGCTAATTTTGCTAATGTGAGCTATGCACATCTCTCTCTTACATGCTACATCACACATTATCTTTCTTTATTTAGCTATCTACAGTATCTTTCCCCTTTCATCTGAGATACTGATTGGTTAAAACCGCGTTCCAGCCAGTGTCTATTTCAAAAGTTACCACCAGCTAAGGCTATGACGATGAAATGCATATTCACTAGTCTATTTGACTGTGTAATCCACTGTCTCATTAGCCCAACCAGGCAATTTGTAAAATCTTTATCTCCACTGTAAAAAAAGCATATAGACATTATCTCCCATTTCTTTTAGACTAGCATTTCGTTTTCAACAGTGGATATTTGTATTAACCTTGCTTGACAGGCAGCAGAAATAACCATGTCCGATGTAATTCATTCCTGGCCATCTGGCAGTATTTTTGAAAAGCATTGGAAGTTTGCACCAACTTTATGAAGTTGGTGCAAAGCTCTAAATATGTTTCTTTATTTTTTTATTTTTTTTCAAGTGCAAATTACAAATATCCGGCACAAATATTTGTTATACAGATTATCAGCAATCAACAATTTGGTAACAAGATTGCAATAGTAACATAAAATATCCTTCACGTCAAAAACATGGCTAGTGTTCAAAAAGCTAAATACAGTGGGGAGAACAAGTATTTGATACACTGCCGATTTTGCAGGTTTTCCTACTTACAAAGCATGTAGAGGTCTGTAATTTTTATCATAGGTACACTTCAACTGTGAGAGACGGAATCTAAAACAAAAATCCAGAAAATCACATTGTATGATTTTTAAATAATTAATTTGCATTTTATTGCATGACATAAGTATTTGATCACCTACCAACCAGTAAGAATTCCGTCTCTCACAGACCTGTTAGTTTTTCTTTAAGAAGCCCTCCTGTTCTCCACTCATTACCTGTATAAACTGCACCTGTTTGAACTCGTTACCTGTATAAAAGACACCTGTCCACACACTCAATCAAACGGACTCCACACACTCAATCAAACAGCTGTGTAAGGACATCAGGGATAAAATTGTAGATCTGCACAAGGCTGGGATGGGCTACAGGACAATAGGCAAGCAGCTTGGTGAGAAGGCAACAACTGTTGGCGCAATTATTAGAAAATGGAAGAAGTTCAAGATGACGGTCAATCTCCCTTGGTCTGGGGCACCATGCAAGATCTCACCTCGTGGGGCATCAATGATCATGAGGAAGGTGAGGGATCAGCCCAGAACTACACGGCAGGACCTGGTCAATGACCTGAAGAGAGCTGGGACCACAGTCTCAAAGAAAACCATTAGTAACACACTGCGCCGTCATGGATTAAAATCCTGCAGCGCACGCAAGGTCCCCCTGCTCAAGCCAGCGCATGTCCAGGCCCGTCTGAAGTTTGCCAATGACCATCTGGATGATCCAGAGGAGGAATGGGAGAAGGTCATGTGGTCTGATGAGACAAAAATAGAGCTTTTTGGTCTAAACTCCACTCGCCGTGTTTGGAGGAAGAAGAAGGATGAGTACAACCCCAAGAACACCATCCCAACCGTGAAGCATGGAGGTGGAAACATCATTCTTTGGGGATGCTTTTCTGCAAAGGGGACAGGACGACTGCACCGTATTGAGGGGAGGATGGATGGGGCCATGTATCGCGAGATCTTGGCCAACAACCTCCTTCCCTCAGTAAGAGCATTGAAGATGGGTTGTGGCTGGGTCTTCCAGCATGACAACGACCCGAAACACACAGCCAGGGCAACTAAGGAGTGGCTCCGTAAGAAGCATCTCAAGGTCCTGGAGTGGCCTAGCCAGTCTCCAGACCTGAACCCAATAGAAAATCTTTGGAGGGAGCTGAAAGTCCGTATTGCCCAGCGACAGCCCCGAAACCTGAAGGATCTGGATGGAGGAGTAGGCCAAAGTCCCTGCTGCAGTGTGTGCAAACCTGGTCAAGAACTACAGGAAACGTATGATCTCTGTAATTGCAAACAAAGGTTTCTCTACCAAATATTAAGTTCTGCTTTTCTGATGTATCAAATACTTATGTCATGCAATAAAATGCAAATTAATTACTTAAAAATCATACAATGTGATTTTCTGGATATTTGTTTTAGATTCCGTCACTCACAGTTGAAGAGTACCTATGATAAAAATTACAGACTTCTACATGCTTTGTAAGTGGGAAAACCTGCAAAATCAGCAGTGTATCAAATACTTGTTCTCCCCACTGTATGTACTCTGCAAGGTTTCCCAAAAAAATCTATCACAGATTTACATTCTTTGAAACGAGTGTGTAAGATTTTCACCTTTTTTCAGAAATATTTTTTTTTTGGACAACATGGAATTACATGGAAATACAGTTTCTTATGAAGAATCTTAACGTGCACTTCCTTAAATTTGTTTGGTATACAGTATTTGTAAGGATTCAGCCCCGCTTTTTTTTGTTACAAGATTTCTCAAGTAAGCCCATGCCAGAGTTCTGGATAAACTCTGTGATCATCCCCAAAGCTAAGATGAGTTTTCATTAGTGTAGTCACACCACTGGGAATGGCTTTGATCGCAAAAATAAACTTTTTGAAAGGTGTGATAAACTCATTCAGTGTAATACATTGATTGTATGAAAGAATATTACCCTGTTGTCAATTACCTCAAGAACAAAGTTAATATTTATTTCATGCCAGCTAGGGTAGAACAATGACTTATTCCTTACAGTTACTGTATGTCTGAAATATTCCACAAAATAGCCTTATGCAGGGAAAAGTTGTGCAGTTTAGCGGGTGATCTTTCAGGAAAATAATTAAATTTCAATCAAAATGTAAACCCGCCTAACTTATTAAACACAAGGTATGGAATTAAATACCAAATTGATTCTGTATTGGCCAAACATCTTTTCAACCAATTGACCTTTCTTCATCAAAATCCCAAACTACTACGATCTCCTTCAGATCTCTTACTTCAGAGGATAGACTTTTTAGTTTGTAAGACTTATTTTTCCAGATGAAGTCAATAAATGTCTTGTCAATCTCATTACAGGTAGAGGGATTTACAAATAAAGACAATGAGGGGTACACAAAGTGAGACAGTCCCTCTGCCTTGGACAAAATCACTCTCCCAAGTATAGATCCCTTTGTAGTCAATTATTAAATATGTACTTTGTTTTCTTAATTTTAGGAGAGAAATTCATATGTATTCCTAAATATTTAACGTAGTCCTTTACAGGTATAAGGGCACAGGGCGAGACCCAGATGCAGACACAAGGCTCTTGCTTTTCACGAGAGTGGAGAGTGGCACTTGTAATTTGTTGGCCAATCATAAGTCATCAAGCGACAATAGTCAGTCATAGAGCCTCGCTCCGTGTGTGGCAAAAGTTAGGAGATATCTAATCAATGGAAGATGCAATTAGAATTACGGAATTCAAAGTTAAAGGAGAAGGATAGGCTACACAGTAGCAGTGCATGGGTAAAATCACTAGGGAAGACAAGCCAGGAAAAAAATGCCATATTACAACCTATGTGTTGTGATAATTGCGAAAACAATTTAGTCTAATCAACATAAGCTAAATATTATGTGGCTGTCAATGTGTGTGTGTGTGTGTGTGTGTGTGTGTGTGTGTGTGTGTGTGTGTGTGTGTGTGTGTGTGTGTGTGTGTGTGTGTGTGTGTGTGTGTGTGTGTGTGTGTGTGTGTGTGTGTGTGTGTGTGTGTGCGTGCATGCGTGCATGCGTGCGTGTGCGAGTGTGTGTGTGTGTGTGTGTGAGTGTGTGTGTGTGTGTGTGTTTGTGTGCATGCAAGTAGAAAACAAGACTCACTAAACTCTTTCATGTTGCTGAAATGGTCTATGACTCTGTCATACAGTACACACTTTTAGTTGTTTTTTTTAGGCTACCTGGCTAAAATGTTGCTCGCTAGCCTAACATCCTTTCCGGGGCAACGATGAGCTGGCTAATTAACATTAGCCAAATAGCTACAACGACACAACGAGATGCAACAATTCAAGGTTTGGATGTGATGTGATTGGTGTGAAGCCAAATCCAAACTGGCTTCCCTTGACACTTTCTTTTTAGGGGCGACAGGAAGATTCACAGTTGAGCTCACTCAGTTTAGCTCAATGCTGATTGGCTATTATTTTATACTTTTTTTTTACACTCGGACCGGGTCTGGATCTGACCAGGTTTATACAGAACAGTTCTAGTTGTCCTCAGGTTAGTTGGGAACGGGACCCGTGAATACCTCTAATCCGTACCCAACCCTCCAGTAAATCTTGACGAAATCACTTTGGACGGGAATGACTTTATGACCAAAATAATCCTATTTACACTTTATAGTCAATTTTGGCACTATAATTCATGTTTCTGACTCATCGATGCGACATAGGCCATTTTAAAACCAGAGAAGTTGGTTCTAAGGGGCAGTTGACCTTTCATATAAGCAATTTGATTTATAGTATTTACTTTTACTTTCTACTTTTACTCAAGTATGAACATTTTATACTTTTTCCACCACTGTACTTAAATACATTTAAAACCAGATACTTTTGGACTTTTACACAAGGACTATTTTACTGGGTGACTTTCACTTTTCTTGAGTACTTTTCTATTAAGGTATGTTTTCTTTTATTGAAGCATGGCAATTGAGTACTTTTTCCACCACTGTGTGGCCGAACCATGAACCAACCAGCCAGCTCGTTACATTTTGGTTGGGAAAAACTCACCAGTCAAACCATCACAGAAAAGCAAAGAAATAGGAGAAAGGCTGCATTAATTAAACCAACATGCTTTTGACTAAACAAGGTTATGACGAGAGGACAGGTTTTCCTATGAAGGACCAGGGTTTTTTGTGGAGGGATGAGAGAGAGAGAGGGAGGTGAGCTCTGTTTAAAGTTGGGGAATTTGAGAGGGGATGTGAAAATGGGTCTGAGGGTTTGAAACACAGGATAATCCCTACTAACTGCTGTCCCATTGACTCCACTGTATGTAGTTGATACCTTATGCTGAGGGTGTAATGTAGATGATAAATTGGTTTGGCAGAACTGCGACAATATAGCTGCCTAATACAGAAAGAGAATCCAGGATATAACTTGGCTAAAACAGCATTTGTTTTCTACAACCGTTGACTGGAGAACTGTTTGGGAATGTATACATCAAGTGGTTGGGCCATAATTATGTGTCTTCTAAGTGCCATGGAATTTGTAGAAGTTGAGAAGAAATTGAAACCAGTGGAAACATTGGCCTGCATTTACTAGTGCTGGTTGACATTACTGTGCCATCTGCGAGTATTTGATTGGTTTATACATCAGGTTGTAATCCAATAGGAACCAAATGTCCCAAAACTAGACTTGAGAAGTAGGGAAAACACTGGCCATATGGAACAGAGCAGAGTGAGAGAGGAATGGATGGAGGGAGGGCGAGAGAGATCGAGCAAGGGATGGAGGAAGGGAGAAAAAAGAGAGAGGGACAAAACGTACTGTTCATGAATCATGTGGAATAAAACAATCCACAAAGGCATGCTTGTCAGGATGGGGAAGTATCCATGTCTCAGGAGCATGGAATTAATTAAAACCAGTGCATCAGTTATTATTTTGAGGGAGATATTGGTTCCAGTGGCCCTCAATGTATATAGTGAAATTATTTTCAATGCTATTGAAATGAACACACACACACACAGCACACACACACAGCCGTTCTCAGTGGTCTTGTGTATTGTGAGTGTGTTCTTGTGTCTGTGCTAAATAGTCTGGTAGTTAGAATCATATGCATTTTTTGGGGCCAACAAAGTCAAACACAGAGTGTTATTCCCACCGGATCCTCTTTCCCCATCCACATACAGTGCCTTCGGAAAGTATTCAGACCCACTTTTTCCACATTTTGTTACGTTACAGCCTTATTCTAAAATTGATTCAATAGACTTTTTGTCATGCAGTGATTTTCATAAATCTACACACAGTAACCCATAATGACAATACAAAAACAGGTTTTAAACATGCTTCACTGTGGGGATGGTGCAAGGATTCCTCCAGACGTGACGCTTGGCATTCAGGCCAAAGAGTTCAATCTTGATTTCATCAGACCAGAGAATCTTGTTTCTCATGGACTGAGAGTCTTTAGGTGCCTTTTGGCAAACTCCAAGCTGGCTGTCATTTGCCCTTGACTGAGGAGCGGCTTCCGTCAGGCAACTCTACCATACAGGCCTGATTGGTGGAGTGCTGCAGAGATGGTTGTCCTTCTGCTGCAGAAATGGTTGTCCTTCCATTCGGTTCTTGGTCACCTCCCTGACCAAAGTCCTTCTCCCCCGATTACTCAGTTTGGCCGGGCGGCCAGCTCTATGAAGAGTCTTGGTGGTTCCAAACATCCATTTAAGAATAATGGAGGCCACTGTGTTCTTGGGGACCTTCAGTGCTGCAGACATTTTTTGGAACCCTTCCCCAGATCTGTGCTTCGACACAATCCTTTCTTGGAGCTCTACAGACAATTCCTTAGACCTCATGAATTGGTTTTTGCTCTGACATGCACTGTCAACTGTGGGACCTTATATAGACAGGTGTGTGCCTTTCCATATCATGTCCAATCAATTGAAATAACCACAGGTGGACTCCAATCAAGTTGTAGAAACATCTCAAGGATGGGGTCTGAATACTTATGTAAATAAGGTATTTCTGTTTTGTGTTTTTTATTAATTAGCAAACATTTATAAAAAACAGTTTTTGCTTTATCGTTTTGAGGTATTTTTTTTATTTAATACATTTTAGAATAAGTCTAACAAAATACTTTCCGAAGGCACTGTAACTCTTAGCAGAGGCAACACAAGGTCAACCCTAAGAGTTACAGTGCCCAGAGTAGGCCATCATTATCAACATTATGAGTGACCCCCACTGTAGGCTGGCTGGGTCAGACAAAAACATACAAACATAGAGCTCACGCACACACACACACACACACACACACACATAAACCTTTTTATTTTGTATTTTTGTGCCATCCTCAATTTTTGTTCACTACCCCCAAAACCCAAAGTAAGTTTCTTGTATTCCGCTACTGACAGGCGTTTTGATGGACAGAGAAACAATATACAGGCTTTTGATGTCCCTCAAGGGAGACTTGATTGGGGGTTTGGAAGCTGATCAGGGGTTTGGAAGCTGTTGATTGGAGAAGATACTGTAACATTTACTGTTCCGTGAGATGCTTTTCTGTGCTGACCGTCATTATTTATACCTAAAAGAATGCATGACAAAGGTTTTCTCTGAAGAACACTGGTTCAAGCATCTGTCAGATGTTGATTGTTTGAATCATTTGAATGACACAGCTGTTTAACTCCTGATAATCACATTTGGAAAAAATCACACAATTTCCTTCCAGCTTTATAATTCAAAATGATGTCATACCAGCCCATTGAACATCCTCCTGCATTAGGAAACAATCCATGGAACAACTGACTTCTCCTTCCTTCACCGCAATGTAATAAACTCTGCAGGCCATTACGTGATCTATTGTCTGTAATTGAGTAGAACAAACATAAATGTAAAATAAATCTGAACTTTTCCTCAGGCTTGCCCTTGGAGAGCAGCAAAAGCTCACAGTAATGAGAGACAGACCAAACAAGTGTGTAATTTCCCCTCATTTTATGCCAGGGTAACCATGGTGTTGTATTAATATGTATTTTGCCACCTTGAGAGATGTGATAACGGACTTCCTTCATGTGATGGGAGTGTTTATGAGTTTATTAGAGGTTATGAGTGACATGGTTTAAACACCACAATTAATTAAAACAACAGAACGAAAGAAGAGAGAATGTGAGACATAGAGAGAGTATGCCACTTAGTTTAGATGAGTTTGGATGTGAACTTTCAATGTTTCGCCTGAAGGTAAATGTCATTGTGCTGCTAAATGCCTTTGTAAAGTGTTTTTGTGTAAAAGTGGCATAATGTTTTACTGCAAGTGCTCTAACTGTCCGTGTCACGCGATTGTAGGTTTTATTAGACAGCTGTGGCCCAAAGCATAGTGGAGATAAACAGATACCAAAGCCACACACTGAGGAGGATAAAATACATGTTATTGTAACCCTGCCTGACACCCCAACGGCAGCATCACTCAAGCTGCCACACTTCAGTCTCAAAGCCTTACTGTATGAGGGTGTGTGTGTGTGTGTGTGTGTGTGTGTATGTGTGTGTGTGTGTGTGTGTGTATGGAATTCAAATGCAATGCATCTTCATCCCATGTCTCTCTGTGTTCTCCAGGATGGATGAGAATTACAACATCATCCCCCATGGGGTTAACTTCCAAGACCCAATCTTCCCAGACACACCAGAGAACCACCGCATGTTCGCCAGCCTCTTCCAGTTCTCCAACTGCACGGCCGGAACCACGGTCCACACCTACACCCCAGAGTGGGAGGCTCAGGAAGACAGCCAGGTACAAATTAAACGTATCTGTTTTTATGTGCCTTTGTTATAAAGGTCTTAACAGCATCTCCTAAACAACAGCTCCTAACCCACCAAAGAGCAAGACCGGCAAAGAAAAACAACCTAGGTTGGGAGAATATCATCAAAACACATGCAGGAAACGTCACTATAGACAGCGTTGCATATTGTAGCAAGTCTTGCACTTGATAGACAGGAAGCATTACATATTGTAGCAAGTCTTACACTTGATAGACAGGAAGCGTTACATATTGTAGAAAGTCTTGCACTTGATAGACAGGACCTTTTTATTAAAAGGTAGTGCTGCATAGCCCCCACTTCACAGGGGATAGAATTGCATGCTATCCAGAAAGCATTCTGCTAAATGACAGTTTGAAATGTACTGGGGGTGGGGGGGAGTGTTGTGTGATATATATACTGTATATATATTTATTGGATACAGGGGAGAGTGGTGCATTTTTTTGTCCAGATCTGCAATAGGTTAACTAGCAATCATACCACACATTAAATCATTAAAATCTGCACAAATGTTCAATATAATTCCACAAGAACATAGTGGAATAGCTGATAGGCAGCGAAGAGGCTAGGTGTGTCATTGCGCATGAAAGAACAGTCAAGACATGAGACAAGCATCTCAAAAAGCGCTGCTATTGGTCTAGTTTAGGCCATACAAATGCAATTTACTACACAACAGATGCCCCTCTTCACATAAAAAATTGTGATTCATTTAATTCATTTGAAGCTTTTTTTTACTTGATTATTATTATTTTCTACAAATAATTGTAAATAATGTACTTCCCAATTGCAGTAGTTGGGGTTTGTTTAAATTGCAGTAAATCGAATCATGGGAATCAAAATTTGTGAATTGCAAACAGAAATATGATTTTTTTTGTTGTAGCCTTCCTTTTGAATTGTATCGCTGCAAAACTGATTTTGTAGATACTTTAAGTTGATTTGGTCATTCAATTTATGGGACATTGCAACTCAATAGAATCTAGTAGTCGGCCTGAAGTAAACACTTCTAAAGGTAAAATATACACTGGGGGCCAAAAGTTTGGAATATTACTCATTCAAGGGTTTTTCTTTACTTGCACTATTTTTTACATTGTAGAATAAAAGTGAAGGCATCAAACCTATGACATAACACATATGGAATCATGCCATGAGTGTGCAAAGCTGTCATCAAGGCAAAGGGTGGCTACTTTAAAGAATCTCAAATATAAGATATATTTTGATTTTGTTTAACACTTTTTTAGTTACTACGATTCCATATGTGTGAAGTCGTAGTTTTGATGTCTTCACTTTTATTCTACAATGTAAAAAAAAAAACCTTGAATGAGTAATATTCCAAACTTTTGGCCCCCAGTGTTTATATAGCTTATTGGCTTTATAAAATCCACCATGCATGCTGAAACGTTTTTCACCATAAAACCTTCCCAATTAAATGTTGACTGCAAAGACTGATATCATGCTGATTTGTATCAATCGGGTGCATATTTATTTTGCATACTCTGCCATCACACACTGAGTGTACAAAACATTAGGAACACCTTTCTAATATTAAGTTGCACCCACCTTTGCCCTCAGAACAGCCTCAATTTGTTGAGGCATGGACTCTACAAGGTTAACTAGCAATCATACCACACATACAATACGAGTCAAAAGTTTGGACACAACTACTCATTCAAGGGTTTTTCTTTATTTTTACTATTTTCTACGTTGTAGAATAATAGTGAAGACATCAACACTATGAAATTCCATATGTGCTATTTCATAGTTTTGATGTCTTCACAATTTTTCCACAATGTAGAAAATAGTAAAAATAAAGAAAAACCCTTGAATGAGTAGGTGTGCCCAAACTTTGGACTGGTACTGTAAAATCATTCAAAATCTGCACAAATGTTCAAAGATAGATAGATAGATAGATAGATAGATAGATAGATAGATAGATAGATAGATAGATAGATAGATAGATAGATAGATAGATAGATAGATAGATAGATAGATAGATAGATAGATAGATAGATAGATAGATAGATAGATAGATAGATAGATAGATAGATAGATAGATAGATAGATAGATAGATAGATAGATAGATAGATACTTTATTGCTCCCCGTTGGGAAATTAATTTATCAAGCAGCTATGAAAAACACAGGGCAGGTGCAAAATGCCAGAACAAAATACACAAAAGACAGATACACGATACATGATACATAGTGCGTATGTATGAAAAAGTATGAAAAAGTATAAAAATAGCTATAGAAACGCATTGCATAATATGAGTGAATTGCACATTGATGTAAATATAAAAATATTTGCATGGTTAACTATACAGGTCGATGGCAGAGAAAGATACTTTAATAGCTAAATGCGCTTATGATATAAGTGGGGGTAATAATAGTTTACTTAATATACAGTCCGGTTAAATGTACAGGTAAATTAATATTTGCATGGTTAAATTAACTGCACAGGTAAATGACAGGAAGAGATACTTAAATAGCTAAATGTGTGTATCATATAATTTAGGGTAATAATACTAATTCCCTTAAAATACAGTCCTTAGAACAGGGTTAATAACAGATAAATGCACGTATTGCACATTCAATATACTAAATGCAATGAAAAAAATATATACTACTGACAGGATACTAGTATACAGTCCTGAGTGAATGACTACGCAAGTTCAGTCCAAGAATTTCGAATGATATTGCACGTGATATGATATAACAACTGTACATGAATATGGTTGCCGAACCCTCAACTTTAATTTTATGAGGGGGGAAGCTGTGCAAAAATGTTTTACAGTACAAAGGGCTGGTCATGTGAAAATATTTTTTACCTCCCTAAATGGGTGGCAGGTAGCCTAGCGGTTAGAGTGTTGGGCTGGTAACCAAAAGGGCTCTGGTTCGAATACCTGAGCCGACAGGGTGAAAAATATTGTCTTTGAATAAGGCACTAAACTGTAATTTGCTCCAGGGGCTGACTCTGTAGGTAGGCTGTCATTATAAATAAGAATTTGTTCTTAAATGACTACTATTTGTGGTGGTAATCATTATTTTGAGTTAATAAATAACATTAAAAAAAAAAAATAGTGGCTTTGTGGTCAGGGCTTACCACAATCTTCAAAGGTCCACTGAGGAGAGGCTTGTAAGTGTAATATGTTATTTGTGGCTGGGAGACCAGAATTCTTTAGGTGGTGGATGGAGGCCTTGCTCTGATGGTCCAGGCAGTCAGACTCCCCTTGGTTAGAGCTTGTGCTTCTCTCTCTAAGTTTTAATGCAGAGTAGAGTATGTTGACTGGAGAGTAGGATGTTGGATGCGGCTGAGAGACAAGGAGACGCATACAGGTTTTTCATCCATCTATGGACTTTTCTACAATGAGCACAGAACTTAAATATATTAGACTGTACTGCCTGTGCCTAAGCCTTTGAAACCAATGTTATGGTATGGGGGCAGCCATTGGTTTAGTGACAGACTGTTCATATAGGTAAAACATTTTGGTAAAATCTTATTTGGGTAGTCCATCTGTAGATGCTCTACAGACTATCAGTAACTTACTATCTACTAACTCTAACCTTAACCCTTAACCTAAGCCTAAACTTAACCCTAAGCCTTGCCCTAACCCTTATTCTAAACCTAACCCTAACTTTAGCAAGCAGTTGCTTATAATATGACCATCTGTAGAGCATCTACAGATGGACTATCCGGACTATCCAAATTAAGTGTGACCAAATTATTGGATCAGTTTCAAAGCCCTGTCTCGTGATCCTGATTGAAGTAGGTTGATTGTAAAATACCAAATGCTAGTAAACATGCTGATGACTATGAAGTCTACACATTTCTCCATAACCTTTCCATGGTTCACCTCAAAGTTTCAGTGTCAATTTGCAAGATCAACACACGTGATCAACGTCATAGAGTTCTGTACGGTCGCTTTATAGAAACGAATAATCTGGCATTTCAACGTCTTTAGACGCAATTCATTCAAGATTTACATCAGTCTTCTCTGTTTCCAATCATGTGTTGACTGTTACATAAAAGCCTTCTGTCACGGTGAAGGAATAAGAACGGGCTTATGTTTCCATTAATGACCACATCTCAGCTCAAATCTGTAATCAGAGGCAAAGCCAAGGAAATGCACAACATTTTTCTTATGATTATACTCTTATTACTAAATAACTGAATGGAATGGCTAGGCCCACAGGCTGGACTGCTGGACAGCATAACGCAGTCACATACTGTCATCATTCCACGCAAACATGACTGTTACTGCTGTATGAGAGTGACAGTCTAGGGTCTTCACATGTGATAATTGTGATAATTATCCAACACACATGCTGTTATGATTATAGTCGTCAATTTCCTGGCTTAGACTGAAATTCCTATGCCCACAGGGATACTCTCAACTGGGACCCACAGCTGTTTTCCCTCAAAAACCTTTAAGATGTCCCTCTGCTAACATGGGAAAATGTTCCACTAAGGCTGTAAATAAACATATTACTTAAGGGATGAGTGTAAACATTGCGTGTTATGTCTATGATTCTATGGAACCTGGGTCCCTACCATTATGACCACAGTGATACATCATCCATCTGCCACTTGTGATTAGTGTTTGTTGGTTTGCTTGCGTAAACAGTTGAATGTATCAACATTTTTCTAACTGGGTTGGCTACCTGTTGAAAGATATGATAGGGAGAGCATTCAAAGATGCTATCCCTAAGATGTCTACGACTTTGGAAGCAAGCACATCAACAAGGTAGCTGTGGTGCAGGTGTGAACCATACGTGCTCAGATCACAGTCCACATTTTTCAACTCCAGACATTTTCAAGGGCAATTAAATAGGTATGTTCTGGAAAACCACAGCATTTCCAATAACAATGGCAGAAAGATGTGGAAATCTGGACTTTACTTTACAGGCTTCCTTCTTTTCACTCTTTCTACTAGGTTAGTAAATACAATGTTGATCCATCCTCAGTCTTCTCCCATTACAGCCATTAAACGCTGTAACTGTTTTAAAGTCACCATTGGCTTCCTTCCTCTTTGGCAACTGAGTTAGGAAGGACGCCTGTATCTTTGTAGTGACTGGGTGTATTCGTACACCTTCCAAAGTGTAATTAATAACTTCACCATGCTCAAAGGGATATTCAATGTCTGCTTTTTTATTTTTACCCATCTACCAATAGGTGCCTTTCTTTGCGGGGCATTGGAAAATCTCCCTATTCTTTGTGGTTTAATCTGTGTTTTACTGCTCGACTGAGGGACCTAAGAATTATCTGTGTGTGTGGGGTACAGAGATGAGGTAATCATAAAAAGAACACTATGTTAAATACTATTATTGCATGCAACTTATTATGTGACTTGTTAAGCAAATCTTTATTCCTGAACTTATTCAGGCTTGCCATAACAAAGGGGCTGAATACTTATTGGCTCAAGACATTTCAGCTTTAAATTTGTTATTCATTTGTAAACATTTATAAAAACATAATTCCACTTTGATAGTATTGGTTATTGTGTGTAGGCAAAAAAAAACACAACATACGTTTTAAAGGCACTGTATATACAGTGCATTTGGAAAGTATTCAGACCCCTAGACTTTTTACACATTTTGTTACTTTACAGCCTTATTCTAAAAGTGATTAAATTACACATTTTCCTCAATCTACACACAATACCTTATAATGACAAAACAAAAACAGGTTTTTTAGAAATGTTTGCAAATTTATAAAAAATTAAAAATAGATACCTTATTTACATAAGTATTCAGACCCTTTGCTATTACAAAATTGAGCTCAGGTGCATCCTGTTACCATTCACCACCCTTGAGATGTTTCTACAACTTGATTGGAGTCCACCTGTGGTACAGTGCATGTCAGAGCTAAAATCAAGTCATTAAGGCTGTAACGTAACAAAATGTGGAAAAAGTCAAGGGGTCTGAATACTTTCCGAATGGACTGTAATTCTAACGATGTCATGTATAATTTTCAAATATTCTGTGAATATGTTGATATGAATGGTGGGGTCAATGGAGGTCGGATACGAGCCAGGTACGTAGTATGTTACTAAGTAAGGGAAAAGGCAAAAATATGGTTGTGGTCACTGATAAGAGTGGATAGCTGTGGATTATTGAGGAATGGGGGCCAAGGTCAGGTCAAGTCAGGTCACATGAAGGGAGAAGGAACAGTTTAAATCCTGTATCACTTAACTTCCTGTATAGCAAGAGAGATGTATTGGCTGTCCAGATGTGTAAGGAGGAGACTCAGCATAGAAGGAAGCTTTAAATAGCAGTGCTTGTGTAAACATGTCTTTGTCTTTTCAGCTGTTTGACCCAGTGGGTGAATAGACTTGGTTTGAGCTTTTCCTAGTTGTCTGTTATGTTCTAAATAAACAGTGTAAAAACTAACAGTGCTTCACCGTAGGGATGGTGCGAGGTTTCCTCCAGACGTTCCTGTCTCGAAGCACTACAAACCATTCCTTCCACCTCATGGCTTGGTTTTTGCTCTGACATGTACTGTCAACTGTGGGACGTTATATAGACAGGTGTGTGCCTTTCCAAATCATGTCCAATCAATTGAATTTACCACAGGTGGACTCCAATCAAGCTGTATAAACATCTCAAGGGTGACCAATGGAAACAGGATGCACCTGAGCTCAATTTTGAGTCTCATTGCAAAGGCTCTGAATTACTTATGAAAGCAATAAGATTTTTTATGCATTTGCAAACATTTCAAAAAATCTGTTTTTGCTTTGTGATTATGGGATATTGTGTGTAGATTAATGAGGGGATAAAAAATATTTAATCATTTTTAGAACAAGGCTGTAATGTAACAAAATCTGGAAAAAGTCAAGGGGTCTGAATACTGCCTGAATGCACTGTATATAGGAGAGGTCGCAATTTACGCGATAAACTGGTCCATCCCAACTGCCAGCCTCAAAAGAAAATGAGCCAGGCTCTTTTACACCCTCTTCCAAATGGTAGCTTTAAATGCAGAGGTTGCGCACAGTGCAACAATATGAGGAAGTGTGAATGTTTCTGCCACCCACATACAGGATAACGGTTCCCAATAAATTACATTATTACTTGCTCCACCACCCATGTTATCTACATGATTACATTTCCATTTGGCTGTGTTATCTCTCAAATAGAGAATTAGTTAACATAAAAATTCAATCAGGAGAAACGACAGGGATTATCCAGTCGCAAAACATTTTAATGACCTAAAACATGACATTTCTACCTTTTTAGATTTTGTGGCATAGGGGAGGTGATATATCAGACAGGGGAGGTGATATAAATAATACTACTAAAATATCATGTTTTTGGATTTTCACCCTCCAGACATTATTTCCTAAAGGTCTTAATGATGAAATTATATGTTGTACATGTGAATTTGAATTAATACCACCACTTCAGATTACTCTGATGTTTTTATTGCGCTGCACCCAATGATTTATGAAAACTTCCTTCGATGTCCTCATTGTGGTTTTATAGACGTGTTTAATGTGTTTTATGTACACTATTTTAATATTGATGAAATGCACATTGTTATATTTGGTAACACTTACTTATTTTCGCTCGACAACAACCCCATTCGATGCATTGAACGGATGTGGGTGGGGCTATGTCTACATAAGGGTGCTAATTGAAAAAACTCACAAAAGTTCTGACGAAGTGTATCGTGTATCTGTCTTTTGTGTATTTTCGTTCTGGCATTTTTCACCTGCCCTATGTTTTGTTGTAGCTGCTTGACAAAGAAATGTCCCCCTCGGGGATCAATAAATCACCTATCTATCTATCTATCTATCTATCTATCTATCTATCTATCTATCTATCTATCTATCTATCTATCTATCTATCTATCTATCTATCTATCTATCTATCTATCTATCTATCTATCTATCTAAGGTTTATGTTCAGAAAGGTCTCTGGAAACCTTTATGGTTTTCAGGTTTGGTGTCCAGAGACCTCTCTGGAAAACTCTGTTTCTGTTTTGGAGTTGGTCCCCAATTAGAGGCAGCTGCTCTGCATTGCCTCTAATTGGGGAGACTATTTATGTTCAGCTTTCACACCTGTTTTTGTGTGTGTTTCATTTTGGTTTTGTTTCACGCCGGTTCATGGTCGCTGTCGCTCCTTTTTATTATTTTTGTGTTTTCGGTATAATAAAAAGGAATGTCTTTGCACTACAGCTCTGCGCCTCGGGTCCTGTTTCCTCACGACCGTGACACGAAGGCCTTAAGGCTAATACGTAAAGCTTAATAAAGAGCAGTGATACGATCAAGAGCAGTGTGCGGGTTTCTTATTTTTTCTCATCTTATTCAACTCTTACCATGCAGCTGCAACAAAGATAGCTCAAATGTGCGAGTGCCTTTTGAATTTTAGAACTACTGGCTAAAAAGTATACAAATGTACCGGAGAATCTCTTTAAATACAAGTAGACTTCACTGTTGGTCTTAGATGATTTAACACTATCGACAAAATTGATAGGTTCCTCTCCTCAGTACTACCACTCTTAACTGTTACTATTCTGAAGAAATTACCTTGTGTTAATCATTATGATGTATGGCAGTTGGCTAGTATGTTCTAATTCGTGACATATGATAGGGGTTACAAATTATTAGAATCTGTCTCAGACTTTCCATCATTGAAGTGGAACAGTATCTATCTCAGAATATATAAATTGTGGGTTGACATTACCATTTTAGCATATCCCCCTACAAGGCAAGCATTTGTTTTCTGAAATGTATTTCAAAGAAAGGAGATTAATATCTTTGCCTTTTGAAGTAAATGATATATTTCCAAACATTAAGACTGTATCAGGAAATTGAGTAACCAGAGGATCCAAAGATTCAGGACTAAATTAGTGTAACAACTTGGTTGGGGTTTGTGCAACGGATAATCAAAGGTCTAAAACAATGATGGGAGCTGCATGCTAAACAACAGCTTGAGACTTTATTCTCTGAACTCACACATCATCTGAATGAATTATGTAGCAATGATCAATTTCAATCTGGTAAATTAGCATTTTGCTCACTTCCTGTTGACTGACTTCCTGCTACCTGTCTCTTCCAGCTGCTGTGCTCGATGGTCCAGAAGGCCCTGTTTGAGGAGGAGGAGCGTGTGAAGACTCTCTCCCAAAAGGTGCGTTCTCTGGAGAAGGCCAACAGCCACCTGCGGGACAAGGTGAAGAACATAAAGCGCCTGCTACGCCAGGCCAAACGAGACACCAAGGACCAGCAGACCCTCCCCCTGAAACAACTGCACAACCCCGAGCCCCTCCACTCACACCAAGACACCACACAGGACCAGAAAAGACCCGCCCTCAAAAAGATCCTCACCAAGACGCTAAAAAACTGAGCCCAAACACGCCCCTACCCCCACCACCTGTTGCACTGCAGACAGGTGGACACAAAGGACATACGGTCTGTATAGAATGTGACATCAGGAGAAGGAGAAGTAGTAAAGTAAAGACACGTACTGGTTGTAATAGTGTATCATGTCAAAGGTTATGGAGATAGAGGAATTGAGTACCCTTAATGTGATGCAGACTAGTCACACCTCTGTTACAAGAAAGTGCATTCAGCAAATTAGAAATGTTTTGTTTGCTGAAAAAGCAACGATGCAGTAAAATAACAATGGAGGTTTTTAAAATTATTTTTGCCTTCAATAATATAATACTATAGAATAGCCTTCATAATTTCTAAATATAAATCCAGTAATTTCACACACATATGTATGAATCTATAGGAAATGCCTACACTACAATGTGATAAGCATTTATTGTCATTGCAATCACATTGGGTCACTCTGTTCTTACCACAGGAACAGTAGCAGGACAATTTGAGGAGAATGTTGTCTTGGATCAAATGTGATTTCCGCACACAAGTTGAGATAGCATTCATGCTTCATTATGACTTTTCAGTGAAAACACCTCAAAACAATATATGGTATCAAGAACAACATAAAACTAGCTGAAACGAGCCAGCTACGAATAACAACATAGCGGCTTCTTGTCATTGTTGCTAGCTATCTGATCGTTCAGAATCACAAAGCACGGCTTCTGGCCACATCGATGCGCACTCATAATTTCTGTTGCCATCCAACCCGTCTTCCTAACCCCCTATCTCATCCAAACTGTGCTCCATATCCCCCCTTTCCTAGGTCCCTTCATCTCAAAACCAGAGTAGAGGTCAGTGCTGCCTCTGTGAAGTATTTTCCTCCTGTGAAGATACAATATTGAACAAATAAATAACATTATGATAAATAAGGTGAGGCGTTTGATCTATGCTGGCAGGTAAAAGTCTCACACTGTAATTTTTACACACCCCAAACATGCCCAGGCAAAATACTGTGCCTTCCTGCTGGCAGGGTTTCCCCAGAGTGGAGTTCGATGCCAGTCTCCATGCCAGGTGAGATGCTGCCATGGTAGCTGACACCTTTTGGAGAACTAGTGGGAAAGTCAAGGCAAGGCCTACAGGTGTGCTGCCAATACCATGCCAAGGACCTCACACTGCTGACCTGAGGATGCTGAACCCAAAACTGTGATACTGGTTAAGAACATCTGCTAAATTACTTGAGTGTTACATGTAAAAGGTTACATTCTGTCCTTAACTGATGTTCGATCACCTCCACAGACTACAGGAAGATTGATTTAATGACAACACAGGCGATAGACAACACAGATGCTAAACTCTTAATACTGTATCTATGGCTCTGATAAGCTCTCCCTTCCCTTCCCTCCCCAGTCCCAACCATATCCATTACACACTAAACAACAAGAGCTGCCTTGGACCCGTAAGGAGTCTACAGAACCGTCTCTTTTAACACAGCCCACCCAACACTGTCACTGCAGTTACAGGAAACAAATCTTCAGGCCCTGGAACTGTTAATACAGGGTTAGTGTATGGGGAAACACAGTCCTCATGGCATATTAAGTAATATTAATATGATTTTTAAAAGCATGCTCTTACCAGCAAGGATATCTAGGGGTTTTAAATTCTGTTGAATACTAGTTTTCTCATTTTACCAGTTCTATGGGTATTATTAACCAATAATAACTTTTTCCCAAGGGCTTCCAGGTTTATTGTTTATTTTTTAAAGATTCCAGCTTTTTGTGGGTGGTTTTATACAGTTCTATTGAGTCAAATGTAGTTGTTATATTTGAAACAGGGTGCTGAGCACTCAATAAATGCAACCATTAGCCAATGAGGCGCGATATGGTAAAGTAACTGAGAGGCGTCCCTAGTCTCCTATTTATATGTGTTGTACTTGGCTTTGATGTTTGTCCTCTTCAAACAATAAGCATTTGGTTGCCTTTAACCTTAGTATATTCATGTATGATAGCAAATAATGAAACAAATAAACATTCATTTTTACATTTGTATCCCCATCTTGCAGTTTCGCAATGGTATGAGCTTGTAGTTTTATTATTAGCGAAAATGTTGGGATTGAGTTCCAGGGATCTATATCTAGCATCACAAAGATCAACACTGATCATTCCCCTAATCTGTTCCTTGCCACATACAGTATCTCATTAAAGACCAGTACTGATTAGTAACAACCAGATCACTGCATCCCGATGGAACATGATTGTCATAATCGAGCAAAGTAATTAAATCCATTGTCTGCAGGACATTAGTATTTGGCACACTTCAGACACTTTGAGGCTCTTACAATATGATAGGTGTTTGTTAGGTCAAACCAACACTTATCTCATATACTATATATATATATATATATATATATATATATGCTATATATGTGGACACCTCTTTAAATTTGTGGTTTCGCTTATTTCAGCCACACCCGTTGCTGACAGGTGTATAGAATCGAGCACACAGCCATCCAATCTCCATAGACAAACATTGGCAGTAGAATGGTCTTACTGCAGAGCTCAGTGACTTTCAACGTAGCACTGTCATAGGATGCCAACAAGTCAGTTCGTCAAATTTCTGCCCTGATAGAGCTGCCTCAGTCAACTGTAAGTACTGTTATTGTGAAGTGGAAACATCTAGGAGCAACAATGGCTCAGCCGCAAAGTGGTAAGCCACACAAGCTCACAGAACGGGACCGCCGTGTGCTGAAGCGCGTAGAGAGTAAAAATCGTCTGTCCTCAGTTGCAACACTCACTATCAAGTTCCAAACTGCCTCTGGAAGTAACTTCAGCACAATAGCTGTTCATCAGGAGCTTAATGAAATGAGTTTCCATGGCCGAGCAGCCGCACACAAGCCTAAGATCACCATGCGCAATGCCAAGCGTCGATTGGAGTGGTGTAAAGCTCACCACCATTGGACTCTGGAGCAATGCAAACGCATTCTCTGGAGTGATGAATCAGGCTTCACCATTTGGCAGTCTGACGGACGAATCTGGGTTTAGTGGATGCCAGGAAAACGCTAACTGCCCTAATGCATAGTAGCCGTTTTTCATGGTTCTGGTTAGGCCCCTTAGTTCCAGTGAAGGGAAATCTGAACTCTACAGCATACAATGACATTCTAGACGATTCTGTGCTTCCAACTTTGTGGCAACAGTTTGGGGAAGGCCCTTTCCTGTTTCAGCTTGACAATGCCCCTGTGCACAAAGCGAGGTCCGTACAGAAAATGTCTGCTTGTATATTTAGTAATGAATCCGCCAATAGGAACATCGCTGAAAGACGCCCAATGCCTCTATCGAACAAGGACAACCACATCAATACACCGGAAGCCTCCAAGCAGACATTTTCTGTATCATTCAGCACGCAAAGCCCTGGCCAACCTTCCACCTGGGCAATTATGTGTGAAGCACATTCCACTGTCGTAGAAATCCCTTTTAACATCAGCTAGCTAACTAATCTTGCGAGCAGTGGCGGTAAGTGCGGTTTTAAGATGAGGGATGATGCTTTTTTTTAAATTCTATTACAGCATATTGGAT
This sequence comes from Thymallus thymallus, assembly GCA_023634145.1. Taxonomy (NCBI): domain Eukaryota; kingdom Metazoa; phylum Chordata; class Actinopteri; order Salmoniformes; family Salmonidae; genus Thymallus; species Thymallus thymallus. Next base: position 30,632,311 of record CM042410.1, on the reverse strand, counting down.
GACTGTTATTTATATTCCAGCTCAATGTAACATTGATAGGTTCAGGTTACTAAATGATACAAAAATGTTCCCTATACCCATCATGAAGTTGCTTCAACCTAGCCTACGAATGAAAGTTTACAACATAGGTGCAAAAGTCAAGAGAAATTTGAGTAATCAAGTTGACAGACAGTGACCCATTTAATATCGCCTTGCACACTTTATGTTTATCCCAGTTTCGTTACGTTTGCTTCCGTTTTAGAAACGTTTTCCAACAGAATCGGCGGAATGAATACACCCCTGATCACACGCAAACACAGAACTAGCAGCCACATATACTGTAAACAGCATGATCACTTTGCTCATTGTATATAATTCTCGCATCTACGTTCTCTCCTCCTGTCACCTTTTCCTTTCGCTTGTGGACTTCAGTGCACAATACAACAGCTGTCTGTGACCAGGCGAAAAAACCTTTCCAAGCCAAACCTTCACACCATAACCGCTAACCGCTACACACAGCCTACATCGTTTTCACCAACTTAATGTAGAGGTCAACATAGCTACTAGAACTAACGCGATAGTTAACTCGCTACAATCATGCAGTACAGTCTACAGCAAGCAGTTGAGCAGTTACACCGATGGGCTCCGGTGGCAATACATTTATAAAAACAAAAGCTTACCATGATTTGGAAGAGTTCCAGTGTTGGATAGCCATAGCCAGCTAGCTAACATTGCATCCCTCTCTGTTTGAACTGGGTGTTTGAGTGGGCTAAACTAGCTAGCTAGCTGCATTTTCTATCTATGAAAGTGAAAGCAAATAAACAACAAAATATGTGGCTTGTTTAAGGAAACTATGTCGCACGTCACTACTTCACAGGAGAGGCATTTGAACATAAACTTTGATATTTAATTAAAATGCGTATTTTGGCAGAAATGTCTCCTGGAACATGTGAACTTACATGTACCTTAATAACAAATGTGTATGCTATCTGTAAATAATAATAACATGTTTAAATCGAGCCTACTTGGTTTAGCCACAGAAAAAGACAGGAACCTTCCAGAGATAATGGATGGGCTGGACATGCTGAGAGAGGGATGAACTGGACATGCCGAGAGATGAGTTCGGATTTGTCTGCAATATACTATGCTTCTGTCTATAACATGAGCTGCTCAGTATGTGTAGGTAATCCTTTCTAACACATAATTTTTCATGATACTGTGTCACAAAGAACTGCAAGTGTTGCTAATGCTCTCCACTTTCTGGAGGATGATCGTGCCATGCTGACTCCCTCTGATTTTGAAAATGAATCAGACGATGAGGAAATCCCTGATTTAGGAAAAAACATTATTAATATTGTGATGCTAATAATATTATTTGTATCTTAGAAAGCCATTTGCATTGCTAGTTATAGCCTAATGTTCAGCTTCAGCTACCTGCAGATTCATGCACGGTAGTAACGTTATGAGCTGGGATTATAGTTCATTGTTTAGCTAGCTAGCTAGTGTTAGATCGCGTCAATTCAAATCTGGTATTGGAATAAGATAAGACATCAGGAACTGTTTCAAACTAAGCTAAGTTTATTAAATGCAAATGTATAGATGATAAGTATGAAGGTTCGTATACGGGCTCACTGTAACACCACGCAGGGCAGACAGAGAACTCACTACAGTTTCACGTGTTCTTCTTCAAATACCCCAGACAGAGTTAGTTCCGGTTTCCGAACAGACCAGTCAGGGTAGAGGCTGAGTGTGGTTTAGACTTACTCAGCCTATCCGTTGGCGCACGGGTTGGTCCCAACCCCTTGGCGCTCTGTCTCCGGGCAAAGTTGTTGTTTCGAGTAGCCAAGTACACCTACAGCAACACCCTGATATTATGTTAACAAAACATGAATAGGTTATTAACTAAAAGGTCAGGTCCCCACACTAGCTACATGCCTAAACAAAAGACTCAACTATGCTAGTCACCATTTCACTGTACCGTTTACACCTTCTGTATCCTGTTCATGTGACAAATAAACTTTGTTTACCAGAGACGGTAATGTGAAGAACAACACCAAAGTCAAATTAGGATATAACGTTAGGCCAGCGAGACCGTGTCCAAGTGAAAAAAAATATCCGGTAGAATGCCCAGCTTTTATTTCATCACACTCACAACCATAAGACATTTTCTGTAATTAGCTTGCCATTAACTTGTAAATAATGATCTTGTAGTTAATTTCCTGTAATAATTAATACAAATGATCTAAAGTTAAGACGTTGTCAGCGATGTTATGGTCATTATTTGAACTGGCTAGCCAGCTAACTTAATTGTAGCTTGCTAGCTAACAAGCTAGAAACTAACCAAAACATTGTTTAGAAAGTGGTTTGCTAGATTGTCATATTAAAATACACTAGTTATGCTATTTTGGACCACCAGGCTGTAGTTTTTGTGTTTATACTTTTTCATAACGACAACAACAAGTTTGATGTCGGACGACAATAGAATGTTCATGATGTCACTGCAACAACTGTTCTTCAGACATGTCGATAGACTTAGTATAAACCAGCCTTTAGTCTTGAAATCTTTGGTTGTTTAGTACACTACCGTACTCACTCTGTTAGCACATGGCCTCACATGTGAATCCTTAAAGAGATGAGTGGGGCTAAGGCTTAAGAGGGTGTGAACGATGGTGAATGGGTGTAGACAAAGAAGAGCTCTCCAGTAGGTTTACCAAAACATTTAAGGTCCGTTTCTCAAAAGTGGGGAGTTTATCAACTTTCAAAGCAGAATTAATTTCCCATTGGTCCTCAACTGTAGTGTATGATATACAATTTTATAGTCTCTACTTTTATCCAATGTAAAAAACATAATTTAAAATTTTTGCTACATAAGACTGAATCTAGCCAGTCAGTCACAAATGGTTTGTCGAGATCGGTGTGGAAGAACTTGACTTGCCTGTGCAGAGCCATGAACTCAACCCCATTGAACACCTTTGGGATGAATTGGACCGTGACTGCGTGTCAGGCCTAATCACCCAACATCAGTGCCCGACCTTGGTAATGCTCTTGTGGCTGAATGGAAGAAAGCAGCAATGTTCCAACATTTAGTGGAAAGCCTTCCCAGAAGCGTAGAGGCTGTTATAGCAGCAAAGGGGGGGACTAACTCCATATTAATGCCCATGATTTTGCAATGAGGCGCCTCCAACAACGTTTTGAAGAATTTGGCAGTTTGTCCAACCAGCAGACCTCGTGTATCTACACCAGCCCAGGACCTCCACATTCAGCTTCTTTACATACAGGATCGTCTGAGACCAGCCACCCGGACAGCTGATGAAACTAAGGACTATTTCTGTTCTGCCCTTTTGTGGGGAAAAACTCATTCTGATTGGCTGGGCCTGGCTCCACAGTGGGTGGGCCTGCCTCCCAAGTGGGTGGGTCTATGCCCTCCCATGCCCATCCATGCCCAGTCATGTGAAATCCATAGATTACGACCTAATTAATTTATTAAAATTGACTTCTATGAACTGTAACTCAGTAAAATCTTTGAAATTGTTGCATGTTGCATTTGTATTTTTGTTCACTATATATAGTGAAAGAACTATATACAGTGGGGAGAACAAGTATTTGATACACTGCCGATTTTGCAGGTTTTCCTACTTACAAAGCATGTAGTCTGTAATTTTTATCATAGGTACACTTCAACTGTGAGAGACGGAATCTAAAACAAAAATCCAGAAAATCACATTGTATGATTTTTAAATAATTAATTTGCATGACATAAGTATTTGATCACCTACCAACCAGTAAGAATTCCGTCTCTCACAGACCTGTTCGTTTTTCTTTAAGAAGCCCTTTTGTTCTCCACTCATTATCTGTATTAACTGTACCTGTTTGAACTCGTTACCTGTATAAAAGACACCTGTCCACACACTCAATCAAACAGACTCCAACCTCTCCACAATGGCCAAGACCAGAGAGCTGTGTAAGGACATCAGGGATAAAATTGTAGACCTGCACAAGGCTGGGATGGGCTACAGGACAATAGGCAAGCAGCTTGGTGAGAAGGCAACAACTGTTGGCGCAATAATTAGAAAATGGAAGAAGTTCAAGATGACGCTCAATCTCCCTCGGTCTGGGGCACCATGCAAGATTTCACCTCGTGGGGCATCAATGATCATGAGGAAGGTGAGGGATCAGCCCAGAACTACACGGCAGGACCTGGTCAATGACCTGAAGAGAGCTGGGACCACAGTCTCAAAGAAAACCATTAGTAACACACTACGCCGTCATGGATTAAAATCCTGCAGCGCACGCAAGGTCCCCCTGCTCAAGCCAGCGCATGTCCAGGCCCGTCTGAAGTTTGCCAATGACCATCTGGATGATCCAGAGGAGGAATGGGAGAAGGTCATGTGGTCTGATGAGACAAAAATTGAGCTTTTTGGTCTAAACTCCACTCGCCGTGTTTGGAGGAAGAAGAAGGATGAGTACAACCCCAAGAACACCATCCCAACCGTGAAGCATGGAGGTGGAAACATCATTCCTTGGGGATGCTTTTCTGCAAAGGGGACAGGACCACTGAACCGTATTGAGTGGAGGATGGATGGGGCCATGTATCGCGAGATCTTGGCCAACAACCTCCTTCCCTCAGTAAGAACATTGAAGATGGGTCGTGGCTGGGTCTTCCAGCATGACAACGACCCGAAACACACAGCCAGGGCAACTAAGGAGTGGCTCCGTAAGAAGCATCTCAAGGTCCTGGAGTGGCCTAGCCAGTCTCCAGACCTGAACCCAATAGAAAATCTTTGGAGGGAGCTGAAAGTCCGTATTGCCCAGCGACAGCCCCGAATCCTGAAGGATCTGGAGAAGGTCTCTATGGAGGAGTGGTCCAAAATCCCTGCTGCAGTGTGTGCAAACCTGGTCAAGAACTACAGGAAACGTATGATCTCTGTAATTCTAAACAAAGGTTTCTGAACCAAATATAAAGTTCTGCTTTTCTGATGTATCAAATACTTATGTCATGCAATAAAATGCAAATTAATTACTTAAAAATCATACAATGTGATTTTCTGGATTTTTGTTTTAGATTCCGTCACTCACAGTTGAAGAGTACCTATGATAAAAATTACAGACTTCTACATGCTTTGTAAGTGGGAAAACCTGCAAAATCGGCAGTGTATCAAATACTTGTTCTCCCCACTGTATATTATCTACAGATGATCACCTCCTCTTCCCATAGAGCAGCATAGGACAGCGTTGATATACAGATATGATAACGCAGTCAGCCAAAGAGCTTTCAGCACAGAGATGAAGTGAAATAAGTTCCATGTTAGACTGAGGCATGAAAGCCCTCTACTCTCCCGCTACTTGGAGTAGATTTGTGGTGTACACTATACCCTAGAACTAGACTGGAGGATCAGTGTATCCATGGGATTTCCTGGAGCCATTGGTTAACAGTTGAGGATAATTTGTTTGGGATTTAGAATTCCAAGAGGTGCCATATTGACACCAAAGGTTACTAAACAATTATATACATATTGTCATGGAATGTTTGGGGCCAACAAGGATCATTTGCCAAACTCTTTTAATCTATGTCTCTGGTATTTCAACATAGATGTGTACAGCCAAATGTTAGAGCTACCACCGGGAGAACTTAGTTGCAAAGAGAGCATGCAGAACAGACTTGTTGTTTCCAGACAAGATTCAAATCAAAAACAGACAAGATGTTTCCTCTGTTCTGCTCTGTGACGGCTTATGATAGATTCCTTCTTGCATTTATGATACAAAATAAATTTATCACGATCTCTTCTGCATGAATACAAAGCAGGATTCTAAATAGTCAGCCCAGATTTGGACCTTTTCCTCAAGAGACTTTTGTACAGAGTTGGGTATAGCGATGGATGAAGGATCATATCCAATCTGGAATATTCTTGGCAGACCGTTTTCTATAAAAACTTTCAACACGATTTCCAGGAGAAAACTCAGCCCAATCTCTTCCATATGGGGCTGTTTCACAGAAGAGAGAGCAAAGAGGAGTAAAACTCACAAATGACCACATTGAAAAAACATTTTACAGTGTGTGAGCCTCTTCCAGTGGTGGAAAGGAGGCATATCACAGAATATGAGTGTGAGGGACTTTTATGAGCCCTTTCTCTCTGTTTGGGGCCACTGGCGGGCCTTCATTGACCTCCGAAGGGGAAACAATTACAGATTATAACTCTCTCCATTTCTCCGCTCCTCTCTCTCTCAAAGCACTACATCAGACAGTTTTGAATACAGTGCCTACGGAAAGTATTCAGATCGCTTGACTTTATCCACATTTTGCTACATTACAGCCTTATTCTAAAATTGATTAAATAAATAAAAAATCCTCAGCAATCTACACACAATACCCCATAATGACAAAGCAAAAACAGGTTTTGAGAAATTTTAGAAAAAAAATATATAAATATACCTTTTATATACATAAGTATTCAGACCCTTTGCTATAAGACTAGAAATTGAGCTCAGGTGCATCCTGTTTCCATTGACCATACTTGAGATGTTTCTATAACTTGATTGGAGTCCACCTGAGGTAAATTCAATTGATTGAACATGATTTGGAAAGGCACACACCTGTCTATATAAGGTCCCACAGTTGACAGTGCATGTCAGAACACAAAAGAGACAGGAGACAGGATTGTGTTGTGGCTCAGATCTGGGGAAGGGTACCAAAACATTTCTGCAGCATTGAAGGTCCCCAAGAACAAAGTGGCCTCCATCATTCTTAAACGGAAGAAGTTTGAAACCACCAAGACTCTTCCTAGAGCTGGATGCGGGCCAAACTGAGCAATCAGGGGAGAAGGGCCTTGGTCAGGGAGGTGACCAAGAGCCAGATGGTCACTCTGTGGAGATGAAAGACCTTCCAGAAAGATCAGGCCTTTACAGTAGAGTGGCCAGACGGAAGCCACTCCTCAGTAAAAAGCACATAACAGCCCACTTAGAGTTTGCCAAAAGGCACCTAAAGAAACAAGATTCTCTGGTCTGATGAAACCAATATTCAACTCTTTGGCCTGAATGCCAAGAGTCTGGAGGAAACCTAGCACCATCCGGTGAAGCATGGTGGGGGGGGGGGGGTCGGTGGCAGGGACTGGGAGACTAGTCAGGATTGAGGCAAAGAGGAACAGAGCAAAGTACAGAGAGATTGTTAATGAAAACCTGCTCCAGATTGATCAGGACCTCAGATTGGGTCGAACGTTCACCTTCCAACAGGACAACGACCAAGACAACACAGGAGTGGCTTCGGGACAAGTCTCTGAATGTCCTTGAGTGGCCTAGCCAGAGCCCGGACTTGGACCCAATCGAACATCTCTGGAGAGACCTGAAAATAGCTGTGCATCAACACTCCCCATCCAGCCGGACAGAGCTTGAGAGGATCTGCAGAGAAGAATGGGAGAAACTCCACAAATAAAGGTGTGCCAAGCTTTTAGCGTCATAGCCAAGAAGACTTGAAGCTGTAATTGCTGCCAAAGGTGCTTCAACAAAGTACTGAGTAAAGGGTCTGAATACTTACACTACCGGGATGCTAGCCTTCTAGGCAGAGTTGCAAAGAAAAAGCCATATCTTCCTCTGTCCAGTGTCTGTGTTATTTTGCCCTGAATCTTTTCTTTTTATTGGCCAGTCTGAGATATGGATATTTCTTTGCAACTCTGCCTAGAAGGCCAGCATCCCAGCATCCCGTCACTGTTGACGTTGAAACTGGTGTTTTGTGGGTACTATTTAATGAAGCAGCCTGTTGAGGACTTGTGAGGCATCTGTTTCTCAAACAAGACACTCTAATGTACTTGTCCTCTTGCTCAGTTGTGGACCGGGGCCTCCCACTCCTTTTCTATTCTGGTTAGAGCCAGTTTGCGCTGTTCTGTGAAGAGAGTAGTACACAGCGTTGTACGAGATCTTCAGTTTTTTGGCAATTTCTCACATGGAATAGCCTTAATTTCTCAGAACAAGAATAGACTGACGAGTTTCAGAAGAATGTTATTTGTTTCTGGCCATTTTGAGCCTGTAATCGAATCCACAAATGCTGATGCTCCAGATACTCAACTAGTCTAAAGAAGGCCAGTTTTATTGCTTCTTTAATCAGCAGTTTTCAGCTGTGCTAACATAAGTGCAAAAGGGTTTTCTAATGATCAATTAGCCTTTAAAAATGATAAACTTGGATTAGCTAACAAAACGTGCCATTGGAACACAGGAGTGATGTTTGCTGATAATGGGTCTCTGTATGTCTAGTAGATATTCCATAAAAAATCTGTAGTTTCCAGCTACAATAGTTATTTACAACATTAACAATGTCTACACTGTATTTCTGATCAATTGGATGTTATTTGAATGGACAAAAAATGTCATTTTCTTTAAAATACAAGGACATTTCTAAGTGACCCCAAACTTTTGAATGGTAGTGTATGTTAATGTGATATTTCCGGGGGGTTTTCTTCATACATTTGCAAAAAAATTTAAAAAACGTTTTGCTTTATCATTAAGGGGTATTGTGCGTAGATTAATGAGATTATTACTATTTTTATAAATCAATTTTAGAATAACCTAACAAACTATGAAAATATTCATTGGGTCTGAATACTTTACAAAGGCACTGTATGTCATAGCCCTGTGGAAGTGGGCCAAAGATGATATGCATGTACATATGTATGTACATACGCTGCCTTTTCAACATAAAACCCTTGCGCACCGGCAAGCTGCAAAACAGATGTCAGACAATATGGCCGCATTTGTGGTGGTCTTCCCTGGAGCATTCAGCCTAATTATAGACCTGGTTTATTTATCTTATTTTATTTATGTGTTTTGGGATTTGGTTGTTTTTATGTCTCTTCGTAAACTTTTTCATGCAATTGAAATATTGGAGTATTCTAATTGCTGGTATTATAAATGGTAAGGGGATCTTCTGTCAGTCTTCTCTTGAAAAATAGCATTAATAGTAAATGTAAAAATAGTTAGGCTGGGTTTCAATAGGCATTGCGTTTTTTAAAGAAATGTTCCCATTCATGGTAAACTTTGTATATGTTGGCTCAATTGGAAATTACCTTTAAAAGCTGCAATGCCTCTAGCCGTTGATGGGATTGCATCCTGGCATAATTTCATGCCATGTACAATTCCATCGCATGCAGTTTGTGAGAACCTCATTAGGTTCTCAAACCATCATCATTTCAATCTATCTCTCTCCCTTTGTTATGTTTCCTCCTGTCATCTGTTTTAGCTTCTCTACCTTGTGTCATTAGACAGTTGATTGAAGAAAGTGAGATGGCACCTTATTCCTTATGAAGTGCACTACTTTCAACCAGAGCACTATGAGACCCGGTATATATGATACAGTACATGTTTCATTGTGCAATGGTTGAACCCGTGATACATCACCTCCTGAAGATATTATATGAATCGCTTTGGCAACAGTGCAGTTTGGCGGTGTCAGACGTTGTGTACAGAAAAGCCAATGAGGCATCATTTGTTTGAATCTACTCAAATGTATATTATGGTAACCCTAATCCTGACATACTCAGCTCAGATTTGAAGTGCATGCATGCCTTTGTCTGTATCTTATTGCTTCTCCAGCTGAGTGCGTTTCAGCGAGGTGATTTCCATCATTGCTTGTCTATGTCTGTTTCAATAAGGAGCAGGGAAGTGTGTATTTTGCTCTGGTCAAAAGTAGTGCATTGTAAGGGAATAGGGTGCTATTTGGGATGCAGTTATGGAGATATTATACAGAGTAATTATTTTGTTGGCGAATAGTGTCTAGTAGTGTTTAGTTAATAAGATTCCTCTCAACTGGCTCAGCCAATCCCAAATGGCACCCACTTCCCTATGTAGTGCACTCATTTTGAACAGGACCATAATGCCTGGTCAAAAGTAGGTCACTATGTAGGGAATAGGGTGCCATTTGGGACATAAACCAGCTCTTCTCCTACACCAAACTTCAAAGTGCATTACCTCATATAAAATGTTATTTGCTCCATCAGGCATCAGTATCTACAATGATTTGTCTGTATTTTTTAAAACCTTACTTAATGGTTATGTAATACAGGATAAAGTATATTAACTCAATATAATAATTATTGTATTCATCCAAACTTAAGAGACATCTACCATGTGAACATAAGCTGTCTCTGGTCTAGGTCACATCTGCTTTTGTTGGTAATTACTCAAATATGTACCATAGGAGCCAACACTTCCTTTTATACACAGGAATTCCAGTTCCTTTATGTTTTTAATCACTCACCCTACATTAAAACCCCAGAAGAAATGCCCTTGGTGTCAGTCTCTGGCATGCCAGTGTGATTTTCCTACATTTCTTCAGGAGCACTGGCAAGCAGCTTGTACAGCTCCAGCTTGTACAGCTACAAAGTGTTTCATTGTGTAATGGTTGAACCTGTGATACATCATTTCGTGAAGATATTATATGAATCGCTTTGGCAACAGTGCACAGTTTGGAGGTGTCTGTTGTTCTATACAGACATGTCAATGAAGCATCATTGGTTTGAATCTACTAAAATGTAATGTATATTATGGTGACCCTAATCCTGACAACCTCAGCTCAGATTTGAAGTGCATGTATGCCTTTGTCTGCTTCTCCAGCTGAGTGCGTTTCAGCGAGGACTAGGTGATTTCCATCATTGCTTGTCTATGTCTGTTTCAATAAGGAGCAGGGAAGTGTGTCTTTGTCTTCAGAGGATGCTGTCGTTCCTTTTGTTCTCTGTCAGACGATGATTACAATACCAGGCCTCCTAAAACCTGCCTCATATGCAGTCTCCCAAAAAGGAGAAGAAAAAATCAATACCCATCAGGCTGAAAACTGTTCTGAGCTGAGCTGGACCTCTCTTTACAGAGTAGGATACTGGTGCTCTCTCATGACTAAATGACTCAGACAGTGGTGACAGTTACAGTGCCTTCGCGTGAGGATATCACACACACAGAGAGAAACACACGCTCACATCTGGGACAGTCATTGAGAACTCTGGTAAAGTACACACCCTCAAAGTTTGCAGATGACACACACACCAGTCTCACACACACAGTCTCAAACACATTGGTGTTGGTATGCTCAGCACACATCAGTAAAAGACACTGTGATGATTGTTGGCATGGAGGGAGGGAGCAGCACAGGTCAGCTCAGTTCAGTCACTCATTGTCAGTGCTCATCCCTTCCTGTTTTAAATAACACCTGCCAGATTACCACCCAAAAGGCCTACAGTATACACAGTCAGCATCGGGAATGTTAACACTACAGATGTAGGATCTTAATTTTAGCAAGTTTGCTATAGCAGGAATATAATCCTGCGGCAAGAGGAAATTTGAATTATTTTTGACATTAAGGGAAACTTCAGAACCCTTGTTAAACCTAAAATAGACTACAAATGTAAAATGTCCTGCATTGTAGGAAAGTTCAGGAAAGTTCTCCTGCAACAGGGTGATCAAATTAAGATCCTACATCTGTTTTGATCAGATTCTGCTTGGATTGTATTTGTCTTTGTGTATGTTGCTCTGCATTGTGAAGGTTTACTGTATGTACAGCACATTCCCTTGCTTTCCTTTGCTTTCCTTCCTTTCAAGGCTCTACATTTAGCCTTGCTGTTAAGAGTTAATGTGTGCTAAACTACAGAGGAGCGCCACAATGAATTGATTGCAAAGAAAAGCAGGGGAGAAGGAGCTGGAACCAGGTGGGGGAAGTTAATGTAACCATGGAGGGAAATGTGCAATATTTTCACTGGCTCTGACATCAAGCTGTACAAACAGAAGTATCCTGGCCATTTTTACCAGACAAAGAGACACGGCGGCCAATAAGAAGCAGACTTCAGCGTTACATTCAGTGGATGCTCTCCTGAGTAATCTAGCTAGTTGATCACAAACAGGATATAATAATGTGTGAGGGTTTTGTCCACCATGCATGTGTCTGTCTGTCTGTCTGTGTGTGTGTGTGTGTGTGTCTGTCTGTGTGTGTGTATGTGTGTCAGTCTGTGTGTGTGTCAGTGTGTCTGTGTGTGTCTGTGTGTGTCTGTGTGTGTGTGTGTCTGTGTGTGTGTGGCTGTGTGTCAGTGTGTCTGTCTGTGTGTGTGGCTGTGTGTCAGTGTGTCTGTCTGTGTGTGTGTCAGTGTGTCTGTCTGTGTGTGTGTGGCTGTGTGTCAGTGTGTCTGTCTGTGTGTGTGTGGCTGTGTGTCAGTGTGTCTGTCTGTGTGTGTGTGTATGTGTGTCAGTGTGTCTGTCTGTGTGTGTGTCAGTGTGTCTGTCTGTGTGTGTGTGGCTGTGTGTAAGTGTGTCTGTCTGTGTGTGTGTGTCAGTGTGTCTGTCTGTGTGTGTGTATGTGTGTCAGTGTGACTTTGACTAAACAGTACACCTTCATGCTCCCAGTTCTCTCTCCTGTAGACAATAAAAGCAGTGCACTGCAAAGGAAAGCTAAGCTGGCTGCATGTTAAATGGTGAGCTGCAGGCAGAGCTAAGCACAACACTCTCCTAATGAAGGGATGGTCCAGTGCCAGGTCACAACAGCCTTCTGTTAGAAAGGGGAGACAGAGAGTTATGCTTTTTATACAGATGACTGGTCTGTAATGTGATTGTGGTTGTTTTACATGTTTTTTTTTGTGAATTTACTTTAAATTGAATTTGTTTGGGGTATTGATTGTTTGTTTGTTTAGTTAGCAGTGGTCACTTGCACAAAAGGATCCCTAATATTAACTTGAGTCAATAAGATTTTCAAGAGATTTTTGTTTTGTCTCCGTCTAAACTCTTAAGATGACACAGAAGATTACACAAGAGTTTCTCTGACCTGCAGCCACCATTGTTGTCTGTAGGGGAGATGTAAATAAAGCTACTGGCTGTTGTGGAGGAGTTTATGTAAAATGATGGAAAGAACTTGAGGGTGATGAGTTAAGGCTTTGATCGAGATAGTAGTTACTTCTAGTGCATAGTCTGTAGTGTAGCAATTACTTCAACTATAGTAATGTATTGTTTCGTTTAACCATTCATTTGTGTCATTGTTAGTTTACTGTAAGAGTGCAGTAGATCTTTTCCGTCTCTGATTGCTACCATTTGGCAAATTATCAAACAGTCCCATCTTGACATGATTAACTCAGCCTTCTCCTAACACTTCACTTTCCAACTTCCATCCTCCCTCGCCTTTACTGCTCTCTGTTTTCTAATCTCATCTGGGCCACAACATAAGCAGCATGTGACTTCATGTGTTTGTTGTTAGCAGTGCATAACTGTGGTTTAAATCTATTCGCTGACTAGGGACAAATTATGCTAACGTTCCCATATTTTCTGGCCCAGTTGTTTATAGAGCTTGTGAGAGATTGTGTGGCTCATGTTTTCACGGCACGGAGCAGCAAGCCTTTCTTGATTGATGTTGGACAGTGTCGTTCCTGATTATTAATGTTCAGCTCGATGCCCAATCCTTCTTTTCTCCGGGCCTTCCTCGACACCAAGTTCAGGTCATACACCCTCTTATCCCTCAATAATGTTTAGAATTGCCTATGATTCTTCTTGGTGAAAGAATAACAAAGTGGAGAATTCCTAATGTTAACCTAATTGTAGTTGGAGGTGTCAATATGTTTTGACTTAAGCCAATGGGATGTTGTCTTGCCAAGGCAACAGAGTAGTTGAATGCAGAAACGTCAGGTATCTATCTACCCAGGCTACGATTGCTCATGGTCTACAATTTAGGCTTTAGTCACAACCTTGATTATTCCATCATGGCCATGAAATGAAAGATTATAAGTAAGGATTAGTAATGAGTATCATTGCTCTTATGTCTCTATGCTACAAAATGAGCGTCAACGAGGCCACAAATCACATGTGGTTTTCTCCCTCGTGAAAAAAATTGCACGTTTATTTTGCACCACTTCCAGCTACTTCTGGTCTCCCATCCAGGGACCGACCAGGACCAACCCTGCTTACCTTCAGAGACAAACCAGCAGTGGGATTCAGGGTAATTGCTGTGGTTGGAATGAATGTGCAAAAAAATTATAACTGGAAAACAGGTAGCAAAAGCAAAGGCCAGGCAAACATAACCAAAAATAGGGAACATTGCAGGAAAGAGGGAGGCATTTTATTTCATAATGGTACAATAAAATCACTGAGAACCTTTTTTGCATCCATTTACAATTTGTTCTCGCATTTCAAAATTATTTATTTGCATTTTGTTTTGATATCAATATTTTTAGGTTTATGTTTTGCTTTCAATATCATTATTTTTGTTTGCAATACTAAGAATTTTGTTCTCGCGCTTGTTATTATTGGAACAAAAGCAACTCACTCACTAGAGGATTGCACCACATAATCACATTATTACACTAACAGGTGTTTACAGTCGATGTCTGCGACCCACGTAAATCTAATTAGCACAATATAAAAATCACAATCAAAATCCGTCTGTTTAAACTACAGATACTGTTTTTTTTTGTATGGGCTGCGTCTTTTAATCCACAGCATCCGCCTATGTCGGACTTAAGCATCTGCGGTGCAACGTGGCAGAACTTCACTGGTCGTACCGCCGATGTGCCAAGTTCTGTCTGTAGCATCCAAACTGTTTGTGCTACACACTAATATGACCCTTCTATGTAAAGATAAGACCAGTTTCTAAACCCAGAGGTGCAACATCTCAAGACTTCCGGGAACACGTTTATTTGGTTGTTAATTTTCGTGAAATCTAAAGGCACAACCTAGATTCGAGCCAATGTCTTAAGTAGTTGTCTTAACAACTACATGTTTCTGTATATATTCATACAGTACTGTTATTGATGAGACTCTCATTAACACAATGGTGTTCTCTGTTTTGCTCTACAACCCCTCGTCTGGAGGTAACCTGGTACCTAAAATGTATAGAAGTCAATTGGGCATTTCCACATCAAAGGTATACGGATAATTCCACTCTGTCCCCTGTTCTCGAATGTCCTGCAAAATCATTCCCTTGTCCCGCATTTGGGCTTTTAAGATGTGGTCACCCTAATTCCACCAATGGAAACATTGGTACTGCAACATGTTAACACCATATTTTCAGATGAGGAGAATAACATTATTTCAACCCCACATTGCAATTACACATGTGAAATACATATTTAGTTTTACAAATTAGATTTTCACTTTCACATGTGGAATTGCAAGTTCACATGTGAAAATCAATCACATGTGGAAGTTTTTCACATGTGAAAATGCAATTCCACATGTGAAAGAGATATTTTCTTGCATGTGATCCCGCAAATTTGTGAAAGTGAGATTATCACATGTGAATGCATATCCAATGTTCACTTGTGAAACCACAATTTTCCTCACATGTGAAAAGGTAGTGTTAACATGCTTTTATGTGTGAAATGTAAGCTCAGCATGTGAAACAGCAAATTTAAGATGTTTTTTTTGTAAGGGCACATTTCCTTGGAATCGGAGGGTCAAGTTCAGAAGATGGCTATTTATAGTTTAATTTCCCCAACTGCTGTTGGGATATCGCTGCTTAGGGGGAAACTGATCAGCCTATTTCGGGAGGATGTAATTCATGCAGGGCTTCAAACACATATGTGGGGAGGTGGGAGGAAGAAGGGTTCACATGCTGATCTCTGGTTCTTAGCCCAGTATCAGCCAACTGTCATTCACCCTAGCCAGGCTGGTGAGGTAATGGCAATCAGATCTCCCTGTCTGCTGGACTGTGGACCCGGAGGCCAGAGCAGCTTCATCCTGAGAGCCAGAGAGGAGACATGGGACTCTGACCGGACACACTGAACTCCTGACAATGTGCTCATTCCCAACACTCCCTCGCTTCCCTTCATCCTACTCTCCCCCTTCCTCCCTCCCTCCCAGACCAGGTCAGCAGGTTTAGATACACAGAGAGGGAGAGAAAGAGACAGAAAAGAGAAAGAGAGAGAGAGAGAATGACACAGCAAGCAAGGGAAAGAAGAGCGAGGGAGAAACATTGACAGAAAGAGAGAGAGTGAGGCAGAGTGAAATCATAGCAGTATATGATGGATGGCAGGAAGAGATGGCCAGTACATTTGATACACCGCTATCTGGCCAGACCTTTGGAGGACCAGACATTCCCAGAACTTAGATTCCTTGTAACTGTCTCCTTGTAACAGACACGGAGAGGAAGCAATCTTTTAAAAAGGCCTTGTTGTCTGCCATGAAGCATCAATGTGTACACACAAACTTGTTATCCCCCTGTTGCTACTGAGATAAGCATGAGTCATTCTGGCATGGGACCCTGGAAAAGTGTGAAAAGTGGAGTGTAATTCAGGATTCTGGGCGGGGCACGGCCGAGTTTGGGCAGGGTACGTTGACATCAGCATCAGCACCTGGTCTTGTCCAATGTGGTCATGTCCAGTGTGAACTACAGGAACCTCTTCCATATTAATTAATTCCCATTTGTATTGGTCCATCAATGAAATGTATTAATCTACAATGCGTATTCAACTTTTTCTTCAGACTGTTGTCAACAACAGATTTGGCCAACTGGCACATTGAAACACATAAAACATGGTAGAATGATAAGAACAACCACTTCAGCACTGATCGATATAGAAAACACTGAGAAACCTTCTGCGTATTCTAAACACACACATACTGTGTGCTCGTTCATGCACCTCCTTCTCTGTAGCTCTCCCAAAATGTCTGTGTATTTATGAGACCTGAACGCCACATAAATTCTCTTTCACAGGACGGTTGGCAGCAGCACCTCTTTTCCCATCCCAGGCCTTAAACCCAGAGCACCTCACACACACACACACACACACACACACACACACACACACGCACCTACACACACAAAGACATGCACGCTCTCACACACACACAATGCACGCTCTCACAAACAGCGGGACGTCTGTCTGGTCTGCCTTTGTGAGCGCTGATCAGTTCGGTTCTGGGAAACTCTCCCTTTCCCCCCTCTATATCACCAGTAAAATATCCCCATGAAAAAAGCTCTGAATGGCCTGTAGACACAGAACAATGTGAAGACAAGGTAATGGAAGGATTCTGTGTGGGCTAGGGTTATTTAAACACAAATACCGTAAATTAAGATGGATGTGACTGTAAACGACAGATCATGTTTGTTACTGTGTTTGTCACAGAGGAAACATCATGTCAAGACTATAGTATTATAGCTAATTACATTTGGCATTAGCTGTTGATTTACACTATACTAAATGTGCACATTTTAAAAGGTACATGCATGACAGTTAAATGTGTTTGGGTGTGTGTTTTTACGGATGTGTGTGTGTGTGTGTGCATACTGTACGTATATGTGTGTATAACCCAGCTTGTCCAATCAATGAGGTGTCCCCGTCTGTGTACACATGAGTGCCCTGAGAAACTCAAATGACCCATGGCCCTGAAATTCCATTCTCTCTCTCTCTGGCCCTTCCACCCATTGTCCGAATGGAATCATTCTGAAAATAATCACATTCTAAAGAGGCAAGGCTACAGATGTGGAAAAACCACTCATTCATAATTCTCTTTCGATCCCTCTCTTCCCATGCTCTCTTCATAACCTCCCTTTTTTCCATTTATTTCTGACACTCAATTGGGAGCTCTGGGCTGTCTGTTTGCCTGTGTATGGGAGAGTTTTGTAATAATTCCAGTTTCATAAAGAGTAGGGTATCGAACCTGTCAGTAATACAAATAGCATATGTCAAGTGTCTGGCAGGGTTTGATCCACTCTGATGGGACATAGCCCCCTGAAAGTTGAAAAATAACCCATTCTCCTGTGCTCTCTCTCACTCTCTCATCCATCTGTTTCGACTACAACAAGTAGTTTGATAGACAGACATACTCGTCATAACAGACAGACAGACAGACAGACATACTCGTCATAACAGACAGACAGACAGCCAGACAGAGACAGAGAGAGAGAGAGAGACAGAGAGAGAGAGAGAGAGAGAGAGAGAGAGAGAGATGAAAAAAATGAAAAGGCGCATTTATTAATGAGCAAGGTTTTCCACACACAAGACGGCCATTTTCACTGTTGCTCTGGCACCTTGAGGACACAACGTTCCAGGTTTCAGACCAGGAAACCAAACTCCCTTTATTATGGGATCTGGAATCAGATGTCTCGTGAAGGTGAGGGGAGCTGGAGTGTAATGAGAAAACTTAATTCAGCTCTACTACTATAATCATTATTACAGCCTGGCGTGCTCTTCATACACTGTGTCTGGTCTGGATGATTGATAAAACATGGTTTGAACATATGATTACCAACAATGGGATGTGCATTCTCTAGCCCTCATTA
This sequence comes from Thymallus thymallus, assembly GCA_023634145.1. Classification (NCBI taxonomy): domain Eukaryota; kingdom Metazoa; phylum Chordata; class Actinopteri; order Salmoniformes; family Salmonidae; genus Thymallus; species Thymallus thymallus. The sequence goes on along the minus strand of CM042410.1, from coordinate 30,614,106 downwards.
TCATGAGCTTTTGAGTGTAGAACACCATATAGTGACACCAAACTGATTACACCTGCTTCAGTGTTTGCTAATACAACTAGGCTAATACAACAAGGTTCCTAGCTCTAACATTTCAAGCATAGAAATAGAATAAACCATCAATCTCACCTCATCAAAATAGAGCTATTATCTGAGATGAGGAAACCTCTTTTAGTCAGTGGTCTCAAACGGTCAGTGGTCAGTGATACTTTACAGCCACAGACAATCAGCTGACAATATATAAATATATATTATTTAACTAGGCAAGTCAGTTAAGAACAGATTCTTATTTACAATGACGGCCTACCAAATAGCAAAAGGCCTCCTGCGGGCCGGGGGCTGGGATTAAAAATATAAATAAATTAAATAAAAATATAGGACAGAACACACATATGACAAGAGAGACAACACTACATAAAGAGAGACCTAAGACAACAACATAGCATGGCAGCAACACATGACAACACAGCATGGCAGCAACACAACATGGTAGCAGAACAAAACATGGTACAAACATTATTGGGCACAGACAACAGCACAAAGGGCAAGGTAGAGACAACAATACATCACGCAAAGCAGCCACAACTGTCAGTAAGAAGGTCCATGACTGAGTCTTTGAATGAAGAGACTGAGATAAAACTGTCCAGTTTGAGTGTTTGTTGCAGCTCGTTCCAGTCGCTAGCTGCAGCGAACTGAAAAGACGAGCGACCCAGGGATGCGTGTGCGTTGAGGAAGATAACCCTGGATATTGAAAAGTAACAGTTTCTAATTATACAATTCTAATGAAGCAAACAATGGCTAAGATTGGGTTTGAGGAAGGTAGGCTCTTTTTCAGTGGCAAGAAAAAGTATGTGAACCCTTTGGAATTACCTGCATACATTTCTGCATAAATTGCTCATAAAATTCATATAAGTCACAAAAATAGACAAACACAGTGTGTTTAAACTAATAACACACTAATTATTGTATTTTTCTTGTCTATATTGAATACATAGTCAGACAAACAATGCATAGACAGAGTATTTTTAATATACCATCCGTGTACAAATCTGTTTAAAGTACAAATAAGCAATACTCCATAGTTAATATTCAATAGCTCACAATGCATTGCATCCATGCATTGGTACTGTAGCTTTGACAAAAAATACTATGTTGTATACTTCATTATGCATACACATATACATTTATATAATTTACTTCCAACAAAAAACATAAAGAACAGAAAATACAACTAAATATACTTTTCTTATTAATGGACCTGTTCAGATGGTTAATTTGGAGTCAGCAAATGTAATGTCAACGTGTAAACTTATCAAATAACCATCACCTTTTTAGATAAAGTGAAGCCCTTCATTACATTTTGAATATAGAATGTTTACCACTTGAGGTAATGCTAGAATGTCTTCTTGTGATGTGCAAATATAACAACAGAATCTATCCTCTAGAACTGCGTGTTTCTATTCCTTCATCTCTCTCTATCCCTCCTCCTCATCTCTCTCTCTCTCTCTCACTCTCTCTCTCAATCTCTTTATTTCTCTCTAATCAGAATGAATGGGTTAAAGCCCTGGGCAGGGGACATAGAGGGTTGCTCACCCTTGTTCGGACACTCTACCTTCACACACTCTAGGGACATTTTCACTGCATCACAAACTACTTCACTATACAAACAAATTAGTGGAGATCAAATGCAAGAATTACTGACCATTGTTACTGTTAGTCACACTTGAAGATATGACAGCTTGCCATGCCCTTGTCTCTGTCCACATGTCAAGTATCACATTTAGTGAACTTAACTTATCTAAAATAAAACATTTGTTGCTATGAAGATTCCTCATTTCACTATACTGTATACAGAACAAATATGTTTGTATGTGTGTAGCTTGTGCTGTGTTTGCACAATAAATGTTTTATTCTCTCTCACACATTTTGATCACACCATGCAACCACCATGCAACCATTGGACATTGTTAAATGTCTTTCACAAATTACACTCACTATTACTGTAGTTTAACAAAGGAAACAATTACAGAATCAAAAGATTCAGGAGGAAAGTTAGGATTGGAGAAGAGTTAACCTGTCTTTTGATTTTCATATGATCAGAATGTATACTAGCACACTACAAAAGCCACTGAAACAGGAAACGCCAAGGCAAATTTGTGTCAATCAATTAGCTCTGAATGCAATGCAGGCTATGGCAAGTAGGTCTGTAGAGTCAATGCCTATGCGTGGGACTAGCTAGAGAGATTGAGGACAGAGAGGATGTCCCTCATCTCTAGTCTAACATTGCCACACTTCCAAGTCTTATTCACATAGCTATTAGAATGAACGTGAGAAAGCCCTAAATCTTACCGTAGGAGCTACAACCCACTGGACTGGACTGGCTTGGTAATGGAAACACATTGTACCCTTATTGTTAGAGAATTCAATCAAGTCAGTATGATGGATTGAATGTAAACTGAACTGTTGAAAAAACAAAGGAACAAAAACTAATTTAAAAAACTAATTAAAAGTAATGTCCTTTGATATAAAATCCTGCTTTCTCTCTTAGGTAACCAGAAGTATGTTCTAAATGACCGTATGATGAGTGAGAGAGCAGAGATGATGAGGTGAGAGAGCAGAGATGATGAGGTGAGAGAGCAGAGATGATGAGGTGAGAGAGCAGAGATGATGAGTGAGAGAGCAGAGATGATGAGGTGAGACAACGAGATGTGTACTTACATTCTTTAATTCAAGTTCTCTCTGTACAGATACAATAGCTTGGGAAAACAAAGTACTAACTAGTACTAAGAGGAATGGCTGTGTATGTAAGTCTATCTCCCAGGTATTACACTTCTCAACTGGGAAAGAGATCTGGACAGATCTGGGCCGAGGTAAAGGTCTGTATTTTAACGATTGAATTGCCATATTGAAATATATACAAAAATACAATGATAGAAATGAAATAGCCTCTAATGCTCCTTTAACTGTACAGAGATATAGAGATGTATCTTTAGATTTCTAAAAGCTACCAGAAAATAAAGCTTTGACACTGTTCTAAAGGCACCATAGAGAATAAGTCACTGTGCTGAATTAGTTAAAAACACAAAGCCTTATTCTGTTACAAGCCTGGGGAGCACAACCACAAACTTACAGTTGTGAAACACAAGCATGCTGAGAAACAAAAGAAAACATCTAGCTAAATGCTGGGTCTGCCGTATACTAGCCCAATGGATGTATTCTCACATTGATTTTCTAGATCTAGGGCTACATTTATATATAAAAACAAATATTAAGATGCAACAAAGCCATACAAATGTAATGCTGAAGGACTAAACTCATTAAGGTCATAAAGATGTGTATCTGCAGTACAGGAACTATACCATAATGATTACCACCATACATACACAATTTTGCAATAGACTCTTCACGCTATAAAACACCTGCTGCCAACATGCAGGGGGACCTGTCACCTCATCATGCAGATATCATTAGTGGATTCTGTCAAAGGGGAAAGATAATGAAGGCAAAAACCACCATGCACATACATGCAGAGATGTAAAAAGCAGACGCACATTTTAAAAGGATGAGTAAAATGCTGTCCAAGCTCTGTCCCGCTACCAAAATATATGACCCAGAATTATTCTGGGCACTACACTTCTCTTTCTCAACGTCCTCCTCCTTTCCTCTCCTCTCCTCTCTACTCTCATCCTCCGCTCTCACCCAATCCGTTCAAGTTACCTCCTCTGTTGGCATTGAGTCCCTCCTCCCTCCTCCCCACCCTGGATTCATAACCCACCTGCCCCTCCTGGTGGCGGGTTGCTGGAACAACTCTGTGTTCCTGGCCAGACTAGGGAGTTCTCTGGTCTCCAGAGGTAAATGGGAAAGTCATTGGTTGGCCCCGTATGGCCCGGGTGAGCAGGGATCAGACCCGGCTGGTTGGATGGCAGCGGTAGGTGCAGTTGGAGAGGTGGTCACGCTCCGCCCCCCCGTCAGAATTCTGGGAGCAGCCCCCCTCACACAGAGGCTCTGGAACACAGAGAGAGAGAATGATCACCACACAGAGGCTCTGGAACACAGAGAGAGAGAATGATCACCACACAGAGGCTCTGGAACACAGGGAGAGAGAATGATCACCACACAGAGGCTCTGGAACACATAGAGAGAGAATGATCCCCACACAGAGGCTCTGGAACACATAGAGAGAGAATGATCACCACACAGAGGCTCTGGAACACATAGAGAGAGAATGATCACCACACAGAGGCTCTGGAACACATAGAGAGAGAATGATCACCACACAGAGGCTCTGGAACACATAGAGAGAGAATGATCCCCACACAGAGGCTCTGGAACACATAGAGAGAGAATGATCACCACACAGAGGCTCTGGAACACATAGAGAGAGAATGATCACCACACAGAGGCTCTGGAACACATAGAGAGAGAATGATCACCACACAGAGGCTCTGGAACACATAGAGAGAGAATGATCACCACACAGAGGCTCTGGAACACATAGAGAGAGAATGATCCCCACACAGAGGCTCTGGAACACAGAGAGAGAGAATGATCACCACACAGAGGCTCTGGAACACAGAGAGAGAGAATGATCACCACACAGAGGCTCTGGAACACAGAGAGAGAGAATGATCACCACACAGAGGCTCTGGAACACAGAGAGAGAGAATGATCACCACACAGAGGCTCTGGAACACAGAGAGAGAGAGAATGATCCCCACAGAGATCTGAAAACTTTTCTACACTAGAAATCCACCTCTTATTAGCCTATTTCAGCCTAGACATTAGGCAAGGATTACATATCAAAGTGTTACTGAGTGAGAGGGGGGGGGGGGCAATATCAAGTCATGTCTCCACAGATTTTAATATGTTTTGCTACACTTGAATAGTCCTAACTTGTGTGGTGTGACTGTGGTTTGGCCCACTGACCGGTGGTGTGCTCTGTTTCTGTGTCCTCGGGAAGCAGCAGGTGGGCTCTGAGGGGGCTGGGCAGTGTGGTCTGGCTGGGGGCCTCCTGACTGGTGCCCAGTTGCAGACGCCTCATGTGACGCACCACCGCCGTGGCATTAAACGCTTGCTGCAGGAGGGAACATATTAAGATCAGAATGTCTAAAAGTGATACATGATAAATGCCATAACAACTGTACTGACTTAATAACAGTCCACTGAAAACTGCAGGATCTTTAGTATTCTACTAATATTCTAAACATATCAGACCAGCAAAAATGTATTTGCATTTTAATAATAATATAATAATAAACTTTATTTATATAGCACCCATCACAGAAAGAATCACAGAGTGCTTTACAAGTAGCAAGTATACCATTTAAAAAACATCATACTAACATAAAAACATAAAACATAAAAGCACAATCAATTAAAAGCTTGTCTAAATAGTAGTGTCTTCAGCTGCTTTTTAAAAGAAACAATAGAATCGGCCACACGCAACGACAAGGGCAGGGCATTCCACAATTTTGGAGCAGTCGCCTGGAAGGAACGATCTCCCCTAGTTTTAAGGCGGGTTTTAGGTACCATCAGGAGATTCTGACCTGAGGAGCGAAGAATACGAGACGAAGAGTAAGGGGTCAACATGTCAGTGATGTATTGAGGCGTCTGTCCATGTAGTGCTTTAAAAGTTAAAATTAAAATTTTAAAATCAATTCTGTATTTTACCGATAGCCAGTGGAGAGTAAATAAAATAGGAGTAATGTGTGCCCTTCTGTTTGTTCCTGTTAAAAGCCTGGCTGCGGCATTTTGAACCAGTTGAAGACGCCTCAGAGAACAATTGTTAAAACAAGTAAAAAGAGAATTACAATAATCTAACCGTGAAGAAATAAAAGCATGAATGATCATCTCCATGTTAGTTTTGGGCAGTATTGTTCTTAATTTAGAGATATTTCTCAATTGATAAAAACAGTTTCTGACCAGCTGTCTAGAATGACCATCCAGGGACATCGATTGGTCAAACAGAACACCAAGGTTTCTTAGGCTCGTCTGGACAGAGGAGTCCAAGGAACAGAGGTGTTGTTTAATTTGCGATATTTTTGTTCTGGAGCAATGATCATAGTTTCAGTCTTTTTTGTATTCAGTTGTAGAAAATTGTTATATAACCAAGACTTAATGCATGATAGACATTCCAATAAATCCGTTAATTTTTCAAACTCAGAATCATTAAAAGAGCAGTACAACTGAATGTCATCAGCATAAAAGTGATAAGACACATTTTTAAAATTTCTGATTATTTCACCAAACGGACTCATATATAATAAAAACAAGAGAGGACCTAAAACTGAACCCTGAGGAACTCCATACAACAGAGGGGTCATATCTGACAGAATGTTATTAACGGACACACAAAATGATCTGTCGCTCAGGTAAGAGGTAAACCAACTAAGAACAACACCAGAAAAACCCATTTCATTGTGTAATCGATTTAACAGGACCGTATGGTCTAAAGTATCAAACGCTGAAGATAAGTCGAGTAAAATCAGCACTGTGTACTGTCTTGAGTCAGCAGCCATCAGAATGTCATTTGAAACTTTAAGAAGTGCCGTCTCAGTTGAATGGCATTTCCGGAAACCTGACTGAAATTTATCAAGTATGTTTTTACCATTAAGAAATGTAATCAGCTGGCCAGCGACCACTTTCTCAAGAATTTTTGATAAAAAAGGCATTTTAGATATTGGCCTATAGTTAGTTGGCACAGAAGAATCCAAATTCGGTTTCTTTAATAAAGGGCTGACAACTGCTTGTTTAAAATGACTGGGAACAGATCCACTTAAAAGGGAAAGGTTAATCATTTTAACAACCAATGGTCCAAGTAAATCAAATACATTAAATAACAACAAAGTCGGCACTACATCAAGCGGGCTAGAAGATGGTTTCATTTTACTTAATATGTTCTTAATATCATCTAGATTGATAGGTGAAAAATTATCCCAAGTGTATGAGGCAGCTGACCCACATGAAATGACATCAAGAGATGGATTTGTAGTATTTCTAATATCATGCACCTTGTTTACAAAAGCATGTAAAAACCTATTGCAATCACTCTTTGAGTGTACAGGCACTTGGGGAGCAAGGGGAGAGACTATCTTAGATATCGTATCAAACAGAACTCTAGAATTGTTCTTGTTCTGAGCTACAAGATTAGTAAAATAATCTGACCTGGCCTGTTTTATCTTAACATTTAGCAGTGAGATAAGCTCCCTCAAATACAATCTATGTACTTCCAGACTTGTGGATTTCCATAAACGTTCAACTTTACGGCATTTTCTCCTGAAAGACATTATATCATCATTCATCCAAGGGCACACATTATTAGGGAACATGCTTTTACTTTTCAAGGGAGCAACTAGATTTAAAACCGACAGACACTGATTATTAAAAGACTGCAGGAATAATTCAGCATTTTTACAATCAATAAAAGAACTCGGGTCAAATGACTCAGAAAATTTCTCAGCTGTAGCTTGATTAATAATACGTCTTTGCAACATCGGTCTACAAGGAAGACAGTCAACATTAGAAGACAGATTAAAAAATATGCAACAATGATCTGTCACATTTATGTCCATAACACTCAAATGGTCGATGCTCAGACCTAATGAAAAAACAAGGTCCAAAGTATGACCTTTTATATGTGTAGGGCCTAAAACACATTGTTTAAAATGAAATGATTCAGTGAGTGTTAAGAATTCAGATGCCACAGAACATGAAGAGTCATCAACATGCAAGTTAAAATCCCCAAGTATCAGAACCTTTTCAAGTTTGATAATTGAAGATAAAAACTCTGCAAAATCATCTAAAAACAAGCGAGCAGAACCAGGAGGACGGTAAATTAAGACACAGTAAAATGAATCATTATTTCCAACCTTAGTCATCTGTAGCTCAAAGGAGTCGAAAGAATCCGAATTGATCAACCTGCAGCAAAAACGGTTCCGGTACACGAGAGCGAGTCCGCCTCCTCGTCGCGACACCCTCGGTGTCCCATACACAGAGCAGTCCAGGGGACACAGTTCGTTGAGATGAGTGTATTCCATATCTCGCTGCCAAGTCTCAGTTAGGAACATAAAGTCAATATGTTCCTTTGTAAATAAGTCATTGAGTATGAGCGCCTTGTTAGCAATGGAGCGCGCATTAAACAGAGCAAATCGCGCCGGCTGGGCACGTTCAGATGGGTCAGGTTTTGCATTTGCTAGCTGGCAAGTCACATGACACAGAATCCGCTCTCGCGGAAATGGATTTCGGGGCCGGCGAGTCAGAAAACTCCGGTCAGATTGACTAACGTTACTCCAAAGCAGCGAAGGCGCACAAGACACCTTACAGATAGGAATTGACCGCAAGCATCGCTCAACCCAGCAAGCTCCGGGACCAATTGGACATGGTGATTCTCCACGTTGTTTCCTCCACCTGGCCTGGACACCAGCCCTGGATCCCCGCTTCCTCCTCCTGCCGCGATGCTTGGTGACTAGCAGGTACACCGGCGATGACGTAGAGAATTCAATATTAGGAGAGAAAAACTTCGTGGACCAAGCCCCAGTAACTGAGAAGTTGTTCATAGTCTCCTTAATGCGGAAAAGCGTGTGACGATCATATTTTAAAACAGCTGAGACACAGCTATTTGTTATCAAGGCTGATAAAACAAAGAACAACACTAGAAAAACCACAGATATGCGTGAGGGCAGAGACAGAGCAGAGGCAAAGCCAAACACAGGCGCCATCTTGCCAACTACTTCTGGACAGCCTCTCTACTTCTCTCTACAGAGCACCAAAAAAAGTAACTCACCCTCCACTTGCTCTTGGCAAAGTTCTTCCTGATCTGAGCACTAACAGACTCATGGATGTTCTTATCTAGAGCCGTGTCACCAGAGATCCTGAGGGACAGAGAAAGATATGAGGGGACAACTTTGTCTGGTAGTCACAAGATTATACTCAACATAGTAAAGTTGTGTTATATGTGTGTGTGTATTGTGAAGGATAAGATGGGGTACACTACCAGGGGTGCTGGAGAGCCTGGTCACATGTGTAGCGTATCCTGGGGTCCTTCTCCATCAAGTGGACGATAAAGTCTTTGGCTGAAAACACAGAATGAAAAGTAATATTTAACCCAAAGGCAATGCCTTTTTAAAAACGTACATAAGATATATCTAATGATGCTACTTACACACAATAAAAAGGTATCTGATGCAGAAATAGACTCCTAGGCTACTACAGTAAAAGGAGCTTCATTGCCAATAGAAACACTGTCCAGACTGACTTGACAGTAAAATACATCCAACTGTCCACGTGCCTTTGGCCTGACTTCAGAAACTCCCCACTGGACAATGTACTGTACCATGATCCCCAGAGCTCAAAGTAATGGTGATCTCACAGGGCCTCTGTGATTGTTTTATGGCCAGTGAGTGTATTATGGTTAATCCCATACACACACACTGACAGCTTGGCAGGAACAATCAAACCATAACAAATCCCAGACCAAGGTAAGTAATTTCCAATAATATGAAACTGCTGACAAACGGAACAAATAATGACAACATAGGATTACTGTACCCGAGTCAGAGATATCGTCCCAGTAGGGAGAGTCAAACTCATATTCAGCCTTCAGAATCTGCTCAAAGAGCTTGGCGTCGTTCTCGTCATAGAACGGAGGGTATCCACACAAACTGCGTCAGAATAAGAGCACAAAGGCATCGTGTGAGAGTTAGGGGACCTGTTGTAATGCGTTTATACTTGCATCCATGAAGTCATCTGGTATGAGTTGATTGTTGAAAACAATGAAGTGGAAGCTAGTGTAACACACTAAGACCGGTAGGAGACAGGCTAAAGTGAAAGAGCCAATCCAACCCCATAACTCACAGGATGTAGGCGATGACACCGATTGACCAACAGTCCACCGCCTTGCTGTAGGGTTTCTGGGCCAACACTTCAGGGGCTGCCAACGATAAGAGAGCAGTGTTTTCATCAGCATCATTACACATCTAGCCTGACATGATCACTGGGTGTGTGCTTGCTCTCAAAACAGAGGGCTCTTTTCAATCTGTATTGCTGAAGCGATTGTTGCGCTAAAAATGTAAAGGTAATTTCCTATTGAACCGTTTACCGTGAATGCAGTCTCCGCTAACGGAGGAACGTTGCCTTTAAATTTCAATCCCGCTGTAATGCTGGATTTCCGTGATACGGATGGAAAAGAGCCCTAAATCATAGAAAACATGCTCCTGAAACATAAACACTGACACACACAGGCATGTACTGATCAGTACCAGTCCTCCTTACCCACGTATCCTGGTGTTCCGCAGGCTGTGGACATGACACTTCCAGATCCCTCGATCTTTGATAGGCCAAAGTCACTGATCATGATCTTAGAGTCCTCCTCCATACTGTAGTACAGAAGGTTCTCCGGCTGGAAAAGAAGACAGAGAATTCAAAATCAACTTTATTGTTCACTAACATTTTATAACGCACACACACACACGCACACACACACACACACACACACAGGGGAAATAATTAGTTACTCAAACTAATGCTAACTGCCTGTAAACAAATTAGCTCATTAGAAGAGTAAATATAATTAATCTAATTTAAAGGCACTGTAGAACGATTGAGACAAAGGCAACATGTTCCATACTATAAGGTCACCCATAATACACTAATTGCAAAATGGTAAAATGGTTGCAATTTTCATAGCACACCTGGTGTCTTCATCCTATAGTGTTTATCACTCATCCAGTCTTGTGACTATTCAGTCAATGGACAGAAAGGAGAAGGTACATGACTTCAGTGTTAAACACTGGGGACATTTCACTGTCATACTCACAACCTTACCCTTGACCCAAGAGGACATTTCCCTGTCATACTCACAACCTTACCCTTGACCCCTAACCCAGGCTCACCTTCAGGTCGCGGTGTACGATGCCCATGTCATGGAGGTATTTGACAGCATCCAGGATCTGCCGGATGAGCTTGCTGGCATCTTTCTCTGTGTAAAAGCCCTTCTCCACAATCCTGTCAAACAGCTCCCCACCAGACACACTGGACAGAGAGGAGGAATGTGTATGATGTACACCTGCTATGCATGGGCATCTAACTTCAACCTGCTATAAGCCTACATCACCACTAGGTGGAGCCATTGCTTCTTCTTAGATGTACCCACCACTGCTCTCTGTTTCAGCTCTAACAAGCTAAAGCCATGTCATGCTGCCTCCCATATATACATATATTTATACACATATATATAGTGAGAGAGAGAGAGAGAGAGAGAGAGAGAGAGAGACAGAGAGAGAGACAGAGAGAGAGACAGAGAGAGAGAGAGAGAGACAGAGAGAGAGACAGAGAGAGAGACAGAGAGACAGAGAGAGAGAGAGAGAGAGATTTTTATTTGTGTGAACCCCCAACTGTTCTTTGGTTAAATCTGACTGCCCTTACTGCAGTGTTGCTAAAGTGAACACAACCCCTCCCCACCTCTCTCTTTCATCTCACCACCCACTGTTTTCAACAGTAAAAGCAATCTCTATCTCTCTCTTTTTCTCTGTCTCTCACTCGCTCCACACCTTCTGACATTTCAGAAAGGGAGATGGGTGGGGGGTGTAGGGCATATTCATTCCCCAGTGGACGATGCTGTGTGTAGTGGTTGTCAGTAGGCACGGTGCTGTGTGTGTGTGTGTGTGTGTGTGTGTGTGTGTGTGTGTGTGTGTGTGTGTGTGTGTGATGTGGGGGGCAGTATGTGACTTGACTTCTGTTGGGATCAGTCAACAGAAAGGCCCCTGAGCTCAGAGAGTAATTAATGGAGAATGACACTGTGCGTGGGAGACAGCGCAGGCAGGGAGTCTAATACACACACGCAAACACACATACACTGCAGAGGAATCAGCTTAAAAGTTTTCAAACTGAAGGCTGCCTCTTCACAAGGCAGAGAGTGAGTTGGTAGAAGGAGAATAGAGAGAGATCGAAGATGAGGCAGAGAATAAAGACAGCAGGATGATCACTCACAGCTGCATGACCAGGTAGAGGTGGGATTTACTCTCAAAGATGTCCTCCAGGGAGACAATGTTGGCATGTTTTAACCTGGAGAGAGAGAGAGAGCGAGAGCGAGAGCGAGAGCGAGCGAGCGAGAGAGAGAGAGAGAGAGAGAGAGAGTCAGAGTCACAAACATTGTACATTACTATTAGAAATACAGATACAGTGTGATTGTTAAAAGCATTCTGTGATTTTCTCTCTCTCATTCTCAGTATTTCCGTATCTAAATAAACATAAAGTATTATTTTATATTAAAAAGGTGCTTTATATATAATCTTAACCCAGAGCTAAAGTCTCACGTAATTGGTCAGATGCTCAATTAAGGTCTGGGCTCATACATGTTAAGAGAAGGAAAGAAAAGCTCCACCCTCTCTCTTTGCAAGTTAAGTCAATTGACCAAATGTCCCCTCCCCTTCTGAAATTCAAAAGATATTAACACCTGCGAAATTATGTTTTGTCCAAAGCACCGGAACTAATGCTGCTCGTTATCTCACACCTTCCATTGTATCATGACAGCTCTACAGTACCATTTATGTTTACACAGTCTGTCTACGAGAGATTACAATATACAGTTGAAGTCAAAAGTTTACATACACTTAGGTTGAAGTAGGATTAAATGTCAGGAATTGTGAAACTGAGTTTAAATGTATTTGGCTAAGGTGTATGTAAACTTCCGACTTCAACTGTATATTATACTAATTATCACTAAATATTATTTTAAGCTGGAGCAAGAGTTGTGTTGCCAGTCAGACTGTGTGGTGGCACGCATCTCTCTAATTGGTTGAGCACTGTATTCCGACGCCCCGCTGAGAGTCATTGGTGTGGAGACAGAACAGAACACTGAGCAGGTGAGTCACGGCTCTGGAGGCGGCTTTCTCCCATCAGCCCTGTGCTCGCCCACCTAAAACACTTCACCTTACACTCAAAGACTGTCTGATAAAGACTGTTTACACACACACCCACGGACACGCACTAACGTAGGTGCATGCACGCACTACTCACTCACTAACTCTCTCTCACTCACTCAGACACTCCTCACAATCTTCTTTACTGACATTTTTCAATATTTGGTTTGAGCTCAGCTTGAGTGTAGGAACCATGAATGGGGTAGAAAGCTAACAACGCTCTAATACAAGCCCAAATCCTCCTATGACTACAACAGAGTAGCTCCTCTATCACTAGGTGTCTCTCTCTCTACACCAAAGTATCATGGCACAGCGCAGGTAGAATACATTGCTTTCACCTTAAGCTACTGATAGTCCATCCATCTGTGTCACTACATTTTGAGAAGACCTGCCCAAATAGAATGATATTAGACCCCTTTGATGACACAGACAGATAGACAGACAGACGGACAGACAGACGGAAGGCAGGCACCCCATTGATGACAGACACTTGTCACACTGGCACGGCTCGGAGAGAGCCACACCGCAGTATCAATCTTGTACCACGTCTGTTACTATGCCCTGTCTGAAACATTGCTGCTTGGAGAAAATCACAACACTTTATCATTGGCAGGGGTCCAGCTGAGACAAGAGGGAGATTATAAAAGCCTTTCAATTTCATTATGGTCTCAGTAAAATGTTTCATTGCGTGTAGAGAGCGAGCAGAGGAAATGAATTGCTCCATACAGGGGCTGACTAATGGTTTTGTGCAGGATACAGAGTATAGTACAGTGGGCTAAACTAGAGTACAGTAAGGGAAATAAGCAGCACAGCCCCTTCAACAGCTCCTTATCTCTCTCTCTCTCAGTAAGAAGTAAGACACTGTCCCTCTTATTTGTTTAAACTTGATTAACACTTTGTCATGTGATGTTACAGATCTATGAGGGACCATTAAGAAGTTTGTAGGGGCTTGGGGTTGATTATAGACTGTTAACAGATAACTGTATCCACAACCCTTTACACTGATACCAACTACCCACTATACTCTACACTGTTGTTCACTTCATCCAACTCTGGGTGACTAAGCAGCTTGGTCCAGTTTCATTGCCTGGCTACCCAAACTCCTTGCTCCAGCCAAATGCTAGACCATGCCCACAGACTTTAGTTTCTTCTCCGCAATGAGTCAGGATCCAAGTACCTACCCAGCGATTTATAGAACGCAAACACATTCTAACCATTCTGATTGGTCCCAGGAGTCAATGGGTTGGGCCAGAGCCATAACACAAAGCGGCGTGTGTATCTCTCTCTTTCTTTCTGTCTCTCCCTCTCTCATTCTCTAACTCACAATCTTTCTCTCGTCCCCACATCCTCAGCTCTAGAAATATCCCTGTATATTCACTAGGCCTCTGTGTCTCCTGTAACCCAGGTAACAAGAGCACTAAAAATAGCTTAGGCCCCTCTAATTCCGTTATTTTCCGTCTTGGTCCGTAATTCCACAGTTTTAAAGGGAGGTATTTTAACCAGATTGTCATTACTGCAATTGTAGTCACTATCTGTCTCAGAGTTAAATCACTTGCTCCCCTAACATCAATAAGAAACAAGGGTGTGTAAATCTGTGTCTGTGTGTGTGTGTGTGTGTGTGTGTGTGTGTGTGTGTGTGTGTGTGTGTGTGTGTGTGTGTGTGTGTGTGTGTGTGTGTGTGTGTGTGTGTGTCACTCACTTGTGCAGGACAGCGATCTCATTTTCTATGCTGCTCTCTTTGCCCTCCAGGGCTTTCTTAGGGATGCATTTGATGGCCACCAGTTTCTGGGTACTCTTCTCTTCTGCTAGGACCACCTCTGAAAAAGCCCCCCTGGAACACAAACAAGACAGGTCAGCCAAAGACACCACAGACTTCCAATCACATCTTATTCATATCATTATTTTAATTAGTAATCCAGGCCAACCCTCCAAGAGAAAGCAGAGCTAACAATGGCAAGGAGAAACCAACTCTACAGGGGGAGCACATTGTCCATTCAAACCATTCTAAATGTTACTAAGAGGCCTAGATCAATGAAAATCACTTTCATTTTTGTCAGTTTTTCTTATTTCTACTCTAAATGAATACAGAGGAAACTAGACAATAGAATACGAGGATATGGATTGGTATTAGCAATTACAGTATATTATCAGTGCTACAGTACCTGTTCCGAAGCCAGTGGCGCAAGATCTGGCAAACCTCTCGCAAACTTGTCTCAACATGACATGCTAAAGCCACACACAGTTTCCTAAAAAGCAGCGGTTTCCAAACTTTTTTAGAATAGAAAAGAGTTTGGGAACCGCTGATCTAAATCACTGTGGAAACAGAACCCAGCTGCAACCCAAGGGGACTGGCCAAAGTCCACCATTTAGGAAGCACTGTCCTAAACTGATCACGATGATTCTGAGCCCAAATCTAGCCCTGCAGCAGGGGGTTACCAGTTCAAATTCCTCTCTAGAATCTGAAGCAGTGAACTATGACGCCTCTGAAGGACCAGACTAGAAATGGCAGAGAGTGCAATCATTCTCCCAAAAAAGACCTGTGATAATGACAATGATGAATGATGATGATGATAATCTCATAAATTTGCCAGTCAGTTTCAGGATTAGCCGGCTCTTGGTATTTCAGTCCAAACAGATGAATCTGAAGTATGCCAACTATTGGCAGTACCACACTCTCTCACGTGTCAATGTGTCTTGTTTTCACAGACCTACTGTATTTACACAGAAGATACGTAATAACAGACAGTAAACATGATCTAGTCTAAACAGTGCATTTAGATTTATGACTGATAACATCTTGAATGCTTTAATCACCTATAAGTATTTTCATAACCAAACAACATCGATCGCTCTGATTAATGCAGAAAGGGATGTTAAGGAAACAAGTCTATGCAGTAATGATGACTAATTCCTAAGAACAGAGCAAGTGGTTTTGGTTCAGTGACGTACTGTGGGTTTTGGCTGAGATGGAGCAGAGTAGAGTTGTGGGTGTGTTTACTGAGCTGATCCTAACAGGATGTTCTTATCACCAAGAATCACAGGTCCGGGAAGACGCCTGGCCCTGATGCTATCCAACACTAAACTGTCCCAACAAACTATTAATACCAGCAGACAGAGCCTCCTCTAAGACACACTCACATAGACACTATCCAAACATACGCCTATCACAACAGTTCACAGCTGTGCTCTTCTATACAGACTACGGTGCTAGTCAAACAGTCCAAACAGTCAACTATACTAACAATTAGTAAACAGTATTTCAGTTAGTGAACAGTTAAAACAGCCAAATGTTCACATAGTCAAGCATCCTAGCAGAATTGTATTCTAACAGTCAACTGTCCCTAAACAGTCAGCCTCTAAAATCAACATTTTGCTACAGAGCTTCTAAAGACAGCCTGCCATTATGCTGACACTCTAGTGTCCCAACGGAGCCTTAAGATCCTCGCTGTTTGAAACCAACGCTTTCACATAAGCAAATCCAAACTCACACTCTGTAGCCAGGCAGGGTCCCTAGGGGAGGGAGTTAAAAATACACTTAAAGCCATTGAAGATTTAGTCCCAGTGAAAGACTATTGTCCTCTAACACATAACCTTTACAATTGGATTTTCTCTAAAACAAGCTGACTCAATACAGGTTGATTGTTTTTGTGTTGTAGACATAGAGGAGAAAGTTAAAGGCTTTCACTATCAAGCTTAGTGTGTACTAAATCTAGCTACTTGCATAGTATTTACTGTGTACACTAGTCCCAGGCAGACAGAACCCATGATATGACATCCAGAGAACAGCATGTAGGCTAGCTGCAGCCACAGTGACCATACTGCTGCCTCAGGCTTCAGGCCTCGCTGCTCAGGCACCTTAGTTCCACAGTTATAGTAGAAATCCAATCAGCTCTCCATCTGCACCAGGCAGGCAGGCCTGGATGAGGGGAGCCACAGGCCAATCACACAAATACTTCTGAGTTAGCACCAGTCCACACATACACCACACATACTTTAATGCATTCACTGCAAAAAGTGAAATCTATGCATTTTAATTTAGCCGATGGTAACTTGTGGAATAGACACCGGCTGGAATGCGGTTTTAACCAATCAGCAACAGGATGTTGTATAATTCACTTAAATGTTTTCTTTTTTTGTCTTACCAATATATATATAAGATATTTGGCTTGCTTAGATTTCCCTTTTTGCAGTGTAGAGCTAGCACCCATTCACTACTGTAGGTCTACAGAACATGCACACCAGCTCTAATGCACACAGTATACAGTCGTGGCTAAAAGTTTTGAGAATGACACAAGTATTGGTCTCCACAAAGTTTGCTGCTTCAGTGTTCTTAGATCAAAATGTCGATGTTTTGTTCCCCGAGCCACTTAGTTATCACTTTTGCCTTATGGCAAGGTGCTCCATCATGCTGGAAAGGTCATTGGTCGTCACCAAACTGTTCTTGGATGGTTGGGAGAAGTTGCTCTCGGAGGATGTGTTGGTACCATTCTTTATTCATGGCTGTGTTCTTAGGCAAAATTGTGAGTGAGCCCACTCCCTTGGCTGAGAAGCAATCCCACACATGAATGATCTGAGGATGCTTTACTGTTGGCATGACACAGGACTGATGGTAGCACTCACCTTGTCTTCTCCGGGCAAGGTGTTTTCCAGATGGCCCAAACAATTGGAAAGGGGATTTATCAAGAGAAAATGACTCTACCCCAGTCCTCAGCAGTCCAATCCCTGTACCTTTTGTAGAATATCAGTCTGTCCCTGATGTTTTTCCTGGAGAGAAGTGGCTTCTTTGCTGCCCTTCTTGAAACCAGGCCATCCTCCAAAGGTCTTTGCCTCACTGTGCGTGCAGATTTACTCACACCTGCCTGCTGCCATTCCTGAGCAAGCTCTGCAATGGTGGTGCCCCGATCCCGCAAATGAATCAACCTTAGGAGACCGTCCTGGCGCATGCTGGACTTTCTTGGGCACCCTGACGCCTTCTTCACAACAACTGAACCTCTCTCCTTAAAGTTCTGATGATCTGATAAATGGTTGATTTAGGTGCAATCTTACTAGCAGCAATATCCTTGCCTGTGAAGCCCTTTTTGTGCAAAGCAATGATGACGGCACGTGTTTCCTTGCAGGTAACCATGGTTGACAGAGGAAGAACAATGATTTCAAGCAACACCCTCCTAAAACTTCCAGTCTGTTATTCTGACTCAATCAGCATGACAGAGTGATCTCCAGCCTTGCCCTCGTCAACACTCTCACCTGTGTTAACAAGACAATCACTGACATGATGGCAGCTGGTCCTTTTGTGGAAGGGCTGAAATGCAGTGGAAATGTTTTTGGGGGATTAAGTTCATTTTCATGGCAAAGAGGGACTTTGCAATTAATTGCAATTAATCTGATCACTCTTCATGACATTCTGGAGTATATGCAAATTGCTATCATCAACACTGAGGCAGCAAACTTTGTGGAGACCAATACTTGTGTCATTCTCAAAACCTTTGGCCACGACTGTACTATATACAGCCATGGTACAGTGCGTGTATAAGTAATCGCTATACAGCCAAATTGCAAACAACTGTATCTGTATTCATGCCTATATCTATACGCTACATGCAAACTATAGCCTACTATTTGTATAGGCTTTCAATATACAGTGGGGAGAACAAGTATTTGATACACTGCCGATTTTGCAGGTTTTCCTACTTATAAAGCATGTAGAGGTCTGTAATTTTTATCATAGGTACACTTAAATAATAATTTGCATTTTATTGCATGACATAAGTATTTGATCACCTACAACCAGTAAGAATTCCGGCTCTCACAGATCTGTTAGTTTTTCTTTAAGAAGCTCTCCTGTTCTCCACTCATTACCTGTATTAACTGCACCTGTTTGAAGTCGTTACCTGTATAAAAGACACCTGTCCACACACTCAATCAAACAGACTCCAACCTCTCCACAGTGGCCAAGACCAGAGAGCTGTGTAAGGACATCAGGGATAAAATTGTAGACCTGCACAAGGCTGGGATGGGCTACAGGACAATAGGCAAGCAGCTTGGTGAGAAGGCAACAACTGTTGGCGCAATAATTAGAAAATGGAAGAAGTTCGAGATGAAGGTCAATTTCCCTCGGTCTGGGGCACCATGCAAGATCTCACCTCATGGGGCATCAATGATCATGAGGAAGGTGAGGGATCAGCCCAGAACTACACGGCAGGACCTGGTCAATGATCTGAAGAGAGCTGGGACCACAGTCTCAAAGAAAACCATTAGTAACACACTACGCCGTCATGGATTAAAATCCTGCAGCACATGCAAGGTCCCCATGCTCAAGCCAGCGCATGTCCAGGCCCGTCTGAAGTTTGCCAATGACCATCTGGATGATCCAGAGGAGGAATGGGAGAAGTTCATGTGGTCTGATGAGACAAAAATAGAGCTTTTTGGTCTAAACTCCACTCGCCGTGTTTGGAGGAAGAAGAAGGATGAGTACAACCCCAAGAACACCATCCCAACCGTGAAGCATGGAGGTGGAAACATCATTCTTTGGGGATGCTTTTCTGCAAAGGGGACAGGACGACTGCACCGTATTGAGGGGAGGATGGATGGGGCCATGTATCGCGAGATCTTGGCCAACAACCTCCTTCCCTCAGTAAGAGCACTGAAGATGGGTCGTGGCTGGGTCTTCCAGCATGACAACGACCCGAAACACACAGCCAGGGCAACTAAGGAGTGGCTCCGTAAGAAGCATCTCAAGGTCCTGGAGTGGCCTAGCCAGTCTCCAGACCTGAACCCAATAGAAAATCTGTATTGCCCAGCGACAGCCCCGAAACCTGAAGGATCTGGAGAAGGTCTGTATGGAGGAGTGGGCCAAAATCCCTGCTGCAGTGTGTGCAAACCTGGTCAAGAACTACAGGAAACGTATGATCTCTGTAATTGCAAACAAAGGTTTCTGTACCAAATATTAAGTTCTGCTTTTCTGATGTATCAAATACTTATGTCATGCAATAAAATGCAAATTAATTACTTAAAAATCATACAATGTGATTTTCTGGATTTTTGTTTTAGATTCCGTCACTCACAGTTGAAGAGTACCTATGATAAAATTACAGACTTCTACATGCTTTGTAAGTGGGAAAACCTGCAAAATCGGCAGTGTATCAAATACTTGTTCTCCCCACTGTATATGCAAACTACAGGTTCAGGAGAACTAAGATAGTTGCATAGTATCTTCATAAGTCATCACACCGTTTCATACAATATGTCATACCCTGTTCGGTTTCACCTGTCTGTGTGCTTATCTCAACCTCCCTCCAGGTGTTGCCTATCTTCCTCATTAGCCCCTAGGCACTTTAACCTGTGTTCTATGTTTAACTGTTTTTATCCTTTTCTCCTACCTTGCTATTTGTTATTTGTTACAATCTCCTAGATTTTCCCGGTTTTGAGCATGCCTGCCCTGACCCTGAGCCTGCCTGCCGTCTTGTACCTTTACCCCACTACTCTGGATTACCCAAACTCTGCTTGCCCCTGACCTGTCTTTTGCCTAGCCCTGTTGTGATAATAAACATTGGTTATTCCGACGTTGTCTGCGCCTGGGTCTTACCTTCGAACGTGATACAATACCTTATTACCTACCAATAAAACGTTATTATGTACCAATAAAGCAGTCACTGAATCAAGCAGACAATACAAAGAAGCAAAAACAGGATGTACTGGCCAGAATGTGCACTTAACTTTGTCTATCAAAATGTGGGAAGTTGAAACACTTCTCCTATCTGACCTTACAACACCATAACACTGACAGGCAAAGGGTATTTGCTTTATATGAAACAAATTTAATCTCTACATCGCTGGCAGCAGAATAGTTTTAGAATATTTTCTGTCTGCTAATAGCGCTTAAAATAAAGAATTGGTGTTGCTTAGCTTCCGTCGCTAACAGCAACCTCTCTCTCTTTCCCTCTCTCTCTCTAATGACTTTGCTGTGCATCAAAGGAATTCAAAGCTTAACACACACGCACACAAAAAAGGCATACACACTATACAAGACACACACACAGGCAAACACCCATCCACACACACACACGAATGACTGTGGTCTTGTGGTAGAAACAAAGGTCACATGAAGCAGTACCAGGCTACGATTTGAGCAGTCTCTGCTCGTGTGTAAGATTCTGTGAAGCAAACATAGAGCTCCCCCATAGTAAGGGGAACTGGGATAGGAATTCAGCATCTTAGGCATTGGCTCTTATTTCCTTCCTGCTGAACATGGGCCGGGTGTTGTCTGCACCATGCACCAACTGAGCCATCTGTACAACTAAGACTCTTGGTCAAGCAGGTAGGAAACAAGAACGTATGAGCCAAATGAAGCTAGGCAAAGGAAAGGTCAGCCAGGCCCACAGAGAGCCATCTGGACCAGAAGTATCACACAGGGAGAGGACTACTCAGGACCTCCATGTTCAAGGCAACACCACCTGGCTGACCACACCCTCTCCACTATGCCATTCATAGCAATCGTTTCTTACAACAACACAAAATCACCACATTGTGTTTCATAATTCAGCAGTCAGGAGCTTGTGTCCTCAGCTCTACTTTGAGGAAATGAGAGATGAAGAGATGACAGCCGTGACTACAAAAGCTAGGTTAGAGCTGTGTTTATCAGTATGAGTGACAGCCGGTTACATATAGTGAGGATGACAGCTCTCTGTGTGGTACTAATCCCCCTCAGGGTTAGCTCTCAGCTAGCCTGGGGCACCAGTCTGTTTCTGCATAAGCCAGTGACAACAGAGCAGAAACACACTGTCTGGTCACCCATGCTATAGCCCTACTGAGGTGGACATGCCAAACCTCCATCAGCACCTCTGATAACATGCACACCTGCCTGACAGAAACAATGGTCCTGGTGAGCTCATTAAAGACACCACTCTCATTACCCTGCTTTCTCTACTTCCTTCGCTCTTCTCCCCATCCCTCGATCCTATCCCCCACCCCTCTGCCAGGCTGATCAAAGGGGCTTCTTCTCTTCCCCTGCTTCTGTCTCTGAAAGTAAACCCAGGCTGACAGAAATGCTTACATACAGTCATGTGAAAAAGTAAAGTACACCCGCTGGTGTA
Source organism: Thymallus thymallus (assembly GCA_023634145.1). Taxonomy (NCBI): domain Eukaryota; kingdom Metazoa; phylum Chordata; class Actinopteri; order Salmoniformes; family Salmonidae; genus Thymallus; species Thymallus thymallus. The sequence goes on along the minus strand of CM042410.1, from coordinate 30,592,082 downwards.
CATATGTGGACAGATGGATATGTAATCTTCACTTCAACACTGTTGACAGATAAAGGTTGCCCAATTTAACAAATCACACACAACATTGTTTTACTTGTTATGCAATTAAAATAAACGAAAATGCATTTCCTTATGGGGGAAAAGTACACCACTACCTTTCTAATCACATAAAATGGCTAAAATTAGAATTAGTTGTACCAAAACAAGTGCAAATGATTAGAAAACATTAGAGAGAAACTTATGAGGGTCCAGCCTTCCATAAAGATCAGAAAATTGGTCTGGTTTGGTCTTAACCATTTTGGTGTGTGGTAACACATCATTCAAGGATCAAAAGACCTACCTGAGGCGCTCAGAAGAAAGATTATTGATGCCCATGAGTCTGGGAGGGGTTACAAATCAATTTCTAAGCTATTCGAAGTACATCTTTCCATTTACAAGCAATATTTTATGGAAGGCTGGACCCTCCTAAGTTTCTGTTAGGGTTTTTTTTTTTGGTGTGTGATTTGTTAAATTGGGTAACATTTATCTGTCAATAGTGTTGAAGTGAAGATTACATATCAATCTGTCCAAAAAAACTTTCCAGGGGGTGTACTTACTTTTTCACATGACTGTATGTGTCAGCCTTGAGTGCTTCGTACAGAAAACTGGGCTAAAAATAAAGATGTGTTATTAGAGAAAAGACTGACCAAGTTTAGGCATGAGCCTTCTTCAGAAGCAGGATACTGTCGTACTTTTAGTTATTACTGGAGTTATGTTCTTATCCACACGTGATGGAGATAGGCACAGCTATGCAGGCTTGCTAGCTTAGGCATAGACCTCTCATAGATATAAGATACTCACACAGAGACGTGGACCACGCACGACAACAGGTAAGATTTTCAAATTCACGGTTTAATCTCTGTACTTTTTGATTACAGTTTTAAGTGCACTCTAGCTCAGACAGAGCAAGAATATCTTGACCATCCTGACAAGCCGACTTGAGTGTACACCATGCACAACTATAACAAAGTGGATATAACGAATACATCCTTATTTACTCTTTGCTAACAGGAAACCGTTACCAGTAAATCACAGTAACACAAACTGTAGTAACCATTGTTACAATACGAAGTAGTTCTCAGAAGAAGAATCTGTGTTACGATCTGACAAGCACACAAACACAGCTGGGAGAGGTAGTCACATATTGTATGGAGGCTTCTGGAACAAAGAAAGGTTCAGCCAAAGGATGCTTGAAAAGTGATACAGCAGACTTAGCTCCTACTGAGCTTAATACAGAGAATTCATTTTTTTCCCCTCTTTGGCAACTTTGAGAAAATCTCGCTCATGTCCATTTCTTAAGCATGAGTCATCCTAATTTGGAGAAAAAATATAATCATGACCCCAACGGAAATCCAAGGAACCGCATCACTTAGAGAGTAAGACCCTAATAAAGTAGTGCATTTCCCAGACTAGAATCAAGGTGAAACCTAAACAGACTCTTTGACAAAACACTCAGTTAGCATCTTTCCTATAGTAGCCATCCAAAGTGCCTCGTGTGTTAAGGAGTTGCTGCTGTATTTGGCCATCAGTCATGAACCCCTGTTTCAGTAATGGTTGAAAGCAGATGGTCTTATGTAAGAGGGACAAACAGGGTCATAGCTACATATGAGGACACCAAGTCCAGACCTTGTTTGTTCTTTTTTTTGTCAGGGATTCGATTTACTGTAAATAGTATAATACACAGGGGGGGGGGGGGGCAGTTAGTCAGTCAGAACACAAAGCATTCCTCAAGATTCTGTTCTCTTGACTGATCTTTCCCATGCTGTCGCTGGTGGACATCAAAGTAAAGAAAGATCTATGATGGAGTTGGTAGGCCCATTAGCGACTGATGTGCTCACTGATGTGCCCACAGAAAGATTACATCCTGGTACAGACTCTGAGGGAGTTGTTATCATGGAGTTAGGGGATTCCCCTGCTGTAGTATTTAAACAGGCATGTTAAAATTACATCAAAGCCTAATACTTACAAATAAATGAGACAGAATGACATTGAGCTAGCTGAGACAAACATGATATTTCCATTCCTCCATTTATATTATAAGGCTCTGGTGAGGCTAAATTGGTACTAGTTTCCTCTCACAGGACAGATGACCGGTTGACATGACCTCTTTATTTAACCTAAACATGACCCACTGCTTGCATGCAAATGGTGTCATTAGTGATTCTCTGAATCCACAAGCCACAACAACTGGGCCCATATAGTCAATACAGTGTGCATGTGCAGGTCTCTCCCTCAGAATCCTCCTGTTACCAAAACATGTTGTTAACAGGAGGAGCTGCCTAGGACCACAGTAAACAACCCAGGTACCTACACTGATTCTTTCTCCTTCTCTCTCTCATTATATGCTTCCTTGTATCTCTCCCTCTGTCCTCTGTGTGTTTCTCTCTTGGTCTCTCTCCCTCATCCAACTCTCTCCTACTTTCTAGCACACCCCTCTCTCACGTTCACAAGTGACTATATAAAGTATATCATCCTTTCTCAGTCCCTTTCCCTTTCTCTCGCTCTCTCTCTATCAAATGTTAGTAATCTGTAAACCAAATGTGATGCAGTCAACAACAATCAGAAAAATTGCATATGCAAAGCAGTCGAAGCTGAAGTGCTTGTTGTTGTTTTGCTTCTTTTTTTTTTAAAGGGCCAATCAGCAGTTGCTACATACATTTTTGGACTTAAAAATTAATTATACAGTGGGGAGAACAAGTATTTGATACACTGCCGATTTTGCAGGTTTTCCTACTTACAAAGCATGTAGAGGTCTGTAATTTGTATCATAGGTACTCTTCAACTGTGAGAGACGGAATCTAAAACAAAAATCCAGAAAATCACATTGTATGATTTTTAAATAATTAATTTGCATTTTATTGCATGACATAAGTATTTGATCACCTACCAACCAGTAAGAATTCCGGCTCTCACAGACCTGTTAGTGATGTCCACACACTCAATCAAACAGACTCCAACCTCTCCACAATGGCCAAGACCAGAGAGCTGTGTAAGGACATCAGGGATAAAATTGTAGGGCCATGTATCGCAAGATCTTGGCCAACAACCTCCTTCCCTCAGTAAGAGCATTGAAGATGGGTCGTGGCTGGGTCTTCCAGCATGACAACGACCTGAAACACACAGCCAGGGCAACTAAGGAGTGGCTCCGTAAGAAGCATCTCAAGGTCCTGGAGTGGCCTAGCCAGTCTCCAGACCTGAACCCAATAGAAAATCTTTGGAGATAGCTGAAAGTCCGTATTGCCCAGCGACAGCCCCGAAACCTGAAGGATCTGTATGGAGGAGCGGGCCAAAATCCCTGCTGCAGTGTGTGCAAACCTGGTCAAGAAATACAGGAAACGTATGATCTTTGTAATTGCAAACAAAGGTTTCTGTACCAAATATTAAGTTCTGCTTTTCTGATGTATCAAATACTTATGTCATGCAATAAAATGCAAATTAATTACTTAAAAATCATACAATGTGATTTTCTGGATTTTTGTTTTAGATTCCGTCACTCACAGTTGAAGAGTACCTATGATACAAATTACAGACTTCTATATGCTTTGTAAGTGGGAAAACCTGCAAAATCGGCAGTGTATCAAATACTTGTTCTCCCCACTGTATATACCCATTTATTCTTGATGTATATAATTTATAAATGCCTCATGAGCTTAGCTCAACTGTCGTACCCCATCAGAACCCAAAATATAAGCATGTTTTATGCCAATGTTTGTAAACAAAGTAAATGTAAACAAACACTATTATAGCCTCAAAACACGGTTAAAACTCTAAATTTGATGTCATGGATGGTCAGTCCTTACATTCATAGTTATTTTAATGAATTTGAGAGCGGTTACATTTCACCAGCCCCATCACTATGCTTTTTACTGAAACACGGGTGAGGAAAACACTTTCTTATTGTGTCTACTGCTGATTGATGCTTTAAAGGGATAGTTCTGGATTTTGGAACCCTAAGCCACACTAACACACACACACACACACACACAGAGAGATTACATCCTGGTACAGACTCTGGGGGAGTTGTTAGCATGGAGTTAGGGGACCAGTCTCAGAGAATCAAGTCTCAAAAGGCACTGTGAATTGAATTCCCCAGCTGTAGTATTTAAACAGGCATGTTAAAATTACATTAAAGCCTAATACTTACAAATAAATACGACAGAATGACATTGAGCTAGCTGAGACAAACATTGATATTTCCATTCCTCCATTTATATTATAAGGCTCTGGTGAGGCTAAATTGGTACTAGTTTCCTCTCACAGGACAGATGACCGGTTGACATGAACTCTTTATTTAACCTAAACATGACCCACTGCTTGCATGCAAATGGTGTCATTAGTGATTCTCTGAATCCACAAGCCACAACAACTGGGCCCATATAGTCAATACAGTGTGCATGTGCAGGTCTCTCCCTCAGAATCCTCCTGTTACCAAAACATGTTGTTAACAGGAGCTTACTAGAGCCAGAGTAAACAATCCAGTTACCTACACTGATTCTTTCTACTTCTCTGATTCTTTCCCCTCTGTCTTCTGTGTGTTTATCTCTCTGTCTTTCCCTCTCTCCCTCTTCCTACTCTCTCCTACATCCCTCTCTCTCACGTTCACAAGTGACTATTTCTATCACCCTTTCTTAGTCTCTCTCCTTCCCTTTCTGTCATACCCCCTGTCTCTCTGTATACAGCATATCAAATGTTAATCATATGTAAACCAAATGTGATGAAGTCACTAACAACCAGAAAAAGTTGAAGCTGAAATGATTGTTGTTGTTTTGCATTTGTGCATTTTTTTCTTTAAAGGGATAGTTCTGTATTTTGTCAATGAACTCATGCACAATGTTCCCTCTAAGCTGCGCGCGTGTGTGGGCGCCAGTAGCCCTGAATTACTGTATCAGCCCACAGAGAGAAGCAGGAGATTGAACTTCACTCAACTTTCTAGAGTTTTCCCTGTTAGTTAACACTATCAACGTTTCCCTTTACTGTGGCAATTGTGATCAAATCAATGCAATATAAGCCACTTTTAATGCAACATACCGAAACAAAACAAACTACGCAAGAGATATTCCGTAGTCTACACAGACCGGTGCGGCATAACTAATCAGAGCTGCAGTAGGCCTATATGCAAATAGACCATTGACATAAATGGATCTGTGCCATTTACTTTGATCTGGACTGTGTTTACAGCTGTGGTCGTATGTAGATATTGTTTTTGCTTGTTTTGAGATCAAAGTGAGAGCTGCATGTAGCCACGTGTGCACATTTTGTTCATATCCTTTGCTAGTTAGTGAGTTATTAGCTCAGTTATAGATCATTTGTAGTCAGCAACAGGGGAGTGATTGCATCCTACAAGAGCACAAAACATCTACATTTCTAGACATCTTTGAAAAGCCAGTCAGATAAAGAGCTTTTTTTTATGTCTTAAAGGGACAGTGTTGTATTTTTAGACAGGCTTGAATAAGCTAAATAGCCAATAGGAAGAGAATAGCATAATTTGTCTGATTCTCTGTAATAATGGTATGGAAATAATAATGCATGTTATTTTGTAAAGTGGTTTCTTGCATCAATCAAGACAATAACATTTTCAGTCACCTCCACCTCCAGTTGTAGTATTTAAACCCTGTTTGTCCCTCTTACATAAGTGGATAAACAGGTTAATGTCAAGCCCTGCGTGTTTCTTTTCAAAAGTCTCATCGAATGTAGGCCTAGATTGAACACCACACATTGGCTGCTACTGTAGCTGTCAGGCCCTGGCTGAGGACAGGCCTCTTGACTCCTCTATGGGAGTCGAGAGGTCATAGTGAGGACCTGACATGAGAATTCCAGCCAACTCTATGTTGATTATTGTTAATCCCCAATTAGAGGCAGCTGCCTTATTGCATGACATAAGTATTTGATCACCTACCAACCAGTAAGAATTCCGGCTCTCACAGACCTGTTAGTTTTTCTTTAAGAAGCCCTCCTGTTCTCCACTCATTACCTGTATTAACTGCACCTGTTTGAACTCGTTACCTGTATAAAAGACACCTGTCCACACACTCAATCAAACTGACTCCAACCTCTCCACAATGGCCAAGACCAGAGAGCTGTGTAAGGACATCAGGGATAAAATTGTAGACCTGCACAAGGCTGGGATGGGCTACAGGACAATAGGCAAGCAGCTTGGTGAGAAGGCAACAACTGTTGGCGCAATTATTAGAAAATGGAAGAAGTTCAAGATGACGGTCAATCTCCCTCGGTCTGGGGCACCATGCAAGATCTCACCTCGTGGGGCATCAATGATCATGAGGAAGGTGAGGGATCAGCCCAGAACTACACGGCAGGACCTGGTCAATGACCTGAAGAGAGCTGGGACCACAGTCTCAAAGAAAACCATTAGTAACACACTACGCCGTCATGGATTAAAATCCTGCAGCGCACGCAAGGTCCCCCTGCTCAAGCCAACGCATGTCCAGGCCCGTCTGAAGTTTGCCAATGACCATCTGGATGATCCAGAGGAGGAATGGGAGAAGGTCATGTGGTCTCATGAGACAAAAATATAGCTTTTTGGTCTAAACTCCACTCGCCGTGTTTGGAGGAAGAAGAAGGATGAGTACAACCCCAAGAACACCATCCCAACCGTGAAGCATGGAGGTGGAAACATCATTCTTTGGGGATGCTTTTCTGCAAAGGGGACAGGACGACTGCACCGTATTGAGGGGAGGATGGATGGGGCCATGTATCACGAGATCTTGGCCAACAACCTCCTTCCCTCAGTAAGAGCACTGAAGATGGGTCGTGGCTGGGTCTTCCAGCATGACAACGACCCGAAACACACAGCCAGGGCAACTAAGGAGTGGCTCCGTAAGAAGCATCTCAAGGTCCTGGAGTGGCCTAGCCAGTCTCCAGACCTGAACCCAATAGAAAATCTTTGGATGGAGCTGAAAGTCCGTATTGCCCAGCGACAGCCCCGAAACTTGAAGGATCTGGAGAAGGTCTGTATGGAGGAGTGGGCCAAAATCCCTGCTGCAGTGTGTGCAAACCTGGTCAAGAACTACAGGAAACGTATGATCTCTGTAATTGCAAACAAAGGTTTCTGTACCAAATATTAAGTTCTGCTTCTCTGATGTATCAAATACTTATGTCATGCAATAAAATGCAAATTATTACTTAAAAATCATACAATGTGATTGTATGGATTTTTGTTTTAGATTCCGTCACTCACAGTTGAAGAGTACCTATGATAAAAATGACAGACTTCTACATGCTTTATAAGTGGGAAAACCTGCAAAATCGGCAGTGTATCAAATACTTGTTCTCCCCACTGTATGTTACTGCTTGACTAAAACAATCTCGGCCAACCAAAAGAGAGTGAGAAAGAGCAGGGAGAGAGGATTGAGGAGCGGGGCCAGCTCTCTGGAGGGTCCTGTACAGTACATTACAATGCTGTCTGAGCTTATTCAGGATAGATAGGGGTTGTGTTCTCCTGGTTGGGTCAGTAACTCAGACATGCAGCACAGAGAGCTGCATCAGCACACTGAACCCACAACCAGAGCTATGGAGGACAGAGGGGACACTGTCATGGAGACCTGGGGGATGGAGGGATGAGAGATAAGTCAGAATGTGGTAGGACAGAGGGTCAGACCGATGGGGGAGCTGGTAGGATAAAGAGCAGGACAGATGGAAGAAATGTATGGAGCAGAGCTGAGGGACAGGGGAGTGGTAGAAACAGAGGGAGGGCTAAGGTGTCTTGAGCAGGGAGATGGACTCTCATGCCTGACTGTGTCTGTCCTCGGGATAGTGTCGCTGGAGAGGGGAAAGACTAATGTGGTAACAAAGAATGGGTACATACGTACAGATGGATAGGGGGCCTACATGGGTACAATTACAAGAGGGCCAGTGTACTGTTACTTTCATTGTGGAAAATGTTACTTTTCCCAAGCAAATATGGAAATATGGGGGGTGGGGGACTTTGGGTTTGAGTATGAAGGGGTATGTAGGGGAGATACAGTGCATTTGGAAAGTATTCAGACTCCTTCACTTTTTCCACATTTTGTTAAGTTACAGCCTTATTCTAAAATGGATTAAATATTTTTTTCCCCTCATCAATCTATACACAATACCCCATAATGCCAAAGAAAAAACAGGTAAACATTTTTGGCCAAATGTATTCAAAATAAAAAACTGAAATATCACATTTACATAAGTATTCAGACCCTTTACTCAGTACTTTGTTGATGCACCTTTGGCAGCGATTACAGCCTTGATTCTTCTTTGGTATGACGCTACAATCTTATCTGCAGATCCTCTCAAGCTCTGTCAGGTTGGATGGGGAGTGTCGTTTCACAGCTATTTTCATGTCTTTCTAGAGATGTTCAATCGGGTTCAAGTCCAGGCTCTGGCTGGGCCACTCAAGGACATTCAGAGACTTGTCCTGAAGAAACTCCTGCATTGTCTTGGCTGTGAGCTTAGGGTCGTTGTCCTGTTGGAAGATTAACCTTCGCCCCTTCGCTCTGGCCACGTTTCCTCCAGACGTGACGCTTAGTATTCAGGCTAAAGAGTTCAATCTTGTTTCTCACGGTCTGAGTCCTTTAGGTGGCTTTTGGCAAACTGAGTGGGCGGTCATGTGCCTTTTATTGAGTCGTGGCTTCCGTCTCGCCACTCTACCATAAAGGCCTGATTGGTGGAGTGCTGCAGAGATGGTTGTCCTTCTGGAAGGTTCACCCATCTCCACAGAGGAACTCTAGAGCTCTGTCAGAGTGACCATTGGGTAATTGGTCACCTCCCTTACCAAGGCCCTTCTCACCCGACTGCTCAGTTTGGCCGGGTGGTCAGCTCAAGGAAGTCTTGGTGGTTCCAAACTTCTTCCATTTAAGAATGACGGAGGCCACGGTGTTCTTGGGGACCTTCAATGCTTCAGAAATGTTTTGCTACTCTTCCCCAGATCTGTGTCTCGACACAATACTGTCTCGGAACTCTACGGACAATTCCTTTGACTTCATGGCTTGGTTTTTGTTCTGACATGCACTGTCAACTGTGGGACCTTATTTAGAAGGGGTCTGAATGCACTGTATATAGAGGGAGGCTAAAGGAGTACGGACTAGTCTATGTGGAGTTGCCAGAAAAGGCTAACATCTGGTTCAGGGATACAGTAGTTTCCCCTTAAAAACAAAAGTGAGAACTCCGCTCCGGCATCTTTCTACGCCTGCTACGTTAGGTTGGTATGGAGGGGTAGAGGGGAGCAAAGGGAGGCTGAATAATTGATTGAGTGGGACACCTCCCTGTGTTTTCCATGCTGGGAGTGACATCTGCTCCCTTGCCTCTCCAGACTCACCTAGACTACCTCCATGGAGATAGAGTACAACTACCTATGAAAGGTGTATAGTAAATAGGATAGTTTTACAGTAAGAATAGTCTATACAGTAAATCTATAAGAGCCTCAGTTTCCATTCATAAGATCATACCAGGAACCTTATAATCCATATACAGGCAATTCAATATCAATTTAAGGGCATTATTGGCATGGAAAACCTATGTTAACATTGCCAAAGCAAGTGAAGTATATAATAAACAAAAGTAAAATAAACAATACAAATTTGAAACATTTCACTCACAAAAGTTTCAAAATAATAAAGACATTTCAAATGTCATATGTGCAAATAGTTAAAGTACAAAAGGGAAAATAAATATGGGTTGTATTTATAATGGAGTTTGGTCTTCACTGGTTGCCCTTTTCTTCTGGCAACAGGTCACAAACATTGCTGCTGTGATGGCACATTGTGTTATTTCACCCAATAGATATGGGAGTTTAACAAAATTGGGTTTGTTTTCAAATTCTTTATGGGTCTGTGTAATCGGAGGGAAATCTCTCTCTCTCTCTCTCTCTCAACCAACTGCAACAAAGCAATAAAAACATTTTAATATGCAGACTGCATTGTAAAGGTATTGCGGAGACAATGTCCCCATGTCTCTTCGTATCCATAACAGGCCCACTGCATGTGCTGACCTGGTGTTCTCAGGCTTTTCTCTGAGCCTAGCTCACTCTCTCTCTCACACACACACACACACAAAAACAATCTCAGCATTATTGATTTTATACTATTCCAGTGCTTTCCCTACCTCACACTATTCTGTCCACTTCCCCATCTCCTTCTCCCACGCTCCGTTCCCTGCTTTGCCAGGCATTCTGGGATTCCACAGAATAGCCGTATTGAAGTGCTGTGAAGTATTTTCCCCTAGTAAGCCTGTGCTTACTGCCAGGGCCCGGACTGTCCTTTCTATGTATTTCTAGGCCATTTAGAAGTAAAATTGGCACTGGCAAAGGCCGTTGTACAGTATACAGTTTGTTGAGAAACCCCAGAGTCTACCCAGAGGGGTCACTGAGAGTGTGGGAACAGACACCCAGGATCAGTATGTTCCCTGTACACAGCTAGGAATGTTTAAAAGAGAACTGCTACTACACAATACATTATGGGAGGAGAATGAGGCTGGTTAGGGAGTGCTATGTAATAGACTGATAAACAGTAAAGCAGCTGACAGGCTCTATAGGTTACTGTGTCATCAGGAAGTAACAACAATGAAAGATACACAGCTATTAAAATATCATATAATCAACCAACAAATTCTGCCAACAAATTCAAATGGCAATCAATTAATCACATTTGCTTATGGCTCAGTCAAATATTCCTCTTTGAAAAATTGGTAGGGGGCTCTAAACATTTCCAGTTATTTTTTGTGTGCATATGTGTGTGTGTTAGTGTGCTTATGTTTCCATTGAACTCTTGTCTATTTCAGGATAACACTCACCCTACATACAGTCAGTCTGTCAGCTATGGAAATTATCAATATGTGTTTTTACGTTTCACTCCTCCCATCAGCCTGTACAGTAGCCTACATCACTGGAACTCCTATTTTAGCTTCACAACACACTCCAGGGCCCAGTGGCATATAAACCCCAGTGTGAAAACAGCTACCGATTATGCGGCAACTGGGGAGAAGAGAGACAAAATTTCAGATTGGATAGTTAAGAGGCAGCTAGGGATATGAGCTAAAATTAAGCTGTGTTTGGGGAAGGAGAACGAGAGATAAAAACAGAGGACTTAGAGGGAAGGATAGAGAGAGAGAGAGCGAGAGAGAGACTATTAAGAGGAGAGCTATTAAGATAAGGAGCATAAAAGAAAGAGAGAAAAAAAGAGAAAGAGATGAACATTGTGCAGGGGCAAGGATTTCAGTTGATTGGAGTTAAGGGCTGTTTTTGCACGATATTCCAAATGCCTGTATTGCAAGAATCAAGGTTTTGTTATTTTTTGTTTTTATGAGCGTTTATGTCCGCTTGTTCTCGTGTTGTATTTTTGGTCTCCTTTGCTCCTTCTGTGCTGTGTGCACCTTCCCATTTACAGTGGCGATTTTAGCATGTAAATCTTGGTGGGGCAAAAAATACTAATTGTTCTGGGATGCATGCCAGCAAAGCCACTACACAACACAACACTAAACAATACATGAATTGCACTATAACGGTGACAAAAGGTGCCCACAAACTGTTAGGGCCTATATAAAGCTGTCCCAACAGCAGAGTCCCAACAGCAGCCCCTTGGGTGCTGCCATAGAGTTACATTAGAAGTGCCCATCCAAGAAGGCTCAATGTCATTGGCCAGAGATAAAATGATGTCAAAACACATTATATCTACAGTAGCTTAGATTGGACTGATCATGTCAACATCATACTTTCTAAATCTTAGCTAGCACTCATCGTCATGAATTAATATGTCAATCCACTGGCAAATCCTTTTTAATCCTTGTCATATTAAGATAAACAATGAAGAGACATTCTAGATAAAACTTATCGGTGCTCATCGGCCATTGGACATAAACATCACACAACAAGTTGAAAATCGCAAATACAACAATGAGTGGTTTGGAAGGAATCCGTGGCTAACTGCAAGCATTGCAAAGCAATCATTAGCCTGCTATTCAATGGAGTGGCTGTGTGGTCCCAAGTCGAAGATTAAAGGTCTCTCTATCAATGAAGCATGATTTGTGCTGCGCTCAAAACAACTGTTAACTCGGAACTGCAAAATCTGACTTTAGTGAGTTCAAGACAACTGGGAAATGGGGGAAAACGAGCTACGACTGGGAAACTACGTTTTGAACTTTCATCCAACTCGTAATTGTTAATCCGGAACTCAGGCCTCTTTCTAGAGCTACGGCCTGACGATCACTGACGTCATCATGATTCCCAGTTGTCTTGAAAGCAACATAAATCCAGCGAATGCCAGACTTTGATGACAAAGTTTGATGGCAAAATTTGCACACAAAAGTACCGCCGCGCCACCTTCCTGTTCAAGTGAGTACAACACAACAAAGTCCAAAAATGTATTGTATGCTGCTGCATAAATTATGTAATATGCCAGGGAGATATGTATACTGTAGCGAAGAAAGTAATACTATGTTTATGTTGTGAAGTTTATGTTACTTTGTGAAGTAAGCCCTGTTAATTCCGCCTACTGTTCTGACTTGGTGGTGCACATGTAGCCTATAACCTGTTTAAGAGAAATGTAATCATCGAATATTGTAAGAGCTTTCATTGTCTGCTTATATGCCCCCTTTATTTATCCTACGGTTCTGACTTGGTGCACAGGGAGAACACTGTAAGAACGGCCCATGTTCTGAATTCTGTTGCTGTACATTTTCAAAAGTGCTAAACAAATAGTTATATATTGACTACGTCCGTCCTAGCTCGCTCATTAATGTCTTAATCGAAATTACGGATTGCCTCTTATCCGCTTGTCGTCCCTATAGTTTGTACATCTCAATTGTCAGAAGAAACCACATTTGTTTAAACAAGTAAGCCATATCAGCTATGTAGGCCCTAACAGTTTGTGGGCACCGTTTGTCACCGTTATAGTGCAATTGAGGTATTCTTTAGTGTTGTGTTGTGTAGTGGCTTTGCTGGCATGAATCCCACTTTTTTTTGCCCCACCAAGATTTACAAGCTAAAATCGCCACTGATGTGGACCAAGACAGTGAGTAGAAAAAGCCTCATCAGCCTCCCTCTGCATGACAGAATACATAATTGGGTAGGTGGTAGACAAGGGCCTGAATTAAAATGTCTATTATTTAGACATTAGAGTGCTTCATTACTATGAATGAGAAAATAATAGATACATAAATTCATTGTACTTGTTAAGGGCAGATTGATCAGTCAGCTATTGTGTTGTGGAGTGGGGCTGAATAAGATCAAAACACAACCAAGGACACAAACTGAGGCCATGATCAAAGAATTTCTGCTACAAAGAGATGGAATGAGGAGGTGGGAGGGGATTCATGTGGACAGGGGACTACATGGTGAACACCACACATAAACACACACACACACACACACACACACACACACACACACACACACACACACACACACACACACACACACACACACACACACACACACACACACACACACACACACACACACACACACACACACACACACACACACACACTCTTCCCTCATAAGGCATATTCGTGAAAGAATGTCGGAGATGGAGTCTCCAGGAATTTAGATCTGCTCCTAGCAGACACATTCAACAGTGTATACAATGAGGGGACTTAACCACCCCTCACAATGCTTGCATATTCACACACCAGGAGTATTAATAGCAAATACAAACTTTGTTTCCATAGTGATTGTTAAGAGTCTATATGGAAAGTGGCTCCTCCTGTTGCTAAGACAACCAGCCAATGGTGAACTCTTAGCTGACAATGTGGTGACCTGGTTATCTTACCATAAACAGGCGGACAACCCCATCAGCAGACCATGGGATATGGGGGAAAGGAAACCTAAACATACCCATCACATAGGAATTCTTTAGATAAAGTTGTGTAACACCTGAAGTCGAGAGAAAAGGGGGTTTACAATGTCAACAGGGTTTACCCAAAATGTTTGACAAACATCACGATGATAGGAATGAGACTAGCACTGTGGTAGAAATATCCTAATCAAATACAGAACAGTTCAGTGCTACTGTAGCTCAGTGCTACTGTATCAATAAGGCTTTACCATTCCAGTGTGTGTGCTCTGTCACCAGACATCAGAGGAGATACTCATATTGTTATGCTTTATTTGGCAAACATTTACCTGATATTTACAATAGAAAATGCAAGGCAAAGGATATTCTTTAATAATAAAATAAAGTCCTTGTGATTCACAAAAAAACACAAATAAAGTAGGCTCAAGCTATAATTGACTAAAGTTATGAATGTAAAGGATGCAAATAATGTGAAATAAGAGACAAGCAGCACAGAGATAACACCAGGGATTTTCTGCAATTGTATTCCTTATCTAAACAGTGTAAAAATATATACACTAACGTTGAACTTACACAACGTGCCATTGGAACACAGGAGTGATTGCTGATAATGGGCCTCTGTACGCCTATGTAGATATTCCATTAAACATCAGCCGTTTCCAGCTACAATAGTCATTTACAACATGAACAATGTCTACACTGTATTTCTGATCAATTTGATGTTATTTTAATGGACCAGAATTTTGGCTTTTCTTTAAAAAACAAGGACATTTCTAAGTGACCCCAAACTGTAGTGTATATATACAGTTGTAGTCGGAAGTTTACATACACCTTAGCCAAATACATTTAAACTCAGTCAGTTAGGATCACCACTTTATTTTAAGAATGTGAAATGTCAGAATAATAGTAGAGAGAATGATTTATTTCCGCTTTTATTTGTTTCATCACATTCCCAGTGGGTCAGAAGTTTACATACACTCAATTAGTATTTGGTAGCATTGCCTTTAAATTGTTTAACTTGGGTCAAATGTTTTGGGTAGCCTTCCACAAGCTTCCCACAATAAGATGGGTGAATTTTGGCCCATTCCTCCTGACAGAACTGGTGTAACTGAGTCAGGATTCTAGGCCTCCTTGCTCGCACACACTTTTTCAGTTCTGCCCACAAGTTTTCTATAGGATTGAGGGCTTTGTGATGGCCACTCCAATACCTTGACTTTGTTGTCCTTAAGCCAGGAAGTATGCTTGGGGTCATTGTCCATTTGCAAGACCCATTTGCGACCAAGCTTTAACTTCCTGACTGATGTCTTGAGAAGTATCCACATAATTTTCCTTCCTCATGATGCCATCTATTTTGTGAAGTGCACCAGTCCCTCCTGCAGCAAAGCACCCCCACAACATGATGCTGCCACCCCTGTGCTTCACAGTTGGGATGGTGTTCTTTGGCTTGCAAGCATCCCCCTTTTTCCTCCAAACATAACAACAGTCATTATGGCCAAACAGTTATATTTTTGTTTCATCAGACCAGAGGACATTTCTCCAAAAACTACGATCTTTGTCCCCATGTACAGTTGCAAACCATAGTGTGGCTTTATTATGGCAGTTTTGGAGAAGTGGATTCTTCCTTGCTGAGTGGACTTTCAGGTTATGTCGATATAGGACTTGTTTTACTGTGGATATAGATACTTTTGTACCTGTTTCCTCCAGCATCTTCACAAGGTCCTTTGCTGTTGTTCTGGGATTGATTTGCACTTTTCGCACCAAAGTACGTTCATCTCTAGGAGACAGAACGTGTATCCTTCCTGAGCGGTATGACGGCTGCGTGGTCCCATGGTGTTTATACTTGCATACTATTGTTTGTACAGATGAATGTGGTACCTTCAGGCGTTTGGGAATTGCTTCCAAGGATGAACCAGACTTGTGGAGGTCTACAATTTTCTTTCTGAGGTCTTGGCAGATTTCTTTTGATTTTCCCATGATGTTGAGCAAAGAGGCACTGAGTTTGAAGGTAGGCCTTGAAATACATCCACAGGTACACCTCCAATTGACTCAGATTATGTAAATTTGCCTATCAGAAGCTTCTAAAGCCATGACATCATTTTCTGGAATTTTCCAAGCTGTTTAAAGGAACAGTCAACTTAGTGTATGTAAACTCCTGGCCCACTGGAATTGCCAAAACTATAGTTTGTTAACATAAAATCTGTGGAGTGGTTGAAAAATGAGTTTTAATGACTTCAACCTAAGTGTATGTAAACTTCCGACTTCAACTGTATGCATATATATACATATATATACAGTACCAGTAAAACGTTTTTTTTTTCTTTATTTTTACTATTTTCTACACTGAATAATAGTGAAGACCCCAAAACTATGAAATAATACATATGGAATCATGTAGTAATCAAATAAGATATACATTTGAGATTCTTCAAAGAAGCCACCCTTTGCCTTGATGACAGCTTTGCACAATCTTGGCAATCTTGGCATTCTCACAACCAGCTTCATGAGGAATGCTTTTCAAACGTCTTGAAGGAGTTCCCATATGCTGAACATTTTCTCTCAGGTCCATGGAAGAATATGTAGAATTGTAGGAAATTTGCTTTAAAACTGCAACATATTATCTCAGCTAACCCCCTTTTTGATCCAGAAAAAAACTTTAACACATTCCCAGGTAACATTCCTTCAAATGCATGTTGAAATGTGCAGACTGGTACACCAAAGCTTTTTAAACAGTTCTACTGGATAATAGGTTTAGCCTGATTCCATTATCCAGGCACCATGAAGAGATCAAAACACAGATTATTCAGAAGTCTGAAGACAGGCTGGGCCAGAGACAAATACCTGACAACCAAACAGCATCACAATACAGTTCCTCATTACTACATGTGGAATGAATACACCCCTGATCACACGTAAACAGAGTTCACTCTCATAACAGCCACGTTGTATTCCTTCTCTTCCCTTCGCTTGAGGACTTCAATGCACAACAAATCAGCTGTATGTGACCAGACAAAAAAAACCTTCCAAGCCAAACCACTACACACAGACTCCATCGTTGTCACCATATTAGCTAAAGTAACGTCACAGAATAGCTAATAGAACTAATGCGTTAGTAAACCCACTACAATCATGCAGTAACGTTAGTGTACAGTCAGTAAGTAGTTACACCAGTGGGCCCCGGTGGCAATAAATTAGTAATACCAAAAGCTTACCTTGACTTGGAAGAGTTCCAGTGCTGTGTTGGAAAGTCATAGCCAGCTAGCTAACATAGCATCCCTCTGTTTGAGCAGGGTGTTTCAGTAGGCTAAACTAGCCAGCTGCATTTGCTAGCTAAGTAAGTGAAACTGGAAAAAAATTACACACTCTCTCTCTCTATTTCACTCTTGCTTCTCCTTCATTTTGGAAGAAATATTTTTTTTTTCAAAACTCTTCAACTATTGTCGTTCTCTCTCTTTGACTCAACTACTCACCATATGTTATACACTGCAGTGCTAGCTAGCTGTAGTTTATGCATTCAGTACTAGATACATTTTCTGATCCATTGATTAGGTGGACAACATGTCAGTTCATGCTGCAAGAGCTCTGATAGGCTGGAGGACATCCTCCGGAAGTTGACATAATTACTGTGTAAGTCTGTAGAAGGAGGTAAGAACCTAGGTTTTGTATTGAAGTCAATGTACCATGAGGAGGATGGAAGCTAGCTGTCCTCCGACTACACCATGGTGCTACCCTACAGAGTGCTGTTGAGACTACTGTCGACCTTCTTTACAAAATATTGTGTTTTAATCAGTTATTTGGTGGCACGATTATATTTAGTATAGTTTTGTCTAAAAAGGATTACTTTTTAAATGTTTTACAATTTAAATTTTTATGAATTTCACTGAGGAGGATGGTCCTCCCCTTCCTCCATTGAGGAGCCTCCACTGACTAAGCAGGGAAACATAATCACTGAAGAATGTTCTCACCCACCAGGGACCATGTCAAAAAAGCACAGCTGATGTCAGCTCTATAAAAACGTAACATCTCTGACAATACAATATTTTAGCTTGCACTTTCATACTTGATGAGGCCCAGAATATATAGCAACAAAAAAAGGCTAAATATAAAAAGCAAAATCCCCCCCGGGCCATTTATAATTCAGTGAAAAGACACGTAACACATCAAAGCACTGCTCAGAGCAAGGCAGGTTCTACTGTTAGAATACATTATCAACTGGACCAGACCAACTCGTACTAAGGACACATGAGAGCCTAGACACACACCCACCTTAACAGTATAATCTAAAAGCATAGGGCAATTTTCCCAATAGGCTAGTAGATCTCAGCATTAATAATGACCAACCATGGGCATGTTACCAAGGTAGAGTCCTGATCTGAGCTCACTGCATTCAGAGCCAAAGGGCTTTTATTGAAGAGAAAATCCCCAAATCACTCAAACTTTAACAGACTCTATTAGCCACTTTCTACCCACACTCCTGCATTAAACATGACCAATAAACCTAAAGAGGTTGTCAGTCTGTGTCAAATATGCAAAGGTAGAGGTACAGAAAAGACATGCAAATGTCCCTCTGTATTTAGAGTGTTGTAGCCTGCATCTGAATAACACTGCTAAGCGGTCCGTGTGAACTCTTTATGGTGTTTTCATGAGCAGAGAGATAGCAAAAAGCTCAGACCCCTGTATGCTACACTTATAATGTATATTCACTATTAAACTATATCCTCAACAACAGAATGGCCCCTTAGTGAGATATGATTTCAACACTTACGTCCCCAGGATCTCCTTGAAGTCGAAGTTCTCCTTCACGTCTGACGTTTTCTTCTTCCAGGAATGTCCATCGTCACCCAAAGGCATCTTTCTTTTCTGGTGGTCGGCTACAATACTGGAGAAGAGGAGGGAAACTTAATCACTCATTGTCAAAAAGAAAAGTGGTCAGACAAACACTCTTTCTGGATAGTTGTGTACCCAAATATTTGTCTAGGTCTTAATTGTAATTGAAACTATAAGGGTTCTTTGTTTTGGAGGATAACAGGATAGCTTTGTCATTCCACACTAAAAAGGTTTAAAAGTCAAAGAGATAAGGGATGACTATAAAAGTATCTGGACTGGACATATTTTGGCACCTTTTGTATGACACACAAATGGTTTAGACTTGCCTGGAAACTAAGTCTGATAAAGTGAGCTGTCTGACACTTAAAACCATTAGAATGTCACCCAGAATATACAAACTTCTACAACTGGTGTAATATGTATTATCCAACAGACTAGTTTTACAGGTCCATAAACGGAAACACTGTGGGAAGTAGATGTGGTTGTGAATTAACCAGGTCAAACATTATATAATTTGTGTTTTCCTTATAATTAAATCTCACAGACAGAATCCCTATCCTAGCTGCAAGTGGGCTATTGTTATAACATGCCAAATCCCACCAGCTCATTCTGACTAAAATAGCACATTTTATATAAGAGCTTACTCTATTATTCTCAGAGTGACCCCTCAGCCACCACCAAAACACAGCCTGCCTGTTCTATTGGCACTGTCTCAGAACGTTTTCAAGAGGTATCGATTCTCGAGAAACAATACTGTTGGGTAAACTTGCAAAACGATCACATACCGAGCGCTACCTCCAGAGACCGCACACGATACTCGCCCGACAGTTGCCCCCCTCCGAGCAGGGCAGTGTAAACAGAATTGTGTCGTTGAGCTCAACACTCATACAGTATAAACAGTAAGTGCAGAGCAATGTTTTTCAAACAGCTGAAATGTATAGACATTTTCCTTATACAGTGCCTTCAGAAAGTATTCACACCCCTTGACTTTTTCCACATTTTGTTGTGTTACAGCCTGAATTTAAAATTGATTAAATTGAGATTTTGTATCACTGGCCTACACAAAATACCCCACAATGTCAAAGTGGAATTATGTTTTTAAAAATGTTTACAAATTAATTATGAATGAAAAGCTGAAATGTCTTGAGTCAATAAGTATTCAACTCCTTTGTTATGGCAAGCCTAAATAAGTTCAGGAGTAAAAATGTGCTTAACAAGTCACATAATAAATTGCATTGAGTAACTCTGTGTGCAAAAAGTGTTAAACATTATTTTTTTATGACTACCTCATATCTGTACCCCACACATACAATTATCTGTAAGGTCCCCCAGTCGAGCAGTGAATTTCAAACAAAGATTTAACCACAAAGACCAGGGAGGTTTTCTAAATCCTTGCAAAAAAGGGCACCTATTGGTAGATGGATAAAAAAAAAGAATAAGCAGACATTGAATATCCCTTTGAGCATTAATTACACTTTGGATGTTGTATCAATACACCCTATTACTATAAAGATACAGGCATCCTTCCTAACTCAGTTGCAGGAAAGGAAGGAAACCGCTCAGAGATTTCACCATGAGGCCAATGGTGACTTTCAAAAAAACAAATCCAATACAACACATCACTGAGTACCACTTCATATTTTCAAGCATGGTGATGGCTGCATCATGCTATGTGTATGCTTGTCATCGGCAAGGACTAGGGAGTTTTTTAGGATAAAAATACATGGAATGGAGCTAAGCACAGATAAAATCCTAGAGGAAAACCTGGTTCAGTCAAGACGACATGGAATGTTCCTGAGTGCCTAGTTACAGTTTTAACTCAAATTAGCATGAAAATCTATGGCAAGACTTGAAAATGGCTGTCTAGCAATGATCAACAACCAACTTGAAAGAGCTTAAATAATTTTAAAAAGAAGAATGTGCTAGTATTTTACAATCCAGCTGTGCAATGCTCTTAGAAACATATCTCAGACGACACAGCTGTAATCACTGACAAAGGTGATTCTAACATGTATTGACTGAGGGGTGTGAATAGTTAGTAAATTAGATATCTGTATTTCATTTTCAATACATTTTAAAACATGTTTTCACTTTGTCATTGTGGCATTGTGTGTAGATGGGTGAGAATCTTTTTCAATATACATTTAGATTTCAGGCTGTATCAACAAAATGTGGAATAAGTCAATGGGTATGAATACTTTCTGAAGGCACTGTATTTGAGATTTGTTTTATTGAGGCTAACCTAATGAAGGTAGTGTAAAGAAATGTTTTATATGGAACCACAAAACAATTGTTTTACATGGGACCACAAAAAAACTCCTTGAAAAATTCCTGGCCCTAGGTAAGATGAAAACATTGTCCAGTCAAACAAATTATGAGTCAAATAATTCTAAACAACACAGTACTTTGTCCCTCTTGAACGCTTTCCTGTCAATATTTGTAGGAGAAGTCCTGGGGCAAATGCCAGCTCGCCACATGTTTGCCGGCGGCCCTGCTGTGCTGATCTCTGCAATGTGAATGGATGGAAATCATCACAAAATGCTACAAATTAAGAAATATAACCAATATGTATGATCTAATCTACTGTCTATGTATTATATTTTTGGAATGGGCTTCCATATAGAGCAGCTCAACATCTCAACTCCTCATGAATTTAATCCATTCTGAATTCAGGCTGTAACCACAAAATGTGGAATAAGTCAAGGGATATAAAAACTTTCTATTGAGTGAGAATACGCCCTGTGAGTCTGAGCATGCCATGCAGGATGATATAATACATTGCTTTGGTTTTTGTCTGCCAATTCAGTAGACTGATATGATTGCATCAAGAAGCAGGTGGTTAACTATTTGTCTAGTAGGTTTTTAGAACATTATTTGATTGCTCATCAGGGTTGGGTAGGTTACTTTCTAAATGTAATCCGTTACAGTAACTTATTACCTGTCCAAAATTGTCATCAGTAACGTAACTTTTGGAGTACCCAAACTCAGTAACGTAATATGATTAATTTGTTCCTTTTTGATTACTTTCCCCTTATCATAGTGGTCTCTAGTCAGACTCGCTCATGTGCCTTTTTTCAATAATGAATTCAATGTAATTGAGAAAATGTATTTTTTGGGGGGCAAAACTCCTTTCTGAATGTATAAGTAATCCAAGAAGTAATCATCTAGTTTTTAGGTATCTGTAATCTGATTACAATGATTTTGAAGGTAACATACCGGATTACAGTTAGTTTCTTGTAATCTGATTACATGTAACCGATTACATGTGATTACAGTCGTGGTCAAAAGTTGAGAATGACACAAGTATTGGTCTCCACAAAGTTTGCTGCTTCAGTGTTCTTAGATCAGTAGTTACTATGGTACACTGAAGTATAATTACAAGTATTCCATAAGTGTCAAAGGCTTTCATTGACAATGACATTCAGTTTATAAAAATAGTCAAAATTTGCAGTGTTGACCCTTCTTTTTCAAGACCTCTGCAATCCACCTAGGCATCCTGTCAATTAACTTCTGGGCCACATCCTGACTGATGGCAGGCCATTATCGCATAATCAATGCTTGGAGTTTGTCAGAAGTTGTGGGTTTTTGTTTGTCCACCCGCCCCTTGAGGATCGACCACACGTTCTCAATGGGATTAAGGTCTGGGGAGTTTCCTGGCTATGGACCCAAAATGTCGATGTTTTGTTCCCCGAGCCACTTAGTTATCACTTTTGCCTTATGGCAAGGTGCTCCATCATGCTGGAAAAGGCATTGGTTGTCACCAAACTGTTCTTGGATGGTTGGCAGAAGTTGCTCTCGGAGGATGTTTTGGTACCATTCTTTGTTCATGGCTGTGTTCTTAGACAAAATTGTGAGTGAGCCCACTCCCTTGGCTGAGAAGCATCCCAACATATGAATGGTCTCAGGATGCTTTACTGTTGGCATGACACAGGACTGATGGTAGCGATCACCTTGTCTTCTCCGGACAAGGTGTTTTCCGGATGGCCCAAACAATCGGAAAGGGGATTCATCAGAGAAAATGAATACCCCAGTCCTCAGCAGTCCAATCCCTGTACCTTTTGCAGAATATCAGTCTGTCCCTGATGTTTTTCCTGGAGAGAAGTGGCTTCTTTGCTGCCCTTCTTGACACCAGGCCATCCTCGAAAAGTCTTCATCTGTGCATGCAGATGCACTTACACCTGCCTGCTGCCATTCCTGAGCAAGCTCTGCACTAGTGGTGCCCCGATCCTGCAGCTGAATCAACTTTAGGAGAAGGTCCTGGCGCTTGCTGGACTTTCTTGGGCGCCCTGACGCCTTCTTCACAACAATTGAACCTCTCTCCTTGATGTTCTTGATGATTTGATAAATGGTTGATTTAGGTGCAATCTTACTAGCAGCAATATCCTTGCCTGTGAAGCCCTTTTTGTGCAAAGCAATGATGACGGCACGTGTTTCCTTGCAAGCACCACCCTCCTTTTAAAGCTTCCAGTCTGTTATTCTGACTCAATTAGCATGACAGAGTGATCTACAGCCTTGTCCTCGCCAACAATCTCACCTGTGTTAACGAGACAATCACTGACATGATGGCAGCTGGTCCTTTTGTGGCAGGACTGAAATGCAGTGGAAATGTTTGTTGGGGATTAAGTTCATTTTCATGGCAAAGAGGGACTTTGCAATTCATTGCAATTCATCTGATCACTCTTCATGACATTCTGGAGTATATGCAAATTGCCATCATCAACACTGAGGCAGCAAACTTTGTGGAGACCAATACTTGTGTCATTCTCAAAACTTTTGACCATGACTGTACACTAACTACATTTGGAGCGGCAGGTAGCCTAGCGGTTAGAGCGTTAGGCCAGCAACCGAAAGATCCTTGAGCAAGGCACCCTAATTTAACCCTAATTTGCTCCAGGGGCTGATCCTGTAGATTGGCTGTCATTGTAAATAATAATTTGCTTAGTTAAATGAAACAAAATAAAAAAAATCAATTGCTCAAGCAAACAGTGAGACTCACAGCATGTGCTAAACCCATGTAGATGTGATGGTGTACAGACAGTGACTGCTGCATGGTGTTATCAGTGCCACACCATGAGACCCTTAGAAAATGTAATGTCTGCCTCTTTCTTGTCATGACCAGCAACCACCAGCAGCTAGTGACGCTGCTGCTAGGCACATACTTCTATGGTTCCTTTCCTTCCTCGTCTGAAGCTTCTTGCATGTCTCCATGGAAACCCCAGAGGTATTCTGGTATATGCAGAACCAAATTGCACCAGGTCTAATGGCTAATGCCAGCTGAAGTGGTGTTTATTTTAGTCACATTGGTGTTGGTGCATGGTGTCGATGTGTGGTGAACACATACACAGAGGTGGACACATCAACAGACACCTCAGGGCCGTGCCTAGGCCTTTAGTCACAACTCTGGCCAATGTCACAGCCTCCTGGTCCCAGTAAAGAAAAATAGGTGGTTACCAGAGTTATCTGTTCTAAATTCCAACTCCATGTTAGTTATGTAATTGGTCCCATCTCTATTGGTTACTTGTGAGACCATGACCAGTGATTGAATTACAGAGGAGCTGTGTGTGAGGATGGCATCACATCCTCATCGAAAATACTTGAATATTCCCTTTAACATGACAGAATGTGATTTATAAAAGAGGAATATTTAAGGTTTGAATAAGGTTTATGGGTTATCACCCTTTTTAAATGGCTAATCAACAGATATTTTTATACATTTGCATTACTGCAATTTTGCCCGCCAGTGAAAAATAAAAGGAACAGAAAAAAGAAGTAGGCATCATAGGCCAGCATGCAAAGCAATCTCCTTGGGGAAGCAGTAAGAGGAAGTCTAGTCAAATGTGTGACAGAGAGAGAGCCCTGTCAGTTATTCATATTAGTAACACAGGAAGTCTTCTGGGCCTTTCTGATCTGGTAGCATGTACTGCATCTTAATCTTAAATGTACTCCATTCTGTATACATCTGGCCCCTCTTTGTACACTGTGTTAACTGACCTTCAAACAAGCTTCAATGCCATACAACACTCCTTCCATGTCCTCCAACTGCTCTTAAATGCTAGTAAGACTAAATGCATGCTTTTCAATAGAACGTTGCCCGCACCCGCCCACCGGACTATCATCACTACTCTCGACGGGTCTGACTTAGACTGGTTAGACTGTAAACTCAACTTCCAGACTCACATTAACCATCTCCAATCCAAAATTAAATCTAGAATCGGCTTCCTATTTCACAATAAAGCCTCCTTCACTCATGCTGCCAAACATGCCCTTGTAAAACTTACCATCCTACCGATCCTTGACTTCGGCGATGTCATTTACAAAATAGCCTCCAACACTCTACTCAGCAAATTGGATGTAGTCTATCACAGTGCCATCCGTTTTGTTACCAAAGCCCCATATACTACCCACCACTGCGACCTGTATTCTCTAGTTGGCTGGCCCTCACTACATATTCGTCGCCAAACCCACTGGTTCCAGGTTATCAGCAACCATCACTTAGCTAATTCAAGTTCATCATTTTAAAAGGCTAATTGATCATTAGAAAAACCTTTTTTTTAGCACAGCTGAAAACTGTTCTTCTTTAGTATAGTTGAGTATCTGGAGCATCAGCATTTGTGGGTTCGATTACAGGCTCAAAATGCCCAGAAACAAAGTACTTTCTTCTGAAACTCGTCAGTCTATTCTTGTTCTGAGAAATGAAGGCTATTCCTTGCGAGAAATTGCCAAGAAACTGAAGATCTCGTACAACGCAGTGTACTTCTCCCTTCACAGAACAGCACTAACTGGCTCTAACCAAAATAGAAAGAGGAGTGGGAGGCCCCGGTCCACAACTGAGCAAGAGGAAAAGTACATTAGTGTCTAGTTTGAGAAACAGACGCCTCACAAGTCCTCAACTGGCTGATTCAATAAATAGTACCCGCAAAACACCAGTCTCAACGTCAACAGTGAAGAGGCGACTCCGGGATGCTGGCCTTCTAGGCAGTTGCAAAGAAAAAGCCATATCTCAGACTGGCCAATAAAAAGAAAATATTCAGGGCAAAATAACACAGACACTGGACAGAGGAAGATATGGCTTTTTCTTTGCAACTCTCCCTAGAAGGCCAGCATCCCGGTAGTGTAAGTATTCAGACCCTTTACTCAGTACTTTGTTGAAGCACCTTTGGCAGAAATTACAGCCTCAAGTCTTCTTGGCTATGATGCTAAAAGCTTGGCACACCTTTATTTGGGGAGTTTCTCCCATTCTTCTCTGCAGATCCTCTCAAGCTCTGTCCGGCTGGATGGGGAGTGTTGCTGCACAGCTATTTTCAGATCTCTCCAGAGATGTTCGATTGGGTCCGGGCTCTGGCTAGGCCACTCAAGGACACTCAGACTTGTCCCGAAGCCACTCCTGTGTTGTCTTGGTCGTTGTCCTGTTGGAAGGTGAACGTTCGACCCAGTCTGAGGTCCTGATCAATCTGGAGCAGGTTTTCATCAACAATCTCTCTGTACTTTGCTCTGTTCCTCTTTGCCTTGATCCTGACTAGTCTCCCAGTCCCTGCCGCATCAAAGTACGTTCATCTCTAGGAGACAGAACGCGTTTCCTTCCTGAGCGGCATGACAGCTGTGTGGTCCCATGGTGTTTATACTTGCGTACTAATGTTTGTACAGATGAACGTGGTACCTTCAGGCATTTGGAAATTGCTCCCTAGGATGAACCAGACTTGTGGAGGTCTACAATTTTTTTTATCTGAGGTCTTGGCTGATTTCTATTGATTATCCCATGATGTCGAGCAAAGAGGCACTTAGTTTGAAGGTAGGCCTTGAAATACATCCACAGGTACACCTCCAACTACACTCAAATTATGTCAATTAGCCTATCAGAAGCTTCTAAAGCCATGATATAATTTTCAGGAATTGTCCAAGCTGTTTAAAGGCACAGTCAACTTAGTGTATGTATACTTCTGACCCACTGGAATTGTGATATAGTGAATTATGAAATCTGTGGAGTGGATGAAAAATTATTTTTAATGACTTCAACCTAAGTGTATGTAAACTTACGACTTCAACTGTACTTAACAAATAGTAAGACATTTCTGTTCTACTAATGCTGTGTTTTTATGGTCTCCACTCTAGCTCCCTGCAGCTAATCTGGGCGTACGGTCAAGAATCGGTTGAACTAGAGATAGTTTAGGAGTAGAACAATCCCTCATTGTCTCAAAAACATCTTTGCATATGGCAGACTAGGCCGGGCTGGGGGTTAAAACAACACCAGGAGCAGATAACCACAAGATGAACCCAAGGTGGCTTATGATGCCACCCAATCTGTATGGTAGGGGTGGAACCATCCATGACTAAGCATTTTTAGTGTCAGCTATATAAGAACCAGCATTTTCTGTAAAGGTTAGGCTCTCGGCCCAACAGTCAAGCATGTTACATTTTTTTCCATTACGCACATGACAAACTGAGCATTAATTTTTCAGAACCAATGATCCAGAACTCTAGTTTTAGTACTTAAGGGTCAACTTCTCTTCTGTTATTGTAAAATAATGTCTCAATGTGTTTCGGTGTCCATATGACCAATTCTGTTGGACCAAACCTCACACGCAGATAGTGAGTTGAAACCGCTTATCAGAGAGGAAGGGATCTGTCATCATTGACATGATATTGCATGTTTCTATGTCAATATCATGTAATAAGCCCATGATAAAAATGCTTTGGATAAAAGCATCTGCTAAATGACCAAAATTGAAAAATGAATACTTGCATGCTGGAGGTTATTCTAACCTCCAGCATGAGGACAAACTCTTTGACCAAACTTAATTTGGTCAGTTAATGAATCTAGTGCACATCAACTTCCGCCAATTACATTCCGCCATAAAACATGAATAGATTGTGTAATAATAACAAATAATGATAAAGAAAAACATAAATCATTTTTATCAGTGTATCTCTTCCTTAAACACTGTTGCAGCCTAAGCGTTAATATCATATTTACATAAGTATTCAGACCCCTGTATATACAGTGCATTCAGAAAGTATTCAGACCCCTTGACTTCGTCCACATTTTGTTATTTTACAGCCTTATTCTAAAATTGATTAAATAAAAATTATTCCTCATCAATCTACACGCAATACCCCATAAGGACAATGTGAAAATAGGTTTTAACAAATTTTTGCAAATGTATTACAAATAAAAACATAAATACCTTATTTACATAAGTATTCAGACCCTTTGCTATAAGAAATTTGACTCAAATGCATCCTGTTTCCATTGGTCATCCTTGAGATGTTTCTACAACTTGATTGGAGTCCACCAGTGGTAAATTCAATTCATTGGACATGATTTGGAAATGCATACACCGGTCTATATACTGTCAAACAGTTAACAGTGCATGTTAGAGCAAAAACCAACCCATGAAGTCGAAGGAACTGTCCATTGAGCTCCACAACAGGATTGTGTCGAGCCAGAGATCTGGGGATGGGTATCAAAAAATGTCTGTAGCATTGAAGGTCCCCAAGAACACAATGGCCTCCATCATTCTTAAATGGAAGAAGATTGGAATCACCAAGACTCTTCATAGAGCTGGCCGCCCGGCCAAACTGATCAATCAGGGGAGAAGGGACTTGTTCAGGGAGGTGAACAAGAACCTGATGGTCATTCTGACAGAACTCCAGAGTTCCTCTGTGGAGATGGGAGAACCTTCCAGAAGGACAACCATCTCTGCAGCATACCACCAATCAGGCCTTTATGATAGAGCGGCCAGACGGAAGCCACTCCTCAGTAAAAGGCACGACAGTCCACTTGAAGTTTGCCAAAAGGCACCTAAAGGACTCTCAGACCATAAGAAACAAGATTCTCTGATCTGATGAAACCGAGATTGAACTCTTTGGACTGAATGCCAACCGTCACATCTGGAGGAAACCTGGCACCATCCCTACGGTGAACCTTGGTCCGCGGCAGGGACTGGGAGACTAGTCAGGATCGAGGGAAAGACAAACAGAACAAAGTACAGAGAGATCTTGATAGCGGTGCAGACACGCTGACACGGTCGCCAAGTGTACAGTGTTTCATCAGACACATTGGTGCAGCTGGCTTCCGGGTTAAGCAAGCTAAGTGTCAAGAAGCAGTGCGGCTAGGCGGGGTCGTGTTTCAGAAGACTCACAGCTCTCGTGTGTCCATCCATTTTTTTTTTTGCTACAGTTGAACTATAATAGTTCAGGATTATTTTCTCGCAGCGGAACGTCGACAGGAGTCTTATTATTATTTACAACAGAGCCCAGCTCCTGGATTTAGCACACGCAGCACTGCTGCACCCCAGGGAAAAGTTTGATATTCCGGATGAGTTGAAAAGGCGACGGCGTGGACGTAAGGCGGGATTAAAGTGTAAGGCGAAGCTGAGGAAGTACAAGCCGGCTATACCGTCTATCATTATGGGCAACGTGAGGTCACTACATAACAAAATGGACGAGCTTGAGGCTCTTGTCCGTGGGCAAAGGGATTATCAGGAAGCGAGGCTAATGTTTTTTACTGAGACTTGGCTGAACGATAACATCCCCATAGAGAACGTAACTATCGGCGGTTTCCAGACCATCAGAGCGGACAGGGATAGCGTCTCTTCTGGTAAGAGCAAGGGTGGTGGGCTGGCTTTATTAGTAAACAACAGATGGTGTAATCCGAACCATATTACTCTTAAGGAAGAGTTTTGTAGCCCAGACATTGAGCTGTTAGCCGTTAGCCTGAGAACCTACTATTTGCCGAGGGAATTCACGGCGGCCATTGCTGTTATTGTTTACATCCCGCCCTCCGCAGACGCAAACACAGCATGTGACGTCATCCACTCTGTTATCGCGCGGTTACAGAAAGCGCATTCCAGTGCTTTCTTTGCCATTTCGGGTTATTTTAACCATGCATCTCTCTTCAACGCTGCCCACGTTCAAACAGTTCGTGAAGTGCCCAACAGTTCATGAAGTGCTAATGTGAAGGATGCATACAACTCCACTGCACTCCCTCCCCTCGGTAGATCGGATCACAACCTTGTCCACCTCACTCCACTCTACAGGCCTTTGGTCCAACAGCAGCCTGCGACCACTAGGACCATTAGGAGATGGTCCCCGGAGGCGAATGAGGCCCTACAGGACTGCTTTGAAACAACAGACTGGGATGTGCTCTGTGAGGCTAATGAGGAGGACAGATGGACTTACTGACTGCATAACAGACTATATAAATTTTTGTGTAGACAACACTGTACCCACCAGGAAGGTACGCTGTTTTCCAAACAATAAACCCTGGGTCACCAGCGACCTGAAGGCTCTGCTGAATGAGAAGAAGAGGGCCTTCAAGGAGAGGGACAAGGACAAATTGAAATGCGTCCAGAGGGAGCTGAAGTTGTGGATTGCTTAGGGGAAGAGAGGGTATAAGGAGAAGATGGAGGACAAGCTGAGGCAGAGCCAGGTGAGAGAGGTGTGGAAGGGTATGAGAAATATCACTGGCTTCAAAAAGTCAAACAGTGGGCAGACAGAGGGGACCCATGACAGAGTCAATGAGCTGAACCAATTTTTTAACAGGTTTGATACTGGCCCTGTCCACCTCCCTTCCAGCTCCCCAGGCCACACACCCTCACGGCTGTCCCACCCCCACTTTGCTCACAACACCTCTGCTGAGACAATCAGTGACTCCACCTCCACACCTGCTCCCCCTGGACTAATCCTCAACACCCCCCTCCCCCCCACCTCCCCACCTGGGCTGGCTTTCACCACCAACCAAGGGAAGAGAGAGCTGGAGAGACAACATCAGTGGAAAGCGGCGGGCCCTGATGGCATCAGCCCAAGGGTGCTTAGGGTCTGTGCTGACCAACTGTGTGGAATACTCCAGTGTCTCTTCAACCTCAGCCTGAGCCTAGAAAGGGTCCCTGTGCTGTGGAAAACATCCTGCCTTGTCCCAGTGCCCAAGAAGGAACACCCCACTGTCCTGAATGACTTCAGACCTGTAGCGCTAACATCCCACATCATGAAGACCCTGGAAAGTTTGTCCTCGTTCACCTCAGACCCCTGGTGTGTACATCACTGGACCCCCTGCAGTTTGCATACCAGCGCAACAGCAGAGGGCCTACTCTCACCTGGACAACGCAGGTAGCACTGTGAGGGTTATGTTTTTTTACTTCTCCAGTGCCATCAATACCATTCAGCCCCTGCTACTGGGTGAGAAGAGGATGAAAGTGGAAGCACCCTTAGTCTCCTGGGTCACGGACTACCTGACCGGACTACAGAGCTGTGTGTCAGAACGGGCAGTTAGCAACACAGAGGCCCCCAGGGAACGGTCCTGTCCCCCTTCCTGTTCACCCTCTACACATCGGACTTCAGATATAACTCTGAAACATGCCACCTACAGACGTTCTCGGATGACTCCGCAATTGTAGGGTGCATCAGGGGTGGGCAGGAGGAGGAGTACAGGAGCACAATCAATGACTGTGTTGTGGTATGAGCAGAACCACCTTCAGCTCAACATCAGCAAAACAAAGGAGATGGTGGTGGACTTCAGGAGAACCAAGGCACAACTGACTCAGTCCCTATACAGGGGATGGATGTGGAAATGGTTGGGTCATACAAGTTCCTGGGAGTCCATATGGACAATAGGTTGGAATGGGCTGGCAACACCGGGGCCCTGTACAAAAAGGGCCAGAGCTGACTCTACTTTCTGAGGAGGCTCAGGTCCTTCAACGTGTGCAGTAAACTACTGCATACCTTCTACCAGTCTGTGGTGGCCAGTGCCATCTTTTTTGCAGTGGTGTGCTGGGGAGCCAACATAAAAGCCGGTGATGCTTCTCGGGTAAATAAGCTGATCAGGAAGGCTAGCTCTGTCCTGGGGATGAGCCTTGGCACTAGAGGAGGTGGCAGAGTGTCGGATCCTGGCCAAACTGCTGGCCATCATGGACAACGTCACCCACCCTCTGCATGCCATGGTTATGATGCAGAGGAGCACCTTCAGTCACAGACTGATCCCACCACGGTGTGCCAGAGCGCTACAGGAGATCCTTCCTGCCGGCAGCTATTAGACTATATAATGCCTCACCAGGGTGCCGTGCCATCAGCAACATAGATCTGGAACTGTTGGGGTGCTAGGACCTAGTTTAACAATTATGCATCCATCCGTGAGTAACTCTGGTCCATAATCACTCATTCACTCAGGACTTATTTATTCATTCAGGTCTGTATATACATACTCATGTACAGTTGTTATATCATATCACGTGCAATATTGCAAGTAATTCTTGGACTTAACTTACGTACTCATTCACTCAGGAATGCATATTAGTATCCTGTCAGTTGCATCTTTTCTCATTGCTTTTAGTATATCGAATGTGCAATACGTGCAGTTATCTGTAATTAAACCCTGCGCACTAAGGACTGTATTTTAAGGGAATTACTATTATTACCCCAAATTATATCATACACACATTTAGCTATTTAAGTATCTCTTCCTGTCATTTACAGTTTATGTAACCATGCAAAATATTCACTTACCTGTTCATTTAACCAGTCTGTCTATTAAGTAAACTATTATTACCCTTGCTCATATCATATGCATTTTTAGCTATTGACGTATTTCTCTGCCATCGACCTGTATAGTATAGTTAACCATCCAACATCCACCAATGTATAGTGTACATATTCAGCCAACCACTCATACTATGCAATGTCTTTTTATAGCTTTTTTGCACTCCAGATATCTTGTATTTCTATACTTTTTCATACTGCCTCTCTATGTATCATGTACCGTGTATCTGTCTTTTGTGTATTTTCGTTCTGGCATTTTGCACCTGCCCTATGTTTTGTTGTAGCTGCTTGACAAAGAAATTTCCCCCTCGGGGATCAATAAAGTATTTATCTATCTAATTGGGATAAAAAAAATAGATGCGCTGCGGACCAAAAGTTTGGAATATTACTCATTCAAGGTTTTTTCTTTATTTGCACTATTTTTTTTACATTGTAGAATACAAGTGAAGACATCAAAACTATGACATAACACATATGGAATCATGTAGTAACCAAAAAAATGATAAATAAATCAAAATATATTTTATATTTGAGATTCTTTAAATAGCCACCCTTTGCCTTGACAGCCTTGCACACTCTTGGCATTCTCTCAACCAGCTTCACCTGGAATGTTTTTCCATCAATCTTGAAGGAGTTCCCACATATGCTGAGCACTTGTTGGCTGCTTTACTTCCCTGCGGTCCGACTCATCCCAAACCATCTAAATTTGGTTGAGGTTGGAACCAAAAATCTCAAAATTTGGACTCCAGACCAAAGGACAAATTGTCACCGGTCTAATGTCCATTGCTCGTGTTTCTTGGCCAAAGCAAGTCTCTTCTTCTTATTGGTGTCTTTAGTAGTGGTTTCTTTGCAGCAATTCGACCATGAAGGCCTGATTCACACAGTCTCCTCTGAATAGTTGATGTTGAGATGTGTCTGTTACTTGAACTCTGTGAAGCATTTTTTGGGCTGCAATCTGAGGCTGGTAACTCTAATGAACTTATCCTCTGCAGCAGAGGTATTTCTGGGTCTTCCAATCCTGTGGCAATCCTCATGAAGATGGTTGAGAAAATGCCATGAGTGTGCAAAGCTGTCATCAAGGCAAAGGGTGGCTACTTTGAAGAATCTCAAATATATAATTTGTTTAACACTTTTTTTGTTACTACATGATGTCATAGTTTCGATGTCTTCACTTTTATTTGACAATGTAAGAAATAGTACAAATAAAGAAAAACCCTTGACTGAGTAATATTCCAAACTTTTAGCCCCCAGTGTATATATATATATAAAATATTTAAAGGATCTGAATACTTATGTAAATGTGATAAGTTTTTTTATACATCTGTTTTTGCTTTGTTTATTATGGGTTGTTGTGTGTAGATTGATGAGGGGAAAAAACTATTTAATACATTTTAGAATAAAGCTGTAAAGTAACAAAAATTTGGAAAACGTCAAGGGGTCCGAATACTTTCCAAATGCACTGTATATAATGCAGTATACAGTATGAGAATATGCATTGCTCCAAAACACTTGATACACTTCTCCAACTCAGTTGAACAGTTCAAGCAAATGAACACAGACAATTGTAGATTTTACCAAGTCCCAGAATATGTACATCTCAACCCATTCAAGCTCAGACTCACAGAGCTGAAGTTTAGCTCTCAAAAAAGGGACAAATGGCCAAAGTTTCAAAAAAAGCAAGCTATAAGTACACTAAATTACCAAAAGTATGTGGACAGAGGCTCGTCAAACATCTCACTCCAAAATCATGGGCATTAATATGGAGTTGGTCTCTACTTTGGTGCTAGAACAGCCTCCACTCTTCTGGGAAGGCATTCCACTAGATGTTGGAACATCGCTGCGGGGACTTGCTTCCATTCAGCCACAAGAGCATTAGTGAGGTCGGGCACTGGCTTTGCAGTCGATGTTCCAATTCATCTCAAAAGTGTTCGATGGGGTTGAGGTCAGGGCTCTGTGCAGGCCATTCAAGTTTTTCCACACCGATCTCGACAAACCATTTCTGTATCGACCTCGCTTTGTGCATTGGGGCATTGTGATGCTGAAACAGAAAGGGCACAAAATGTTGCCACAAAGTTGGAAGCACAGAATCGTCTAGAATGTCATCATATGCTGTAACATTAAGATTTCCCTTCACTGGAACTAAGGGGCCTAGCCCGAACCATGAAAAACAGCCCCAGAGCATTATTCCTCCTCCACCAAACTTCACCGTTGGCACTATCCATTCGGGCAGGTACCATTCTTCCAGCATCCACCAAACCCAGATTCGGTCATCGGACTGCCAGATGGTGAAACGTGATTCATCACTCCAGAGAATGCATTTCCACTGCTCCAATGGCGGCGAGCTTTACACGGATCCAGCCAGTGCTTGGCATTGCACATGGTGATCTTAGACTTGTGTGCAGCTGCTCGGCCATGGAAACCCATTTCATGAAGCTCCCGATGAACAGTTCTTGTGCCGACTTTGCTTCCAGAGGCAGTTAGAAACTTGATAGTGAGTGTAGCAACCGAGGACAGACGATTTTTACATGCTAAGCACTTCAGCACTTGGTGGTCCCGTTCTGTGAGCTTGTGTGGCCTAATACTTCACAGCTGAGCCGTCGTTGCTCCTAGATGTTTCCACTTCACAATAACAGCACTTACAGTTGACCGGGGCAGCTCTAGCAGCGCAGAAATTTGACAAACTGACAAACTCATAAAGGCTATTCTACTGCCAATGTTTGCTATGGAGATTGCATAACTGTGTGCTTGATTTTATACACCTTACAGCAATGGGTGTGGCTGAAATAGCCAAATCTACTAATTTGAAGGGGTGGCCACATACTTTTATATATATAGTGTATCTTAAAACAAGCAATGATTATTTTATATCAAAACAGTAGGGCTTGAGACTTGCATAGGAGTGGACAGGAGCAGATAGGAGCACAGTAATAGAGGGAAGTTGAAGAAGAGCACATGCAGGTAGAACTGCCGACAAGGTTTAGAGAGGAACAAGCTTTTCTGTTTGATTAGATTGTTTGCATTTATTAGGAAATTTCAAGAGGCCTAGCGACATATCCGTGAAGTCACAGGATTGAGCAGGCTTAATGGATATAAAGATATAACCATAACCTCATTCCTAAGAGCTAGTTGACATGCAGCATTAACCGTTGTTAAGCATATTGAGAGAAGCTCTGTACTCACTGGTTTCCCATTGCTGCGCAGTGGACAGAAGAAACACACACATACAGAAAAGTGTTGTAATGTATGAGGAGACTGTTTGACAAACTGGGACATTCTGAAACCTGTGACCTCACAGTCTTGCAGCAAAAGAGATAAGGAGTCCCCTTTTAGATGTGCTCAAACTACACACACACACACAGCCAGAGACACAAGCTAAGATTTAGGAAGACCCATTGGCTCATCTTCAGTGCATTGCACACATCTCACTCATACGCTCTCTTGCTTAATGAGCCTTCAGTAACATGCAATGCAAACTAATTTATCTGAAGCTCATCACTGAGTACAATCTGTCTTTAAAGATTCTCCAGTTTATTGCTCTTTATTGTATAAAGTCATCATTCACTTACTGATAGCGACCTTTCCTGATTACACACTTGCCATAAATTATGTGTGTTTAGTTGGACTGGACTATCTTGACAGAATAGCTGTCATATCAATAAAGGTTCATTTGTGGATCAGAATGCCAAAGGACATTTGGCCCAGACCAGCTCCACCCCCCAGCAGTGTGTGTGAAGCAGTGTGTGTGTGTGCATTTGAATCCGAGGACCAGTCAGAGCAGAAGTCACATGACATTAGCCCCCAACAAAGAATAGGGACAGAGGAACAATGGCAACTGAGGTTACACAAAGTAACAAAAATAAAACAAATCTGGTTAAAAACATGGTAAATGATAAAAATCATTATACTTTTTTATGGCAATAAACATGCTAGACGTTTTCACAATCACACTAGCCTAACATAGCACTTCCAGACAAGTCTTGAGAAAATCCATGATGTATCCCCAGTCGCTTTTATTCACTGTAGTGAAAACACCTTCATAATTATTTATTTATTTTAATCTTTATTTAACTAGGCAAGTCAGTTAAGAACAAATTCTTACTTACAATGACTGCCTACCTACAGGGACAGCCATAGTAGTACAGCACCCCTGGAGCACATTAGGGTTAAGTGCCTTGCTCAAGGAAACGCCGACAGGTTTTCACCTTGTCGGCTCGGGGATTCGAACCAGCGATCTTTCGGTTACTGGCTGACGATTTTACTGGCAGACGATTTTTACGTGCTACGCGCTTCAGCACTCAGTGGTCCCGTTCTGTGAGTTTGTGTGACCTAACACTTCGCAGATGAGCCGTCATTGCTCCCAGACGTTTCCACTTCACAATAACAGCACTTACAGTTGACCGGGGCAGCTCTAGCAGAGCAGAAATTTTACAAACTGAGTTCTTCAATAAGGCTAGTCTACTGCCAATGTTTGTCTATGGAGATTGCATGGCTGTGTACTTTTATACACCTTACAGCAATGGGTGTGGCTGAAATAGTCAAATCTACTAATTTGAAGGCGTGTCCACATACTTTTGTATATATAGTGTATCTTAAAACAAGCAATGATTATTTTATATCAAAACAGTAGGGCTTGAGACTTGCATAGGAGTGGACAGGAGCAGATAGGAGCACAGTAATAGAGGGAAGTTGAAGAAGAGCACATGCAGGTAGAACTGCCGACAAGGTTTAGAGAGGAATAAGCTTTCCTGTTTGATTAGATCGTTTGCATTTATCAGGAAATTTCAAGAGGCCCAGAGACATATCCGGGAAGTCACAGGATCGAGCAGGCTTAATGGATATAAAGATATAACCATAACCTCATTCCTAAGAGCTAGTTGACATGCAGCATTCACCATATGTTTGGTTTATTGATATAACTTTACACCCAGTGGAGGCTCCTCAGAGGAGGAAGGGGAGGACCACCTCCTCAGTGAATTTTATTTTTAAAACTATCCTAAATATATGAATGTCACCGAATAATGGATTAAAACACACTTTTTTGCAATGAAGGTCTACAGGACCCTCAACAGCACTCTCTGGGGTAGCACCATAGTGTCGCCGGAGGAGGACGGACACTAGCTGTCCTATGTCTACACAATGGTGCTACCCCAGAGAGTGCTGTTGAGGCTACAAAACCTAGGAGGCTTATGGTTCTCACCCCCTTCCATAGACTGACAAAGTAATTATGACGACTTCCGGAGGACGTCCTCCAATCTGTGTGTGCGGGTGATCAAGGGTGTATTCATTCCTCTGATTCTGTTGAAAGACTTTACTTGAATGGAAGCAAACGAAAATTGGGATTAACATACTTGAATTTGTCCAATAGAAACTCTTGTTTGCAACTATTCGGACTAATGATTACACCCTAGATCAGCTAGATGCAGGCAAGAGTGTGCAAGGCGGTATTGAATGTGTCACTGGCTGTCACCTTGTTTAGTTAAATGTTTCTCTCGGCCTGTGAAACTATGTTGTACATTTTCATTTGTAGGCTAGGTTGAAGCAACCTCATGATGGGTACAGGGAAAATGTGAGTATCATGTAGTAGCCTAAACCTATCAATATTACATTGAGCTGGGTGAATGGAATATGAATGACAGTCATCCAATATCCTGTAATAGAAGTAAGACCATGCTCCCCCCCCCAAAAAAAAAACAACCTTGTCCTAATCTTAAAATGGCATCAACCACAACTGTTTACATCCTAAAGACAGTAAAAAAATAGATAAGTTAAATATTTAAATAAGAAATAATCAAAGAGCAGCAGTAAAATAACAGTAGTGAGGCTATATACAGGGGGTACCGGTACAGAGTCAATGTGCTGGGGCACAGGTTAGTTGAGGTAATATGTACATGTAGGTAGAGCTAACGTGACTATGCATAATAAACAGAGAGTACCAATCACTGTCCACTCACAGATATCACATTATCCTTGTCATGATAACATCCTGATCTGAACAACAAGCTCTTCTGAGACACCGGTGTCCATGACACTAAGCAAATCCCTTTCAAAATTAATTTTTTAATTGAAAAAGATGCAATTCCTTCAGAGCTGGCTCGTGGAAAGTGAACGAGGATGTATACGTGTGTCGTGTCTGTGTGTGCCTGTGTATACATCATAGACTGTATAAAAAATAATGAGCGCTCGAAGGAGAGAGAAAATGTGAGCAGAAGACAAAAAATCCTTGAGCATTCTAGTTCAGTATGGCACTAAAAAGGGAACAATTTTACAATAAGTTATAATACATTTATGTGGACCTACAATAAGTTATAATACATTTATGATAACTTTGATGGAAAATTAACTGTTACTGTTTCTATTGGTTTGCATACACTCCATCAGTGGCCTCTGATCTCTACTGAGAAATATGCTTAGTACCATAAACCAATATGCCCACAACTCTTTAGTATCTAGGCTTTATTAATACTAATGTAAAACACTAATGTAGCATCTATATTAATATGAATGAACGTTCCATATGATTGGGCACTGTCTGTCTCATAGCTTGTTTCAGTCTGAGAGGTCAACCAGCTGCGAGAAACAATTACTTTCAATACATTATTAATTTAAACTATTACGAAACTATAGTTATAAAAGCAATAAACTATGTAGGCTCTGTTTTTAACATTTAAACTAGGTATTTTACTGTCAACCTGACAGACCAGAAATGTAAACTATTCTCGCATTCAGGGCATGTTTCCATATAGCGACTACATCTGAATTATGTCAGTCATTATAATTTTGTCCACACAATGTTCTAATTAACATATCAGAGATCCTTACCTGTGAATTGCACAATTTCAAAGGTCGTTCCTTTCTTACTGTTTCTCCAATTTTGGACTCAACGTCTCTCGCGGAAAAACTGGATTCGATACTTCCAACAGCACTCTCCTGACGTCAGGGCAATGGGCGGAGGGAGTGGCTAACATACAAGGGGCCAGGTCATTCTCGTCCAACAGCCAATGAACAACCTGTTTGTGGCACAAAGGTAAGCATGCTGCTTCATTATTGGTTAATTCTTTTTTAAACATTCTTAAGGTAGGTGTCTTCTCTGTCCAAGACCTCCGGAAAGTGTCAAATGTCTCATTTGATTAGCTTAATCGTTTGGTCAAAGTGTTAGTAGGCTATCGAGAAAGGCTAAAGCCTACTCTAAACATCCGAGAAAGTAAAGCCTACTAAAAACATCCAACAAATAATTGTGTGTTACTGTGTTGCAATGATGACATGTCATATACAAGTGGGCTACTTCATTCCCACTGGAATTGTATTCGATATATGCTCTCTCATTATTGCCACCAAAGGCCTACACACTGTCAAGGACAGGGTGAGAAATTAGATGTCAATCAAACAAACTCCCTGCACTACCAACTTTGTTAGTATCATCTGCCCTCTAGTGGAGTTACCTTAGCCATCAATTACTCATTATTTTCCATCCCTCTGTCAAATCCAAATCCCCATTCATTCATGCATTCGTCAATTACATTATACATCTAATTGTATTGGTCTCATACACTAGGTTAGCAGATGTTATTGCGGGTGTAGCGAAATGCTTGTAGGGACTACATGTAGGCTATTGAATACAGGTTGAGATGATTATAAACAACACTGTTTTGTAAATAAACATTTTCTGGAAATGTATGCAATCCGTGATGTGTGAAAAGCAGACAGACAATAAAAACCTTTATGCAATGTCTGGGGAACACAATACAACAACTGCAACAACATTTATGACAAACAGCACATGTTCTTTTTCGACAATAGATGGGGCTATGTGATAAATGGGGTCGTTTGTTCACCGGTTCGTACACCCATCCAACCAACGTCGACTTTCATGTGCCAGTTGCCTAGTGACGAAAAAGCAAAGATGATTTCCTGTGTTTTGAAAATCGTCTTGTTGGCACATTACCCTGGGCTAAATAAGTTAGAAATA
Organism: Thymallus thymallus; assembly: GCA_023634145.1. NCBI lineage: Eukaryota > Metazoa > Chordata > Actinopteri > Salmoniformes > Salmonidae > Thymallus > Thymallus thymallus. Next base: position 30,551,948 of record CM042410.1, on the reverse strand, counting down.
TGAATCTATAATGTGCAGAAAATGGGAGATATTCACAGGGTTTATTCAATGTATTAGCTAGATTATACCCTTTGAATTTGGGGTAATAGTAAGAAAGACTGTACGATTTGAAGTCATGAATAATTACATGTTTATCAGAGTTGTTGGAAAGGGGAGTTATGGAGAGGTGAATCTGGTGAAACACAAAACAAACCGTAAGCAGGTAAGAATACAATTTTCCGTCCACTTCAAAACATGTTTTGAAAAACGTTAGAATTGCTTTATTTAACTCGGACACGTATTCCCTTCCCTGAATCCTGGATATCACAACAAGTTAGCAACTAGTTCGCTACTTAAGCTTACGTTATCTAGCCAACTAACTCACCAACGTTGATATTAGTGCCTATCTACCTTACAAATAAGGTAGATACGTTTGCCATTTAGAAATAAATAACTGCGGCAAATGTTGTGAACCTTGTCTAGACGCATTTGTGACAAAACTGTCTAGACAGAACGTTCGCCACAAATGCGTCTAGATAGAATGTTTGCAGAATGAAATATGTGGTGCGAAGTCGAACCCGTTTCTTCTGTTTTCCTCAGTATGTCATAAAGAAGTTGAACTTGACCACGTCCTCGAAACGTGAGCGGCGTGCCGCGGAACAAGAGGCTCAGCTTCTCTCGCAACTACGACACCCAAACATCGTGACATACAGGGAGTCGTGGGAAGGAGAAGACTGCCAGCTCTACATCGTCATGGGCTTCTGCGAGGGAGGCGACCTCTACCATAGACTCAAGCAACAGAAGGGAGAACTCCTACCTGAAAGGCAGGTGGTGGAGTGGTTTGTCCAGATAGCTATGGCCCTCCAGGTACATTGAAGTGCATCAAATCTTAGCTGAGATTGTATAACAATTGATTGATATGCTGCAGCATCTACTCAGCCTCTTGACATTTGTTTTGATGGAGGCTTACGTACAGGAGAGTTACAGTGACAACATTTGACTCTTTTCTCTGTTGAATTGTAGTATCTACATGAGAAGTGTATCTTGCACCGGGACCTGAAGACCCAGAATATCTTTCTGACCAAGACTAACATCATCAAAGTGGGGGACCTTGGCATCGCCCGTGTTCTGGAGAATCAGAACGACATGGCCAGCACCCTCATAGGAACACCGTACTACATGAGCCCGGAGCTGTTCTCCAACAAACCCTACAACCACAAGGTACGGTGTACTTAGTAGATCAATGCTTGAGATCATCACTATTTAGAACAGCAGTTCTGTTGAGCCAGACACAATCTGAGGATTGCGCTGTTGTGTGCACTAAGCCTTTTCATTTGCCAACTTCAACCTCCTTTTTCACCCCCCAGTCTGACGTGTGGGCACTGGGCTGCTGTGTGTACGAGATGTCCACCCTAAAACATGCTTTCAATGCCAAGGACATGAACTCACTGGTGTACCGCATTGTAGAGGGAAAGGTCAGTCCCTTACATATTTTCCCAATTGAGTAGTCATGATCAGTGTTCCATCTAAGCTATCAACGCTTCCCTCTACTGTGGGAATTGTGATCTAATCAATGCAATATTAGCCACTTTCAATGCAACATACTGAAACAAAATGAACTATGCAAGACTTAGTATGCAAAAATAACTATAAGATACTTTCTTGTAGGCAGAACACATTGGAATAGGATTCTATTGCATTGACAGGCAGGACTCAGGCCCTGATCTACACAGACTGGTGTGGCATAACCAATCAGAGCTGCAGTAGACCTATATGCAAATAGACCATTGCCATATTTGGATCTGTGCCATTCACTTTGAGCTAGACTGTGTTTACAGCATGAGTAGTCGCAAGTAGATTTGCTTGTTTTGAGGTCAAAGTGAGAGCTGCATGTAGCCGTGTGTGACATTTGTTCATATGCTTTGCTAGTTAGTGAGTTATTATCACAGATATAACTAATTTCTAGTCATCAATAGGGGAGTGATTGCTTCCTACAAGAGCATAAAACGTGTACATCTTTGAAAAGCGAGTCAGGTAAATAGATTTTGTTTTTGTCTTAAAGGGGCTGTATTTTGAGACAATCTTGAATAAGCTAAGTAGCCAATAGGAAGAGGGTAGCATAATTTGTCTGATTCTCTGTAATAAGGGTATGGGAACAATACTATTAATTTTTTGGGGTAAAGTGGTTTCTTGCATCAAACAACACTTGTTCAGTCACCTCCTTGTCTGAAGGACAAGTGGATAAACAGGTTAATGTCAAGTCCTTCAAGTTTTTGGCCTACATTGAACACCACACATTGGCTGCTACTGTAGGCTGAATGATAGAACAGCTATGTAAGACTTACAGTATTATGTAAAAATAACTTTTAGGATCCCGAATGGCGCAGCGGTCTAAGGCACTGCATCGCAGTGCTAGAGGCATCACTACAGACCCGGGTTCTACAGACAACTGTGATCGGGAGTGCCGTAGGGCGGCGCACAATTGGCCCAACGCCGTCCGGGTTAGGGGAGGGTTTGGCCGGGGTAGGCCGTCATTGTAAATAAGAATTTGTTCTTAACTGACTTGCCTAGTTAAATAAAGGTTAAAGAAGCTACTAGATATATTGATCTATTGTCCTGTCATCCAGTTGCCTCAGATGCCGAGTAAGTACGACCCTCAGCTGGGAGAGCTGATAAAGAGCATGCTGTGTAAGAGACCAGAGGACAGACCTGACGTCAAACATATCCTACGTCAGCCCTACATCAAACGACAAATTGCAATGTTTTTAGAGGCAACCAAAGAGTAGGTGGCTTCATCTGTTGTAGCATCTGGCTAACGCTCGCTCTCTCTCTCTCTCTCTCTCTCTCTCTCGCGCACCTTTGTTTGTGGAACAAATATTTAGTAAATTAAGTGTGTTGGATTGATCTTATCTTGGATGTCTTGTTTGTTCGAATCACTCTAGGAAAACTGCCATGTCCAGAAAGAAAGCTGTTGGTGGTAGTAGCAGACACAGTGCAGTGTCTGTGGTTTCGTCTAAGCCAAGGCCTGAGCCCCCCCCTCAATGTCCCCAGCCAGACCCAAACACCAAAGGGAAAAGGGTGAGAGTGAACGGAACATCACTAAAATACTCTGGAAAACATATATATATGAAATTATTCACACCCCTTGACTTTTTCCACATTTTGTTACGTTACAGCCTTATTCTAAAATGGATTAAATAGTTTTCCCCCCCTCATCAATCTACACACAATACCCCATTATGACAAAGCAAAAACAGGTTTTTATCAATTTTAGCAAATTTATAAAAAAAAAAATATATATATATATATATATATATATCAAATTTACATAAGTATTTAGACCCTTTACTCAGTACTTTGTTGAAGCACCTTTGGCAGCGATTACAGCCTTGAACCTTCTTGGGTATGACGCTACAAGCTTGGCACACCTGTATTTGGGGAGTTTCTTCCATTCTTCTCTGCAGATCCTCTCAAGCTCTGTCAGGTTGGATGGGGAGCGTCGCTGCACACCTGTTTTCAGGTCTCCAGAGATGTTAGATCGGGTTAAAGTCCGGCCTCTGGCTGGGCCAATCAAGGACATTCAGAGACTTGTCCCGATGCCACTACTGCGTTGTCTTTGTTGTGTGCTTAGGGTTGTTGTTCTGTTGGAAGGTGAACCTTCGCCCCAGGTGAATACTTTCCAAATGCACTGTATATACAGGTCTGAATACTTATGTAAATGTGATATTTTGTTTTATTTGATACACTGCCGATTTTGCAGGTTTTCCTACTTACAAAGCATGTAGAGGTCTGTAATGTTTATCATAGGTACACTTCAGCTGTGAGAGACAGAATCTAAAACAAAAATCCAGAAAATCACATTGTATGATTTTTAAATAATTAATTTGCATTTTATTGCATGACATAAGTATTTGATCACCTACCAACCAGTAAGAATTCCGGCTCTCACAGACCTGTTAGTTTTTCTTTAAGAAGCCCTCCTGTTCTCCACTCATTACCTGTATTAACTGCACCTGTTTGAACACATTACCTGTATAAAAGACACCTGTCCACACACTCAATCAAACAGACTCCAACCTCTCCACAATGGCCAAGACCAGAGAGCTGTGTAAGGACATCAGGGATAAAATTGTAGACCTGCACAAGGCTGGGATGGGCTACAGGACAATAGGCAAGCAGCTTGGTGAGAAGGCAACAACTGTTGGCGCAATAATTATTAAATGGAAGAAGTTTAAGATGACGGTCAATCTCCCTCGGTCTGGGGCACCATGCAAGATCTCACCTCGTGGGGCATCAATGATCATGAGGAAGGTGAGGGATCAGCCCAGAACTACACGGCAGGACCTGGTCAATGACCTGAAGAGAGCTGGGACCACATTCTCGAAGAAAACCATTAGTAACACACTACGCCGTCATGGATTAAAATCCTGCAGAACACGCAAGGTCCCCATGCTCAAGCCAGCGCATGTCCAGGCCCGTCTGAAGTTTGCCAATGACCATCTGGATGATCCAGAGGAGGAATGGGAGAAGGTCATGTGGTCTGATGAGACAAAAATAGAGCTTTTGGTCTAAACTCCACTCGCCGTGTTTGGAGGAAGAAGAAGGATGAGTACAACCCCAAGAACACCATCCCAACCGAGAAGCATGGAGGTGGAAACATCATTCTTTGGGGATGCTTTTCTGCAAAGGGGACAGGACGACTGCACCGTATTGAGGGGAGGATGGATGGTGCCATGTATCGCGAGATCTTGGCCAACAACCTCCTTCCCTCAGTAAGAGCATTGAAGATGGGTCGTGGCTGGGTCTTCCAGCATGACAACGACCCGAAACACACAGCCAGGGCAACTAAGGAGTGGCTCCGTAAGAAGCATCTCAAGGTCCTGGAGTGGCCTAGCCAGTCTCCAGACCTGAACCCAATAGAAAATCTTTGGAGGGAGCTGAAAGTCCGTATTGGCCAGCGACAGCCCCTAAACCTGAAGGATCTGGAGAAGATCTGTATGGAGGAGTGGGCCAAAATCCCTGCTGCAGTGTGTGCAAACCTGGTAAAGAACTACAGGAAACGTATGATCTCTGTAATTGCAAACAAAGGTTTCTGTACCAAATATTAAGTTCTGCTTTTCTGATGTATCAAATACTTATGTTATGCAATAGAATGCAAATTTATTATTTAAAAATCATACAATGTGATTTTCTGGATTTTTGTTTTAGATTCCGTCACTCACAGTTGAAGAGTATCTATGATAAAAATTACAGACTTCTACATGCTTTGTAAGTGGGAAAACCTGCAAAATCGGCAGTGTATCAAATACTTGTTCTCCCCACTGTACATGCATATATACATACATACTGAACAAAAAATATTACACAGCAGGTGCACCTTGTGCTGTAGACAATAAAAGGCCACTCTAAAATGTGCAGTTTTGTCACACAACACAATGCAACAGATGTCTCAAGTTTTGAGGAAGCGTGCAATTGTCATGCTAACTGCAGGAATGGCCACCAGAGCTCGTGCCAGAGAATTGAATGTTAATTTCTCTACCATAAGCCGCCTCCAACGTCATTTTAGAGAATTTGTCAGTATGTCCAACCCGTCTCACAACTGCAGACCACGCCAGCCCAGGACCTCCACATCCGTCTTCACCTGCGGGACTGTCTGAGACTAGCCACCCAGACAGCTTATGAAACTGAAGAGTATTTCTGTCTGTAATAAAACCCTTTTGTGGGGAAAGACTCATTTTGATTGGCTGAGCCTGGCTCCCCAGTGGGTGGGCTTATAATTCCTTATATGAACTGTAACTCAATAAAATTGTTGAAATTGTTGCATGTTGCGTTTATGTAGTGTTTCAATTGTTTTCATTGTTGTGTTTTTTTTTGGGGTTGTCATTCATAGGAGGAGATGAACTCACAGAAGCATAATGGACTTAATGGAATCATAGAGGATGCCCCACCCCAGACATATCTAACACCCAAATCCCCTACATCAGACATTCTCAACACCACTGGTGCATCCTTGGCAACCATCAGTAACATTGACATTGATATCCAGCTACAGGAAGAGGAGCGAAAGGCCCAGAGAGAGGATCCTCCCCTGACTGTGCCTAACACCAGGGCAGATAATGAAGTTCTGTGTCAGAGACCCATAGAGGAGCTGAGGGAAGGGAAACAGGATCCCTCCCACCCTCTGCCTCCCCCTCGCAGGCTGCTATCAGGTGTCAGTAGCGGGGTAGAGGAGAGGAGGACCGCCAATGGACCTCTAATGCAGTGCGCTTTGAAGCCCAGAAATGGAGTCAGAACCTCTGTAGAGAGAACTGTGAACATGGACGATAAGGATGAGACAGTGGAGCTACTCAAGGTCATTGAGAGCCCTGCTCCTGAACGGAGCATAAGTCTGGATGTTTCCACCAGCTTGCCTGAATCAAGGTCTGCAGGGGAACTGAAACTGGAATCCACTGGACAGAATTATGAAGTAAATATCAATAACAAAGGTGACACTATGAATCTTCTGAAGGAGGATCCCACACAAAAACATCCTGCAGATGTCAGAGTAAGTGGCTGGTTTGTGGACAGGGAATGATACTTATGTGCTACACACAGTGTACATACATTAGTAAATTCTGTGAATGAGAGTTCTGTGTTATTGTCTGGTCTTTAAAGGGGAGCTTGGAATCCACAGAAAAGCTCCTAGAGCCCCTTCCTCCTCTGATAACACTGGTAAGAACCAGTTTGTTCTTGTATTATGGGAATATTTTTTCTTCTATAGGCTACCACACTCCATATAGCACATCGTTTAGAGGTCCTTGACACTGGTTATGTTGTATCTGCATTTAGGAACCCTGTCACATGGAGCCCCTCCCTCCAGTCCCAGAGCAGGACACGCTCCCTCTGTGTACGCCCTCCTCCATTGAGCCATCTGTCTCCCGGCAACGCAGGCAGAAGGACAGGGGGTGGATACAGAGTGATACGGACAAGGTGAGGACAGTGACCAGGGGACTACCATGGTAGAAGGACAGGGTGGATACAGAGTGATCCGGACAAGGTGAGGACAGTGACCAGGGGACTACCATGGTAGAAGGACAGGGTGGATATCGAGTGATCCGGACAAGGTGAGGACAGTGACCAGGGGACTACCATGGTAGAAGGACAGGGTGGATATCGAGTGATCCGGACAAGGTGAGGACAGTGACCAGGGGACTACCATGGTAGAAGGACAGGGTGGATACAGAGTGATCCGGACAAGGTGAGGACAGTGACCAGGGGACTACCATGGTAGAAGGACAGGGTGGATACAGAGTGATCCGGACAAGGTGAAGACAGTGACCAGGGGACTACCATGGTAGAAGGACAGGGTGGATACAGAGTGATCCGGACAAGGTGAGGACAGTGACCAGGGGACTGTCTGTCAAACTGCTTTGGAACCTAAAGGCTCTTTAACCCTTGCTTTGTCTTTCCCAGTGTAAACTGGCAGTTCCTAGACCTCTACCGCCTCCTCCTGTTGATGCAAAGGTAGTGGAGGTGAAGAAGAGGAGCAGGACAAACACGGGGATGAAGAGGGCTGCCACAACAAACTCTTCAACAACCATTAGCTCCTCCAAGGACAGTAACACTCCACTGACACAAGTGAGGTCAATGCACTAAACAGCTACTGCTCAAATACAGGGTTGAGTTCTTGAATTGTACAGAACATTAAGGACACCTGCTCTTTTCATGACATAGACTGACCAGGTGAATCCATGTGCAAGCCATGATCCCTTATTGATGCCACTTCAATCAGTGTAGATGAAGGGGAGAAGACAGGTTAAAGAAGGATTGTTTTAAGCCTTGAGACAGTTGAGGCATGAATTGTGTATGTGTGCCATTCAGAGGGTGAATGGGCAAGACAAAAGTAAGATTTAAGTACCTTTGAACGGGGTATGGTAGTAGGTTCCAGGCGCACCGGTTTGTGTCAAGAACTGCAAAACTGCTAGGTTTTTCACACTCAACAGTTTTCCGCGTGTGTCAAGCATGGTCCGCCACCCAAAGGACATCCAGCCAACTTCACACAATTTTGGGAAGCATTCGAGTCAACATGGGCCAGTATCCCTGTGGAACGTTGCACCCAATATTGCAACTCAATATTAGGAAGGTGTTCTTAATGTTTGGTATACTCTGTGTATACTTCCAATTGTATATTGTCAATTGTGTTTCCCTTTTGTTTAAATAAAGTTAGTCCAAGTTTAATGCCCATATTTACATGGTAATTACATAGGCAAGTTTATAATACCACTACTGCTTCCAGGAACGTCCTCTGTCAGCCAGGGAGAGGAGAAGACTGAGGCAGTCCCAGGAGAACCCCAGCCAACCAGGTTAACTCCTCCGCCCTGTGTTGCCAATATGTCATATGACCAGAAGGAATTGGCAAGGGCCATTTTGTCATATTAAACAATAAAGTGGTAGCTCTGCTTTGTATTGCTCACTGTAGTATTCTTCTTTCCTGTTGTTGTAAATACAGTAAGAAGGACATTGTATGATGTTGCCTCTTTACATAATAAGCAGCCAGAGTTCCAGAACCCTACTGTCACTCGCTCTGTATCTGAAATGGGCAAGGAAACAAACAAGGTAGCTATAGGCTGATCTCCATGGTCTTACTGTTACAGTACGCTAAATGGGTTCATATATGGCTTCAGTGTATGACAGTGGTGTGTTCTTCTCTAGCAGGACAGGTTGTTGGGGCGACCGTCAGACGACGATGAATACAGCTCCTCCACCAGCTCAACTGATCACTCAGAGAGGGACTGCAAAGAGCAGTAAAAACAACTTGTTCTGGCTCTTTGGGAGCAGTGCAACCACCCACCCATAGACGCACAAACCACTTTAAATGTTGCTTGTATTATGCTCATTTAAATCGGACACGGTTTTTTTTTTCTATTTTTTTATATTGCAGAAAGAGTGAATCCGCTGATATGCAGGACCTGGTTCAGATGATGGCCCAGACATTGCGAATGGATGGCAGAGATGCAGTTAGTGAGACGGATGTTGGTAGATCTGGCTCCACTCCACTGGCTGAGTTTAAGCTGAACAGGAAGTACAAGGACACCCTTGTGCTGCATGGGAAAGCCAGAGAGGAGCAGGAGTTTCACTTCAGTGAATTACCCGCAGGTCAGTCTCAACCTTCCTGAGCTTCCTTAGCAGATTCACTGAGAAATCAATTTATTTCTACTCATTTTAAAAAAAATGTATTCAACCCACCTCTTACAAGGCACCACATCTGGACCGGCGAAGGTCCGCAGAGCCATTGAGCACCTGAGAAGAGATGTGGTGAAGGGACTGGGGGTGAAGCTGTTGGACAGAGTCCTGGACATAATGGAGGAGGATGACGAGGACAAACGAGAGGTTAGGATTCAAAATGACATCCATGATACAGAGTGCATCCAGCTAGACATGGCTGTAATCTGTTTAATTCTCTCTTTCTCCGCACACAGCGTTGTCTTCAGGAGCAGATGGGAGAGGACAAGTACCAGTCATATGCTCTGATGGTGCGGCAGCTAAAGTTCTTTGAGGATGTTTCGTTCAAGGGTTAGGTTCAGCTAATGAACAATGCATTTCACACACACAATGTAATACTATTTTGTATAGACAATCGCATCTCCATATCCTATGTACAAGTTCATGTAGACTATTTTTATACCTCACTTTAAATATAAATTCAGAAAATACATAATCTAATTTTCCATAAAGGTTATAATATGCAATGATTGTGAGTCTTCTGTTACGGTTTTTCTACCGTAATTGTAGTGAAATATTTATAATGTAAACTAGTGCAACAATAACTACCTAGAAACACTACATAGTAAATTCATAATTTCCTGTTTGTATATTATAAGTTGCAGGACGAAGAAGTACTGTATTGTAGATATTTCCAACCCCTTTGACTTTATAATAAATAAGTGTATTTTATTAATCCTTACATTACGTAGATTCTTATATCCACATTATTAAACAGTTGGGATGACAACAACATGAGTGCAAAATATCCACAGTAGCAGAAATGTGTTTATTGTACATTCAGACATTCCACCACTGATTGGCATAATATACTAAGAAAGGCTTCCTTTAAACAAGGATTATTATTAAAAAAATGTAACTAGGCAAGTCAGTTAAGAACAAATTCTTATTTACAATGACGGCATACACCGGCCAAAACCTCCCTAACCCGGCCAAACCCTCCCCTAACCCCGACAAACCCTCCCCTAACCCGGACAACGCTGGGCCAATTGTGCGCCGACCTATGCTGCCCTACCAAGCAAAAAGGCAGTAACTACTCATAGCGTAGAACTGAGAAAAATAGCTTTTATTTACCTTGGTTTCACAGTAAGCTTATGCAGTTACTGTTAACATGACCTCCATTTTCTCCAAAACACAATACAATAGAGGCAGGATACTTTTCCACATGATTAAGCATGTATTTACTGTAGCAAAAATTACTAACTCATTTTTCGACCAAATGAGCAGTTACTGCCTTTTTGCTTGGTAGGGCAGTATGGGACTCCCGATCACAGCTGGTTGAGATACAGCCCGGGATCAAACCAGGGTCTGTAGTGACGCTTCTAGTACTGAGATGCAGTGCCTTAGACCGCTGCTCCACTCAGGAGGCCCTGTACAGACATAAGGTTATTTTCAGTTACAAAACATGTCTTGGGCAAACTGGTACAAACAGTCATGATCTACTTGTGCTTCTTCTTCTTCAGATTCTCCTGAGGCTTTTGGTGGGTTTCTCCTGTAGTCTCTGGTAGGGCTGGCTGCCAGGAGAGGGGGTTCTGTCTGTACATGGGCCAGGGGGGCAGGGTCAGCTGAGACAGAGAAGATGGTGGAGGGGAGGAGACATGGGAGGAGGGAGATGTTGGAGAACAGGGTTAGTTTGGATCCCGTAAAAATGTTTCAAACATTGCAGATTGGAATGTAATGACTACAAAGTATACATTTTAATAAAACTGTGGGTGCACTATTTGCACAGGTGCAACATTATTATTTTCTGCTTGGCACAAATGAAACAAAGTCAAATACACATATACAGGGAGGATGGAATGAAACTTAACTCACCAAACAAGACACAGCGAAACCTCCTAACACTATGTACACAGTCCACCCAAACTGTTCAATGATGAGGCCATAAGCGAATCCGATCACCTGGAGGGTAATGCAAGGGGTTAGCCTAATAATGGACTAAAGGAGCCCAACATTACTCATTCCATTCCAGGACATTACATGTTCTGTTTAAAAGACAAATTGGCTTTGGAAGCCAAACGCATGTAAACGTGAATCGATTGTCAAGTAGGTTCTAGATACACAAATCCCTCTACTTTCAAATAATTTAAAATGCAGAATACACACTTTTACTGTACACATTTATCACAGTTGTAGCCAACAGTATTTTCTGTGACATGTTTGTGGCGTTCATCTTAGAGAGACAGATGGCTAATTAGCACAGGCGGTCCACTCTGTCTTCAGTCAGCCCTGTAGCATGGAAATGCAACCTGGTCTCCAGATAATTTTTTATTGTTCTGTATGTAAATCTCAGGAAAAAATATTTAGTATGTTACGTTTCGTATGGTGTTTATTAATTTGTGGATTTCCATCACCCATTTCGTATGATATGTTATGAATTACAATACATTATGCTTCGAATTTGCAAAATGTACAATGTTACAAATTGTAAAAATGTGTGATATGCTACAAATTCTAGCTAGGTGGCTAACGTTAGCTAGGCTTAGGGTTGCACATTTTGGGGAATATTCAGAGGGAAACTATCCGTGGGAATTAACGGTAATATGGGAATTGAAGGGGAATATGGGAATTCATATTAATACGATTTGAATGTAGATGTTTTTTGCATTGGATACATTTACCATATCATATGGGGACAGAAACATAAACCTTTTACCTTATCATAAGTAGACATAATTGCAAATTATTAAATCCTTCCAATAGAAATAAAAACAATTTAGTTACGAATTGAACTTTAATTAAATTAGTTGACTCTTCACATGGGATGATTTCACTGAACAATAAAAGAAAGGGAATATTGAATGATCCCCAATGATCCATCACATCTCCCAAAAACGTTTTCAACATACATCTGTAAAATGATAGTCTAGAAACTAAAGCGTTGGTTGTCTTCCTCTCAGGCTTCCATGTCTTCTTCCTGGACCTCCTCAATGTCCACCTCTTGAACATCAGACTCTGAGGCCTCATCTTCAGTCACTTTCCAACCTTGTTGAGGATGGCTCGTTGTCAGGCTCAAAAAGCCTCAAATTTGCCCAGGTGGCCACCAGTTTTTCAACCCTTGTATTGGTCAGCCTGTTGCTTGCTTTGGTGTGTATGTTCCCAAACAAGGACCAGTTGTGCTCTGAGGCAGCTGATGATGGTGGGATTTGGAGGATGATGGAGGTAACAGGGGAAAGAGCCTCAGATCCACAAAGTCCCTTCCACCAGGTGGCTGATGAGATATGTTGGCACGACTGCCATATTGCATCTCCATCCCAAAGCCCTTGCTTGGAAGTGTACTTCGCCAGACTGCCAAGAACCTTGCCATCATCCAGGCCAAGGTGGCAAGACACGGTAGTGATGACACCATAGGCCTTGTTGATCTCTGCACCAGACAGGATGCTCTTGCCAGCATACTTGGGGTCCAACATGTACACTGCAGCTTGTATGGGCTTCAGGCAGAAGTCTTCACGCTTTTTGATATATTTCAGAACTGCAGTTTCCTCTGCTTGGAGCAACAGTGAAGTGAGCAGGGCAGTATGGATTTCTTCTCTTACATCTGCAAGCAGAGTCTGAACATCAGACAAGATGGCATTGTCTACCTCAATCCGTGCAATGGCTACTGCTATAGGTTTCAGGAGTTTCAAGCTGCTTAACACTCTCTCCCAAAATACATAATCCACGAGGATCCTCTTGATGGGGCTGTCCATATCGGCAGACTGATATGGCCATTTATTGGAGAGACTGTCAAACATGATGACAACATACCCCAACGGGTGTTGCTGGGCAGCTTCAATGTGTTGCTCTTATTCTTCTCACTTGGTGAGGTAGAATTGCTGCTATAACTTGATGACCCTTCACATACCTAACCATTTCCATGGCTCTCTTGTAGAGTGTATCCATTGTTTTCAGTGCCATGATGTCCTTGAGGAGCAGATTCAATGCATGTGCAGCACATCCAATGGGTGTGATGTGAGGGTAGGACACCTCCACTTTAGACCAAGCAGCCTTCATGCAATGGCTACTGCTATAGGTTTCAGGAGTTTCAAGCTGCTTAACACTCTCTCCCAAAATACATAATCCACGAGGATCCTCTTGATGGGGCTGTCCATATCGGCAGACTGATATGGCCATTTATTGGAGAGACTGTCAAACATGATGACAACATACCCCAACGGGTGTTGCTGGGCAGCTTCAATGTGTTGCTCTTATTCTTCTCACTTGGTGAGGTAGAATTGCTGCTATAACTTGATGACCCTTCACATACCTAACCATTTCCATGGCTCTCTTGTAGAGTGTATCCATTGTTTTCAGTGCCATGATGTCCTTGAGGAGCAGATTCAATGCATGTGCAGCACATCCAATGGGTGTGATGTGAGGGTAGGACACCTCCACTTTAGACCAAGCAGCCTTCATGTTCGCAGCATTGTCTGTCACTAGTGCAAATGCCTTCAGTGATCCAAGGTCATTGATGACTGCCTTCATCTCATCTGCAATGTAGAGACCGGTGTGTGTGTTGTACCTTTTGTCTGTGCTCTTGTAGAATACTGGTTGAGGGGTGTAGATGATGTAGTTTTTCCTTTCCCACAAACATTCAACCACCCATCAGAGATGATTGCAATACAGTTTGCTTTCTCTATGATTTGCTTCACCTTCACTTTCAACTCTGTTGAACTCTGCATCCAGCGAATGAGAAGATAAAGCATGTCTGGTTGGAAGGGTGTATGCTGGGCGAAGAACATTCAGAAATCTCTTCCAATTCACATTGCCTGTGAGCATCAGAGGTGGACCAGTTGCAGACACAGCTCGAGCAAGACGTTCATTAGCATTTCTCTGACTACGTTCCTCCATTGAGTCCAAAAAAGTCTGATTCCAGGAGCACCATGAGCTGTTGCTATCGATAAGGTGTCTGATTCATAATTTTCACCTCGAATAGAAGTAGAGGGACTTTTTCAGAGGTTGCTTGTTGTGAGCGCTGAGGGAACTTTATGCACTTGGCCAGATGATTCTGCATCTTTGTTGCGTTCTTCACATATGATTTGGCACAGTATTTGCAAATGTACACAGCTTTTCCTTCTACATTAGCTGTAGTGAAATGTCTCCACACATCAGATAATGCCTGTGGGATCTTCCTGTAAAGATTAGGGAAAAAAAGAGGAAAACATATATATATATATATATGTACAGATAAATAGTTAAGCAGTTAGATTAAACAATTCATTTGTAAGATAAATGTTTTAAAATGAAACATGTATGGAGACATGTAAATTAACACTCTCAGTTAGCAAGCTCAAGCAAGCTAAAACCCACATGGTAGCAAAAACTAACTAGCAGAAACGTTAACAAGTTAGAAATTATTTAAACACACTATTGCTGTAGGCTACTATTTACTAGTTAACTAAAATTAATGTATGTCATATAAAATATATTCACACCACCCAGTATTGTAATCAAAACTTACCAGAAAGTATGTCGTCCTTGGCTCAGACAGTGTAGTAGTGTGGGCTCAATAGCATCTCATTAGTGTGCAAGAACTTGAGAATCAGCTGTACATGTGATGGAAGAATGCGCTGTGCATGCAGAGGGTTGCAATTCCATTGAATTGGGGATAGTTTAAACAGAATATGCCACAAGACCTATAATTGCCTTATGTGTATCCCACAAAAAAAGTTCACTGTTATAAGCTAACTTTTTTTATAAATGTAAGCAAAATACCCAAAATTCCCGGGCTTAACTTCCCATGGAACATTTCTGGAAAAATTCCGTAAAGTTTCCGACCCTTTGCAACTTTAACTAGACTAGGGGTTGGTTTTAGGGTTAGGTTAAAGGGTTAGGGGAAGGGTTTGCTAACATGCTAAGTAGTTGCAAAGGAGATAAAAAGTAGTAAGTATACTGAACAAAAATATAAACACAACATGTAAAAAGTGCTGGTTCCATGTTTCATGGGCTGAAATAACATGCCAGAAATGTTCAATACGCACCAAAAGCTTATCTTTCAAATTGTATGCACAAATTTGTTGACATCCCTGTTAATGAGCATTTCTCCTTTGCCATGATAATCCATACACATGACAGGTGTGGCATATGAAGAAGCTGATTAAACAGCATAATCATTATACAGGTGCACCTTGTGCTGGGGACAATAAAAGTGCACCCTAAAATGTGCAGTTTATTCACACAACACAATGCCACAGATGTCTCAAGTTGAGGGAGCATGCAATTGGCATGCTGACTGCAGGAATGTACACCAGAGCTGTTACCATAGAATGTAATTTCTCTACCATAAGCCGCCTCAAACGATGTTTTAGAGAATTTGGCAGTACGTACAAATCTGCCTCACAACCACAGATCTGGTGTAACAACGTCAGGCCTGAACCTCCACAGCCGACTTCTTTACCTGCAGGATCATCTGACACCAGCTAACCAGACAGCCGATGAAACAGAGGACTATTTCTGTCTGTAATAAAGCTGATTGGCTGGGCCTGGCTCTGCAGTTTGTATAAGGAAATCCAGTCAATTGAAATAAATAAATTAGGCCCCAATCTATGGATTTCACATGACTGGGCCTGGGAGGGCATAGGCCCACCCACTTGGGATTCCAGTCATGTGAAATCCATAGATTATGGCCTAATTTATTGATTTCAATTGACTGGATTTCCTTATACGAACTTTGACTCAGTAAAATCGTTAATTGTTGCGTTTATATTTTTGTTCAGTATAGTTCAAAAGTTTCTAATTAGCTAAAAAGTTGTCCGTAATGAGATTCAAACTCGCACCCTTTTGGTTGCTAGACGTTCACGTTATTTTGCTTTAAGTATCCATCTGTCTTGTGTAACCATACCAATTTGAGTGTTTCGGATTTACGTTTACCATGTTACACCTAGTCTATGAGACCAGGCTGGGAAATATGGTCATGTGGGAATCCTAACCATATGGAACTGAGAGTCATGATCAAGGGCTTGAGTTAAGCCTAGTGTAAAAACAACACATACTGAAAAGTACATTTTAATAGGCATGTTTGTCCTGCCACTCACCGCTGAGGCAAGTATGATTCCTTGGAAGATCTGCTCCGCCAGCTTCTGTCCTTTATAATCCTAAAACATCACCAAGCCATTTAAAAAATGTATCATTTTTGAGGAAGGACTGGTAGATTGTTACATCACAAATGGAAAACTAATAACTGATGTGTCAATAATCAAGACAGATCAGGAAGGTTAATCAGAAGTGGTGCCTTGAAGAGTAGGTCTTTGTGATTGGGGATTCATTTATACATGTGGTTATAACTCCTAGGACTCTAGGGCACCCACAATAACACATGGGATCTCTCGAGGTTAATTTAGGTGCTATATGGGCATCTAGCTGGCTAGCATCCAAACAATGATCAATGTTTGATTCCAACAATGACATGGATTTATGGTTGTGACGAATGTTTAACTAATTATATACTCTTAACAATGTTCAATATTATTTTTGCATCGAATTTGGGTTCGAACTAGTTTATAGATTATAGCTCGCTAGCTAGCTTGCTGCAATTGCTTGATATTGTAGCAAACTTTAGCTAGCCTTTGATGAATCTACTCATGCTTTTTCAATTTGCTCTATTTGCAACAGTCAGTGAATTCAGTATTAATTAAAACTCTTACCATGTGTGTTGGAATGGAGTTAAATATTGACAACATCTTTCTACGTTAGATAGCTAATCAGATTAAAGTAAAAATGTGCATCCAAATTGCATGGTTAGACTTTCGGTTTCAAAAAAAATACGTAGGACCTCAAACTGTTAATGCATTCAAGCCAATAGCCGTACTAGAGAGCATCAAAATGACTACAGCCGACGGACTGATCTACAAATCAACTTGTATGATAAATAACGACTAACTATTATTTGTAGATCAGTCAGTCAGTCCCAATTTACCCATGATACATTGCGGTTTTGATCCTATCGAACGCGCCCATAGACTGTAAAAGGATCACGTGACACCAGGCAAATCAAAATCAAATTGTATTTGACATGCACTGAATACAACTGGTGTAGACTTTACAGTAAAATGCTTGCTAACTACCCCTTCCCAACAATGCAGAGTTTTAAAATAATATAGTAACAGGAGGAATAAAATAAATACACAAGCTATATACAGGGAGTACCAGATCAATGTGCAGAGGTACATTCATTCCTATGTGAAATACACAATGAGTAACAATAACTTGGCTATATACACAGGGTACCAGTACCGAGTTGATGTGCAGGGGTACGAGGTAGGTATGTTACATACTGTATAACTAGGAATAAAGTGACTAGGAAACAGGATCGATAATAAAAAGTAACAGCAGTGTATGTGTTGAGTCAAAAAAGTTAGTGCAAAAAGGGTCAATGCAGATAGTTTGGGTAGCTATTTAACTTACTATTTAGTGGTCTTATGGCTTGGGAGTAGATGCTGTTCAGGGTCCTGTTGGTTCCAGACTTGGTGCATCGGTACCGCTTGTCGTGCGGTAGCAGAGAGAACAGTCTATGACTTGAGTGTCCGGAGTCTGACAATTCTTAGGGATATCCTCTGACGCTGCCTAAATGGCAGGGAGCTCGGCCCCAGTGATATACTGGGCCATACGCACTACCCTCTGTAGCGCCTTGCGGTCGAATGTAAAGCAGTTGCCATACCAAGTGGTGATGCAGCCAGTCAAGAGGCTTTTATTGGTCTGTGGGCCCATGCCAAATATTTTTCAGCCTCCTGAGGGGGAAGAGGAGTTGTCGTGCCCTCTTCACGATGAGTTTTGGTGTGTGTGGACCATGATAGAGCCTTAGTGATGTGGACACAGAGGAACTTGAAGCTCTCGACACGCTCCACTACAGCTCTGCCGATCTGAATGGAGGCGTGCTCAGCCCTCCGTTTCTTGTAGTCCACGATCAGCTCCTTTGTCTTGCTGACGTTGAGGGAGAGGTTGTTGTCCTTCCACCACACTGTTTAGTCAGCAAATGTAACGATGGTGTTGGAGTTGTGCGCGTCCACACAGTCATGGGTGAACAGGGATTACAGGAGAGGACTAAGCACATACCCCTGGGGGGCCCCCGTGTTGAGGGTCTGCATGGTGGATGTGTTGTTGCCTACCCTTACCACCTGGGGGCAGCCCATCAGGAGGTCCAGGATCATGTTGCAGAGGGAGGTGTTCAGTCCCAGGTCTGCTTGAAACATGTAGGTATTACAGACTGGGTCAGGGAGAGGTTGAAAATGTCAGTGAAGACACTTGCCAGCTGGTCAGCGCATGCTCAGAGTACACGTTCTAGTAATACATTTGACCCTGCGGCCTTGTGAATGTTAACCTGTTTAAAAGTCTTACTCACATCGGCTATTGAGAGCATGATCACACAGTCATCCGGAACAGCTGGTGCTCTCGTGCATTGTTCAGAGTTGCTTGTCTCAAAGTGAGCATAGAAAGCATTTAGCTTGTCTGTTAGGCTCGTGTCAGTGGGCAGATCGTGGCTGAGTTTCACTTTGCAATCTGTGATAGTTTGCAAGCCCTACCACAACCGACCAGCGTCAGAGCCAGCGTAGTAGGATTCTAACTTAGTCCTCTATTGACGCTTTGCCTGTTTGATGGCTCGTAGGAGGTCGTAGCAGGATTTCTGTATAAGCATGCCGAGTAAAAAAATAAAATAATAGGACCCTTATGTAGACATAGCCCCACCCACATCCTTTCAATGCATTGCATGGGGTTAGAGTCCCTGCATTAAAATCACTGTCCACTAGGAGCGTCGCCTCTGGATGAGCATTTTCTTGTTTGCTTATAGCCCTAAACAGCTCGTTGAGTGTGGTCTTAGTGCCATCATTGGTTTGTTGTGGTAAATAGAACGCTACGAAAAATAAATAAATGCATTCAATTGTTAAATAGTATGGTCTATAGCTTATCATGAGGTATTCAAACTCAGGCGAGCAGAACGTGTGCGATTTTAAAATAATCGGTTCAAAGACATCTGGTTTATTAGAAGCAATTATTGGTATCATGATTGTTTAAAAATATATATTTACACAAAGATTGACCACGCAGCTCGCCATTTTCCCCTTCACTATAATGGGGGGGGGGGGGGGGTCCTCTAACAATGCCTGCAGCTTTAATTAAAGGGGGCATTCGTTCTCCACTGATTCAAGCGCAATGCTTGTGAAGCTTCACACGGTGCTTCTCGTCCGTTTATCAAGCAATCCCACTCCATATACGAAATAAAAATATGTAAATACTGATCAAATTCAACGTTAAACTGATGTTTTGATAGTGAACTCCATTGGAATGTATCATTGTTTTACGTTAGACTTCGCGATTTAAATACAGGCAAATACGTAGGCAACTGTATTTACCGGCCATTCAAGGTTACGTGGGGTTCTACTAGATAGCGCAGTCACAAAGTCAAAATTGGCTATAAAAATTAATGAAAACTTTTTGGTCTTCATTTATGGTTAGGGTCAGCCATAAGGTTATCAGTGTGGTTAAGGTTAAGGACAGGGTTAAGTTTAAAATATTTTTAAAAGAGAAATTGTATAAATGGGCGGGGTTTATGAATTTGTGACTGTGTTAACTAGTGACAACCATTAACAGACACAGACTTGTTGATGTTGAGTTGGCACTTTGGCTTTTGATGTGAATTTTTTTGTGTATGTGAGTTGGAAGCATGCGTGTATATAGTGAATATATTATTTCAAAACTGAGTTTACTTGTTTTTTCTAATAGCGGATCCATCCCATTTGTGCATGTGCTTATTTGTGAGACGGTGGTCAATTCTCTGTTATAAATCAAGGTACTTCGTTTTCTGTATGGATCATTCTTACATATTCTGCTTAATTACTTTGTTTACTTTCTGTGCATGCTAACAAGGAAAGCAGCAGATGCCGACGCGATGTCATTACGGAGAGGTCAGTGTTGTTACAATACATTTGCAACAATTTAGGGTAATGTGGGGTAAATCGGTATTTATTGGAAATGAGCATCAAGATCACTGTGCACTTTCACCACCCTGTGAAGTTCATCAAAATGTTTTTAATCTGTAGCCTAATAAACTGCATGGTTTCCTGCATGGTTTCAATTTTTATTTGTTATAAAGGTAATATATATATATATATATATATATATATATATATATATATATATATATATATATATTTTTTTTTTAACTGCATGGTTTCCCGAGTCGTAGTGGGAGGACTACACACCATGTCATTGCAAGTTTACTTTTATATGATGGTTGTTACAATATATCAATATTTGCGCATAAAGGCGTTTCCACCGCCATTTGTCGCATAATTAATTTTAGACACAAAAAGATCCCACCATGTCAAACGAACAAATGATCTGTAGGTTGTTGTTGTTTTTCCATCACAGCTGTCATGTTTTTTTTTTTTTATATGGTATGATTTTACTCGCATAAAACCTGTTTATATAAATGTCGTTTGTGAGGAGCCTCTTAATTTTCACTCCAAATCATCCTAAAGCAGCCAGGGAAAGTGTTGGGATAAAAAAACGTTGTGACATAAAGTGGCTTCAGTGAGAATTACAGGGTCGGGGGCAGCAAACAATTCAAGGAGCTTAACATATATTTTTGGTTTTATTTCTATGGTCCTATAATTAGTGTTCAGTGTTGTCAGGAAGGGGATCCGTGAATGAGCTGTAGCGGACACTTTACTTCAGTAGGGTGAGGACATCTGAAGAGTAAGCCCAAAGGCCGGCAGATGGCGACATTGAATCGTTTCATATTACTGTCCAAAGGCAATACAAGCTGAAGCGACTCAACATCGCCATCTCCTGGCGTCTCTTCAGACGTTCCCATCCTCTCTTCTCCCTGCTCTGTATTTTTCAGTAAATGTGGTCATCCTTGTGCTGCTGGCAGTAGCATTTCTGATCATCGTGCAACGGAATCTCCTGAATCTCAATGACTTCCTTGGAAGTGAGAATCCAGGTAAATGTTTCCCTATCTGGGTAATTCTTTAACACTCTGTTTTCTCAAATAACATTTAGGGTGCTGATGGATAATGTTTAGTGTACTGCATTGTGTTTTTATACCACTGACTGCATTACAGATCGCCCTGGTCTAAACTGAAGTGAATTTAACTGAATGTTCTTCTTACAGATGCAGTGCCAGGTATGATTCTGCCATTTGAGTCTGAGTTCTCTCCTGAGCTCAGACCAGACCTTGTGAGAACTGGGGAGAAGATCCCAGTGGTCATTACTGCTGCAGAGGAGAGACTGGGAGCTGTGGTGGCTGCCATGAACAGTGTCTACCAGAACAGCAAAGCCAACATTGTGTTCAACATTGTGACCATGAATGACACTGTGGATCACCTCAAGTGAGTGATTAACGCGTTACCTCTGCCATGATATTAATAAAAAGCACAACTGAGACTAGTTTGAGGCTGAATGATGTTAGCGTTTTTTAATGGCCATTTCAATCCCCAGGGAGTGGATGAGTAAGACTCAGCTTAACAATGTCAAGCACAAGATCATCATATTTGAGCCCCAACTTCTCAATGGGAAGATTACCAAAGATCCTCAGAAGCTTGGCTCTGTGAAACCGGTGAGACAGATCACATGTATTATCAGTGTTATATATGTTGATATTCATAAATAATACAGTGAGCTCAAAGTATTGGGATACTGACAATTTCGTTGTTGTTTTGGCTCAATACTCCAGAAATGTGGATTTGAAATTATACAATGACTATTTTCATACATATTGGGAGAACTGTTTATTCTATTCTTATTTAGTAAAAGTTACTCCAAAATGACGCCATACAGTGGGGAGAACAAGTATTTGATAACCTACAAAATCGGCAGTGTTTCCCACTTACAAAGCATGTAGAAGTCTGTACTTTTTATCATAGGTACTCTTCAACTGTGAGTGACGGAATCTAAAACAAAAATCCAGAAAGTCACATTGTATGATTTGTAAGTAATTAATTTGCATTTTATTGCATGACATAAGTAATTGATACATCAGAAAAGCAGAACTTAATATTTGGTACAGAAACCTTTGTTTGCAATTACAGAGATCATACGTTTCCTGTAGTTCTTGACCAGGTTTGCACACACTGCAGCAGGGATTTTGGCCCACTCCTCCATACAGATCCTTCAGGTTTCGGGGCTGTCGCTGGGCAATACAGACTTTCAGCTCCCTCCAAAGATTTTCTATTGGGTTCAGGTCTGGAGACTGGCTAGGCCACTCCAGGACCTTGAGATGCTTCTTACGGAGCCACTCCTTAGTTGCCCTGGATGTGTGTTTCGGGTCGTTGTCATGCTGGAAGACCCAGCCACGAACCATCTTTAATGCTCTTACTGAGGGAAGGAGGTTGTTGGCCAAGATCTCGCGATACATGGCCCCATCCATCCTCCCTTCAATACAGTGCAGTTGTCCTGTCCCCTTTACAGAAAAGCATCCCCAAAGAATGATGTTTCCACCTCCATGCTTCACGGTTGGGATGGTGTTCTTGGGGTTGTACTCATTCTTCTTCTTCCTCCAAACACGGCGAGTGGAGTTTAGACCAAAAAGCTCTATTTTTGTCTCATCAGACCACATGACCTTCTCCCATTCCTCCTCTGGATCATCCAGATGGTCATTGGCAAACTTCAGACGGGCCTGGACATGCGCTGGCTTGAGCAGGGGGACCTTGCGTGCGCTGCAGGATTTTAATCCATGACGGCGTAGTGTGTTACTAATGGTTTTCTTTGAGACTGTGGTCCCAGCTCTCTTCAGGTCATTGACCAGGTCCTGCTGTGTAGTTCTGGGCTGATCCCTCACCTTCCTCATGATCATTGATGCCCCACGAGGTGAGATCTTGCATGGTGCCCCAGACCGAGGGAGATTGACCGTCATCTTGAACTTCTTCCATTTTCTAATAATTGCGCCAACAGTTGTTTCCTTCTCACCAAGCTGCTTGCCTATTGTCCTGTAGCCCATCCCAGCCTTGTGCAGGTCTACAATTTTATCCCTGATGTCCTTACACAGCTCTCTGGTCTTGGCCATTGTGGAGAGGTTGGAGTCTGTTTGATTGAGTGTGTGGACAGGTGTCTTTTATACAGGTAACGAGTTCAAACAGGTGCAGTTAATACAGGTAATTTTTGTCTCTCACAGTTGAAGAGTACCTATGATAAAAATTACAGATCTCTACATGCTTTGTAAGTAGGAAACACTGCCGATTTTGCAGGTTATCAAATACTTGTTCTCCCCACTGTACATTATCTACCATTCATTTCTATTGGGCACAAAACTATCTGAAACACAACCAAAACAAACAACAAATGTATCCAACAAGTCTGTAGAGTCACTAGCTTGATGTAATTATTGCGTGCTAGGAATATGGGACCAAATACTACACTTTTGACTACTTTAATACACATGTAAGTGAATTTGTCCCAATACCTTTACCTAAAATTGGGTAATTTCTAAACTGTTCACTCGATATGAATGAAAATACCCTCTAATTAAAGTGCTGGAGTACAGAACCAAAACAACAAAACATTTGTCACTGTCCCAATACTTTTGGAGCTCACTGTATATACATACTACTGTTAATATTAATACAACTCTTGTTTGTTTGTTTCAGTTGACCTTTGCCAGATTTTACATGCCGGTATTCATACCAGATGCAGAAAAGGCCATTTATTTGGATGATGACATCATCGTACAAGGTATCTCTTAACTGAACATGATAATGTTTGGCACAGTAAGATGATTTCTTTCCTGAAAGAGAATAAATAATTAATATGTTTGCAGGGGACATCCAAGAGCTTTTTGACACAAGCCTAAAGTCAGGTCACGCAGCTGCATTCTCAGACGACTGTGATTCTGCATCCGCAAAGGGCATCGTTCGAGGGGCCGGGAACCAGGTACAGAACGCCAGCTGTAGACTCTACAAAAAATAGTGATTAAAGCCTCTGTATAAAAAAATTATGAACACACAGGATTTTATTTGACATAATCATATAAAAGCATTTTTCTTTTGTACTTGGTGCCATATATCAAATATTCACAACGTTTTAAACATCTCAAGTATGTGTTCCTTTAGAACAATTACATTGGCTTCCTGGACTTTAAAAAAGAGGCCGTCAAGAAGCTGGGCATGAGGGCTAACACGTGTTCCTTTAATCCCGGAGTGATCGTGGCTAACCTGACGGAGTGGAAGCGTCAGAACATCACCAACCAACTAGAACACTGGATGGAGCTCAACGCACGGTAAGTCACCTGCAGGGCCAGACAGGCACATGTGCATAATTCTCTCAGCCCTAACTGTACATCAATTAAATCAATCTGAATTGACACTCACCACAGATTGTAGACAATTGTAAAGCATTCATTTAGAGTTTTCGTTTGCTTTTATTTGATTCCCTTGTCAGAGAGGACCTCTACAGTAAGACCCTGGCAGAGAGTATCACCACACCTCCCCTGCTCATTGTCTTCTACAAACACCACTCCAGCATCGACCCCATGTGGCATGTCAGACACCTAGGTAAGAACTGTTACTATGGTCTCTTGAGAAATGTGTATTTGATTAGATAGCCTTCATATAGCGAGTTTCCCCGCCAATGTGTTTGCACATGCAGTGGAGAGAGAGAGAATGCTGTCTGTCTCCGTTTCCCTAACAATGAGCTGCAGACAGCCCTGGCACACTTAGTCATGTAATGTTGTATAATAAAGTACAAATAAAGGTTGTTATTATTACAGTATCATCATTGTCCTTTCTGACTGCCAGCCTAATTTATTGGCTTGTACAGTTTATAGTCCTATAAACTAGCGAGCTGTTGGCCTTTGTTTGCATAGAATCACTCAGTATTGCTCTATTTTCAGGGGCTACTGGTGCTGGAAACCGCTACTCTCCCCAGTTTGTGAAAGCTGCCAAACTCCTCCATTGGAATGGACATTACAAACCATGGTCCAGGACCTCTTCATTCACCGAAATCTGGGACAAGTGGTATATTCAGGACCCCATGCGTAAATTCCATCCAGTTCGGAAACATGCAGGGGACAAGTAGACTAAGCAGGGATGTGACCAGACAACAGCTAGTCTGCCTCTACCTGTCTGTCCTCCCAGAGTGACTTCTCAGGGACCCAAACGTGATGCAAGCCCATTCCAAACACAGTGATATGTCTACTGTTTACCATGCAGTGGTGTTGTAGATCTCAGGCAGAGACAGGGGCATGTTCCATAGGATGTTACAGATAGAAATGCATCTCAACTCTAAAGTGGCCTTCTGTCTGATTTTTTTTTTCTCACATCAATGCAGATGCAGCTACATAACTGTTGAGATACACCAATGGTTCTATTCTTAGCTTCACATGGGACAAGATAATCATGTATATCTTTAACGTGAAGTAGTGCCATACTTAATACAGCCTGTGCCTGTGTTCCGGAACTATCCCTGACAACTTGCCAAGATTGCCATTTTCCTTAAACCAAGTCTGCCTCTTTCCTTAGACCTTCACATTGATGCATTATTCTGTCAGAACAAGGATCAATGTTTGTTACAGCCATTTGTCTCGCACTTGAACTCTTTACCCATTATAACTCCTTTGTATATCAGGATCACTACCCCAACACTAAACTTTACACAAAACAAATAGTTATAAACAAGCTTGAAGCCTACTATCCTTTCTCTTGATGCCCTTTTGCTAAGGATATAATGGTACACACAAACCACTATGGTATCAATACATGTGCAATAGCTGAAATGGTTATGGGATAACTGTGTCAAATAGCTAATTTAGATTTATCTAGAGCAATTTAGTGAGTGCATACATTTTTGTACTGGTTGCCCATGGGAATCAAACCCACAACCCTGGTGTTACACACACACCATGCTCTACCAACTGAGCCACAAGTGTCCAACTCCTATTTTTCATTTAAGGATTCTCATACACTCCACTCCTGATGTTTATTTTGCTTAGTTGTCACTGTTAGGGCTTATTTTTCTACTCTACTTTGTACAATGGATTATTCTAGCAAATATAAATATTAAAATTGTCATCCTTTTGTAAAAGAAGCTTAATAAAACCAAGTCAACTACCTGAAGTCTTGGTCATGTTATCAATACCATGTCAAAGCAAATTAAAACACCCCATATGGAGTTGAGCAGTCGTATTAAATCAGCCCCATTAACTGAATTACTGGAATGAAAGCACAACTTGGGCCAAATTATGGAAACATTTATTTGTGTTCAAGCTATATACAATAAATCACATTGAACATAAATATTACAGATGGACCTTTACTCAAAAGGCAAAACATTTACCAACTGATACAAGTTACATCCACAGAGGCCTTAAAAGTCACTTGATTTAAATAGCCTGTAACCAGGTGTCGCGGAAGTTCTACACAGGGACAAAGTAAATCAATCATGGTTTATTAACAGTTAACGGGAGAGGTTCCAACAAACTTGATGCACCATAGTACACGTCTATCAGGAGCTCCCTCGGGCCGTTAAGATCTCTTATATACTGGTTAGAGACACGTTACATGTACATAGGGTTGGTACCGACATGTGTCTGGCAACTTCTCCCATCTTAACTTAAAGAAAATATTCTGGGCCTTCTGCCGGATGGTCCTAAGGAGGAGGGGGGGGGTCATGTCACCCCCTCATATCTTTACCAAGCACAGGCACAAACCAAGGATTATTTATGACACTAAAACAAGATGAACATTTTCAAGGCTGTCTCTTCACAAGATAATTTTCCATCACACAGGTTTACAGAACAGATGGTGCTGGTACAGCTAATACGGTTTGATGTGACGAGGGCAAGACTTGAGAAACAAAAAGGAAAGATGTTCATTTAAAATCCGTGTTGAAGTCATAGGCGTCATCTGTGTGGACTGAGGAGAGGTCAATGTTGACTGGGACAGGAACCTGTAATCTCACCTTGGCTTGTTCATCTGCAAAATAATAAATAATTTGTTAAGTGATGTTGACAACACACTTGTTTGGGAATGTAACAGGAATTAAGCTTTGCCCTAATTTCATTCTAGATTCCAGGCAAGGTACTCAGTCTGGTTCAGCAGTGGATCAGAGTTGGATTAGAAGTCTCCAGTTAAATTCAGATTCACGTTATTGTCCTCATTTCCACACAGACTGACCCTACATTAAACTTAACCAGTTAAGAACAAATTCAAATTTACAATGACGGCCCACCTACAGGGTCAGCCCCTGGAGCAAATTAGGGTTAAGTGCCTTGCTCAAGAACAGACAGGTTTTTCACCTTGTCAACTGGGGTATTCGAACTAGCGACCTTTCGGTTACTGGCCCAACACTAACCGATAGGCTACCTGCCACCCTAATTTGTTAAGTAACAGCATGTAACAGGAATGAAGTGGGTTCTATTATATTGATTTACTTGTGACTGGTGTCTTTATCGGTGGTTCATCTGTTTCCTCAGTCATTTCATCTGCATCAGACACCTCTTCAAATCCATCAGGCTGAATTTAAGAGAAAGATATTGTATTACAAAGCTGGAAAAATATGTATTTGCAGTAGTAACTCAGCTTTGCCCTGAAAAAACAAGTGGCTTAGGTATTTACCAAAAAATGCATTTGATTGTTGATTACAGGCAAAGTACTCTTTCAGCAGGGGATCAGAGTCTTCACTTTAAAAATCAGACTTCTATGATAGCTGTAATCAGGTTAGAACCATAAGCTAAAAGATTCTCAGCTACCCCTTGATTTTCACAGCTACCCTCCATCTCTTCCTCAGTGGGCTCTGGAGCAGGTTTGTCTTCAACAATGTCACTCAGCACTCCGGCGGTGGGACCTTTAGACAGGAGGACAATGCTGCTGGCCTTGTTTGGGAACTTTACACCTGGGAGGAGAGTGGGTCAGTCATCACACTCATTACTGTAAAATGAGACAAATATATTTGAGAAATTACTAAATTAACATACTTCTTAGAGTCTCCTCGTTGCCCTTCCTCAGCTTGTCCAAGTCCCAGCCCTTCTGCATCTCTGTTACAATGTCTTCAGAGAGGTATGGGGGGAGGCTTGGCTTCTCAGGGGCTTTGCAGTGGTAACTCAGCTTTGCACTGAAAATATAATTTTTTAGGTATATATAAAATTAAATATATATGTCATTCTAGTTTCCAGGCAAGGTACTCAGTCTGGCTCAGCAGTGGGATCAGAGTTGGATTAGAAGTCTTCACTTAAATTCAAGAATTGCGTTAATTATCCTCATTTCCATGCTAGCCTGACTACTTTAATTGGTAACAAATTGTTACGACGACAACACTTACCCCGTCCAATCATTGAGGAAGGTGGAGGCAGCTAGTTCTGTGTTGAGGACTCCACCCTTCTGCAAAAATCCACGCTTCTTGGCAAAAAAGGATAAAAACTCCAAGGAGTTTCTAAAGTCTGGAACGTTGTACTGAAGCATTACCTGAAAGACAAAGTAAATGATTACCCATCAGTAGGCACAGCAGAGCTAGGGCTTGATCTCAAACTTTGCAGTAAATTGTCCTAAAACCAGTGAGTAGCGGGGATCTCCCTTGTCTCACCTGTTGCTTGTTGCACTGTTTGAGCAAGGTCCTGACAGCCTCTAGAACAGTCTCCTGCTTATCCTCCACCTGGAGACTCCTCAGTGCCATGGCAGCTTTAGGGTTAGACTGGGCTGCCACTATCCCTGGGCTGTCAATCATTTTGATATTCTTAGATATGTGGACGTCTTGGAAGCACCTGCAAGGGTCAGACATCAGGTGCTAGGTGGGATGCTTCAAATGACATTCATGCATTGAGCAAATTCAGATACACAAAGTTAGCTAAGTGTTTTGGACGGTTCTGCCCTAATTGGCAAGACCCAGATGAAGTGTATGAAGCTCAGTGTTGGATTGAATATAGACTCCACGGTTTTGTCAGATCTTCAACTTCATCATGCTTCATACAATTCCTCATCATCTGCGTATAAAACAGACCCCATCTCTATCATGAATTATTCAAATGGTTCAGCTTCACTCACCTGGTGATCCCTCTCTGGACCCCTGCGTTACAGGCCCTCATCCCCTTCAGGCTGTTGATCAGACTGCTCTTCCCCACGTTGGGGAACCCTGAGGGGACAGAAAAGGGCATCAGAGGTGGAAGTAATATACGACAGGCATTTATACTGTGCCGGATAAACCGTTAAAGATTAATCATACTGTCAAGTGGTCCTGATATAATGGGCTTATTTGTGCATGCAGTCATGTTATAATTGATCTAATAAACTGAAAGAAACCAAGACAGACAGATCAGACATGATAGGACACCCAACAGGGCACTGATTGCTATGGATGAGATCAGAGTTGGATTATTAGTCTTCACAGACATCAGCAGTTCATATAAATCCTCATTTCTCATAACCAACCTTTTAATTACACCACTTGAGAGCCATTCTAACCAAGGGAAAAGATGTTGTTCATGTCTGAGTAATGGCGAGGGGAGTAACTTCCTTACCGACTATGCCCACTTTTAGTGAGCCCTCTCTCCCTGTCCCATTTGCATAGTCTCCCAGGAGCTGGAGAAGACTGCTGCTGCCATAACAGGCCACTCCTTTGGTCTGGTCTACTACTCCATTAAGAGTTGCAAACCTGGCCTTCTTCTCTTGCTGTTTAACCAAAAAAAATAAAAAACATGTAAAATTATTCATTATCAATATTAGAATAGTCTACACAGTAATGACCCATATCCTACATTCTGCACAAGTGACTAAAGCGGGTCATCAATATGGACCCTCCGCCCAAGTAGTCAGTGAAATTAATCCCATTAAAATATTAGGTACTCCATTTACATACCACTGTTTTGTCCTGTAGTTGTGTGGATGCCTTGAATGCCACAGCAGGGAACTCAAGCTGAAGACACTGCAGCCACTTCTCCACATTCTCTTTAGGGACAAGATCTGAGGGATGGAAAATGTAATTTAGCGTATTAAATAACTTTTTTTTTGTAAAAACCTTAAAATATAATTTACATGAAAGAATGTTATCCATAAGGTTATTACCTATTTTGTTCAAAAGGAATAGTAGCTTCTTGTTTCCTTCCCTCTTCAGCACAGCTTCCTCTAGCTGTGGGCACCTGCAGCCAAGGGGATCTCTTGCGTCTAGGATTTCAACTATGATGTCAGAGGCATCGATCACCTGGAGTAAATATGAGTAGCCTAATGAATATCAATTCATTAGATCACTCGGGTAGGGCATGTCTTCATGATAGCTTCGGTCTTGCAGAGCAACTCAGCCAGACAAGGGCTATCATTTCCTTACCTGGGACTTTAATGCCAACTGAAACAGATGTAATAATCTCACCTTGTTTAATTCTGAACAAAGGTGCTTCTTCGAATTCCTTGGGTCACTCTGTTTCACCATTTGTTTCACAAGGTCCTCCTGTGACGGTAACTCCTGTGGAGTTAAAATGTGGAGTTAATAGTGTCAAGCTACACCGAGGGCATGATCTTTGACACACTTCACCCTTTTCCCATTACCTTTCTAGCCTTCTTTGCTTTAGGGTCTGCATCACTGCCGGCAGCGTTCTCCTTCTTCCTCTTCTGAGCCCGTTCTTGTTGCTTGGCAAGCTTCTTTTTCTCCTTTTCTTCTTCAAGCTGGGTTGGAGAGAGATAAAACAAAATAAAATCACACCTAATTATTTTCCCGTAAAATATGAAAGCGATGAGCCCACGTTATCCCAAAAACAGTTCATGGTCTCACCTTTGACCTCCTCTGTTCTGCTTCCCTCAGAATATCCTCTTTGAATGGTGCTTTGTTGGGAACGCAAATATCCTTTTTCACTTTTTTGCCAACTCCTTTCTTCTTTGTATCTTTTCTTAGTTTTTTGTTGTGTTCCCGGACCTAAAAAAAAACAAATTACATTATAAATAATGACAACACAAAATCGCTTAACGTATCTATTGCTACATAACTAAGTAAGTGTTATACAACAAGATGCCGCCGACAGACATGGCAGCTCTAGCTCCTAAGCAACTTACAAGCATTTCGCTACACCAGCTAAATATGTGTATGCAACCAATAACATTGAAATGTTGATCTCCAAGTGTGCTAACGTAGCTAGCTTACCTAGCGTTAACAATAAGTATGACATCGCAACAGTTAGGAGTCGCCTTAAAGATAGTAATGAGTGCAATTCACAATGTTTACCTTTTTCTGTATTTTGTACCGTTTGGAGCAAGACACGCGTTTACTTGCTTTTTTTAACCCTGAAAAACAAAGGAAATGTGTAGCATGGGTTAGCTACCTAACAAGCTAATGCTAGCAGCACGTGTCACTAGGTAAGTATTGACAGTATAACTGGCAATGAAAATGCATTAAACTGAATCACAACAAATACTAAATTAATAGTAATTATTAAAGACAAACTATGTACAAGCCAAATGTAGACTTTAGATACACTTACCTGGACGCTTCATTGCAGGGCTGTTGCTCTGGCAATGCGACTACAAAATTTGGCTGCACGTGGAACCAGCAACTAGCTCTTAGCGTCTCGTTAGCAACATTAAAAAATAACTTCCGGGTCACGGAATTTCCTAAATAAGTCCCTCGCGTAATAGTAGAAAAGTGTTATTAACCTGTATTTATTCATGATGTATGGCACATAATTGTCTAAACATTAACAATGATTCATATTTGTTCATATTTAAGGTACATTTGCGGTTTAACATATGTTCAAATAAATGCACCCAATGCAAATCACTTTTTATGAATTGCATATTGGCTTATAGATAAAAAAAAATATATACGACTATTTGTGGAGTGGGGAGCAGAGAATGTGAGAGAAGCGGAGCGTGCCAAATTTGACTGGAACGTGGAGCAAGATTCCCAAAGTCTGGAGAGTCTGCCTTACATGCTCCAATTTCGCTCCAGTAGTGCTCACTTCATGAGCACAGGGCATGCACGCACCTGTATGCATATGTAGTCTACTTGTGTGCTGCTATAGCCCCTTGCTTTAGCTACTGTCATGGAGTTCGTTAAATATTTTCAGAAAGAAACTGATTAAACATACAGGTGCTAAATCAAGGTGACAAGATGAGGACCAAGAGCAAGTGAGGGAGTGCGGTGATGTAGTGCCCACAACTAAATAATAATTGTGTAATCTGAAAAGACACTTAATACGTGCATATGCTAAAAGAAAGGAATGAGGTGGGTCGATAAGCGTGTCATTGTAGCAAATATAAACTACAAATATGATCTCTTAAAGTCTTTGTTCATTTTCGTTCTATTAACTACAGTATACAATTGATTTTGGCCCAATATGCCTGGCATTTTCCCACGTTCAATGTGATTTCCGTTTTTATTGGCTTATTTTGCCTAAAAACCTTTAGAAAAATAAAAACAACTCTGCATCTCTGCCCAGCCTGGCAAGAGTGACCAAAAGCATCCCCATTGGCTCTGCATGTGGGAAGAGGATAGCATGAGCCTGAAGCCATGGACTGGCTAAAACTGAATTCAAAAGCACTAATAAGTAATTTTTCATTGAATGTGTATTTCATTCTAAGTAAGTCACAGCCTATATGAGCAATTTATAGATTATAATGATTTAATACAACTAAATGTTGTTTAAATGCTAAGCAGTTTATGTCCTTACCAGCCTACTGTATCGCACTTGCAAATGCTTCACAATGTATTTCTTTGTAGGCTATAGCCTTGAAAAATAGCATCCCTGTCTGGCTCCTGACCTATTTATAGTGTTTATATGCTGTTTAATAGGACATGTAGCCTATTTAAAAATATATGTTAGCTTCTTACATTCATGTTTATTCAAATACTTTTCATTCAAATTCATTTGGTTTGGTTTCAGTACTTAAATCAATTGGTAGGTCCAGGTTTGCACAAAAATAGATGGGTGTTTGTTAAATTGTGATTTTAATGAATGGAGCAAATTTGGAGCAGCATTACTTTTTTTCCTGTGAGAGCGAAGCGGTTTTTAGTTGAGCAACCGCTCAACTCCACTCACATGCTTTGTTGGGGAGTAGGCCTACTCAGTAGGGTCTAATGAATCTATATATGGTGTTATTTCATGGGGCTACGAATAATACAGAGTGTTGCTGGCCTTTTACTGTGGTCAAACAGCTTCAAATGGGGTGCCTGGACACTATAGGGTACAAATATAGCACTGTACAGGAAAATGATTATTTGTGCCAATGTTAGAGTGAGGTGGGGAGTACTCAGTAGGGTCTATATAATCTACAGTATATATGGTGTCATTTCACGGGGCTCATGTCACGAGAGGGTGCACACACAGACCAAGACGCAGCACAGGGATAGTAGTTAAACATTTATTGGATACTATGTATAATAATAATTCAATGAACGAACTACAACAATCAACCAAACACGAAAGACAAAACGACACGTAAAAAAAAAAAAAAACGAACGGACGTAACAAAGAGCACACTTACATTTCACCGTGACTGCGAAATACATCAACAACGACCCACACCAGAGTGAATGCCAGACTAACATATATAAGATCCCTAATTAGAGACAATGCGGTGCAGCTGCCTCTAATTAGGGATCCACCCAAAACCCACACAGAAACAGAAAAGAAAGACACTTTCAGACTCTGACCATAGCTACATAGAGAAGCAAATAGGCTTCTCTATGGCCAGAGCCTGACAGCTCAATAGTAAAATAGTAGAAAAGTGTAATTAACCTGTTTACTGCAGTGGGCTAAATCAGGGTCACACAGTGTTTCTTGGTAGTCTTAAACAAATCTACTTTGAAACAAAAGTATACCCCTCACACACATGGTTATGGGCTTTAGGAAAGAAATCACCTGTACCAGGTCAGATATACTGTAGAGTTGAAATGTATTACATTTTGAGTTTGCATCCCAATTTTACAGTTTAGATACATCACAGAAGACTGAAATATAACAAAACTGTGTGCTGGAAACACCAGATTTTTGGCGGGTTTAAATAAATAATTGTTATTCATTATTGTCACGTTCGGGTGTGTAGAGAGACCAAGGCGCAGCGTAACGATAGTTCGACATGTTTATTGAACTAAATGACGAACCATACAAAATAACAAATAATGAAAAGGAACACACGTAGCACGACACGGGACAATATACAACACCAATGAACCACGCCAACGGAGTGGAACACAGACATATAAGTAAGATCCCTAATTAGAGGTAATGCATAGCAGCTGCCTCTAATTAGGGATCCCACACACACACACAACACCAGACAGAAATAGAAATGATAGATCTGCCAGACTCTGACCATAGAAATATAGAGAAGCAAAGCTTCTCTATGGCCAGAGCCTGACAGTACCCCCCCCCCCAAAGGCGCGGACTCCCGGCCGCAAGAAAAATAAACACAAAAACATGAGGGAAGGGTCAGGGAGGGAAAAACATCAAACATAACCCATCGCCGGTGGCGGTTCCGGCCCAGGCGAAGTGGATGTCTTCCTCCTCATTTCTACTTGGCCCGGACTGGGCACTGGTGTGGTAGGCGACTCAGGCCATTTAAAGGGGCAACCCACCGGTCCTGGAAATGACCATGGTGGGGCAAAAGGCTCAGGCCATAGAGCGGGGCAAATAACCGGGCCAGGACTGGGCACCGGTGTGGCAGGCGACTCCGGCCATATAAAGGGGCAACCCACCGGTCCTGGTAACAACAATGGTGGGGAAAAAATCTCAGGCCATGGAGCGGGGCAAATAACCGGGCCAGGACTGAGCACCGGTGTGGCAGGCGACTCCGGCCATATAAAGGGGCAACCCACCGGTCCTTTAAATAACAATGGTGGGGAAAAAAGTTCAGGCCATGGAGCGGGGCAAATAACCGGGCCAGGACTGAGCACCGGTGTGGCAGGCGACTCCGGCCATATAATTATCACGGGAGGCTCCGGGCTGTCGAGCTTCACGGGAGACTCCGGGCTGTCGAGCGTCACGGGAGGCTCCGGGCTGTCGAGCGTCACGGGAGGCTCCGGGCTGTCGAGCGTCACGGGAGGCTCCGGGCTGTCGAGCGTCACGGGAGGCTCCGGGCTGTCGAGCGTCACGGGAGGCTCCGGGCTGTCGAGCGTCACGGGAGGCTCCGGGCTGTCGAGCGTCACGGGAGGCTCCGGGCTGTCGAGCGTCACGGGAGGCTCCGGGCTGTCGAGCGTCACGGGAGGCTCCGGGCTGTCGAGCGTCACGGGAGGCTCCGGGCTGTCGAGCGTCACGGGAGGCTCCGGGCTGTCGAGCGTCACGGGAGGCTCCGGGCTGTCGAGCGTCACGGGAGGCTCCGGGCTGTCGAGCGTCACGGGAGGCTCCGGGCTGTCGAGCGTCACGGGAGGCTCCGGGCTGTCGAGCATCACGGGAGGCTCCGGGCTGTCGACCATCACGGGAGGCTCCGGGCTGTCGACCATCACGGGAGTCTCCGGGCTGTCGACCATCACGGGAGTCTCCGGGCTGTCGACTATCACGGGAGTCTCCGGGCTGATGAGGCGCACCGACGGTCTGGTGCGTGTAGCCGGCACTGGAGGTACCTGGCTGGGCACACGCACTGGAGGTCGAGTGCGGGGAGTCGGCACGGGACGTACCAGACTGGAGAGGCGCACTGGAGGCTTGGTGCGTGGAGCCGGTACTGGAGGAACCTGGCTGGGCACGCACTGGAGGTCGAGTGCGGGGAGTCGGCACGGGACGTACCAGACTGGAGAGGCGCACTGGAGGCCTGGTGCGTGGAGCCGGTACTGGAGGAACCTGGCTGGGCACACGCACTGGAGGTCGAGTGCGGGGAGTCGGCACGGGACGTACCGGACTGGAGAAGCGCACTGGAGGCCTGGTGCGTGGAGCCGGCACTGGAGGAACCTGGCTGGGCACACACACTGGAGGTCGAGTGCGGGGAGTCGGCACGGGACGTACCGGACTAGAGACGCGCACTGGAAGCCTGATGCGTGGAGTCGACACATGTGGCACAGGACTAATAACACGCACCTCAGGGCTAGTGCGGGGAACAGGCACAGGACGTACCTGACTGGAGACGCGCACTGGTAGCCTGGTGCGTGGAGTCGGCTCATGTGGCACAGGACTAATAACACGCACCTCAGGGCTAGTGCGGGGAACAGGCACAGGACGTACCTGACTGGAGACGCGCACTGGAAGCCTGGTGCGTGGAGTCGGCACATGTGGCACAGGACTAATAACACGCACCTCAGGGCTAGTGCGAGGAGCAGGCACATGACGTACCGTACTGGAGAGGCGCACTGGAGGCCTGGTGCATGGAGTCGGCACTGATGGCACCGGACTGGTGACACGCACCTCAGGGCGAGTGCGAGGAACAGGCACATGACGTACCGGACTGGAGAGGCGCACTGGAGTGTAGCAGACGGCCGGACCCAGACTGGGCACCGGTGGAGCGGACTGCTCTGGCACTGGAGTAGAGCAGACGGCCGGACCCCGACTGGGCACCGGTAAAGCGGACTGCTCTTTCACGGGATTGGAGTAGGCGACTGGACACGGATAATTCCACTCCGACATTTCCCGTTCAACCTCCTCTGCTATCTCCAAAATGGCTCTCCAAATAATCCTCCTCTTCTTCACTTTGCGCCCCCCATTTATATGTCGGGCCCAGTGTATTCCACATGGAAAGTGGTACTGGTGCGTCCTCTTCATTACCAGACCACCCCCATAGCCCCCCCCCGAAATTTTCCTGGGGTTGACTACGGCCTCCTTTACCTCCGTATCCACGATTACGCCGCTGTCTTCCTTTTTTCTCCTTTGCTCCAGAATATCGCTGCTTGGTCGGGTGGTGGTTCATTCTGTCACGTTCGGGTGTGTAGAGAGACCAAGGCGCAGCGTAACGATAGTTCGACATGTTTATTGAATGAACTGGCGAACTATACAAAATAACAAATAATGAAAAGGAACACACGTAGCACGACACGGGACAATATACAACACCAATGAACCACGCCAACGGAGTGGAACACAGACATATAAGTAAGATCCCTAATTAGAGGTAATGCATAGCAGCTGCCTCTAATTAGGGATCCCACACACACACACAACACCAGACAGAAATAGAAATGATAGATCTGCCAGACTCTGACCATAGAAATATAGAGAAGCAAAGCTTCTCTATGGCCAGAGCCTGACAATTATGAAAAATATGAATAAAATCCCACCCATGAAGGCGCTAGATAATTTGACTACAGGAAAGGGATACCCTGTGTTTATTCCTTAAATATGTAAAAATAATTGTCTAAACATTAACAATGATTCATATTTGTTCATATTTAAGTTACATTTGCATTACAATTGGGTTTTAAAACATGTTCCAAGGTAAAATAAATGCACTGAATGCAATGCACTGTATATGAAATACATACTGGCTTATAGAGGGAGAACTATTCTAGATGCTGAAGTAAAAGTGGAGTTGGGAATATTTACTAGGTTCTGTAGAATCTATATCATAGGGGACTGAGGTCTATATGCCCAGCAACACTTTCTACTCTACCCACTCCATTCATTGCAATACAATACACTATAGGCCTATAAATTACATATTGGTTTATAGAGAGAAAACTATTCTAGGTGCCGAATTAAAAGTGGGGTTGGGATTATTTACTACCCACTGGGTACACATTGGTTGAATCAACGTTGTTTCCACGTCATTTCAATGAAATGACATTGAACCAATGTGGAATAGACATTGAATTGACATCTGTGCCCAGTGGGTAGGGTCTGTAGAATCTACTGTATGTATGGTGTTATTTAATGAGAGACTGAGGTGTATATGCCAAGGAACACTTTCAACTCCGCCCACTCCATAACAGTAAACAAGCAATGCTAGAATGTGGTATCTGTTCAAGTTGGTATCACTTTGATTGGGTTGTGAAAGGATGTAGAATCTTCTACTTTTCTACGCAACTCAGAATCATGTAGAGTTCAATTACATCCATTGCTAAATGGATTATGTCTTAAATGGGACTGTGACACATTTATACATTCTATTGCTAGTGACAACAAGGTGAAATGACAAACAGAATGTAAATGAGGCTCAGGTACAAAACCTATTGCTTGAGGAGAGTTTAACCTTCAGTCAAGAGTTACCTTCAGACGAGTCCTGTGACACTTGTGGATGATGTAAAGCAAAACGGATAATACTATTGTGTTTGTGAGAATCATTCAGAATGAGGCTGAATAAACTGTTTAGCTGCCAGACAAGGCACTGCTGATAGCCAGGTGTAGCAGTGGTAAGATGTTGGGACTGCTTTATGTAGGCCCTAACCGTTTGTGGGCACCGTTTGTCACCGTTAAACAGCAATTAATATATTGTTTAGTGGCTTTGCTGGCAGGCATCCCACTTTTTATTTTTTTTGCCCCACCAAGATTTACAGGTAAAATCGCCACTATGTTCAACGCACCTTGTAACTGTTCTGCAGTAAAATCTCGTACACCCATGTACTTCTCTGCAGCTGCCACCACATCATCTATATTCTGTGATTTACGTTCCAATTCTGTGTATAACTATGGCTATGAACGCTAAGAAGCCAACTTCACTGAAACACGTTATTCCTATCACTCTCTATTGACCTCGGCCTACTCACAGGGAGCCTCCTAGGATCCTTTGCCCTAGACCCATCTTTCTTCACTGCCTCAGCATACAACACCTTCTGTACTACTCTGTACAACCTCGACCTGCCTTTCTCTCACCGGACACTTCTCATCTCCAGCACCATGGGTAACCCTACAGTTTACACACATAACGTCTTCCACTGATACGACACATTTGTTTGTCTCATGCCCTCCTGCATATTTTTCACATCTAGGAATCTCCCTCCTACACACCGCTGCAACATGACCGGTAGCCGTAGCAACAGTACATATGAGGACAACATGAGCAGGGCCGTAGCTACAGTACATATGAGGACAACATGACCAGGGCCGTAGCTACAGTACATATGAGGACAACATGACCAGGGCCGTAGCTACATTGCATATGAGGACAACATGACCAGGGCCGTAGCTACAGTACATATGAGGACAACATGACCAGGGCCGTAGCTACAGTACATATGAGGACAACATGACCAGGGCCGTAGCTACAGTACATATGAGGACAACATGACCAGGGCCGTAGCTACAGTACATATGAGGACAACATGACCAGGGCCGTAGCTACAGTACATATGAGGACAACATGACCAGGGCCGTAGCTACAGTACATGTGAGGACAACATGACCAGGGCCGTAGCTACAGTACATGTGAGGACAACATGACCAGGGCCATAGCTACAGTACATATGAGGACAACATGACCAGGGCCATAGCTACAGTACATGTGAGGACAACATGACCAGGGCCGTAGCTACAGTATATATGAGGACAACATGACCAGGGCCATAGCTACAGTGCAAATGAGGACAACATGACCAGGGCCGTAGCTACAGTACATATGAGGACAACATGACCAGGGCCGTAGCTACAGTACATATGAGGACAACATGACCAGGGCCGTAGCTACAGTACATATGAGGACAACATGACCAGGGCCGTAGCTACAGTACATATGAGGACAACATGACCAGGGCCGTAGCTACAGTACATATGAGGACAACATGACCAGGGCCGTAGCTACAGTACATATGAGGACAACATGACCAGGGCCGTAGCTACAGTACATGTGAGGACAACATGACCAGGGCCGTAGCTACAGTACATGTGAGACCAACATGACCAGGGCCAATGTGATAATGTCTGGGGTTATTTTAGAATGTTTTTTTCTGTTCTACTAATAGCATTTTAGAGTTTCAAATTGTATAGAAATGTAGTAAATGACCTTCAACTTTCTTAACATTTCTTGGATGACTGATCTGTCTACAAATCTGTCAAAATTATCTCAGACTTTCAGTGGTGAGAAAATGTATAAATTTATATTTTATGGATTTATTTAGCATGGCAGTATTCCCCTAAAATGTTAAACAATTTTCTTGTATCAAAGGAAGCAGTGGTGGAAAAAGTACTTCATTCTCATACTAAAAGTAAAGATACCTTAATAGAAATTGACTCAAGTAAAAGTGAAAGTCACTCAGTAAAATACTAATTGAGTAAAAGTCTCAAGTAAATATACTAGTATATAGTATCAAAAGTAAATGTAGTTGCTAAAATATACTTAAGTATCAAAAGTACATTTTAAAGTAAACCCGACGGCACAATAAAACAATTTTTTACGGATAGCCAGGATCACGCTCCAACACATAATTTAAAAACAAAGATTTTTTGTTTTTATTGAGTCCGCCTGATCAGAGGCAGTAGGGATTACCAGGGATGTTCTCTTGATAAGTGTGCGAAGTGGACCATTTTCTGTCCTGCTAAGCATTCAAAATGTAACGAGTAATTTTGGGTGTCAGGAAAAATGTATGGAGTAAAAAGTACATCATTTTCTTAAGGAATCTAGTGAACACATTGAGAGGGATCTTAGACCATTCTACCATACAGAATCTTTCCAAATCCTTGATATCCTTCATCTGCGCTTTGGTCACATTAATATGCAGAATAATAAATCTCAGAACATGCAGGGAAAGTATTCTGTTAGATATCCTCTCCAGACTTAGATCCTTCTCCCTCTCTTCTCTACAAGCCATGAACAAAAAGGGTGTAAATGAGACAGGGGAGTGAAGACCCTGGACTGGAGTACTCCATGTACAGATCACTGCTCATACAGGAAGACTAGTGACTGCAAGTTAGTGAATGACTTCTCCCACCCAGCTTTACCCACTAATCTTGACACAGTGTTAGTCAAGTCTCCCCTAATGCGTCTGTGATGCATCTTCTCCCTCCATTATGTAGTCGATATCTTCATCACAGCTTCCCACTCAGTCTCAATCAAATGTTATAGAGACCGAGCGTGTTCCAGGGACTTGTTTCATGCAGGAGGAAGTTGGAGGGGACAATTGATTATAGTATTGATTATAGGGAGAAGAGGGAGTGAGCTGTCTGCAAATGCCATGCATGGGTAGCCAAAGCCCCTCCAATCCCCCCACACCCCCCTTCCTCCATCCCTTTCTCCTCCTCCCTCCTTCTCCATTCCTGCTACTACCAGCACTACTCTGTAAATTAATCCATTTAGTCATGGCTCGGGATCAATATCCATTTTCCTGGGCCTTGGTAAGGGCCTCTTGATTTGCTGTTCTCTCACAGTGGCAGGATTAGCAGCCAATGAGCCCGCAGCATCTGTCTCCCCTGGGCCAGCAGGGCTACACAGAGCATGAGAGGAGAACACAGAGCTTACATTTGACGCTCACACACTCTGTGTTGTGTGACCTCTCGTGTGTGTTACTGGATTACACAAACATGGCCGTGAAGTAGTCTGAACTCTGGAGGCGGTTTATAATGTGTATATAATCACGTTTGAATGGCACTTCTGGTATTATTCATATAATATTGAAATTCAGTGCAGGATCTCTTTCACTTAGATGTCCAATGCACATAGGCATTTCCACTTGTATTGTATCCATTTAGCATTTGAATGGTATCAAGTTTGATTTGATTAAGGCAGATCTAATTAGTAGTGGGCCATTACAAAACAGATTTTTAAATGCTTAAACAGTATCTGATCACCAAAGAGGGAACAATAAATGCCACCCAGTAAAGTGATGACAGCCCTATGCTAGCTCTCCTCTCTCTGAGTGTGAGTTGATGTAACAGACGTGTACACCGGCCAGTGCCATGTTATGGGGAAAGTGATTATCTTACATGCACAGATCACAGACCTGCCCTCTGCCATGTGCATCTCCATGTATTATAGATGGGCTCATTAAACATTCAGAGTCAACATTTGCATGAAAAGTATTTTTCACCTCACAGTCCTGTTTTTAGAAAAGTCAAAGGGGCAGGTAAACAGTTTGCTTTTATAGCAGTAGTATTTAACAACTGTATCTACCCAAAGAGGTAGATTCAAATGGGTTGTGCCTGATATGTCGGCTTTAGTTAAGTGTATTAGGATCCCCATTAGCTACTGCACATGTAGCATCTACTCTTCCTGATGTCCACATAAAACGTACAAATACATTACAATTTACAGAACAGTAATAGATAAGGACAAAAACATTTTAACATAAAAACAAGTAAAATAAGAGTTATATATTGGAAAAACATCAAGAGACTACAAAAATACTATTTACACACTATTCATACATAAATATTCACATTCCTACAGAAGAGGCGCTGTGATACAGGCAAAGGGTGGCTACTTTGAAGAATCTTAAATATAAAATATATTTTGAATTGTTTAACACTTTTTTGGGTTACTACGTGATTCCATATGTGTTATGTCATAGTTTTGATGTCTTCACTTTTATTCTTCAATATAAAAAATAGGTCAAATAAAGAAAAACCATTGAATGAGTAATATTCCAAACTTTTGACCGAGGGTGTATATCTAAATGTTTTCTCTAAATAAGCGTTGTTGTACAATTAAAGGTCAAATACACTGCATTTCAAACAGTCAGCAAAAATCGAATGAATTCAGGGCTTGTGAAGTTATACCTAGGCTAAATATAAGCCATCCACAAGACCCACTAATAATAAAATGATTCACTGATCTTATTCACATTCCTTCTTAATAGTTCTGTCATTGAAAATGCCCTTTTTTACAAATTTAACTAGAACCATGCATAATGCACAATCACTATTAACTTCTTATAGTGGGCATTAGGCTATAGAAAAGTAAAACAGATCCCATCAACAATCTCTCAAGCCCACATGCTAGTGATTACATTTGAGTCATTTAGCAGACACTCTTATCCAGAGTGACTCACAATAGTAAGTGCAAACATTTTCAAATGTGTTCATACTGGTCCACCGTGGGAATCAAACCCAAAACTCTGGTGTTGCAAGTGCCATGCTCGACCAACTGAACCACACTAGACCAGCTAATCTTTAGATTTTAAGTTTAGCCAATTTGGGTCTATTTGCTAACTAACAAGGTTGAACAGTTGAATTGTTATGAACACACCCTTCTGTCTGTCTCCAACTGTTTGAAAAGCATGTTGGCCTGTCCAGTTTGTTCAGGTGTTGAAATCAAGTGGCTTACCGTATTTCTCAGAATGAGAACAAGTTGCCA
This sequence comes from Thymallus thymallus, assembly GCA_023634145.1. Taxonomy (NCBI): domain Eukaryota; kingdom Metazoa; phylum Chordata; class Actinopteri; order Salmoniformes; family Salmonidae; genus Thymallus; species Thymallus thymallus. Next base: position 30,508,686 of record CM042410.1, on the reverse strand, counting down.
ATTCCTTATTTAATTGTGTTTTATGCTTATTGCACATTTATAAAACACTAACTACACAGCTAGTATAACAACAAACCGCTTGTCAGAGAGGAAGAAGTGATCTCTCAACTTTGTTGGCATGAGAGGCATCGGGAGGTGCTTGGTGTGTGGGTAAACCATAGAGGAAGAGGCAGAGCCCAATTGAGATGGTTTGTGATGGGTTGTACCCCTGACTGAAGGAAAAGCAGCCAACGTGCTCAGCATATGTGGGAACTACTTCAAGACTGTTGGAAAAGGATTATAGGTGAAGCTGGTTGAGAGAGTGCCAAGAGTATGCAAAGCTGTCATCAAGGCAAAGGGTGACTATTTACATTTAATATATGGTAAACACTTTTACATGATTCCATATGTGTTATTTCATAGTTCTGATGTATTTTATTGTACTATGTAGAAATTAGTAAAAATAAAGAAAAACCATGGAATGAGTAGGTGTGTCCAAACCTTTTACTAGTACTGTAAGTATTCAGACCCTTTTACTCAGTACTTTGTTAAAGCACCTTTGGACGCGATTACAGCCTCGAGACATCTTGCGTATGAGGCTACAAGCTTGGCACACCTGTATTTTGGGAGTTTCTCCCATTCTCTGCAGATCCTCTCAAGCTCTCTCAGGTTGGATGGGGAGCTTTGCTGAACAGCTATTTTCAGGTCTCTCCAGTGATGTTCGATCAGGTTCAAGTCCGGGCTCTGGCTGGGTCACTCAAGGACATTCAAAGACTTGTCCCGAAGCCATTCCTGCATTGTCTTGACTGTGTGCTTAGAGTTGTTGTTCTGTTGGAAGGTGAACCTTCACCCCCAGTCTGAGGTCCTGAGGGCTCTGGAGCAGGTTTCCATCAAGGATCTCTCTGTACTTTTCTCCGTTAATCTTTCCCTCGATCCTGACTAGTCTTCCAGTCCCTGCCACTGAAAAACCTCCCCACAGCATGCTGCTGCCACCACCGTGCTAGGTTTCCTCCAGATGTGACGCTTGGCATTCAGGCCAAAGAGTTTAATCTTGTTTTCATCAGACTAGAGAATCTTGTTTCTCATGGTATGAGAGTCCTTTAGGTGCCTTTTAGCATACTCCAAGTGGGCTGTCATGTGCTTTTTATTGAGGAGTTGCTTCCATCTGGCCACTAAAGCCATCCATAAAGGCTTGACTGGTTGAGTGCTGCAGAGATGGTTGTCCTTCTGGAAGGTTCTCCCATCTCCACAGAGGAACTCTGGAGCTCTGTCAGAGTGACCATCGGGTTCTTGGTCACCTCTCTGACTAAGGCCCTTCTCCCCCGAGAAAAAGTATGTGCATGAATTGGTCATAACATTTGATCTGATCTTCATCTAAGTCACAACAATAGACAAACAGTCTGCTTAAACTAGTAACACACAAACAATTATACGTTTTCATGTCTTTATTGAACACACTGTGTAAACATTCACAGTGCAGGGTGGAAAAAGTATGTGAATCCTTTAATAAATGGTTGACCTTCCTTTGGCAGCAATAACCTTAACCAAATGTTTTCTGTAGTTGCGGATCAGACCTGCACAACAGTCAGGAGGAATTTTGGACCATCCTCTTTACAAAACTGTTTCAGCTAAGCAATATTCTTGGGATGTCTGGTGTGAACCGCTCTCTTGAGGTCATGCCACAGCATCTCAATCGGGTTGAGGTCAGGACTCCGACTGGGCCACCTCAGAAGGCATATTTTCTTCTGTTGAAACCATTCTGTTTATTTACTTCTGTGTTTGTCCTGTTGCATCACCCATCTTCTGTTGAGCTTCAATTGGCGGACAGATAGCCTTACATTCTCCTGGAAAATGTCATGATAAACTTGGGAATTAGTTTTTCTGTTGATGATACTGTAGCAATCCGTCCAGGCCCTGAGGCAGCAAAGCAGCCCCAAACCATGATGCTCCCTCCACCATACTTTACAGTTGGGATGATGTTTTGATGTTGGTGTGCTGTGCCTTTTTTTCTCCACACATAGTGTTGTGTGTTCCTCCAAACAACTCAACTTTAGTTTAATCTGTCCATATTTCTTGTTTAGTGTTTTACATCAGGCAATGCTTCTTGTGAATAGCAAACTCAAATTTTGTGAATGTTTTTTATTGGGCAGGGCAACTCTAACCAACATCTCCAATCTTGTCTCATTGATTGGACTCCAGGTTAGCTGACTCCTGACTCCAATTAGCTTTTGGAGAAGTCATTAGGCTAGGGGTTCACATACATTTTCCAACCTACACTGTGAATGTTTAAATGATGTATTCAGTATAGACAAGAAAAATACAATAATGTGTGTCTTATTAGTTTAAGCACACTGTGTTTGTCTATTTTTGTGAATTAGATGAAGATCAGATCACATTTTATGACCAATTTATGCAGAAATCCAGGTAATTCAAAAGTGTTCAAATTATTTTTCTTGCCACTGTAATGTCCAGTCAATTGAATTGACCACAGGTGGATTTCAATCAAGTTGAAGAAACATCTCAAGGATGATTAATGTAAACAGGTACACCTGAGCACTTGAGTCTCATAGCAAAGGGTTTGAATACTTATGTAAATACGTTTTTTCTATTTTTTTATTTTTAATACATTTGCAAATAATTCTAAAAACCAGTTTTTACTTTGTCATTATGGGGTATTGTGTGTAGATTGATGAGGATATTTTATTTATTTAATCAATTTTAGAATCAGGCTGTAATGTAACAAAATGTGGAAAAAGGGAAGGCGTCTGAATGCACTGTATATACTGTATATACAGTAAGGCGTTTGGACACGCCTACTCATTCAAGGGTTTTTCTTTACTATGAAATAACACATATGGAATCATGTAGTAACCAAAAAAGTCTTAAACAAATCAAAATATAGTTTATATTTGAGATTTTTCAAAGTAGCCACCCTTTGCATTGATGACAGCTTTACACACTCTTGGCATTCTCTCAACCAGCCTCGTGAGGTAGTCACCTGGAATGCATTTCAATTAACAGGTGTGCTTTGTTAAAAGTTAATTTGTGGAATTTATTTCCTTCTTAATGTGTTTGAGCCAATCAGTTGTGTTGTGACAAGGTAAGGTTTGTATACAGAAGATAGCACTATTTAGTAAAATACCAAGTCCATATTATGGCAAGAACAGCTCAAATAAGCAAAGAGAAACGACAGTCCATCATTACCTCTAGACATGAAGGTCAGTCAATCCGTAACATCTCAAGAACTCAGAACGTTTCTTCAAGTGCAGTCCCAAAAACCATCAAGAGCTATGATGAAACCAGCTCTCATGAGGACCGTCACAGGAAAGGAAGACCCAGATTTACGTCTGCTGCAGAGGATAATTTCATTAGAGTTAACTGCACCTCAGATTGCAGCCCAAATAAATGCTTCACAGAGTTCAAGTAACAGACACATCTCAACATCAACTGTTCAGAGGAGACTGTGTGAATCAGGCATTCATGGTTGAATTGCTGCAAAGAAACCATTACTAAAGGACACCACAATAAAGAAGAGACTTGCTTGGGCCAAGAAACACGAGCAATGGACATGAGACCGGTAGAAATCTGTCCTTTGGTCTGATGGTCTGATTTTAGCTTCTAACCGCTGTTGTCACGGTGAGTGGTGAGGGAACAAGGCGCAGAGCGAGAAGTGCGTGGAAACATGTTTATTATACTCAAAATAAGAAAACATCAAACGTACGACACAGAGACAGCACCGTGAACTGGTGTCGCGTAACACTAACAGACAACTCCAATGATCCACACGCAGGTGAAAGCATAGTGAACATAAATAGAATCCCCAATTAGAGACAACTCAAGACAGCTGCCTCTAATTGGGGATTGACCAAAACCAACCAAGACTCCCTGATATTTGTCAGGTCCTGACTGTGGCCATACTACTCCCTCTAGAGGGAGTCAGAGACCTGGCCTCAGTCAGGCCCTGACAGCCATGTCTTTGTGAAACACAGAGTAGGTGAACGGATGATCTCACATGTGTGGTTCCCACCGTGAAGCACGGAGGAGGAGGTGTGACGGCGTGGGGGTGCTTTGCTGGGGACACTGTCAGTGATTTATTTAGAATTTAAGGCACACTTAACCAGCATGGCTACCACAGCATTCTGCAGCGATACGCCATATTTTTTTTTTAAACAATGCAATGACCCAAAACACACCTCCAGGCTGTGTAAGGGCTATTTGACTAAGGAGATTGATGGAGTGCTGCATCAGATGACCTGAGCCTCCATAATCACCCAACCCCAACCAGTTGAGATGGTTTGGGAAGAGTTGGACCGCAGAGTGAAGGAAAAGCAGCCAACAAGTGCTCAGCATATGTGGGAACTCCTTCAAGACTGTTCGGAAAGCATTTCTCATAAAGCTGGTTGAGAGAATGCCAAGAGTGTGCAAAGCTGTCATCAAGGCAAAGGGTGGCTTGATTTTTTGGTTACTACATGATTTCATGTGTTATTTTGATGTCTTCACTATTATTATACAATGTAGAAAATAGTAACAATTTAGAAAAACCCTTGAATGAGTAGCCTTCATTTCTTTGAACCATGCCATTTTTAAATTCATCATCAATCCAGGGGATGGTCTGTCTGGGCAGATTGCTGGGCTATCTGGTTGGAGAGCTGGACTCTCTGGGTGGAGAGCTGGACTCTCTGGGTGGAGTGCTGGGCTCTTTGGGTGAAGTGCTGGGCTCTGGGGGAGGGCTGGACTCTGGGTGGAGAGCTGGGCTTTCTGGGGGCAGTTCTGGACTCTCTAGGTGGAAAGCTGGGCTCTCTGGGTGTGATGCTGTGATGTTTCCTATTTGCTGGCTTCTTTCTTCCCATATTGGCTGTGTACTTTAGAACCCTTGCAAATACTTTAGGTGGATGTGGCCTTGCGTATGCTGAGGGTAGATGTCTATGTGGTAGCCCTGAGTGCACATTTTCTTTAGAGCTCTGCATTGTTTTCTATAATAATATTGAATGGTACATTGCAGCGAGAGAAGTGATGAAATTATAATTCTTGCAGATGGGTGTCTCTGGGGCCATAATGGCTGCTTTTGCCATAGCTGGGGCCACACGTCCTCTCATCTTCTTTAGGTTGTTTGTTCCAGTGTGTATTATTATTGTCTTCGCTCCTATTAAAGTGTCTTCAGAAATTACTTCATCAGACCAGAGAGGAAACCTGGCGCCATCCCTACGGTGAAGCATGGTGGTGGCTTTAAAACAAACATGTTTTATTTATCATTTAACCTTTATTTAACTAGGCAAGTCAGTTAAGAACAAATTCTTATTTACAGTGACGGCCTGCCTACAGGGACAGCCATAGTAGTACGGCACCCCTGGAGCAAATTAGGGTTAAGTGCCTTGCTTAAGGACACATCGACAGGTTTACACCTTGTCGCCTCGGGGATTCCAGCAATTTTTCAGTTACTGGCCCAACGCTCTGACCACTATGGCTTTAAAGGCCCAGTGCAGTCAAAAACGTGATTTTCCTGTGTTTTACATACTGTATATCGCCACAATTTGAGGTTCGAATAATACTGTGAAATTATGAAGATTATAATATTGCCCTTTTAGTGAAAGAGCTGTTTGAAAAGACCGCCTGAAATTTCAGCCTGTTTTGGAGAGATGGAGTTTTGGCCTACCTGGTGTCAACACCAGGCGGTAAATTAGTTAATAAACCAATAAGAAAGAGAGTTCCAAACCTCTCTGCCAATAACAGCTAGTTTTCAGACCACTCCCAGACAGTCCTAGCAAAATTCTTGCTTGAGAAATTACTCTTTGCTAAGAATATATTTTTGTTTATATTTTATCATTACATTTAAAACAATCACAGTAAGGTACATAATTGATACCCAGAAATTATTTGATTTTGAAATAAAAAGCTGCATTGGTACTATAAGATCATCTTACCATTGCTGTGGTTGGTGTGGATGTGGAGGGACATTTTTGGCAATATATTATGTTGGTATGAACACAGTAAAAAATGATTATGATGATGTTTTATGATTGGGAAACTTCTCATTGAATCTGTAGGCCTAGTATAGTGTGTCATGATCTGTGATTGCTATAAACAGCCAGTGGGCATACGAAAGGCAAATGTATTGTAGGGTAATTGACTTTTCATTAGGATGGGCAGTATCCAGATTTTCATACCTTCATACCGTTCCTGTACCATACCGAGGTCCTGTATACGGTATTACCGGCAGTGCACACAAGGGGCACTATTTATTTCCAAATGTAAAAAAATCTATTTATATAGGCAGCAGTGATCTTGATCCCAATAACCAAGAAGCTTGATCTTGTAAGCTAGTCACTCAACTAGCAAGTTAGCAAACTAAATGCATAGCATTTAACCCTGAGCTGGAGATTATTTATTTGCCACATCTTAGATAGTTAACTTATAGTTATAAGCAGTGGTGTAGCAAGCACCCCACTACCTTTAGTGCGCCCCAAACCATTATTTTTTAAACAAAATTGACAGTATTGAAAATCATACCATCGATATTCCAGAATACCCAGGTATACGTTATGTACTGTATACCGCCCAAGCCTTCTTCTCATAAAATCTGTATTACTTTCTGTACTATACTATTTATATTTTTGACTTTCACTTCACTACATTCCTAAATAAAATGTGCTCTCTATATACAAGTAGCTATGACGAGTTTCATCCTGTGAGTGAATTCCTGCCTTGCGAAATGTCCATCCTGTGCCATCACACAGATTCTTCGTATTCACTCTTATCACATTCTTACCAGCAAATCCAGGAAATGGCCATTTTTAAGTTTTCATCCACATCCTTCCTCTCGTGTGTTCTCTTCCCCATGTATTCTGAACCATTATTTCCTTTTGAACTTGGCCTGTATTTCAGGACTTTTCATAACACATTTGGGTTTTCCCCAGCGGAAATGCATTGAAATGGCCACAATGACAAACACACAATCCAATTGTATTGTGATCATAGTCACGCACACATATGCTCCTTTCTTTAGCCTAGCCCGCAGCGCCTGGGACTGGGGGGTTAGAGTGTGAGTTTAGTGGGATTTGGGCCTCTTCCCTCTGACCCTGTTCACATGCTCACATGCTCTCAATGTCTCCAATGTCTTCATAAGCAGTAGAGATGATCTGGTTAGCCCTCACTCATGCATGGATCAACAGGGATACTGTACCTTCACATTATCTCTTGATGGCAGTCTTCATTATGATGGTTGTTAGTGGTTATGAAATTCCAATCCTCTGTCACATTAGCATTGACCAGATAAAAACAAAAGAAAAATGCGCCATTGACACAATTTCTGCCTGAGGTTCCCATCCATTGAATGATTGACACTTATTCTCAGTCAAGCGACATTTCATCTCTGTTCTATAGAGCATGTACGTTTCTACTTCTCTGTCAATCAATACCCATCTGGAGTGAAATTGAAAACTAATCTGTAACAAAAAGGAATAATGGTTTCTAATACAAGCACTTTGCTCATCAATGTGTGAAACTACTTTTATAGTGCTGTGCAACGGAGAGGATCTCTGCAGCAATATGTAGCAGCCATTTTAGTGATAGTGATGCAAGGTGGCCAATATCATTATCACCATTTTAATATCTCCTCCAGACACTTGGTCGATGTTATGTTGTCAAGGGCGTCTATCACTGTAAAGTGACCTTGCTGTCAACCATCAGCAATATCTATGGATTAATGACCCCGCTTTATCACTCCTACCTTCATGCGCTTCATTTTATCTCGCCACTTGTTTCGCTTCATCACTCTTTACTTCTATCTGGATTTAGATCTGTTCACTCTATCTCAAACACACCACCAATAAAACGACCACTTAACTAAGTTGGGATTGTGCCGTGTAGTTGTTCAATATACAGTAGATGTCAGCAGAATGTGTTGAGGGTGGACCTGGCATTGTTCTGAAAAAAAAGCATTTGACAGAACAACAAAGAGAATAGTTTATCAAATTTGTTTATCTTTTTTACATTCATTTTTGTGGTGTTGTTGCGCAATTCTTGTACCAAATGATTAGGGTTGGAGCGAAAACGTACAGATCGGTAGCTAGTATTGTTTTCATAGGGCACAGAATCAAGCATGAAATTACACTGCTCTTTGCTGGTACTTTCACACATAAACACAAACACACAGTCACAGTCATGCATTCACATAGCATACACTGAATATACAAAACATTAAGAACACTTTCTCTTTACATGACATAGACTGACCAGGTGAATCCAGGTCAAAGCTATGATCCCTTATTGATGTCACTTGTTAAATCCACTTCAGTCAGTGTAGATGAAGGGGAGGAGACAGGTTAATGAAGGATTTTTAAGCCATGAGACAATTGAGACATGGATTGTGTATGTGTGCCATTCAGAGGGTGAATGGGTAAGAAAAAAATGTACGTGCCTTTGAACGGGATATGGTAGTAGGTACCAGGCGCACCGGTTTGGGTCAAGAACTGCAACGCTGATGGGTTTTTCACGCTCAACAGTTTTCCGTGTGTGTCAAGAATGGTCCACCACCCTAAGAACATCCAGCCAACTTGACACAACTGTGAAAAGCATTGGAGTCCACATGGGCCAACATCCCTGTGGAACGCATTCTACACCTTGTAGAGTCCATGACCCTACATATTGAGGCTGTTCTGAGGACAAAAACCTACTCAATATTAGGAAGGTGTTCCAAATGTTTGGTATACTCAGTGTATTTTTCCCTCTCATTCCCGTTCTGCATGATGGTATGGTGTCATGCTGTGCTTTGATTTCCATTTTACTGTAGGAGCTGCATGCTAACTCTACATCGGTAATTTGCCAGAAGCAATAACAGCAGTACATGATTCCAAGTTGTATAAAATTAAAGAAGCTAGTGTGACTAAAATAGTGGCTATGAATCTCATTGTCTGAGACTGATACAGTATTTAATGTAGTTTCCAGGCATGCCAGTGTGATGGGCCATCTGGCTTTACTGTAACATTTGAATTAAAGAGATTGCTTCCAATACCTGTCCAGTTAAGCCACTTAAACAGGAAGGAGGAATAATCCAAATGTTTACAAACCCTTGCGAATAGGAAGGACTGGTCAAGATCAGTGTGTGTCCACCTTTACATCGGATATAATTGTCTCTAGTACTGTATGTCTCTTCCACAGTTCCACAGTTTACTTCTATTTGTTTATGAACACATTCACATGTTTTTCAGAGGTGACCAGAGCCTTTTTGTAGAGGAAAGACATTTGTGGCACGGTGTACAGTCTTGGTCTGTTGGGTTGTTGCCTGTCCTCTCTACCCTGGGATGAAAGGACACTGATAGATATCCTGTGCTGGGTCTTCACTCAGTCATGAATGCTCTCCTTTACATTCCTGTGCTGGGTCTTCACTCAGTCATGAATGCTCTCCTGTGTTTCTGAGTTGTTGTAGGTTAGAGTAATTTGATATTGTTTCCCGATGGACAAAAGGCCTACTATTGTTCTTACAATGTTGAATCATTTAACGTTATTTGAAAAGTGTGTTTCAGTTCAATCAGTAATTATAAGCCTACAGAACTCTTACAGATCATAATTTAATTACCGCTTCACAGTTGAACGTGTCTTTTCAACCGCACTTCATCCAGGGCTATAAATTAAAGCGCTGAGATACAGTACATGTGACAGGTTGACTTAATAAGAGCTTCTAAGTTCTAAGAGGCTGAGAGTCAGTGTCATGGCCCAGGCAAATTCTCAAAATCCCTAGTGAGACTTGGTGTGAGTTAATGGAATTCTCTCATGATTCTAAAGGATGGACTTCTCATCCTTAGCATACAGGCATAATAACCCTCTAATAAAGTGCAATGAAATATGTAGTTTCCTTTTATACAAGGCATCTCTGAGAGGTAGGCACTAGGCAGTGTTTTTCCTGTTTCCCCTCTGTTTTCACTAGTATGAATTAACTTGGTTCTCAGATTTGTATTCAAGCCATACAGCTTGCTTCACAGAAAGCAATAACATCTCTGGTTGAATATCTTTATAACACAATGGCCCCCTTTCACTTCTTAGAATGAATGCAGGTAATCTGTGGCCTGTCCAGATGATGTAAAGCACAAGGTTTGCAGAGAGAATTAATGATTTCAAGCACGAGGGAAGTAATTTAATTTCTGCAGTGTTATGAAAATGTAAATTGAGGGCCTGGGGATAAATAGGTGCAAGTACCTTCAAGACCAAATGCCTAGGAACCCCAAAATCTAAAATGAGTCAGAGCATACACATCAAAACTGAAACACAGAGAGGTACTTGCGTTGCATGTGTTTACTACATTGTGCTGCTGTGTTTGCTGGCAGTGCTTAGTTTGGTTGGAGGATCGTGTTCATGAGTCATCATCTCTGCCCTGGGGCTCTGCAGCCAGATGAAGGAGCAGACATATTTCCTCTAATATACCGTTAAGGCATCATTACATCTCTGTAAACATTTATTCTATGCCCGAAACCTTTACAAATCTATTTAATGTTTATGAATAATTAGGTTTATTACACCTCAGATTTTTTGTCATTAGTCTGAAGTTGTCAGATCCCAGTGTGTGTTATGGTATACCTCAGAGTGTGGTTGTGTTCAGTGCTGAGCAGTGTGCTCTCCCTGGCTAGGATGTCATCCCTTGTGTCATGTAGACATACCAGCCCTACCCAAAGGGAAGAGGTGGGCGGGCCAGGGACTTGGCTGTCTGAGGGCACTACAGGGCAGGGGTACACAGTGCATGGCAGAGGGTGCTGCTGAATGCTAAGCACGCCTTACAAGAGAGCCCTTTGTCAGAATCCACCCAAGATGAAAAGACTGCTCAGTATATGAGAGTGTGTGGGATCTGTACTGCATTCTTCTCAAGTCATCAAGTCTCTTCATCAATTTTAACAACAGAGCAAATATCTTGACTAGAAAATATACTTTACTAATTCATGCAGGGGCTTATCTAAGACCCAGTGGTACAGCACACATTGTGGTGGAGGAATCCTCCCAGACAACCCTCCCTCTGAACAGGCAGGCACCCCAGCTGTCAGTCTGAATTAGGCCAGGCCTCAGATCCCCACCACGGATCAGGACAGGACAGACTAAGTCCTCCGATAGGGAGTCAGAGGACAGGCGAGGAACGGGACGGCAGCTCCTCTCAGGATACAGTCAAGACAAGGTTTGCAGGTATGGTAAAGCTTATCTTTTGAAAGCTATTACAGTTCCTTAATGACTTACTAACTTTTGAATGACTTACTAACTGTCGCTGTGTTGGATGAGTTTTAGAATAACAAGCACAGAGAGAGAATCATTTTTAGAACATTAAAAAGCAGCTTGATTTTTGAAAGATCTGGAATCTGATTCTATTCTAGTGCCTTATTGGGATACTCTCTCTCTCTCTCTCTCTCTCTCTCTCTCTCTCTCTCTCTCTCTCTCTCTCTCTCTCTCTCTCTCTCTCTCTCTCTCTCTCTCTCTCTCTCTCTCTCTCTCTCTCTCTCTCTCTCTCTCTCTCTCTCTCTCTCTCTCTCTCTCTCTCTCTCTCTCTCTCTCTCTCTCTCTCTCTCTATATATATATATATATATATATATATATTTATATATCTATGGTCTAACTTTACTATAATTTTGGGTTCCAAGTCCTCACAAGGATAGTAAAATGTTGATTTCTGCCTAAATAGACATACACAAAAGTATCTGCTATTCATGTGTAATTACATGATTCTGACATACAAAAACTTGGTATATTTGGAAAGGAGACTGGGAGATTATATGGAAATTATCAGAGGATAGATAGGAATTACATAGTTCAAAATACACAAGATCAAGCACACACAAAATCTTTAATTGACAAGCTATAAGTATATTATTGATTGCTAGAGATGGAAACACATCAGATGGCTTCCACAACATGTGAACAATATCAGAAAAAAAATGGGATTGATAAACCTAACAGCTAGAAATGGGCACATGTTTTAGTAAGTGGTGTCAGGTGTGGTCACGGGACGTTTCCAATTGTCCCTAATCCTCTCCTAAGTGGCATATGTCTGTAAATTAGATCATTTCAGTGCTATTACATGTTTGCAATCCCTAAATGCTATTTGTTCAGTATAAAAACACAATTTCTACCAACCTCACTAAAACATTGTGGTGGTGCTATGGGGTATCCAGCGTACATTCAAGTGTCCTTTCAACCTCTCCAAAGTGTCAGAATGTGGCAATTGCACTGTTTTTGCACACTGAATGTGCCTAAAAGTTATTGTTCACTATAAAAATAAATTTCTACAACACCAACCTCTCTTCAATATTGTGGTGGTGTCGGGGGACATATAGGGGATATGGATGCCTACAGCGTGTAAGCAGGCATCATATTTTTGATGCGCAAAGATAATTTGATACCCCCCATGTAGCTTTAGCTCAAACACAGGACAAATTTAAGCTTACCTTGTAAGATGTTTGCTGTTTAGTGAAATAAAATAAACATTTTGACTCTCAGAGCTGGTGATCAATAACGGTAGGTCACAGGCAGACAAATAAGATATCCTCATGATCTGTGGAGTCTCGGCTTTCGGTGTGTATCAGCGTATTCCGTGTTTATTTAGTTTATGTTTCACAACGCTAACTGGAATGTAGGTAGCAGCCATCTTGAAATCATGTCATCGGCTCGGCCTGCCCTTATAAATCCATATGCCCTTACATCGGGTGAAATAAGTATTGAACACGTCACCATTTTTCTCAGTAAATATATTTCCAAAGGTGCTATTGACATGACATTTTCACCAGATGTTGGTAACAACCGAAGTAATCCATACATACAAAGAAACTAAAACAAATAAGTTCAGAAATTAAGTTATGTGTAATAATGTGAAATGACACAGGGAAAAAGTATTGAACACACTTACTGATATTTATTTAATACTTTGTACAAAAGCCTTTGTTGGTAATGACAGCTTCAAGATGCCTCCTGTATGGAGAAACTAGTCGCATGCATTGCTCTGGTGTGATTTTGGCCCATTCTTCCACACAAACAGTCTTCAAATATTGAAGGTTCCGTGGGCCTCTTCTATGAATCTTGATCTTCAGTTCTTTCCATAGATTTTCAATGGGATTTAAGTCAGGTGATTGGCTGGGCAATTCTAGCAGCTTTATTTTCTTTCTTTGAAACCAATTGAGAGTTTCCATGGCTGTGTGTTTGGGATCATTGTCTTGCTGAAATGTCCACCCTCGTTTCATCTTCATCATCCTGGTAGATGGCAGCAGATTTTTGTCAAGAATGTCTCGGTAAATTTGCCCATTCATCCTTCCTTCAATTATGTGAAGTTTGCCAGTACCATTTGCTGAAAAGCAGCCCCACACCATGATGTTCCCACCTCCAAACTTCACTGTTGGTATGGTATTTTTAGGGTGATGTGCAGTGCCATTTCTCCTCCAAACATGGTGTGTATTATGACATCCAAACAGTTCAATTTTGCTCTCATCTGACCACACTATATTCTCCCAGTATTTCACTGGCTTTTCCAAATGTTGTGCAGCAAACTTTAAACGAGCTTCAACATGCTTTTTTTTCAGCAATGGAGTCTTGCGTGGTGAGCGTGCATACATGCCATGGCGGTGGAGTGCATTACTTACTGTTTTCTTTGAGACAACAGTACCTGCTAATTGCAGGTCTTTTTGAAGCTCTCCACAAGTGTCCCTTGGCTCTTGGACAACTCTTCGGATTATTCTTTTCACTCCTCTGTCAGAAATCTTGCGAGGAGCACCTGGTCGAGGCAAATTTATGGTGAAATGATTGTCTTTCCACTTCCGTATTATGGCCCCAACAGTGCTCACTGGAACATTCAGAAGCTTAGAAATGCGCCTATAACCAATGCCATCATTATGTTTTGCAACAATTAGGTTACGAAGGTCTTGAGACAGCTCTTTTCTTTTACCCATCATGAGATGTGTCTTGTGTGACACCTTGGCAATGAGACCTTTTTGTAGGCCATCAGTTGGGACTGAACCAGCTGATATTAATTTGTACTGACAGGGGGCTGGATTGCTTTTTAATTACTGATAGTTTTCAGCTGTTGTCTTGGCTTTCCATGCCTTTTTGCACCTCCCTTTCTTCATGTGTTCAATACTTTTTCCCTGTGTCATTTCACATTATTACACACTTAATTTCTGAACTTATTTGTTTTGGTTGGTACGTATGGATTACTTGGGTTGTTACCAACATCTGGTGAAAATCTCTTGTCAATAGCACCTTTTGGAAATATATTTACTGAGAAAAATGGTGACGTGTTCAATACTTATTTCACCCGCTGTCAATGGTAGTAAGTCACACCAAAGATTTGAAGGCACCGATCAATCAGTTTTCCGCAGTCACCCTGCTTTTGCACCCTGCTTTTGCTACCGTTCTCATACCAGACTGAAATGAATAAAAACAATCGAATAGGGTCCCCAAGTATGGAGACTTTACATTTGAAGGGTTAGGGGTTAATGTTTTCTTCCCCACTTGGAAAACCAACGTGTGTATGTGTATGTATCACACACACACATACGAGTAGAACACCTGACATGGACTGACCAACTGAATCTAGGTGAAAGTTATGATCCCTTATTGATGTCACTTGTTAAATCCACTTCAATCAGTGTTGATGAAGGGGAGGAGACAGGTTAACAAAGGATTTCAAGTCTTGAGACAAATGAGACATGGATTGTGTATGTGTGTCATTCAGAGGGTGAATGGGTAAGACAAAAAGACTGTAACGCTGCTGGTGTCTTTTTTACCCTGAACAGTTTCCTGTGTATATCAGGAATGGTCCACCACCCAAAGGACATCAAGCCAACTTGACACATCTGTGGGAAGCATTGGAGTCAACATGGGCCAGCATCCCTGTGGAATGCTTTCAACACCTTGTAGAGTCCATGCCCTGACAAATTGAGACTGTTCTGAGGGCAAAGGGGGGTGCAACACAATATTAAGGAAAGCAGAAAGGGGGATACTAGTCAGTTGTACAACTGAATGCATTCAACTGAAATGTGTCTTCCGCATTTAACCCAACCCCCCTGAAACAATATTCCTAATGTTTTGTAAACTCAGTGTATGTCCTGTCGGGAAGTCTCTCTAGCCATGCTTGTTTAAAATCCGGACCATTTGAACGATACTGTGTTGGTTAAGAATAAGAGAGGAGGAAGAGAGAGAGAGAAAGCTAGAGAGAGACATGCAGGGAGGGGAAGGAAAACACTAAAAAAATAACTATATGAGGCAGCAGTCACTGAGGGGAGGGCAGCCGGATACAACTAGTGGGTGACGCCTGATGATTGTATCTGAGCCATGGACACACGACATGGACACACGTAGCAGCAAGGCTCTCTTTAACATGCTCCCTTTCCCTAAACAAGAATCCATTTTATGTTTTAATAGATTTAGTAGGCGGTTTTCTGTCACCCTGTTTCTTACATTATCCCTTCTGTCTGGCTTTATCTCAGAATTCACACAGAAAACAACAATTCTGCACAGACTGAGACTCTGGATCTACTTTTACCAGTGGCCGCTGGCATAGGAGGAGAAACTGCTGCCTGAGGCCTGAGAACAAGGAGGCTAGGATTCTAACACTGCCACACAGGCAGCTCAACAGTCATGTCAGCCTCCCCCCTGGACACTGATCCCATCTATGCCACGGTTGTCCACACTGCCAAGGCCAAAGCATGGGAGTTGCCAGGTGCTGTGGATGTACCTCCAATCAGACTGAGGCCCCCGGTGGACCTGAAGCTGACCTGCAGCCTCACCAAGTCGGACTCAGACCTGTTTGTGTCTCCCCTGAGTGAGGAGGATGAGGATCTGAATGGCTACTGTGAGTCTGTAACCAACTGCAGCTCTGGGAAAGAACGGATGGAGAGATCGCTCTCCTTCACCTCAGAGTGGGATGAGGTAATACTCTGGGCTCTCTGGGTGGGAGGAGAGGCAGTGATTGGCACTGGGAGAGTTAATGCATAGACAGGCTACCAATATAGCTTTTTAACTCCTATAGGGGCTCAGTGGAAAGGAGGGGGAGTATTCTAATGAGTGATAAAGAGAGGAAGGAAGAAGAGTGAGAGACAGGAGCTGAAGGGGCAGTATCGGCACTGGCTTTACCTATAAAGTCACTGCAGAACGCCTGCAGGCAAGTGCTGAACGCATGAGTGGCCTGATCACTCCCACCGATACACCATAGCAGCCCTGGCACACAAGGCTAATTAGGCTTAGACTGTCACTCCAGATTGCTTCCCAAGGGTCAGCCCACTCATGGCTCAATGTCTCTCCTGTTCCTACTGTTTCTCCTGCTCTCCGGTAGGCTAATGCAGGCCACAGCCCCAACCTCAACACCTACTTTTTGTATACAGTTTCCATCCTGGTCTAAAGCTGCATTGTGCTGAACTTGGCTCAGCAGTGTCTCCCCCCGTGGCCATGCCCCCTGTAGCTCCTTGGTTCCCCTCTCCCCTCTGCTCCCTGACAATACTGTTTACTCAGGCCCTGCTGGGTGGGGTGTCCTGTTCTCAAAGGCATCCTGTTTTGCAGCTGCCTCCGTGTCTGTTTCTAGTCTAGATTTTAGGGATTCATTTGGAGCAGTATGGGGGAGAGGACGCAGGGGCAAATACTTACTCAGACTTACTCATAAGGAGCTTAATAACGTCCCGTCCGACTCGGACAGTCCAGAGCCCGCACACGCACGCACGCACACACACACACACACACACACACACACACACACACACACACACACACACACACACACACACACACACACACACACACACACACACACACACACACACACACACACACACACACACACACACACACACACACACTCACACACAGGGAAAGACGAAGCCAGGAGTCGACACAAACACACTGTCCATAACTGTCTGAAGTCATTTACCGGTATATTTGCAATTTCTTGTCAGTAGCCCGCCTTGATTATGCTTGTCCTATATATTTGATTTGATGTAAGGGTTATAGTGAGGCCATTTTAGCATAAGAGTGGTCCTCCATGCGGGAAAGCACTCTAGCAAGCAAGGGATCATCCCACGTTATGCTAATGACATATATGATGACATCTATGATCAACCGCTTTACATATTTAGTACATTTGTTAAACTCTCTAAAGACCAGTGTCCAAACCAGTCATTATAGAGTTTGCATACCTCCATACCTCCAGTCATTAGTGATGCTTTGAATATCTCCATTCATTAGTGAGCGTACTTCAAATTACCTCTTTGTATCAGAGAGATGATTGTGGTTGTAGTGTGTGTGTTTGAGCGCGCGTGTGTCTAAGTGTGTTGTGGCATGCTCTTGTCAATTTCCCTCGTTGTGTTAACATTGCTCCAGTCTATTGGGGCGCTGGCTGAAAATAATTTCAGCTTGGAAAGAAGACTAACATGTTCAGCACATATGCTGGTTTAACTCGTTTCATAATTTATGTGGCTAGCTGGGGCAGAGAGCACATCTATTTATAATATCTAGTTTGACAAATGTGTTCATGAACATTAGCACATTAGCAAAAAAACTCACCTGACAGATTGGTTCTGCGTTGGCTCACTCAGTAGGCCATATTGCATCCACCTGATGTCTCCATCCCACTGCACCAGACTGACAGACAGCAGGCTGTGTCATCATTGTTCGGGGATGTGAGCAAATCTGGTTGATTGAACATCTGATTAAAAGTCTCTACTCTCGTCATCTAGGCATGGAGCCAATGGGCAGTTCAGCAGTGAACATATTCCATAGGTGAAACAGGCATGACAATGAGTTCCTTGAAAAACCCCACATCTTCAGTCATGTGTCTTTGAGGTGTCCTCTTGGTTCCACCATCAGTCCATTATTCTGTACTGTGGCCTGTTCTAAATGAGTGATACTGTTACATACCAATCTGTCTTAACCCCCTGCCTCATATTTCCACCTGATGGCTAAACTTCACCATTCATTTGTAATATAACTGCAGTGAAAAGGCAATACTTATGGACCACACATTCTTATGGTGCCTAGATACAGAAAGGGAGGAGAAAAGACCTGTGTTGCTATGCAATCTGGCAAAGGGATTAACAGTCCAGGCTCCTAATTCCTAATTGGCTAAGTAGTGTAACGGCAATCCAGCTCAAAGCTTATAGCTGACAGTGATTCTTCATGATCTACACAGATGAGTGTTTAATTAACCAATTTAAGGTTTTTACAATCGCTTAGACCCATTTCTCAATACTTAGGTCACTTTTTCAAAACTCTTTACACAGTGAGCACAACAGCAGTCTATGTGAGCTAAACTGTGGATAATTTTTCTTTGCTTTGGCACAAAATGCATTCAATGACTACATCTTTCAAATTTCATGAATTATTTTCTCAGTCAGACACAACCACCACCAAAACTCTATGTACCTACAGGCCAATTTGCACGTTTACATACTCTTTTCAAAACTTTTAAACTTAAGTTCAAAACCTAACTTAACACAAAATTGAATAAGTACATTTCTACAGTAATACCATATTGAAATATATTCAAAATCTAAATGAAATACTATCAAAGCAATTAGACCAACCACAGCTGATTCCCATTGTAGCTGAACACCTACCCAGGTGTTAGTCTTTCAATTTCATTACCATCTATACAAAAGGGGACATCTTAGGAATAATGCTGTACTGTAATGTAAAAATGGACCCGGCCAGAGATAGAGAAGTGGCTGACAGAGGAAGAAGAGTGGCTTGGAGAGGGAGAGGAGTATGTATGCGTGGTGGAAGAAGACTGAGAGGAAGATCAAGAGCTGTAGTCTCAGATGAGAAGATAATAATTGATCATGTAATACATCATGGTCTATCAATGAGAGAGGCTGGTCTGGGAGTGCATCCAAATTTGCAATGCTCAACAGTGACATCTATTTTGAGAAATTTCCGGCAAAACAACAGGTAAGATGTGCATTCTACAAGGGCATCTGACTGAACTGCATATTACAGAACTAAATTGAGCAAAGCCTCCAAACCCACTTGTGTGTAATTGTTTTTGTATTTCTGCTTAGGACCCAACGGTTACCTCCCACAGGCGGAAGAGGTAGGATTTTCACTGCTGTGCAGGAAACTGCAATCGTTGATATGGTCATCAGAAACAATGGCATACAACTCACAGAGATTCAGGACAGAGTATTGGTACACAACATTACATTTGGAAATATTCACAATGTGAGCATAACTATTTCTAGAGTCCTGAAACAACATCAAGTCAAGATAAAGCAGTTGTACACTGTCCCCTTTGAGAGGAACTCTGAACGAGTCAAGCAACTCAGGAACCAATATGTCCAGGTAAGATGACTATAAAATACAGAACTGGCTTTGAACAAAACCAAACAGGGCAGAGGCACACAATGGCACATTTTTAGATACAGTCGTATCAAAAAGTTTGGGCACCCCTCTGAGGCTGCATAATAATTTACTTTGTCGTCACAGAAAATGATCACAGTGGCATGCCGTTCATTTTCTAATAAAAGCTGAGTACTGGGGTATTGTCCAGACAAAGATGTTTAGTGTAGCAATATTACGTTGTATGAAATTAAATCAGATGTGAAAAATAGGCACCCTTGTTATTCTGTTGATTTGAATACCTGTAACTACTTAGCACTGATTAATTGGAACACACAATTGGTTTGGTGAGCTCATTAAGCCTTGAACTTCATAGACAAGTGCATCCAATCATGAGAAAAGGTATTTAAGGTGGCCAATTGCAAGTTGTTGTTCTCTTTGACTCTTCTCTGAAGAGTGGCAACATGGGGGCCTCAAAACAACTCTCAAATGACCTGAAAACAAAGATTGTTCAACATTATGGTTTAGGGGAAGGCTACAAAAAGCTATCGCAGAGATGTAAGCTGTCAGTGTCCACTGTGAGGAACATAGTGAGGAAATGGAAGACCACAGGCACAGTTCTTGTTAAGGCCAGAAGTGGCAGGCCAAGTAAAATATTGGAAAGGCGAAGGATGGTGAGAACGGTCAAAAACAGCCCACAGACCACCTCCAAAAACCTACAACATCATCTTGCTGCAGATGGTGTCACTGTGCATCGTTCAACAATTCAGCGCACTTTGCACAAGGAGAAGCTGTACGGGAGAGTGATGCGGAAGAAGCCTTTTCTGCACACAAGCTACAAACAGAGTCGCTTGAGGTATGCAAACGCACATTTGGACAAGCCAGCTTAATTTTGGAATAAGGTGCTGTGGACTGATGAAACAAAGATTGAGTTATTTGGTCATAACAAGGGGCGTTATGCATGGCGGCAAAAGAACCCAGCGTTCCAAGAAAAACACTTGCTACCCACAGTAAAATTTGGTTGGTGGGGGTTCCATCATGCTGTGGGGCTGTGTGGCCAGTGCCGGTACTGGGAATCTTGTTAAAGTTGAGGGTCGCATGGATTCCACTCAATATCAGCAGATTCTTGGGAATAATGTTGAAGAATCAGTCACAAAGTTGAAGTTACGCCAGGGCTGGATATTTCAACAAGACAGCGACCCAAAACACTGCTCAAAATCTACCCGGGCATTTATGCAGAGGAACAAGTACAATGTTCTGGAATGGCCATCCCAGTCCCCAGACCTGAATATCATTGAGAATCTGTGGGATGATTTGAAGCGGGCTGTCCATGCTCGGCAACCATCAAACCTAACTGAACTGGAGATGTTTTGTAAGGAGGAATGGTCCAAAATACCTTCATCCAGAATCCAGACACTCATTAGAGGCTATAGGAAGCATCTAGAGGCTGTTATTTTAGCAAAAGGAGGCTCTACTAAATATTGATGTGATTTTTCTGTTGGGGTGTCCAGATTTATGCACCTGTCTAATTTCGTTTTGATGCATATTGCACATTTTCTGTTAATCCAATAAACCTAATTTCACTACTGAACTATTACTGTGTCCATCAGTAATTTGATAGATCAAAATGAAATTGTTGATCCAAACACCCAATTATTTATAAATGGAAATCATGGAAATTGTCAGGGGTGCCCAAACTTTTTCATTCGACTGTATAATGTAAACTACCGTCATAGCCTAACTCTTTTGTTGCCTTGTGGATTTATTTTAGAGAGTCATGGAGATTGAAGCCAGGCAAACACCCCACATATTCATCTTTGTGGATGAGGCTGGTTTCAACTTGGCCAACACACGGCGGCGAGGAAGGAATGTGATTGGGAAAAGAGCCACAGTGGATGTCCCGGGCCAGAGGGGTGCCAACATCACAATGTGTGCAGCAATATCCTCTGATGGATTGCTGTTACACAAACCGCTAATTGGGCCATACAACACCGAGCGTCTCATTTAATTCCTGGATGACCTCTATAGAAGGGTTGTGCCAGGTGAGGAAAGAGTTGCAGTGAGGCGAAATCGGCCAACAATTGTAATTGTATGGGACAATGTGGCATTTCACCACTCCCATGCAGTCACAGAGTGGTTTGCAACCCATCCCAGGATGGTGTCACTTTTTTTCTCCCACCTTACTCTCCATTCCTCAACCCCATAGAGGAATTATTTTCCTCATGGAGGTGGAAGGTTTATGACCATCATCTACATGATCAAATGTCCCTCCTGATGCAATGAATGCTGGATGCCTGGACATATCTGCAGAAGATTGCCAGCTCGGCTTGACTGTCCTAAATGAGTTGTATTGCCATTAAACGTAATGTGGATACTATACATTACTATACAGATTTAACCCTGCGCAATAGACCCATGAGAGGCCCTGGTTAGGGTAAGCTTCCCGACAGCAGTGTGGCATCAGCAGCAGTGCCCACTAAGAGGATTAGCATATAGATCACATCTGAAAACAGCCTGCTCACTTTAAGAGGAGCACAATTGGTTTAACAGAGTCCATCAGTAGGCCCTTGACTTCATAACTGTGCTAAAATGTGTATTTATTTGTGGTCACTATACTTGATTATTTCCACCCACTGTCACACTAATCAAAGGCTTGCCACTCAAGAGCTTACTGTAAAATAGTGCATATGTGCATTCTACAGTAAGATCCCCAGAGAATGGGGTCACAAGTTACTTTGAAAAATAATCTATTATGTGATGCGTTATGATAGCTACACTTACTAGGTTTTTGTACACATTTTCCACAGATTTGTTCTTGCCTAATGTCCTGTACATCTGGCAAGAGTGATGATGTGGAACAGTTATGTAGCCTAAATTGTATTACTCTCGGGCCAAAAGAATCTAGCTCTTTAATTGTAGTGAGATGGAATTAATCAAAAAGCAGCTTTTGGGCCAAGATAAGGTGCACTAGGGGCAATGTGGTGCTGGTAAGTGTGTGATATAGAATGTAACTGGGTTATTTCAAAGTGGAATATGTAAGGTCTGTATCGCTGGAGGGAGCTGCCATGCTTCCCACGTGTCTGACTTCTAAATGAATCAAGGTTTTTCCTGAGTGTTGATGCCACTAGCAAAGTGCATAGGACTTCTCAAATACTAAATATTGCATCAAATAGCCCTTTCTTTGTCTCCAGTGTAATTAGTGAAAGCAAATTCAGATTTTCAGCGTCTTATAATCACTGGTTAGCACTGTATTATGGCATTAGTTACCACCTGAACAGTTAGTGTACAGTAAGCTCCCTCCATGGTTCTGAGAAGCTCTCCTCCCATAATTCAGTCTGCCAAGAGGAGAGGGTGCTGGAGAATGTCACACCAGTTCTCACACAAAAATACAGGGCTGAACTGTACAATATTACTGCAATATTCTTCTTGACTTTGCTTTTATAAGATTAATTATTATCCTTTCTTTTCCAAGAGAGAAGAGGTTTTAGGTCCATGATGTGCTGGATTGTTCCGTGTTAACCTCCAGCCAGGCTTGTTGTTTCACTCTGTATACTGACGTTTTCCCTTTCTGTTCAGAGATGGGGCAGAGAGCCTTATTTAATCTCAGAAAGGTCATTCTGCATAGATGTTAAGTGGTGGAGGGAGTGTGAATGACCATTAAAACACTACCGACATTTCTATGTTTCTCTTCATCAACCCTCCACCATCTTTAGCCCTCTTCTAATCATCAACATTACACTGTCTGTAAACACACATACACAAGATGTATGAGCACATGTTGAAGGTTATTAATCAAGGATTTGGCCTGTCTTAATAAATGTTAGCAGTAAAGGATAAGGTTACAGACTCTGAAAATATACTATATTACGCCTACTTGTGTTATGGAAAGGATGAATATGTTTAATACTGCTGTTGTTGAATCTGGGGGTAACCATATCTGGTTTGTTCTGTTCCTCCTACTCAGATTGACAAGATCATGAACCTGATTGGAGCAGGCATCGAATCGTCCAATGACAAGCAGTGCATATCCCCAGGTAAATGTTATTTATTTGTATTGTCTTGAATACCTACATTAAGGTAAATGCTGCAGTAAGCTCTATGTCAGCCTTGTGTTCTAGTAGGCCTAACCATATTCATTACAGGTAGAATATGTCTATGCTGTACAGTCTCACTAACAGCCAACAACCCTATTATATAAGACATAAATGATAGCCAGTGGGGATTCTGGTGGAGTACCCCACCCAGGTTGTAGCAGTGTTGGCAAGACTGGCTGCAGTAGCCCATGGGGGGAGGGTCGCACTCGGACAATCAGAGAGGGGGCAGAATACTGTGGCCCTGGCGGCACAGCATCATAATGGTCTGACTGCACAGGGGTGCCGGGGAAGAAGGGTCTCCACAGGGGACCAGCGTGTGTGTGTGTGTGTGTGTGTGCGTGCGTGCGTGCGTGTGTGTGTGCGTGTATGGGTGTGGATGTGTGAGTGGGGTGTGTGCTTGCATCCCACATTCGTTGCTATAGGGTAATGATGTTATGGACCATATAGGATGGAATCACAAGCTGTAATATAAAATAAATAATATCTGCATGCCTAAATGTTGATTTTCTACTGCCAGTCCTTGTTAAAGATAACAATCCTTTGTAGGAAGTGCCTACGTTATTCCACAGATTATTTGTCAATTGTGGGAAGGAATTAATGTATGTGTATAAAAATGAAATAAATACATAAAGTATAACTGAGTCGAAAGGGTTAGAAATGCTTATGGCTGCTAACCTGGTTTTGTTCTGTAAGTGGCACTTTGTTCTCTTTTCAAGGGTTCTGACCTCTTAAGGGCCCTAGGATCCATGTGAACGGGGGTGGTCTGTCAGTCAAAGGGACAACATCTCTACTTGGGGGGAGGTTTTTGCGGGAGGGAAATGGGAGGACAACTGGAGGTCTACTTAGAGCAAGTTGGGGCTACAGTATGTTTAGCAGGGCATCTATCATGGTACAGCTACGTGGATGACAGACAGGCTTTGATTCTGGTGGTACTGGTAGGTATGGATAAGTATATCAAAAAGGTGACTAGGAGAGTGGTAAGTATGTCAAATAGAACCCAACATGGTAATTGGTGAATTGAGTATAGCTAGCTATAACTCCAATGGTTGGCGATAATAGGAAAAGAAGAGCAGTTTTTACATGGTTAAAGGAAAACGATGACCACATTTATTGTTTACATGAAACTCATTCAATATATTCTGATGAAGTGGCTTGAGAAAAAGTGTGATGGTAAAATTTCTTTCATGGGCTAAGGAATTCAAAAGGTTTTATAGTCCTATTAAAAACTCCCTATTAAAAACTCTATCTTGAAGTGCAATCTGTTAAAATAGATCCAAAAGGAAGATGGAATGTTTTGAATGTACTACTTGATGATAACAAGTTATGGCTCATGAATGTGACTCATCACTTGGAATTGGTCTTGTGTAGCAACATTTTAAATGCTGTTTTTTACATTGGATAAAAGTAGAAACTCAGAGTTACAAAATTATATATCATACACTGCATTTTTATGTAACAATGGGAAAGTAATTATGCTTTGAAAGTTGATAAGCTTGTAAACTCACTTTTGAGAAAATTGCATTTTAATGTTTTGGTACGTAGTGAAGAGCTCTTCTTTGTCTACAACCATTCAGCATCGTTCATACCCTCTTAAGCTTTAGCGCCACTCTCGAAGCGTTCAGAGCGCACACTTGACGCTCTGGCAGATGATTTGTTTACCTCTGGATAACATGAAATAATAATAAAATAAAAGAATACAAAATTATACAAACAATTAAATTGATAGAACCCACAATCTATCTGAAGTATTCCCCCATAAATCATAACAATCCAATGTGTCATTAGTTGTGTGTGCAACTTCTGTCCTCTGTATGGGGTTTTTGTGGGGTGAAGTGTATTTCCACTTTAAAGTAAATCTAATTTAAAACTCACTTGACTGTCATTTTTCCTGTGCTGCGTCTCAATAGTGGCTGAATTGATGCTCTGCTTCATCAAGTCTGTCCTTCAGGCTGCGCTCAGGGGGAAGCCAATTGGCAATGACTCAATTTGTTTAGATTACATTCCCAACTTGATATACGGTATCTCCATTGCGTCTCCCTTAGATCCCACTATAAGGCTATGTACCCCGTCATTTTCCCATGAAGATTTTTTGTCAAACTCATATTGATAATGACTCTCCTTTGGCTTAATGTTGTAGTATCTATTATAGGTGGGCCTAATGTACTGTATCTAATGAATTAATTTGCAGTAATAGCTAGCTAACCACTGCAGGCTCACTGTGCTGAGTTCTTTTTCATGACATCATACAGCACAGCTGCCTCCCTCTGACAATGTGTGCCCATTTCACTGAACAAGCCTCAGTCATAACATCCATATATGGTCCTTGATACATCATTTATTATCATTAGTCATAACCACTGTCATGAAACTCACCAATTCAGTGTTTCCTCTCCTTCACTTGAAAATATATATTTTATCCCAATTACTTGATGCCACTGGATATTAATTTACTATTATTTTTATACCTGAGGTTATTGTACTCTACATAATGTGGCTGGAAAATACAGTAGTTGATGTGTTTGTTGATGTAGATGGTGCTACTATACTAGTTCTGTATTTAAGTTTGTCATACAGAGGACTTAGCAGGAGCCTGTCACAGATTTAGCTGAGTCATAGCTGTGCTGATTTTATCTCCTGATTGTACTCAGGCTTATTACTCCGTCATTGGACCCCCGAGAGAGAGAGGGGGAGAGAATGAGGGAGGGAGAGAGAAGCCAAATTGTCACTCTTCTACCCTCCCTTATCCCACCATTGTAAAGGAGCTCCATTATACCCCCATTTCTCCCATCCCTCTCTCTCCGTACATCATATTTACCAGGGATGGCCTGATATCAAGTAGTGCTAATTCATTTGAAACTATACGATTTTTTAATATGAGACTGCTGTGCCAAGTTGCCTCTAGAAACATCCCTGCAATTCCATGTGGCATTTTGAATGCTTAAGCGTTGTGCTGTTTGCATTTGTGGTTCAAAAGTGCTTCAATTGTCTGTTAGAGGAGCATTGAGTAAATGAGCTTAAAAGGGAGCATGGAGAGAGAGAGCTTTCCTAACAACACACAGGAGACATCCTGCAGCTCAGTTTGTGTACAGCATTCTTCTGACGTTCAAAGGAATAGAGTCCGTCTTCCGTTCCCATGAATTAATTCAACTCTGCGGCTCATTTTGGTAGAGTTGTTGATGTGTTGACAGGGAGCCAACATTCCTCTCACACTGATAAAGAGGCAGTGCTTCATCTAGGCATTAGAGCATTTACCTCTCCTTAAATAGGTCTGTCTGATTTCCCTCTGAGCCAAGTCTAGACCTAGGTAGCTTTCTCTTTCCCTATGCGAAAGCTAACTAGCCCAAACTGGATGTAAAGATACTGAGATAGTGACCCAGTTTCCCCTAACAGTAACAGGAGCAATGGATTGACCCTCTGTCATTCAGTAATTAGGCCCCGCTGGTCCCTGGGAGGGGTTGCCGTCCCAAATGAATGGCTGTAATTGGGTGGGGAGGGCTGGTATTTTATACAGGCTATGTTTGAGTGATATAGTAAAGGAGATGACATGGGTGAAGCTTGGGGGAAAGGGGAGGGGTCTGACTGAAACATAATGAGTCTTCTTCAATCTTTCCTATTTTTCATTACTATCTTATCTCCCCCACATGCACATTTCATCACCTTCACTATTCATCTTCTTCTGTGTCTCTTTTCTGTCTTCTAATTGTCTCTCCCTCTACCTTTCTCAGAGTGTGTCTAATAGGAGGGCTGTCTGTTCTTCATTATGAATTCTAAGCGTTAGCTCTTGTTCTTAGCTTGGATGTGTGTTCACAAAGACCTGGGCCCAGATTCATAAAACACTTGTTACGCTAAAACTTAACAAGCTTCTTTAGAAAAATAGTTTGTACAATTCCTCAACAATATCTTAAGATGTCATGATTTTCTTATGAACTTCTCAAATATCTTCTTACAAACATCTTAAATATCTTCTTAAGATGACTGTCGCTTGGTAACTGATTAAGCTAGCTATCTAGGTAGCAATGGCAATCATGTTAGCGTATTTCGTACTGAGATTATTGTTCTAAAACATGTTCTTGAGTTTCAAATAATCAATACTGAAACTTTCAGATTAAGTTTGTGTGTGAATAAAACATGTTCAATTGCTTTCATTGGCTTATTTTCTCACTGCCCTGAGTTTAAGACAAGGGTTTAGCTATCTTGGAATTAAGAACATTTCCAAGAACAAATTCAAGAGCTTTATTTTCAAGAATCTGATTTCTTCTTAACTTTTAGCTTAAGGAGAAACAAAAGAAATAACGCAATAACATTTCCAATAACCTTTTTGAGGAATAGCAACTTCGCTTAACTTTCCTCATAAGTCTATAGTTAAGGAAAAAACTGCAGTTAAGAAGAAATGTCTTCTTAAGAAAGTTTTGTGAATCCGGCCCCTGATCGTTAAGGCACAGCAACTGGGTTACAGCCGGCCAATTACGTCAGGATCTCAATCGATTGCTCCTCACTTTGCCTCTGTAACCATCACTTCTCCTCCTCTGGCCAGCTGGCTGGGGATGTGATATATGAGGTGTTCACAGGCAGACTGAAAGCCTGCATAATTACTATATGCCTGTAGCTGTATCCAGATAACACCAGTGATGGACGCAGTAAGCAACCCAGCATAGGTGGGTGCTAATGACTATTTGGATTTATGTCAATAGAAGTCTGTGGGCCCATTTGTATCATCCTGTTGCATTTCACTATATGATTCCAGCAGTTATCTGACCTGTAAGCTTCACGCATCAACTGTTGTATTCTAAAAATAGTTTGTGCTAACGTGACAACAGGAGTTAATGGAATATGTCATCTTGTAGCATGGGGGGTATCGAATGACAAGGACTTGAGAGTCACTATGTTTGACAGTATGAGAGTCACTCTGTTAAAGCACTGTGTGTGCGCAGATGTGTGTGTGCGTGTGTGAGTGCTGCACTGACTTGAATCAGTGTTGCCCCCTAGTCCTATCATCAAAGCGAAATGTAAATTAATAAAAAGCCAGCTGCGAATAAGGTAGTGCTTGAAAATTGTCTTTGTTTTAATATCCCTTGTTAAGCACTGGGAAGCCAAGCGTTGAAATCACTGTCCATGTAGAACGGGAGAAGGGGAGAAACCTACATACCATATTTATTCCATACAGAGGTCTGTGATCTGGGGCTCCCAGTGCTTGTTCCCTGCCTCTGATGGTGGTGTCCTTTATGCACTAGCACGACCAGAGTGCCTCTGTGCAATTCTAATCAGTGCAGAGGGTGGGGAAGAGAGAGACTATGAAAAGTAGAGCGAGATAGACTATTTGGTAGAGGAAGAGGGAGAGTGAGGGTGAGAGAGGCTGTGAGCGAGAGGAAGAGAGAGGCTATGAGTGGAGGGAGAGTGAGGGTGAGAGAGGCTGTGAGCGAGAGGAAGAGAGAGGCTATGAGTAGAGGGAGAGGGAGGGTGAGAGAGAGAGAGAGAGAGACTGAGAGAGAGGGAGGGGGATTGATATAGTGAGAGTGTGAGGCAGAGAGAGATAGAGGAAGGAACAGAGAGCTGATATGTTGAGCTGTACCCTGCTCCATCAGGCAACATACGGCAGCCCTGCAGTGCACTGAGACTATGCGAATGAGGGAATGTGATAGAGAGCAAAAAAGAGAGCAGAAGAAAGAGACAGCAAGAGAGACGGGGTAAGAGAAAGCTTGAGGGATTTGTCTGAATGGGAAAAGGGATGAGGATCAAGACTGCCTGTTGTGGATGCTGGAAGGACACGGTTGAGGCTGCTTTCTGGGCTTGTGAGTTTCCAGCATCAGGACGTTATGCCCTGTGAGGGGAGCAGTGAGGGGAGTGTGTGAGCCGAGAGCAGCTTCTTTGTGACAGTACGTGCATCAGACAGGGGATGCAGCAAACCTCTGCCCAGAGCACAGGGGCTTCTGGAGCTAGCTGTACCCACAGCGGGGGAAGCCAGGTGGGTTGGAAGGGGCTTATCGCATGGGGAGGGGACAGCCTGAACCGAGGTGGTCCTGTGGAAATCTCAGCCAAGAGTCAAGAGGCTCACCTGCGCTCTGTTGGAGCTGAGCTTGGATTTACTGGTGTGAGATATGATAAGAACGTTCTCTGAATGAGCCAGCCTCCAGAGGAGAGTCTATATCCTGGGTGGCACCAGGTTTACCACCAGAATCTCTAGGAACACCAAGGACATAGAGCATCTTTTCACAGGCAAGCAGGCGGGCGGGCAACTGGAGTTGTATCAAGGGGCTGATAATTGGATTCTGATTTGATTTAAGGAGTTTTTCATCAACAGTCGGAGCCACAGTGGAGACCTGAGTTTTGGTGTATGAGATTGGACTCTCATTCCATTTGTGGAGTAAGAAAATAATCCTGGAGAGAATATCATGATCCAGATTACATCAATACCTTATCATGTTTCTACCTTTATTCAATGAGCCACGTTAGAGCTCTCAGACAGGTTGTCCACTAAAGCCATGAGACTGAGACAGAGGTGACCAAGTGCTACAAAGTGTACTCTGTGGAGCTGTAACTTACTGTGCTTTACCAGACCTTCGTGGAATATTATCTGTTTCAAGGATGATGATTATGATGATGGTTTAACCAGGAGAAAGGACAACATGTGGAATGTGATATCCAATAATACTGTATAATTTTTGTGTGGCATTGAAAGTTATTTTGTTTAATGCTTTGTATTACAGTGTACTGGAAATATTGACACATTTTTAGGCATAGGCAAAGTCACATACACGTTTTTGTAGTCACTGATGTACCTACCAAAGGGATACATTTTCATGTCAGCAAAACATTCGGATGGAGGATGACAGATTGGCTCAATCAATTGAACGTGCTGATCAATATTTAAAGGGTCTACATATTCAACTCTACCTCTACCCTTGCCTGACATTGACACTCACAGTAACGACAGCGGGTGTGCAGAATATCACGGCGGACTGGTCCCACCACTATATCTCTAGTGTAAGAGTAGCCGGGCCCCTCCTACTCTGTGGGAGCTGCCCTCTCCCAGCCTGGACCCTGTCTCCTCTGCCCTGCTGGTGCTCCTGCACTCGGTTGTGCTGGCCGAGGATGATGTGGCAATGCCATGTCTCGTCCTCGGAGTGCCGCTGCTACCGGCTGAATGGCTTCTCCCTACTGAAGCGCTTCCCTCTTTCGGCAGATGGGGCCTGCAGCAAGGCCATGGACCAGCCTGTGGGAGAGTGGCTGGAGCATGTGGGGCTGCCACAGTACGAGAGCAAGCTGCTGCTTAATGGCTTTGACGACCTGCGCTACATGGTGAGTCAACGTTTCTAAGATCTTTTCCACCTTCCATCTCCTTTTCTTCCTCTTCCATTTAACTTTCTCCATCCATCTTATTCTCTCTCTCCCAGTTTCCATCTCCCTTCTATAGCTGCTCTTTGCCTCTCCTTGTTATACACTAGATGACCCCATACAGATGTATGTGCTTACAGTGAATCCCCTTTGAAGTGTATAAGCTGTCACCAATGGTAAGACAAATCACAACAAAACCTATTAACATGCCATCTAATTTACAGTAGAATCCCAGTCACCACCATCCCACCTGATTTATGTTCTACAGCCTCAACCCCCATGCTGGCCCAACCAGATAACATACAGAGCATAGCTCACCCAATCATCAGCAGATACAACAAGCTGCTCTGTTGAGGCCACAGTATGGATGTTACTTCAATTTCTACTAAAGACCACTGCAATTCTATGAGATATATTGTGGCAAAGTTAAGATTCCTTTTTTTCAGAGGCATGAATAATTTTTGCTGTAGTGACATTGCCTATTGTGATGTCATGGTAAGGTTGTATGCTGATTTAAAAACAATACATTTTTGTAGTCCTGAAAAATACATTTAACATTTAGCTGATGCCACTTCAGCCAGAAAAACTGTTTTCAACCAGAAAGTTACATCATTAGACGTCTCTTATGCTTCTTGATCACTCTTTTGTTGCTGAGAATGTTCCTGCTCAGCAGGAAATACAAACCTGTAGTGTATTTGAGTAAAAAGGCTACTAATTTACACTCTGAAATTTCAGACTTGATACACAAAATGTATCAATCCCTACTGTGTAGCTCCATTTTCCTTACATTTTCCCCCACGTGGGTCAGCCCCCTAGCAATTAGAGTTCCAGCCAATGAGGTTCAGCCCCTCGCTATTTGAGTGACAGCTAGCAAGATGCACACACAGCAGAGTGAGAGAAAGAGCAATGACATGGTGCACATATCTGGACATGTGACATTTTCGGGGACCGTAAACCCTACTTTCAGAACTACTAGCTAAAAACCATACAAAAGTACTGGAGAATCACTTTAATAAGGTAATAATAGGATGAGGATTATGGGTCAGTAGCGTTGTGATGTTAATGTTAATCTCTTGACTAATGTGTCTGAGGTGTAGAAGCACCAAGCAGATAATTGATTAGCTCCCTGCAGGACAAATTACCCTCAGATACTTACAAGGACTGGGAGGTTGCTGTCTGAAAAGGTCAGAGCAGTCAGAGACATGTCATAAAGGTTCAATGGTGTCCGATTGGACTGTCTGTCTGCCAGATTCCTTGTATGACTGCAGTGCTGATCTGTTTATTTGTTTATTTGCTTGGTGGGTTGATTCTGGATCAGGAGTGATATGCTGGGTTTGGCCCCCCATCATTTTTGTTTAATAGTTGAGATACTCTGTGGGACATTACTTAAAATCTTAAAATTAATTTATAAATCACATAGAAATACAATGTCATGAAGCCCAGAGAAGCAAAGGTAATGGTGACTGTGCCAGAGAACAACTGACCTGAAAGATGCAAAGACGTCATCTTCATAAAACAAAGTTGGAGAGAAATCAAATCCATCCTCTCTCTTTTAGACTAGAGCCAAGTTGGGAAATCTGAGTGCCCCATTTTCCTGCTGACCCCAAAGACAAGAGTGTCATAGAACTAATTCTTCAATACTGAGAAATCAGAGTTAGTCTACCCTTCAGACCTATCACTGTAAATACAGTAAGCCTACCACCAGAGAACACACGCTCACATGCACTCTGTAGGGATTTTTCTCTGCATGGGATGATTGATCCAAGATGCAGCTTTTGAGGGATCACAAATATTAAACTGCCGTGTCCCCATTTTCCTCATTTTTACAAGATGATAATAATTTTTTGTTGCTTTCATCCAACCATAAATGGGTCTCTCATGTCTCTCGTATGGCCTACCATTCTGCCCGTGCTATAAAAAGGTTATATTTTTATAGAAAATACATGTTTTTAGAGCCTCCTCATTTCATGACACCTTCCTCCTTTGTGATGAGGGACTGTATATATCACAATTATGTAATAAGCACTTATAGGTATGGACAAAAATAGCTATTCATTACTTAATCATATTTTCCTGATGACATATTAATGACAAGCTCCCGTGGGACCTCCTGGAACATCCAACAATCACTTTATCGGAAATATCTATTTCAGGCCATTCCTGACGTCAGGCCATTCCTGAATGCATTAGTTTGATCCTTGTTCTAGTGATAATCAGTGTGTAATTTTCTACTGTCATCCCTTGTTACTGTAACTGCTGCATTGTGCTCCAGAAATGAGCAGTGATTCCATATTTAGAAAGCACCAGCTCCATTTTAACATTCTTGGCCAGGAAGAATCAATCTGCAGCAGTCCACTGGGAAAATGCTGAGCTCCACATCTTTAAGGGTCTCCTTGTATCTTTATTCCTCCCTATAAACCTGAATTGGATGACAAAGCATGTGCCACTTATGGAGAGCTACATAAAACAAATGGTGCACATCTTTTGTTGTCCATCATTACTGTAAAGGAAAATGGGAAATGTTAAGATTACTTTATTGTCTTCATCATTATATGCCGTGAAATCCTCATTCCTTGTCTCCAACACCACAGCTGTTTACACACACACACACACACACACACACACACACACACACACACACACACACACACACACACACACACACACACACACACACACACACACACACACACACACACACACACACACACACACACACACACACACACACACACACACACACACAGAGATGCATAGTCCTAAACATTTCCCTCATAGCAAATGTAATGTCTCAATGCAACATTGCAGCTCAGAAGTAAAAGCTGCTGCAGTTTTTATAGCTTTTTCCTTGGTGGTGTTACATTACAATAGATTGATTACCTTTGACATGCACAATGTATTTCACTCCAATGTCCTCTCACCCCTCATTCTTGTTTGTCTGAGGACATAAATAAGTGTGTGTATGTCTGTGCTTTTACTTCTGTGTTTGTGTATGTGTGTGTGTATTGTTTATTGCATATAGGGATGTTGTAATGTCTATGTTAGTAGTTAGCTTAAGGGATTTATATATGTTTCTCTATACTGTGGACTTTGTGAAGGGTCTGCAGTTTGTGGTACTTGTGTAATTAATTTGTGCTTGTGCGTGCGTTGGTGCGTGTGTAGGGCAGTAACGTGATGGAGGACACGGACCTTAGAGATATCGGAATCACTGACCCTGGCCACAGAAAGAAGATCATCCATGCAGCACGCAGCTTGCCCAAGGTACAGTAGTTATCATCAGTCCAGGTTGACCTTGTGCCTGGTTGACCTTTCATCCCTGTCTAAGAAGCCACCTTACATCAAGGTGTCAATGATTGTGCATTATCTATGTTTGTGCACAGTATTTTCAATCATGATAATGACAGGTATTGTAAAGTAGCTTTGATCTAGTCTGTAGCTATGTGTGGCAATAGCAATCATGTGAAAAAGCCCTTTGATATTAGGTATGGTTTAAAAATCTTGAAAGAAATTGTTAAATTATGCTTTTATTTGAATGTAATTTGATCTCCTTTCTGTCCCTCTTTGTAGGTGAAAGCCCTGGGCTGTGATGGCAGCACCTCTCTCTCCACCTGGTTGGATGTGCTGGGCCTGCAGGAGTACCTGCCTAACTTCCTGTCCAGTGGCTACCGTACCTTGGACTGTGTGAAGAACCTATGGGAGCTGGAGATTGTCAACGTGAGGCCAATGTTTTGTTAGTGAATTATGGAGTGCCTCAGGGAGGAGACAGCACTGTACTGAGCTTAAGGCAAAACAGATTCCAGCTGAATAATTGAGGAGTCCATTCTGTCTGCTTGTCGAGTGCCAGCATGGGTGTCAGACTCACTGTATACAGTCAGTGTGGGTGTATAATGTGTATTTCCATTCATATTTGTTGGTTTGTACTTGTTTGTCAATATTAGTGGCTGTGTTGTTCATATGAACATAGCCCTATGTACGGTCTAGTAGTTACCATTGTGTCTTATCTGTGCCCGCCTCTGCAGGTGTTGAAAATCGGCCCTCTGGGCCACAGGAAGAGGGTCATAGCATCTCTGGCAGAGCGGCCCTATGAGGAGGCCCCGACCAAATCACAGATCTCTCACCGTCTCTCACAGATCAAGGTTAGTAAGTGTCCTCAGTGTGTTACATTTTAACAATAATGACAGCTAGCACATTTGGTTCCTTGGAAGTTGTGGGAACGTACGTTTTTGGTTTGCCACTGGTTCTGTAAACGAAGCCATAAGTTTCCTGACCGGTAAAATTTAAAGTTTTTGAGGACAGAAGTGAAAATTTTACCTGTTCTGTGAACGTTTATTTTTAGGTTGCAGGGAGGTTCTGAGAACGTTTTACTCAGGTTCCTTGAAAGTTTTCTGGGAGGTTTTATTAAAGCACAGAACAAAATTATAAAGTTTTCATACTGTTCTCGGAACAATTTGAGAACATGCCTTTAAATAGAACCTTGTGGAAACCTGTAGGAACTACAGGTTACTGAAACTCCCACAGAAGATTGTTGTTTCTTAATGTTCTCTGAACTATATTTAAACCAGTTGGAGAACGTTCCTTGAACATGACCAAAATTGAAATTGAAGCTGCAATATGTAACTTTTTGGGCGACCCGACAAGATTCACATCGAAATGTCAGTAATAGGTCTGTCATTCTCATTGAAAGAAAGTCTAAGAAGCCGTAGATCTGTTCTATGTGCGCTATTTCTATGCCTCCTGTTTTTAAGTTGAGTTTTTGTGACTTACTTTCAGTTTTGTACACCAGCTTCAAACAGCTGAAAATACAATATTTTTGGTTATGGAAAATATATTTGACAGAGGTTTAGATGGAGCAATGATTTTCTTACTATACTTACCTGTTTGTCACATAAACTGAAATTAGGTGAATTATTAGAATTTTAGCAACCATGAAATGTCGGAGCGATTTCTTTAAATGTTTGAACTTTTAGGAAACATTCTGTTAAAGTAATGAAATACCAAGAAAATATGTATGTTTGGTCAAGTTCCCTAAATGTTCTGAGAATATTCCAAAGCCAAGAAACTATCCTGCACCATTCCCAGAAAGTTGTGGGAAGGTTGTATGCAAAATAACCATGGGACAATCACGCTCTCACCAAGCTCTAAGAAACATATGGTTCTCAGAACGTTATGTGCTAGCTGGTATCCCACTTGTACTGTATGCCACTACATAATTCTCTAATACCTTATTGAAATCTTTATTGTGTCAATATGTTTTCAAATCTTTCACATCCAATCAGTCATCAACCTGATCAATCAATCTGTATGTGGCAGTTTCAGGACCTGTTGTCCCAGACAGGGACCTCTCCTCTGAGTCAGATGGACCCTTCCACCAGTCGCTCCATGGACATGCTCCTGCCCCTGGGAGAGGCAGGCAGAAGGAGGAGAGCCATGGACCAGGACTGCAGCGTGTCCCTGCGCTCCTACAGCGAGAGACCCCACTCCCACGTTAGTCCTCCTGCCAAAACGCTGTCTTTACCTGTACCTCATAAAGCGACAGAAATACAGTATGTGTCTCTGTGGTGTGCTTGGGATAATCATGTTATAAAGAGAGAAAGCTGCTGCTGGGGTGATCTGAAACAGAAGCTGTTGTGTTTAACAGATTATTGAAGTCATCCCATGCTTGTATATAACACATTAAGAACACCTGTTCTTTCCATGACATAGACTGACCAGATGAATCTAGGTGAAGGCTATGATCCCTTATTGATGTCACTTGTTAAATCCACTTCAGTCAGTGTAGATGAAGGGGAGGAGACAGGTTAAAGAAGGATTTTTAAGCCTTGAGACAGTTGAGACATGGATTGTGTATGTGTGCCATTCAGAGGGTGAATGGGTAAGAAAAACAATGTAAGTGCCTTTGAACGGGATATGGTAGTAGGTACCAGGCGCACCGGTTTGGGTCAAGAACTGCAAAGCTACTGTTTTTTTTTAAGCTCAACAGTTTACTGTGTGTATCAAGAATGGTCCACCACCCTAAGGACATCCAGCCAAATTGAAACAAATGTGCGAAGCATTGGAGTCAACATTGTAGTCCATGCCCCGACGAATTGAGGCTGTTCTGGTCAGTCAAAGAGATACAGCCTCTTTTTAGTTTTAGAATCCTGTAATATTTTGTGACTAAATATTCTGCCATAACATCTCTGTACACTCTGTCTTTCTAGGACAGACAGAGTGACCGACACAGAGAACCCCGTTTGACCCTCCGGCCGCCGAGTCAGTCTGCCACGTACACCACGGTCTCTGCTTGGCATCACCAGCCTGAGAAACTTATCTTAGAGTCTTGCGGGTATGAGGCCAGTGTAAGTAATGTCAATGGTCAATCTCCTGTCGTGGTGTGTCAATGGAAATCCCCTTGAATCTCGGCCACTAGAAAAGTCCTCAATTCAAGTTTGATAATCACTTGATGTTTCAAGAATTTATAGTTCCCACTGGACACACACTGATTGAATCAATGTTGAACCAACATGGAATAGACATTGAATTGGCGTCTGTGACCAGTAGGTTCAGAGATGAAAACCTGTTTTGTTGCTTCTTTTCCAGTATTTGGGATCAATGATTATCAGGGATCTAAGGGGGATTGAATCCACTCAAGAAGCCTGTGCTAAAATTAGGGTAAGTCTGACTGTCATACTGCTGATCAATATTCAATCACTCTATTCTAGCACTCCATATTAATATGGATCACCTCGCCATTTTCTTTCTACTTGTAGAAGTCAAAGGACAATTCGAGAAAGGGTCCTGTTGTCATCCTCTCCATCACTTATAAAGGGGTCAAGTTCATTGATGCCGTCACTAAGGTAATGGGAGCCTGCAGGCAATGAGAGATGCGTGATGAACTCAACGGCATTATTTTTTTCTCTTGCTTTCTCATATTGATTCCCCTACAATAAAAATGGCACTGTTAGTTCTGATGAAGTCAGTGGTTGTTACTAGTCAATGGTTTTGTTCCTGTTGCTCCTCAGTTCCAACCTGTTATTTTGTCCTCTCACCAGACAATAGTAGCCGAGCATGAGATCAGGAACATCTCCTGTGCAGCCCAGGACCCTGATGACCTCTGCACCTTTGCCTACATCACCAAGGACAGTAAGAGTGGCCACCACTTCTGCCATGTCTTCAGCACTGTGGAAGTGGTGAGGAACACGATGATGACACCAACCCAAACCCCTCAATCGCTCCATAAGTTATCACTCCATAAGACTATGCCTCAATCACTCCATACATTATCACTCCATAAGACTATGCCTCAATCACTCCATACATTATCACTCCATAAGACTATGCCTCAATCACTCCATACATTATCACTCCATAAGACTATGCCTCAATCACTCCATACATTATCACTCCATAAGACTATGCCTCAATCACTCCATACATTATCACTCCATAAGACTATGCCTCAATCACTCCATACATTATCACTCCATAAGACTATGCCAAAATACAATCACCTATTTCACACCTTCTATCTTTCTAAAGTACTCTGATTTGTATTAATTTATTTTCTAAATGCCAAATCATATCATAAAAAAATCTTGAAAGGAAAAGCTTGATTGGGACTTGGCAGCCTGCTGACAAAACTGCATGCAATGTCTTGATTAAAGTAATGCATCTGCTATCGTGAAAGTAACATAATATCTTGATTAGTCTCTTCTATAAGCCCTGTGTCAAACATTCATGGCACACGACACAGCTGCATCTTGATTGTCTAATTGAATACTTGATTAACATAGTTCTACTGCTATGAATGGCAACTCAATGATAAAAATGCAGATTGTGCCTCATTCGAAAGTAGCTGTCAGTCACTACTGCAACTGTCTCTTCATTCTTTACTCCCTCCCTCGGTACAGACTCAGACCTATGAGATCATCCTGACACTGGGACAGGCATTTGAGGTGGCCTATCAGCTGGCTCTCCAGACCAAGGCCAGGCAGTATGTCCCGGTCCCCCCACTGTCTCTGGGGTCAGAGGTCATTGAGACCAAATCCAGCCGGCCCACGTCACAGCAATGGAGCAGCATGAGGAGATCAACAGTGA
This sequence comes from Thymallus thymallus, assembly GCA_023634145.1. Taxonomy (NCBI): domain Eukaryota; kingdom Metazoa; phylum Chordata; class Actinopteri; order Salmoniformes; family Salmonidae; genus Thymallus; species Thymallus thymallus. The sequence continues at coordinate 30,469,923 of CM042410.1, read as the reverse complement.
GTACCACACACTGAGCCCAAACACAAGATCACACGCGTAGCGCAACAACGTGTTTCTATATGCATACTGTGTTTGTGTATACAGTATGTACAGGTAATTACCAAAATAAAGGAACCACCAACATAAAGTGTCTTAATAGGGCGTTGGGCCACATCGATCCGCCAGAACTGCTTTAATGCACCTTGGCATAGATTCACTCTATTGGAGGGATGCGACATCATTCTTCAATTAGAAATTCTATAATTTATCGTTTTGTTGATGGTGGTGGAAAACGGTGTCTCAGGCGCCTCTCCAGAATCTCCCATATGTGTTCATTTAGGTTTAGATCTGGCAACTGAGATACACACACACACACACACACACTTTAAACCCCCCTATGCTCTTTTAAGACCTTCCTTTCAAAGTCACCGGGATCTCTCTTCTTCCACCCATGGTAGCCAAAATAATGGGCAACTGGGCATTTTTCTACATGACCCTAAGCATGATGGGATGTTAATTGCTTAACTATCTCAGGAACCACACCTGTGTGGAAGCACCTGCTTTCAATAAACTTTGTATCCTTCCTTTACTCAAGTGTTTCCTTTATTTTGGCAGATACCTGTATGTGTACATATGCACGATCTGATGACACACAGTCCTCGTGACCAGATGCTCCTCTGGATTTTAAACCACTGATCACACTATAAAAAAAGGACCGGATTAGATTTTCCTGCAGCCATACAGTATGCAAAACTTGATGAATGAATTGTCGTATTTTTTGCTTAAAGGCAGGATATGATCTAATCTGGAAATAAAGAGAGAGATGGAGAACTGTGCGTGTCTCTGCTGGCCGCCCGGCACCTCCGCTGATTCCCAGTATATTGACTGAGAATGTTACATAAATGTTTCCGTATGCCCTGGGCCATGTATGGATGTATTGACCTTTCAGGACCCTGAATAATGAACACTCAGTAATCACAGTCACCTGAGAATGCTGCACCGTCTAGACTGTGCACTTCTCAACATGTTTATGCATCCACACAAATCACTGTGCTTTATTGTCTGCTATAAACGTAATATATCATGAGGCAATCAGTTTGCTGCATAATGCACAGGGTTGGCGGTATTTATTATCCAGTTTTAGGCAGTGGAATTCTAAGAACATCTAAAACAAGAGAACTCCATTTGAAGCTTTTATGTAAACAATAATTGCACAATTGTGAAATGACCTGTCTTTCATTCTTGCCAGGCATGCACTATTTTTGTCTGATGTAAATAATGGCATAAATCACTGTGCTGTACTGGCTGTGTCTAGATACTGGAGGAGCCTGGCTAGTATAGTCCAGTCTAGTTGACAGATGCATGTGATAAAGCCCTGCTATGCCAGCTGCTGTCCAGTATAAAACTTATTTTCGGAGAATCTTAATAACATTATTTTACACCTAATAGGTTGCGATAAATTACCTAGATTGTTAACTTTTTATAGCTTGCAGCACTACGGTCAGTTCAGTGCCACTATAAATGCTCTGTCCTTCTATTTCCCCGTTTAACATTCCTTTGTTCTTGTCTTCTTGGTCCTCCTGTTTCCCAGGGTGCCCCTCCGCTAGAATGCCGCTGCTGTTACTGTCACACGTGTACTACCCACCGCCCCTCCTTCCTCCCGTTGCACTCTGTTAGCCCTGGAGTCCAGGTCCTCTCTCCTCCTTTCCGCTATCCTTCATCATCCATCTGCTAACCCACCTGACACACCTCTAACTCTCTCTTTCTTAGCATTCCATGTCCACCTTTTGGTTTGCTTCCAGGCACTTCATCTAGCTACAGAATATTTGCCCTTTTGATATGACAGAGCCTATACTATCTCTATTTTCTAATAGTCATTCCATTTGAGCTGTTTTAAGATAAGCAGTTCTTTCTCATAATTTTGTCCTGAGGATAAGTAGGCTATACCTTAGATTTGATCTAGCCGTCTACGGAAGATTCATGGCTTAGCAGTTGTGCTGCTAAGGATGTAGTGCTTTAATTGAATAGCTGTGTGAACAATATAAATAGCAACATGCTTGAGGTGGCCTATGGAGTCTTAATCCTCCTATATCACTAAGCTTTTGTATTCTGATTAATTTGATATTAGACAGCTAGAATTGAATGATGGCCTTGTACATCCCAGTTTTGCATTGCCAAAATGTTCTTCATTTGGGGTGTATCAGTGGTGTTTCATGTCATTAGACATACAGGACTTCTAATTTAAGTTTGTTTATTCACATGGAAAAGCTATAACATATTATGTGTATGGCTGCTCATGTGTTAACAGATACTTTTTTTGGGATGAGAGCATGGTATGAGCGCATGTTTGGATCCTTATGGTGTTTTCACTTAAATTTGAAACCCAGATTAAGAGACAGATGGAAGTGTGTGTGGTCTCCAGCAGCCTGTTTTTCTATCAGACATCTCTATGTTGTGGATTGAGCCCTGGTGTCTATGATTCTAATATCACTGGACTGTGCCTTTAATCCACTTGCACGTGGGCTGAGGACTTGAGTGTGCAATGGCCACCACTCCTGCAGTCTCACGCCCGTCTCTCGTCCCCCCTCCTCCCGGCAGATTGACCCTCTGGAGATGGACGCAGACATGCAGTCCCTGGGCAGCACCACCTGGCTCTTCAACCAGAGAGACTACAACAAGCGCCCTGTCAGCACCAAGTACGAGACCACCATATTCTGAGGCTGGATCCCCTGCCCCGTCCTAACCCTGTCCTAGCACCCAGTTTGCCCCCTGAACTCCACCACCCTCTCTCTTTGTCTCACGAGCCCTGTGCCTTCTCACTGTGATGGTAGCATCCCTCTGGGCTGCCCCCTCTCCTCTGCCCTGCCCTAACCTACACAAACCTCGCTCTGCTCTGACATCACACATCCCTGCAGCCCTCTGTTCACCCCTTGGCAGCCCCATTCCCTACTCCTCCTGACACTGCTGCAGCCACTGATGGGGCCCATTGACTTGTGGATGGACCTGGAGTAAACCTACAATGGCCCTGCTCTAACAACCAAACTGCCTCCTCCTCCTCCTCCCAACTACTCATCTGCATCCACCCCTATTAGGTTTATCATTACTGAAGAGATTGTGGCTTTTTTATTATCTTCCTGTCATGCTGTTATTTTTCCAAGTGACTCCCTTCAGTTGAAACAATCCTGACTTTTTTTTTTTTGTTGAGCTACCTGTTACATTTTTACCTGACAGTAACATGATTAGCATTTGTTGTACTGCCAATGTGAACAAGAAAATTACAAAACTTCACAAGTTCCTATTTGTATCTAATACCAAAGGAGTACTACTCTTGGGCTATTATCCACAGACAGTTTTGGTCCCATGCAGACGGGAACAAAGAACATGATCGTTTCCCCAAACTCAGCCTATCCTTCCCAAACAACCTCCACAGTCATAAACAATATTTTATCACCTTCCCAAAAGGATTAACACTTTTTCTCATATTTTTATGGCTGTTTATTTTTGTATTTTACTTGTTTTTCCCTCAGGCAAGTGAAATATTTTTCTTTCCCTATCTTCAGCTTGACCTGTCTTACCGGGCATCTACCACTGTGAGGCACTGTGAGGAGACATATCTAGCTTGGAATGCATGAAGGACAGAACATCTATAAGAAAGACAAAGAACAATCAACATCCTTTTTTCTATGCATTTTTAATCATACAGTGATGGTTCGTCAAGGAATCTTCCCTTTCCATTTATAATGGATCAAGAACTGAACCTCAATTTCCTGTGTGATTCTGTACAGTACACAAATGAACCGGACAACTTCAATCACCCATCCAAAAACAGTAGTAGCCTTACTTCAATCTGGAAAATTATCAGTTTAAATCTAAATGTAATCAATTGAGCATCCTTGCCACCATCACACACTCTCCACACTTGCTGACTTCTGCACGCGTCTTTCATGGTTTAAATGACTTACAGCACTTTTAAGTTGTAAACACATGAACGCTTTGCTGAGCTGCAGTGAAGGTGTTGAAATGGTACTGTCTTGTCAAGATAATAATGTCTATTATGCTCTGTAGCTCCATAGTGTGCATGGTGTTTCTCACCAGTCATTTTATTACAAAGAGAGACTGTTCGGCTCATCAGAGAACACTGTGTTAAAACATGGCACTACCCCCTTTAAAACATTTTTGTTTGTTTGTTTCAAAATTATACTGTATATATATTTTTTTAACCATTATTAATAAGAGATGCTTTTATAAAGAACGGGGATTCCTGAAATGTATTTAGTGAGAGAAACCAAGAGAAATCGTAGCATCGCCACAATGTATTGCCATAGTAAAATAATGCAAATACAAATTTCTGAGAAGTTGCCAAACACCTCATGAAGGCCACATTTTAGGTATGTCCAAGGACTTTGAGGGCAATAATTTAATTTGCCAATTCATTGTGAAAGGTATAAGATATTCCTAATAACATTGCTTACATTTTTTTTACTATGAGGCAAGGTAGTTTGTGTTGCCGGACTCCTAGCATCTTGTCAACATTATGTGGGTTGCAATCCATGCCACTGATTCAGCATGAGGTGAAATGTGTAACTGGGAAATGAACAACAGTGCCCAAGATTCAGGCTTACTCATCGTTTGACCTTTACATTTGACGGATCAAAATGTAATTAGATGTGTTTTTATTATGCAAATTAACTTTGGGTTGAAAATATCTTTGAAACTGCATTATTGTTTTTCCTTCTTCTGTGACTAATACAGCAGGTATACAGGAGCTATCTATCTGTTGGTTCTATCTATTTTGTGTGCTGTGTTTGTGTCTTCCTGTGAGGATGGCCTGTTCTGTCTCTGGCCGCATTCTGTGTCCCCTGCTGCAGGAGATGTTATGTTTAGCCTCTCTCCAAATGACACAGGAAGGCTGACTGGAGAATGAGTGTTAAGACTTGACAGTCTCTGTGTGGTATTGTAGCTTTGTCTCATCGTTGTTCTGTTCGACTGATACTGTAGCTGATGCATGTAGCAGTATTTGTGCTTTGTCCTCTGATGCACTTGACCTATTGAGGTGTACGTATGTAGCAGTGTCTGTTTAGATTTTTCTTATTTGCCTTTTATTTTTTTTATCCATTACACAAATACAGCACCTCATCTCATTTCATTCTCCAGCATTGTCATTTCTTGTGCACTAAGTATGTTCCTTCCCGTTATGAAATCATGAAGACACATTCAACCTGCTCTGGTTTGGGTGCATATAAATGCCTTACATTTTAAAGAGCAGAAGCTATTTTAAGCAGACACAATGTGATGGCATGATTTGGCTGTGCATGTTTCTGTCTTTTTTTAACGCCAGTGTTTTCCTTGTGTAGCTCACTCCAGCGTTCAAGTTTCCGGACACCAAGCTGTGAGTTGAAGTGGAGCAGCCAATGTGAGTGTCTGCATGTGTGTGTAGACTAGAGCCAGAGAGACTAACAGAGACTCATGCAGTGGGTCTATGAGGGACTGTTTGATAAGGTCTACTGCCTTCTACAACCTCACCTGAATACCAAGTAACAGATAAAGGATAACCTTACACTAGCGGTCTGTCTCAACTGGGCGTGCAGGGCCTTTCTCTCACTCTTATCTGGAGAAAGTTCAGTCTGAAAGGTCAAATCTCCCACCTGGCCTCACACTTCCTGTAGGTACTGTAATATACAGAATATAGACAATTAATGATGGGCCAGAAATAACAATTTTTATTGATTTAGGTCTATTTGAGATAATCATGTTATTACTGTAAGGATCAAGGAGAGTCAACGAGAATACATTCATCAAATGTAGCACCACTGTACCAGCATAATAATGCTAGAACCATGTATTTGTGGACAGAGTATAGTTTGTCAATGATTGTAATAATGTTTATTTATTCAAATTAAAAGCAATATATACTTGAAATTAAATAGTACAATGGAAAATATTATTCTTAAGGTATTTGATTGTGTCTTAGGGCATCTTACTTGCACGAGAGTTTGATGAAGCTGGCAGACAGTCTATAATATGAGAGTTAATTGCATCTCTTCGTCAAAAGACTAGCCCAGGGACTGGCAGAGGAGTATACAAAGTCATACTCCCTGACTAGCAGACATTTAGAACAGAAAATAGGATGGAAATAAACTGATGCATTTTTTAAATACATTATTTTCATATGGCTAACTAATGTAGTTAGAGGCTAAAATACATTATTCAATGGAGAAACAACTGTTTCAAATTAGGTAGAAAATGCAAGGTAAAAACTGAAGGCTTCTACACATGTAGCTTCTACAGGCTGTAGTGTCTGTTATTTATTTAAACGTGAGAGATTTTAGCATGGTAGTGTAGGTGTAAATCACTTACCGGTAAGTAAATGGTGTAAAAAGCAATTTTCAAAGACTCTCATACTACAATATGTATGTAGTGAATTTCAGAAGGGTTGTTGCGCTAGGCTAAGGACTCCGATGATAAAGTTGGCTATATGATAATAATGTTTACATCTGCAATGAGATGTCAATGGCATGCTGTCTTCCATCAGGCTGGGGGCGCCCTTTTATTATGTCATAATACACTGAACAAAAATATAAACGCAACATGTAAAGTGTTCGTCCCATGTTTCATGAGCTGAAATAAAAGATCCCAGAAATGTTCCATACGCACAAAAAGCATATTTCTCTCAAATTATTTACATCCCTGTTAGTTAGCATTTCTCCTTTGCCAAGATAACCCATCCACCTGACACGTGTGGCATATCATGAAGCTGATTAAACAGCATGATCATTACACAGGTGCACCTTGTACTGAGGATAATAAAAGGATAGTCACAAATGTGCAGTTTTGTCACACAACGGATGCCAGGAGAACGCTACCTGCCCCAATGCATAGTGCCAACTGTAAAGTGTGGTCGAGGAGGAATAATGGTCTGTGGATTGTTTTTCATGGTTCGGGCTAGGTCCCTTAGTTCCAGTGAATGGAAATCTTAACTCTACAGCATACAATGACATTCTAGACAATTCTGTGCTTTCAACTTTGTGGCAACAGTTTGGGGAAGGCCCTTTCCTGTTTAAGCATGACAGTGCCCCGTGCACAAACCGAGGTCAATATAGAAATGGTTTGTCAAGATCGGCGTGGAAGAACTTGACTGGCCTGCACAGAGCCCTGGCCTCAACCCCATCTAACACCTTTGGGATGAACTGGAACGTTGACTGCGAGCCAGGCCTAGCTCTTGTGGCTGAATGGAAGTCCCCACAGCAATGTTACAACATGGAAAGAGTGGATGCTGTTATAGCAGTAGAGAGGAAACCAACTCCATATTAATTCCCATGATTTTGGAATGAGATGTTAGACAAGTAGATGTCCATATACTTTTGGTCATGTAGTGTATCTAAGTGTATGTATATACAGTCATGTGAAAAAGTAAGTACACCCCCTGGAAAGTTCTCTTATTTTTTTACATATTTGGACAGATGGATATGTGATCTTCACTTCAACACTATTGACAGATAAAGGTTACCCAATTTAACAAATCACACACAAAATAAAAAACATTGAACATGTTATGCAATTTAAATAAACAAAAATGCCTTTTCCTTATGGGAAAAAGTTAGTACACCCCTACCTTTATGCCGGGCACACACTACAGGATAATTAGCCCGATTTTGTAGCCGATTTACACCTTCCGACGCTGGACAGCAAAGCCCTGATTTCTTGATGGCTCTACAGATTTTATTTGCCTCATTATTCTGTAGTGTGTTTTTTAAAGATCGGGACCTCACCGATCCGAAATCGCAAATATTAAACATGTTCAATATTTACGATCCGATACCCTGTACTGTGGGGGAAACTCAAGAGGACACCCGAGTACGCCGGCAAGTGATTGTCACGTGGGAATGACGATAGCCAATTGGGAGCCACGCTGACTTAAAGTAATAATCACGAGAACTCACAACAAGCCATGGCGGCAAAAGCGAAAGTTAGGTGGTCGTAATATAGCCTCTGTCATGGTTATTAACATCAAGTTCACTCACCTCCAATTCACGATACAGCATGTAGAGTCCATTTTCACGCCGTCTCCACGACTTCGTCCACTGTCTTTGAAGTTTTTTTTCACAATTTTTATTGTGAGAGATTTGCGAGATTTCCAGTTTTGAAAATCGGGACTGGTTGTTCGGGAATGGAATTCTTTAGTGTGTGGTGTGTTGTGTTGGCCAAATTGTTACCCTCCACACACTTAACGATCTAAACCGTAAAACATATGTTTATTTGTCGTTAAGTGTGTGGTCTGTTACGATTTGTAAATTGGAAAGATCGTGTAGTGTGTGCCCGGCATTACCATCAAATAAAATGGCTAAAATTAGAATTAGTGCAAATGATTAGAAAACATTAGAGAGAAACTTATGAGGGTCCAGCCTTCCATAAAGATAAGAAAATTGGTCTTGTTTGGTCTAATTTTATTTCACCTTTATTTAATCAGGTAGGTCAGTTGAGAACAAGTTCTCATTTACAACTGCGACCTGGCCTTAACCATATGGGTGTGTGGTAACACATCATTCAAAGATCAAATTACAAATCCATTTCCAAGCAATTGGAAGTACATAATTTAGAAAATTCCAGACCACTGGCAATCTACCTAGGATAGGTCGTCCCACCAAAGTCAGCCCAAGAGCTGACCGAAAGTATAGAAGTCTCTAAGAACCCCAGGGTAACATCAAGGGATCTACAGGCCTCTCTTGCTACAATCAAGGTCGAATTGCATGTGTACACTATCAGAAAGAGACTGTACACACACACTGTACACACCACCTACATGGGAGGTCAGGAAGGAAGAAGCCTCTGCTCTCAAAAAAGAATATCAAGACACAACAGACTTTTGCCAGACAACACCTGGGTAAAGTCAGTTGATATTCTTTTTTGAGAGGAGAGGCTTCTTCCTTCCTGACCTCCCATTTAGGTCAAGTGTGTGCAGTCTCTTTCTGACAGTGTACCCATGCAATTCGACCTTGATTGTGGCAAGAGAGGCCTGCTAATGTCCCTTGATGTTACCCTGGGGTTCTTAGAGACTTCTCTAAGAACCCTCATAAGTTTCACTCTAATGTTTTCTAATCATTTGCACTTGTTTTGGTACACCTAATTCTAATTTTAGCCATTTTATGTGAAGGATAAGGCATTTTTGTTTATTTAAATTGCATAATTTTTTTTGTGATTTGTTAAATTGGGTAAACTTTATCTGTCAATAGCGTTGAAGTGAAGATTACATATCCATCTGTCCAAATATGTAAAAGTAAAAAAAAAAAAAAAGAACTTTCCTGGGGGTGTACTTACTTTTTCATGTATAGGTATATACAGTGCTTTCAGAAAGAATTCAGACCCTTTGACTATTTATACATTTTGTTACATTTCAGCCTTATTCTAAAATTTATAAAATTGTTGTTTTCCCCCCTCAATCTAAACACAATACCCCATAATGACAAATCAAAAAAAAAAGTTAAATATCACATTTACGTAAGTATTCGGACCCTTTACACAGTACTTTGTTGAAGAACCTATGGTAGCGGTGACAGCTTTGAGAATTCTTGGGTATGATGCTACAGTACAAGTTTGGCACACCTTTATTTGGGGAGTTTCTCCCATTCTTCTCTGCAGGTCCTATCAACCTCTGTCAGGTTGGATAGGGAGTGTCGCTGCACAGCTAATTTCAGGTGTTTGATAGGGTTAAAGTCTGGGCTCTGGCTGGGCCACTCAAGGACATTCAGAGACTTGTCCCGAAGCCACTCCTGCGATGTCTTTGCTGTGTGCTTAGGGTCGTTGTCCTGTTGGAAGGTGAACCTTCACCCCAGTTTGAGGTCCTGAGCCCTCTGAAGCAGGTTTTCATCAAGCATCGCTCTGTACTTTGCTCCATTTATCTTTCCCTCGATCCTAACTAGTCTCCCAGTCCCTGCCGCTGAAAAACATCCCCACTGCATGATGGATGCCACCACGCTTCACCGTAGGGATGGTGCCAGGTTTCCTCCATACGTGATGCTTGGCATTCAGGACAAAGAGTCTAATCTTGGTTTCATCAGACCAGAGAATCTTGTTTCTCATGGTCTGAGACTCCAAGCGGGCTGTCATAGGCCTTTTACTGAGGAGTGGCTTCCGTCTGGAAGGTTATCCCATCTCTCAGAGTGACCATCGGGTTCTTGGTCACCTCCCTGACCAAGGCCCTTCTCCCCTGATTGCTCAGTTTGGCAGGGCGGCCAGCTCTAAGCAGAAGTGGTTCCAAACTTCTTCCATTTAAGAATGATGGAGACCACTGTGTTCTTGGGGACATTCAATGCTTGTCTCACATTAGGCACCGACCAAGATGGCTGCTCCGCGACTAGCTCCTAAGAAACTCTATTTTGTTTGTTTATGTACTTTTTTTTATATTATTAGCGCAGGAATTTTTTAGTGCCATTACATACTGCCGGGAAGAACTATTGGATATTAGAGCGGCACTAATTCACCTGAACCAGCAGCATTACGACCAGAGCAGATCCTTTGTTCATTCTCCCAAGCGAAATTGAATTTATCCTAGATGCCGACCCAAAACAACAATGCCGCCGATGGAGAAGTGGTACTCGTACTCGGGGCGGCCTCCTGGTCCGACTCAGGAAGTGTGCACACCACCCACTGCTCCCGAGTATTTTATTCGCTAATGTCCAATCTCTGGATAATAGGGTTGATGAGCTTAGGGCGAGAGTCGCTTTTCAGCGAGACACTAGGGATTGTAACATACTCTCTTTCTGGAAAGGTTCTATCTGACTCCGTAAAGCCAGTTGGGTTCTCAGTACATCGCGCTGACAGGAATAAACATATCTCCAGGAACAGAATGTTTCATGATTAACGATTTATGGTGTAACTGTGATAACATACAGGAACTCAAGTCCTTCTGCTCACCCGACTTAGAATATCTAACAATCAAATGCCGACTGTTCTACCTCCCGAGGGAATTTTTGGCAAATCATAGCTACAGCCGTATATATCCCCCCTCAAGCCGATACCACTACAGCCCTCAAAGAACTTAATTGGACATTATGTAAACTGGAAACCACATATCCTGAGGCTGCATTTATTGTAGCTGGGGATTTTAACAAAGCAAATCTGAGTACAAGGCTCCCAAAATTATACGAGCACATTGACTGTCGCACTCGTGGGGCTAATACATTGGATCATTGCTATACTTCCTTCCAAAATGCATATAAGGCCCTCCCCCGCCCACCATTTGGCAAATCAGACCACGATTCCATTTTGCTCCTCCCCTCCTATATGCAGAAACTCAAATAGGAAGTTTCCGTTGTCAGGTCTAATCAGCGCTGGTTTGACCAATCGGAATGTACGCTTCAAGATTGTTTTGATCACGTGGACTGGGACATGTTTAGGTTAGCTTCGGAAAATAATATTGACATATATGCAGACACGGTGAATGAGTTTATAAGGAAGAGCATAGGAGATGTTGTACCCACTGTGACTATCAAAACATACCCAAACCAGAAACTATGGATAGAAGGGAGCATTCGCGCAAAACTGAAAGCGCGAACCACCGAATTTAACCAGGGCAAGAAGACTGGGAATATGGAAGAATACAAACAGTGCAGTTATTTCCTCCATAATGCAATTACACAGGCTAAATATCGGTATAGGGATAAAGTTGAGTCACAGTTCAATGGCTCAGACACGAGACGCATGTGGCATGGTCTACAGTCAATCACGGATTATAAAAGGAAAACCAGCCACGTCGCGGGCACCAACGTCTCGCTTCCAGACAGGCTGAACACATTCTTCGCTCGCTTTGAGGATAATACAGTGCCACTGACGCGGCCCGCTACCAAGGACTGTGGGCTCTCCTCAGTGTCTGAGTAATACATTTAAGCGTGTTAACCCTCATAAGGCTGCTGGCCCAGATGGTATCCCTAGCCGCGTCCTCAGAGCATACGCAGATCAGCTGGCTATTGTGTTTACAAATATATTAAATCTCTCCCTATCCCTGTCTGTTGTCCCCACATGCTTCAAGATGGCCACCATTGTCCCTGTACCTAAGAAAGCAAAAGGAAACTGAACTAAATGACTATCGCCCAATAGCACACACCTCTGTCATCATGAAGTGCTTTGAGAAACTAGTCAAGGATCATATTACCTCCACCTTAGACCCCCTTCAATTTGCTTACCGTCCCAATAGATCCACAGATGACGCAATCGCCACCACATTACACACTGCCCTATCCCATCTGGATAAGAGGCATACCTATGTAAGAATGCTGTTCATTGACTATAGCTCAGCATTCAACACCATAGTTCCCTCAAAGCTCATCATCAAGCTCAAGGCCCTGGGTCTGAACCCTGCCCTGTGCAACTGGATCCTTGACTTCCTGACAGGTCGCATCCCAGGTGGTGAAGGTAGGAAACAACACCTCCTCCTCGCTGATCCTCAACACTGGGGCCCCACAAGGGTGTGTGTTCAGTCCCCTCCTGTACTCCCTGTTCACCCATGAATGCGTGGCCAAGCACGCCTCCAACTCAATCATCAAGTTTGCAAATTTGATTACCAACAACGATGAGACAGCCTACAGGGAGGAGGTGAGGGCTCTGGGAGTGTGGTGCCAGGAAACCTCTCACTCAACGTCAGCAAAACTAAGGAGATGATTACGGACTTCAGGAAACAGCAAAGGGTGCACCCCCCGATCCACATCGATGGGACCGCAGTGGAGAAAGTGGAAAGCTTCAAGTTCCTTGACATACACATCACTGACAAACTGAAATGGTCCACCCACACAGAGTGTGGTGAAGAAGGTGCAACAGCAACCTCTTCAACCTCAGGTGGCTAAAGAAATTTGGCTCATCACCCAAAACCCTCACAAACTTCTACAGATGCACAATTGAGAGCATCCTGTCGGGCTGCATCATCGCCTGGTACGGCAACTGCACCGCCGATAACCGCAAAGCTCTCCAGAGGGGGGCAAACTACCCAGGACAGTGCGAATGGGGATGTTATCCTTTTCCAGGTCTGCGATCTGTCGCTTGAGCCCGTCTTCACTGTCCTGAGGCAGAGCTGGTCCTCCCTGGGTGATCAGAGCTTCCTTCACCTGCACCAGTACCTGCTCCCCAATCCCCAGCCCCAGCAACGCCCCCTGCAGGTCAAAGTCCCTGAGCGCACCAGAGTGACTGGTGTCAAACATCCATTTATTGTCATATTTGGTCTGGTATTGTTTGTGGTTTGTGTGTTTTTTTTCCTATCAGGCAAGATGGCTTTTTGTGACTGCTCCGGCAGTCTGGAGGTAGAAAACCTCCAGACTGGAGGTAGAAAAATGTTTGTTTGTGGATCCTTATAATTTTGGGTTAATTATTATTTGTTTCCCTTTTGTTCACAGGGAGTTGGGGAGTAGATTTAGAGCTACCCCGGGGTATACATCACCCGTAGGTATACTTCTTTGTCTAGAAACACCAGCTAGACCTGGGCGGACCACCAACTGTAAGTTTGGTTTGGGCGCCTCGACCGTGTGCCAGAGTAGGGATTGTATATTCTATTTGGGGCCGGGTTAGTACAGATTAGGGGTGGGGGAATTTTGTTTATTTCTTTGCTTTGGTCCGTCCAGCCCTCCCCTTTTCCCAGAAAGTTATTGTTCATTATTCACACTATTACAGTGGCTAAATAAACCCTGTTTTGTACGGTATTTGGTGTTTGTGTCCTTTTATCGCACCATGACTCCGTACCTCCCTTGTTGGCATCGGTGGGCCCGAGCAGTGGGTTGTCAGGCTCCCCTCCCTTTGGGAGCTAGAACGTAACACTCAGTCTATACATTATTTAGAGTAATAGGTGATTCATCCATTCACTGATGATTCACTTTAATTTCCTTGTTGAAAATTGCTTCAACCACCTTCTTCCTGGATTAGATTCCCCACCAAAATGCATGAACTATCAATATGCTTATTATGCCACTATGAAGACAGAACCAAGCGGGGTCCTGTGTTTGATTACCTCAGGGTAGGTCTGGTTGTTCGGGTCCCAGCTCAGTAGACGCACGTAAGCCCTGTTCAGAACGGCAGTAGGACTGACTGGACCACGTCGTCTGAGAGTCCCAGGGTCAAGGTCGGACTGGACACTGACCGATGCCTCCTCTTGTGCTGCCACCTGAAGCCAAACGGTGGTATTGTCCAGGAAATCTGTTTAGAAAGGTTTATTCAATTACTTTGAAACCAGCTAAATAAACAAACAAAAAAAAACACATGGACCCACTTCCAACCATCTCCTTCCTTCTGGATGTTAGGAGCATGTCAGATTTGACAGGACTGAAATGCTTTTAAGTGTAGATTTACTCTAAGAACCTACTCTCTCACCTGGCTGCTTCAACAGGATCTACAGGAACTTGGTTTGCTCGTACTGGACAGCCTGCTGCAGAAGATGAGGCCTGAGGCCCTCATCAGGCCAAGGACTCAGAAGATCGCCCTGTAAGTCAGGAAAGGAAAATATTTCTTAGCATCAAACTACAAGTGTGGACCATACCCAGAGTAATTATGATTAGAGCAGTGGAGGCTGGTGAAGGTAGAATGGCTCATAATAATGTCTGGAATGGAGCAAATGGAATGGCATCAAACCATATGTTTGATGTATTTGATACCATTCCACTAAATCTGCTCTAGCCACTATCACGAGCCTATTGAGCCCATCCTCCCCACCAACCTCCTGTGGATCACTTGAGGAGCTCCACTGGGTCCGAGAGGTCCTGATCTCTGGCTCTCGTACAGGGCCACACAGGGAGGCCATGATATTGATTATGTAGCCTGACAGTCTTTGCAGGTCCAGGGCCCCATGAGCTGCCTGCTGCTGGATCAGATAGAGGTCCAGAACCTCCTCCACCTGGGCCCTGGAGCAGCACGGTCTGACCACACAGGGGACAACCTCTAGTTGTTGTTACTTTTTCACTGTCAATGCTGAGAAACTGGGGGAAGGAGGGTACATGACCATACTTCCAGTTTTCAGCTCTTGTAGCAATGACTAAATGGGTCAAGTCTGAAGGGTTGCATGAAAGCTGCTCAAGAAGACAGTCCCAGAAAGCACGGTGAACTGTCAGTCACTCTCCCTTCCAAGCTAAAAGGACATTTAAAAAAATCTGTGACTTCAAAGTGACTGAAGTTATTATTTACACAGAAATTGTGTGTATGTTTCATAGCTTGTCTTCTTACCTGCCTTTGGGTGGGCTGTTCTGTTTGAAGACGAAGTCTCTGTTGATCACTATTTCATGTGCAAGGCTGAGATTGGAAACACAATCCAAATCCATCATATCTGAGTCTCATAATATCATGTCTCAAACACCTTTAGTGTAGAATGCGTATTCACAATCTACAAAACGGGATATAATTTCATACCGAATTTTGGTTAGCTTATTAAACTATCAAAGAGAGAGCCAAACTCACTTACCAGCACTTTTGTTGAGTCTTCAGATAACGTTTATAAATCAGTGTAAAGTTGTAAATTGTACGCAAACGATAAAATGTAACTGTTTAGCACATAAATGTATCCCTGATACATTTATGTGCTAAACAGTTACATTTTATCGTTTGCGAACGAGTCGGCTCTAAGAACGAGTCGGCTCTTGTAGGTGAACGTTGGGAGCCGGCTCGCATATCAGAAGAGCCGCATGTATTTATAAAAATTAAGATATGAATAATCAAAAGATTTCAATTAATATAATTAAGTAACTCAAAGAATGAAAAAATAAATACAATAATATAGGCCTAAATGCTCAAGCGCACACACATTCGTTCTGACTGTCTGCTCAGACTAACAGCCTCACCTGTTGTTCCTGTCAATCAGACACGCAGTGTCAACCAATGAACCAAAGATGCGTGAGAGAGGGCCGAGCCAACTCACTCACAGTCACACACTTAGCAGCCGAGGAGAGAGAGGAAGGACAGCTGTGAAAACAACAGCTGGAAAATGAGTCGGAAGCACAGTAGCATTGGGATTCATTTTAATAATGTAGACAATATTACAGCACAGTGTAGAATTTGCAAAAACTAAATCTCATATAAAGCCGGTTCTACGCACAAGCTACACCGGCATATGCAAACTGTGCACCCAACTGTGAAGCTAGCTGTAG